>OZ035957.1:28825820-29503717 GCA_964034955.1 Orchesella flavescens
AAAGCAGAAGGATCATACGATGCAGTAGTGGCAAAAAAGACCTTGTTTTTATGCTCTGACCCACAAACCAGAATTGAAGAGTTACATAGTTTATTCAATAAATTCCGTCGTAGAGATTATCCAGATGAGCTCCTATCACATACCCTTCATAAATTAATAAATATGGATAGAAATGAAATTTTAAGACCAAAATCTCCACTCCACATTTTACATACTAGTTACCACAGACCAGATTTAATTCCGAAGCTAAATATAGGTGTTAATCCAAACGCCAACAATTACACCAACACCACTTTCATTGTACTACCGTTTCATTCAAATATTACTAAAATGGGAAGACATACGAAAGAATGTTTCAATATTGAATTAAATAAATGTAACAGTAACCGTCTACGAAAATGTATTGAAGATTTGAATGTAAAAATAGCCTTCTCGATTCCGAACTCTCTGAATCGCTTTATTAATGTCTACAACAAACAGCCAGTATAATGTGATTCAACCTCCAACAAAGATCTCACAATGCCCCATTTTAAGGTACTTTTATACAAAAAATACCCCCAGATGACAAATGCTCAACAAAAAGCCTTTGTCCAAAAAGATACACAACACAAATACAGTCAACCATACACATCCAACTCAGTTCAACTGTCAACATTACTATATATTATATTTTTTAATTAATCTGTTGACTAGTTTTTAATAAGTGATTTAAAATTAATATACTTAATAAGAATTAAAGGTATGTAAGTCTTTGAATATTTTGTATACCCTATTTTATTGAATTTTATAGATTAAAAATCTGTTCTAGGTTTCCTCTTATCTTTAACTAATTTGTATTCCAAACTTATGTTAATATATCTTACAGTTAAATATCAACAAACATCCCACACCACCATGTTATTCATTCGAAAATAACTCTTATTAATTATAACAGGGTGAGTTGTCGACAGAAAGTATAATATCTGTGTAAAACGAACTTTCATGAAATATATATTCACATTTCTTAATTACATGATAGTATTTAATGTACATATTTCTATCAACAGCCTGAAGATGAATAAATAATTAACGAAACCGGTCGCCTGGACCATTTCACTAACAGAAGTTTACAGTGGCCATCCTTTATTTCTCATTAACCCAAAAACAAGGTCTTTTTTGCCACTACTGCATCGTATGATCCTTCTGCTTTGAGTGAATGGACGACGAAGACTTTCCAGTGGACGAGTACGACGGCTTTTTCGAGTCATTTAATCTTTCGGGAATAGTGAAAGAAGTTTCTCAACCAACCAGCCCATCATATTCACCAACATCAAGTCAAAATCAAGAAGAAAACGAAATGGCAACATCCCATCAAAATACTGGAACAACTTTTCAAGAACTCATGGAACCTCCACTTCAAGAGAAGATTCAAGACATCGATTGTGAGAACAAACTTTCTATTTTAAGTTTCCTGGAATCATATGATAGGGATATTCTAGTTAGGGAGTACGTAGAAAATCTACTTAAATATAAAATGATTCCGTTTGAACTAGACCAAAATCTACTCACTACGCTGCCAATTCCAAAATATACCCTTCCTGTAGAAATTCAAAAGATTATTATTCCAAACTTTTTTTGGTACTTTCAGAAACGATATTTTGATGGTAACACTTCAGAAGCGACGACAAGAGAGATTACTCTTTTCAAACCAATTGTTCCATTTAGAGTCCCTCAATATGCACATCTTCCTCTTGTTACTAGTGAAAAAATTTATGAAGATACTAGGAATTTTGCTCTTGCTACACAATTGAATTATCTGAGAGGGAATCAATTTTCAATGGAGAATCAACTACTCCATAACTGGCATCAGATTACCGAGTTTACAAAATCTCAATCAAATATAGCAAATATTTCAATAATTGAAAAGGAAACCCAGTATTTCTATCTCACCTTCTTTTTGACTTGTAAAAACGAATTTTTTAAGAAATACAAAATGCGACTTATTGATTGGGATAGGAAAGAAGATAGAGTTAAACCTTCTATTTCAAAATGGAGAAGAGAGGGTAAAGCTAATCCACTAAATATGCCAAATAGATACTCCGCCGCATTAGTTAGTAGAATTGAAAAAGAGAGTTATCCAATTACAGCTGAGACTGCAATGAAAAAGTTTACTAGTCTAACTACAAATACGATTCAAATTTTTCAAAAACCTCTGGAAATACAAAATGAAGTAAACACTGCAGCTCAAAACCCTTACTCTATTCCTGCTAGAAACAATAGAAACAATAGAAATACAGATCCACGAGAAACAGTGAAAACACGCCAAATAAAACATTTAGGCACACACGTCAGACGTCGTTCGTACAACTCAACTTATGATAGACAACGTAATATGGAAAATCTAGAAATCCACAACGATCCTCAAGCTCTTCTTAATCTCAATTGACAAACCGAATCTGTCGGCAACAACAAAAACTGTAAAAACAGAGGTTTCAATAATATGAACAAAATATTTGGCTTTTATTCCAAACTTTCAAAATCAGACCAACGTAAACTGTATAAAATGTACTGTAATTCAAAACTGAATCCCGATTCTATCCATAATTTAGTCAAAGATCTTATTATACCACCATCAGTTAGAATTATCCTCAATTTAGGCTTGAAATTCAGTGTAAATTTGAAACCTGACTTTTCCTCGATTAGTAAAGCTCTAAAAGAAGGCATGAGAAAAATCTCATGGAAACTCTATTTTATGGATCTAGAACAGGATAAAGTAATGGACAAACCCACACAAATATTACATAGAATCAATAAATGCAATCAAATTGTTAGACGTAACTGTCCAATAGAAAAAGTACTATTTAATGACAACTTTGTTCAAAACATTATATCTAATCTTAAAAGATCATCTCACAACGAGAATCCAATACACAAATTTTTAATCAACGAGCTGAAAACATTTATTAAACAATATAATGTAATTATAAAAGACAGCGATAAAAACGCTGGTATTTGTATTATGTCGAAGGTAGACTATGACAATGAAGTATACCGTCAATTAAATGACTTAGAAACATATATTCCTTCAAACACCTCTGAATTTGATTTAAAAATGTATGATTTTGTTGATAAAGCGAGACATTTGAGTAATAATGTATTGAAACATCTTAAAATTAGATCCTTAATACCACCTACATTTAATCCAGCAAAATTTCACATTCTTCCAAAAGTTCACAAGAAATTTGACCACTTTCCGCTAGGCCGTCCAATATCAAGCACAATAGGCTGTGGAAACAGAGGCATAGCAATGCTCTCGGATAGTATTTTACAACCAGTTAGTCTACTAATTCCTGATCTAATCATTGATACCCCTCATCTACTCTTTTTACTTGACAACTTAAAGTTAGATAAAAATAGAAAATATATTCTAGTAACAGCAGACATCAGTTCAATGTATTTAGAGTTACCAATTTCAATCTGCAAAAGTAACTGCCTTGAATTCTTTAATAAATTTCCATACAAATCCAAATTACCTTTTGCTATTAATCACAAACAACTCCAACAATTACTTAACTTAACGCTAGATTACAGCTTTGTACAATATCAAGATCAACTTTATTTTCAAAAGAAAGGAATTCAGATGGGCAACTGTGCCTCTGTACCAATAGCCAACATCACAGCAGCTGTGGAATTAGAAAAATTATGGAGGGATGAAATTGTATTTAAAGGTAGATTCATAGATGATATACTATCTATAATTGATGTAACAGGTATTGAAATTGAAATTCAAGAATGGTTAAATCAAATGTTTCAACATGACTTTCTCAAATTCACGTATGAATATAGTGGCAATTCCGTTAATTTTCTAGATTTAACAATAGAACTAGACCACGATAATAACATACATACTAAAATCTACAAGAAACCAATGAGCAAACACGAATTTGTTCACTATAATTCAAATCATCCACGTCATTTATTAAATTCACTACCTTATTCTAGTGGTCTTCGTATTGTTAGATCATGCTCTGACCCACAAACCAGAATTGAAGAGTTACATAGTTTATTCAATAAATTCCGTCGTAGAGATTATCCAGATGAGCTCCTATCACATACCCTTCATAAATTAATAAATATGGATAGAAATGAAATTTTAAGACCAAAATCTCCACTCCACATTTTACATACTAGTTACCACAGACCAGATTTAATTCCGAAGCTAAATATAGGTGTTAATCCAAACGCCAACAATTACACCAACACCACTTTCATTGTACTACCGTTTCATTCAAATATTACTAAAATGGGAAGACATACGAAAGAATGTTTCAATATTGAATTAAATAAATGTAACAGTAACCGTCTACGAAAATGTATTGAAGATTTGAATGTAAAAATAGCCTTCTCGATTCCGAACTCTCTGAATCGCTTTATTAATGTCTACAACAAACAGCCAGTATAATGTGATTCAACCTCCAACAAAGATCTCACAATGCCCCATTTTAAGGTACTTTTATACAAAAAATACCCCCAGATGACAAATGCTCAACAAAAAGCCTTTGTCCAAAAAGATACACAACACAAATACAGTCAACCATACACATCCAACTCAGTTCAACTGTCAACATTACTATATATTATATTTTTTAATTAATCTGTTGACTAGTTTTTAATAAGTGATTTAAAATTAATATACTTAATAAGAATTAAAGGTATGTAAGTCTTTGAATATTTTGTATACCCTATTTTATTGAATTTTATAGATTAAAAATCTGTTCTAGGTTTCCTCTTATCTTTAACTAATTTGTATTCCAAACTTATGTTAATATATCTTACAGTTAAATATCAACAAACATCCCACACCACCATGTTATTCATTCGAAAATAACTCTTATTAATTATAACAGGGTGAGTTGTCGACAGAAAGTATAATATCTGTGTAAAACGAACTTTCATGAAATATATATTCACATTTCTTAATTACATGATAGTATTTAATGTACATATTTCTATCAACAGCCTGAAGATGAATAAATAATTAACGAAACCGGTCGCCTGGACCATTTCACTAACAGAAGTTTACAGTGGCCATCCTTTATTTCTCATTAACCCAAAAACAAGGTCTTTTTTGCCACTACTGCATCGTATGATCCTTCTGCTTTGAGTGAATGGACGACGAAGACTTTCCAGTGGACGAGTACGACGGCTTTTTCGAGTCATTTAATCTTTCGGGAATAGTGAAAGAAGTTTCTCAACCAACCAGCCCATCATATTCACCAACATCAAGTCAAAATCAAGAAGAAAACGAAATGGCAACATCCCATCAAAATACTGGAACAACTTTTCAAGAACTCATGGAACCTCCACTTCAAGAGAAGATTCAAGACATCGATTGTGAGAACAAACTTTCTATTTTAAGTTTCCTGGAATCATATGATAGGGATATTCTAGTTAGGGAGTACGTAGAAAATCTACTTAAATATAAAATGATTCCGTTTGAACTAGACCAAAATCTACTCACTACGCTGCCAATTCCAAAATATACCCTTCCTGTAGAAATTCAAAAGATTATTATTCCAAACTTTTTTTGGTACTTTCAGAAACGATATTTTGATGGTAACACTTCAGAAGCGACGACAAGAGAGATTACTCTTTTCAAACCAATTGTTCCATTTAGAGTCCCTCAATATGCACATCTTCCTCTTGTTACTAGTGAAAAAATTTATGAAGATACTAGGAATTTTGCTCTTGCTACACAATTGAATTATCTGAGAGGGAATCAATTTTCAATGGAGAATCAACTACTCCATAACTGGCATCAGATTACCGAGTTTACAAAATCTCAATCAAATATAGCAAATATTTCAATAATTGAAAAGGAAACCCAGTATTTCTATCTCACCTTCTTTTTGACTTGTAAAAACGAATTTTTTAAGAAATACAAAATGCGACTTATTGATTGGGATAGGAAAGAAGATAGAGTTAAACCTTCTATTTCAAAATGGAGAAGAGAGGGTAAAGCTAATCCACTAAATATGCCAAATAGATACTCCGCCGCATTAGTTAGTAGAATTGAAAAAGAGAGTTATCCAATTACAGCTGAGACTGCAATGAAAAAGTTTACTAGTCTAACTACAAATACGATTCAAATTTTTCAAAAACCTCTGGAAATACAAAATGAAGTAAACACTGCAGCTCAAAACCCTTACTCTATTCCTGCTAGAAACAATAGAAACAATAGAAATACAGATCCACGAGAAACAGTGAAAACACGCCAAATAAAACATTTAGGCACACACGTCAGACGTCGTTCGTACAACTCAACTTATGATAGACAACGTAATATGGAAAATCTAGAAATCCACAACGATCCTCAAGCTCTTCTTAATCTCAATTGACAAACCGAATCTGTCGGCAACAACAAAAACTGTAAAAACAGAGGTTTCAATAATATGAACAAAATATTTGGCTTTTATTCCAAACTTTCAAAATCAGACCAACGTAAACTGTATAAAATGTACTGTAATTCAAAACTGAATCCCGATTCTATCCATAATTTAGTCAAAGATCTTATTATACCACCATCAGTTAGAATTATCCTCAATTTAGGCTTGAAATTCAGTGTAAATTTGAAACCTGACTTTTCCTCGATTAGTAAAGCTCTAAAAGAAGGCATGAGAAAAATCTCATGGAAACTCTATTTTATGGATCTAGAACAGGATAAAGTAATGGACAAACCCACACAAATATTACATAGAATCAATAAATGCAATCAAATTGTTAGACGTAACTGTCCAATAGAAAAAGTACTATTTAATGACAACTTTGTTCAAAACATTATATCTAATCTTAAAAGATCATCTCACAACGAGAATCCAATACACAAATTTTTAATCAACGAGCTGAAAACATTTATTAAACAATATAATGTAATTATAAAAGACAGCGATAAAAACGCTGGTATTTGTATTATGTCGAAGGTAGACTATGACAATGAAGTATACCGTCAATTAAATGACTTAGAAACATATATTCCTTCAAACACCTCTGAATTTGATTTAAAAATGTATGATTTTGTTGATAAAGCGAGACATTTGAGTAATAATGTATTGAAACATCTTAAAATTAGATCCTTAATACCACCTACATTTAATCCAGCAAAATTTCACATTCTTCCAAAAGTTCACAAGAAATTTGACCACTTTCCGCTAGGCCGTCCAATATCAAGCACAATAGGCTGTGGAAACAGAGGCATAGCAATGCTCTCGGATAGTATTTTACAACCAGTTAGTCTACTAATTCCTGATCTAATCATTGATACCCCTCATCTACTCTTTTTACTTGACAACTTAAAGTTAGATAAAAATAGAAAATATATTCTAGTAACAGCAGACATCAGTTCAATGTATTTAGAGTTACCAATTTCAATCTGCAAAAGTAACTGCCTTGAATTCTTTAATAAATTTCCATACAAATCCAAATTACCTTTTGCTATTAATCACAAACAACTCCAACAATTACTTAACTTAACGCTAGATTACAGCTTTGTACAATATCAAGATCAACTTTATTTTCAAAAGAAAGGAATTCAGATGGGCAACTGTGCCTCTGTACCAATAGCCAACATCACAGCAGCTGTGGAATTAGAAAAATTATGGAGGGATGAAATTGTATTTAAAGGTAGATTCATAGATGATATACTATCTATAATTGATGTAACAGGTATTGAAATTGAAATTCAAGAATGGTTAAATCAAATGTTTCAACATGACTTTCTCAAATTCACGTATGAATATAGTGGCAATTCCGTTAATTTTCTAGATTTAACAATAGAACTAGACCACGATAATAACATACATACTAAAATCTACAAGAAACCAATGAGCAAACACGAATTTGTTCACTATAATTCAAATCATCCACGTCATTTATTAAATTCACTACCTTATTCTAGTGGTCTTCGTATTGTTAGATCATGCTCTGACCCACAAACCAGAATTGAAGAGTTACATAGTTTATTCAATAAATTCCGTCGTAGAGATTATCCAGATGAGCTCCTATCACATACCCTTCATAAATTAATAAATATGGATAGAAATGAAATTTTAAGACCAAAATCTCCACTCCACATTTTACATACTAGTTACCACAGACCAGATTTAATTCCGAAGCTAAATATAGGTGTTAATCCAAACGCCAACAATTACACCAACACCACTTTCATTGTACTACCGTTTCATTCAAATATTACTAAAATGGGAAGACATACGAAAGAATGTTTCAATATTGAATTAAATAAATGTAACAGTAACCGTCTACGAAAATGTATTGAAGATTTGAATGTAAAAATAGCCTTCTCGATTCCGAACTCTCTGAATCGCTTTATTAATGTCTACAACAAACAGCCAGTATAATGTGATTCAACCTCCAACAAAGATCTCACAATGCCCCATTTTAAGGTACTTTTATACAAAAAATACCCCCAGATGACAAATGCTCAACAAAAAGCCTTTGTCCAAAAAGATACACAACACAAATACAGTCAACCATACACATCCAACTCAGTTCAACTGTCAACATTACTATATATTATATTTTTTAATTAATCTGTTGACTAGTTTTTAATAAGTGATTTAAAATTAATATACTTAATAAGAATTAAAGGTATGTAAGTCTTTGAATATTTTGTATACCCTATTTTATTGAATTTTATAGATTAAAAATCTGTTCTAGGTTTCCTCTTATCTTTAACTAATTTGTATTCCAAACTTATGTTAATATATCTTACAGTTAAATATCAACAAACATCCCACACCACCATGTTATTCATTCGAAAATAACTCTTATTAATTATAACAGGGTGAGTTGTCGACAGAAAGTATAATATCTGTGTAAAACGAACTTTCATGAAATATATATTCACATTTCTTAATTACATGATAGTATTTAATGTACATATTTCTATCAACAGCCTGAATATGAATAAATAATTAACGAAACCGGTCGCCTGGACCATTTCACTAACAGAAGTTTACAGTGGCCATCCTTTATTTCTCATTAACCCAAAAACATTGTGTTTAAAGGAATTATTTTCGTGTATAGAAAACCTTATGAAAGGAGGAGGGCATGCTGGGATTTTAGTTTTTGAAAATACAAAATCTAATTATCTGATACGTTGGAAGAAATTAAAGTCATAAATTCAAACGAAGTATATGGACATTGATTTATTATACACGGTTAAAAGTTGCTTAGCATTGAATACTCCTGAAACTTGCAAATTGATGCTGACTCATGCGATTTGGTCCGTTTCATTTCGTGTAATACAAACATAATTCCTAAACATTATACACGCTAAATCTCACAATGTTTACCAAAAAGATTTTTTCTTGCTGCCACCGTGTCGGAGGGATTTTCAGACCTTGGAACTCTCTGTAGTCAGACGTGAAGTGTTACTTACATAATATGAAGGTTGATGTGGATTTAATGTCGTGATCTACCAAATTGGAAGGGATCCAATCCCAAGTTATCTGAAACAATATATAAATGAAGTATGAGAAAAGTATTTATCAATATCAATATGAGTGCCAGTACATTACAGTTGAGCACTCTAAGTTGATGAATTCACGAAGCAGATAATAATAATAATATATGAACGTATCCAACAACCCGCATGAAATACTTTTCAAAATTTAGGGTTCTACTGGAATGACACTGAACCTAAATTAGAAATGTGATCTATCTCAAAAAGACAAATATTATTAGTAAACTTGGCTACAACTTTTGAGGTTGTCAGTTTCCATAGTAAATTTTTAAAGTTCTGGTCAATTTATGAGTAATAGCAATTCCACCGGTAAATTTAGTTAAGATGACATGAAGAAAACAAATCCAGTTTATTAGCAAATATTTTCAAATGAGAAAGTTGAATAAAAGTTTACTTATTCTATGTAAGACTCAGCAGAAAAGTTCGCAAGAGATCTACCTATTCAAAATAAATAAAACAAACAACTACGAGAGAGATTGCTTTGATAGAATACGTTTTCATTCGAAATTTTGGTCGAAGAAACCCTACTAAATAAACGGATGATCGTTGATACAAACCAACCCAAAACTCCGGACAAACTGAGTAACGGTCTGTTGGTTTGGAATGATTTCAATTAATACTGCTTTATTTGAAAGCATATCATCTATTTTATTGTGTTCATCCAACTCATTAAACTGCGGGCAAAGTCAGATGCAAAAGACATCCGGAATGCGGAAACTGCTTGGGTATTAGCGAAGTTCACGTATAATCCTTTGAGTAATGACGGTTTGCTCAGAAAAGCTTTGGACTCACGTTGCCAGGATAGGTTATAATGCAATGTCACGTTCCCACATTCCCAAATGCGTTAGCAAAAACTATTTTGATCCTACGTATATTTCAGTTTAGCTAAACGAACATAATGTTTAAAAGAGTTTTTTCCCACACGTAGGAAGCTTACACACACACGTTGAATGAGTGTGCGGTGTGCAGGCTCACATGTTGCTTTAAACTGCGTGTGCTGCTTTTCTGAAAGTGTAGTACTCGGTAATGTGTTGAAAGAATCTTAAGAACACTTAGAATTATAGGTTTATGTCTGTTAAGACCTTTAGCTTGAAATTTACCTGTTTACTTGTACTCCTTTTTTAGCTTCTTAAACCGTTTTTTTTTATCTGAGATATAATAACAAGCTTACAATTTGTTTAGAGATAAAAAATAAAGTTGCAAACAAATTACACGTATTTCTTATATTACTAAAAAAACTTACTCTTTTTATACTAACAATACATTCTACCTTTTTCCCATTGCTTATTTTTCAATTTTTCTTCAGAGTGAACACGCAGACATTCACGTAAATCAGCTCGTACTTAGGGAAAAGCAACAAAGGAAAACGATGAAAAGTATGAGTTGGAAAAGTAGAAAACATGTTTTGACGAATACTAACTTGCATCATGCTTACGAAATATGTTGGTCCATTTTGTGAGGATTTTGTTTTTTCACAACAATCATTGCCAATTTTTAATGGAGTATTACAAAAACATGAGACGGATTACGAAGATAGGGCGAAAATATTTTATTTATAGAACTCTCTTTTCTCAGCCCGCTCGTAGACTTTCGAAGAACTGTACACTTTCTCAGCATGAAAAATGAAGTGATCGAAACAGATTATTGGATTACATCGACTTGGTTTTCCAAATGCAATCTCGTTCCAAACTACATGATCATTTTCCCCCATTCTATTTTGGGAAAAGATAACTTGCTAGGTATTTACAAATAAACAGCTTATAAAAAACAATTGTAGCTTTTATCGTTAAAATTACGTTCAAAGCTTGTAATGCTTACCGTTCGCCCTCTCAGTTTTCGTTAAAAACAATTTATTTGCTCAAGCCAGAATGAGTTACGAAGCGATGGTAATATGATCGACTGCTGTGACAGGCATTTAATATCGCAGTTAATTTTTAAATTCCCAATCGTAGATTATTAAGACACAAAAGTTAGATGTTTTTTGCCGAAATGTTTTTAAACTCTAACCCTTCGCGTTTCTCCTTGATGTGACCCTTGTGTTCTCTCTGGGGCTCTAAATAAAAGACTTTGATCTTTAAGTAAATATTATTGAAAAACAGAAGGTATATATAATTTTCTTTTAACGAGTTAGCTAAAAGCTTAGTCAAACCAAAAAGCCAAAAAAACTGATGAATGTTGGCCGTGTTGGATGCCGACAATTTATTTGCTACTCTCTTAAATTTCATAACCACATTCTGGGAGACAACTATTATGAAATGGTGTATTTTTCATCATTAAATATTTCTAATTTAGCAGGAAAGTAGAGAAAGTAAACAGCGTGTTTTCCTCCAATGAAGAGGTGGATATTTATTTCAATCGACCAAATAAAATTTTGATTACTAGAAAGTGAATTAACTGGGCTCTTTACTCAGGGAAATATGATCATTCATAGTTAATCATGCTAATGCAATGGTGAAAGCAGCATTGTACAAACAAATATATGATTTTATGTGATATTTACAAGGGCTTTCAAATGTGATGTAGGTGGTAGGTACTACGTAACACACAAACATTTTTGACTGTGAATAATACTTCAAAAAGTTCCAGGAAACACTATAAAGTACAAGTGTACAGGTATTCTGTTTACATTTTGAAGAAATATGAAACATATAGAAGTAGTGTTGACCTGTTTAGGTTGTAAATGTTATGAAATGTGTTCATAAACTATTTATTCGCTTTTTTTGCACAAATTGACAAATAACTGGTGACTCAATCTTTAAAAGAGCTTTCACTCACATTTTGACAACAAGATAAGAGGGCATACAATTTCCTACAGGTTACAAATGACGTAAGAAAATTCATTCGTTTTATAGCATGCATTTCATAAGAGTATTTCAAACAGAAAAGCTAATATTAACCTCTCAATTTCAATCAAGTCACCCCCTCAACCATGCCGTCATTAACCTCCTATTCAATATATTACATATTGACTAGATAAACCTATATATTGGACAAACATGACCCAATGTAAATATCCTTATTATTGAGCACATCTTAGAAATTGAGAGGTTATTGACTTGTCACACATAGTATGGTTGACATATCTTGTAAACTTTAAATAGAATTGATAACTGACTGCGTACCTTTCTATGATTCTTCTAGAATTCAAACTTATTTTGACAAAGATGAAACAGATTTAAACCTAAGTATTCCTATTAAACATCATAACTACACATGCTTTTTAATCAACTGCTTGGGCAAATGCTTTCATGATAATAACTTCGTTTTATAGTCCGGAGAATTTAGTTTCTATGAAAGTTTAATAAATCCCGAGCACGTTGTTTTGAATGAAATTCTTCACGTAATACGATATTGATGTGTGAGCGGTTTACACAACACCAACTTTAAGAATACTTACGGTTTAGTTAAATATTTCAGGTGGAGCGTGCACACAATAATTTTATATATTACGAAAACAGGAAATCACGCGTAAAACAACGCGTTTTAAAGAGAACTCACCAGTTACGTTCAAACGTGTGAACTTCAGAAAGGGTAATGTTTTTGGCATACTACCTGTACAGAAAATATCTTCCAAGCTTGAAAAAATCTTACTGCGAACCGTCAAACATTTATATTTCAGGAGTGCTTCATGAATACAATTCCATGTCCTTTCTATCAATTCCAAAGGAGTGCAGTGACATCATTTTTGATTAAGTGACAGTTCTATTATATTTTGTCCAGAGTTGCGAAAGTTTATTTCTTAATAAAACAATCCAGTCTGACTTTGAGTAACTGACAAGAAAAGAAAGCAATTTATTCTACCAGGTACGAAAAACAAGTGAGTAGTTGATGATATGGTTTCCTAGAAGAATGCTGAGTGAATAAAGGCATATGTTTAGTTGAAGGTTACAAAAAATCAGAATGTATTCAGCTCAACCAAAAACATCCATCCTTATAAAATTCCTATAAATTTATCTAACGAATTAGGTCCAAAAGGAACTGAAACGGTAAAGTTTTTATTCTTTACTACTGAAGATTCATGGCCATCAGGGAACATTCTGTTCCGTTCTATCAATCTAAAATATTTTCCCATATAGTGCAAACAAATTACTTTGTTCAGAGGTCTTCAAAACCAAGCTTTCACCATTACCTCAATTTTTAGGACGTGTTATAAATATAAACCACATGTTTCGAAGGCTAAAGATGTATTTTTGAAAATAAAAATGTGTAGTGTCATAGCCGGAAGCGTATCTTTGCGAACCAGGGAGAAAGTAAAATCATGTTTCATACAGTATAAAGCAGAAAGCTTTCGGCTGGGATAGTTCGGCTTTCATTCCCCAGGAATGCTCGTTTAATTACATTTCAAATTAAGCTTAGCTGCGAAGGAATGCGGCTTCTTTAATTCCATTTTCTTCTCTACCTCCCATGGTATTCCCAGCAAGAGAAAATAACCAAAATTACATCATTTCCACAAGTCCCAAGACCTACAATTACAATGTGTTAATAATTTGTCGCCTTTAATCTTTATATGATGCTGTGAATTCACTTTTCTCTCATAATCTGTTAAACCTTGGAAACCGCTGACTTTAACTTACCCTTCGTGTGTTTAGCTCTCAGACGACATCATACATTTTTGTAGCTAATGGCATCCTTATTTTCATAAATAATCGCAGTGTTTGAGACAAACATACCAAACGCTAACGTTTCGCGATGGTATTCTTTCCTTTTGTTTGATTTTTTATTACCAAAGAATATTTACTTGATACTCCAACACTTTTGTTGCTTACTGTCTACTCAATGCACTTTATGCAAACAAGAAGGCGCCTAGCTGACAAAAACTACAAAGAGATGCGTTGAATAAAATCTGTTCATTATTGGAATGACTGCAAAAAATATGTGATGTTAACGTTACAGGGAATTCCGTGAAACAACTACCGGAAACCGTAAAGATAATAAATTATGATGCGGTTTATCGTTAACAAACCATTGCGTTGCGATGCTAACCAGCAGCCAGCCGTAAAATATTAATCTTAACGCTAATGCTGTGTTTAAAAAATGTTGTTCATTTCCTGAAAATATATTCGAGCAAGTAAATATAGTCGTGGGGATTTCGGTTGCTTCAAGAATTTCCAAATAATTTGAATTCCACACAAAGCCATACTTATTACCTATTTAGATTTCTGTGTAGGTTGCCTATACAACAGTAGTACCCATGTCAAACATGTGATTTAGAATGGCTGCGTTGCCATACATTCTTTGTCAAAGCTCAAGTTTTGTTTTGCTACCGGCATGACAACCGTATTTGTCGAAGACGAAAAAGATAGTTTCTTAGGAAACGTAATAATGCGCAATCATTATGTTTCGTCTTGGATTAAGGAAACTTCCCACTAGTACCTATCGCTTTACTTTTCACATCGTTAGGTAGATAGCAACAGCACATAAAATATTGGGCGAGTTATTAACTTGAACAAGTAGTTACAAAGTTTTTAAAGGTTAATAATGTACTTATTTTAGAAAATTGGAAAGGTCACCTGTGTAAAAACGTGTTTAAACTGGATTAAAAAACGTGCAAAAATATGTGATCACGTACAGCAGTTTAATTTTAACGTGAATATTATAAATAATGTGAGATTTTAATGACACTAAATAAAATTCCATTGACTTGAATGTGGCTATTATTATAAAATTTGGGATGTTGAGTATGGTTGAAAACTTCCTCCATAAAAGAGAAAGTGCATGAAACCCTTGCCAACTAATTTATTACCTAAACAAAACCTTGCATTAATCTATGTCACCAACACTTTATACAGCTAAATAAAATAAATCGATAATTGGCAAATGCTAAAAATGTTAACCAAACCCCAAGAGGTAGACTGAAAGCTTAGGATTTTGGTGATTTTTAGTAACCCTCATTGTGCACTCTTTCACGTTCTTCTCTGCTCATGGTGATATAGATGGAAAGGAACGAGAAAAAAGGATTCAACATTTCGGAGTTGCTTTCACTCTTTTTATCTGCGTAGACACACGCCACTTTTTGTAAGAGACAGGGTACCCTGATACGCCAAAATATCCGATATAAATGTGTCAAAAAACGTAATGCAGAGTATTCACACCTTGCGAAAGTGTTACGAAGATAAAACTGGAAGGGATTTCTTTCAGTATTAATCCCGAACTACATTCAAAGCCAATGTTTATCTTGTCCTACCTTTTTTCTATGACTCCTGACGTCGGTGACAACCGTCTAAGTTAATTCCCTCTCGGATTCGGATTTTACAATTGTATTTTCTTCGTTAGTGACTTTAGAAAAACAATTATTTTGGACTACTACTATTAGTCAAAAATTGAAATATTTTTTAAACCCTTTAAATTTTTTCATAAGAATATCTTAGCAGTTTCAAATCCTCACATCAAATTAGTATAAAACTTGTGAGCAAGAAATAACTGCGACTGTTTTAAAACAAGGGGCAGTTGGAAAATCGCCTACAAAATTTTCATAAACTACTTCATCTTTAATTCTTTACCATTTGGTCAAATTTAATTTCCTTTTGCGTCAAACATTAAGAATTCTAGTAACATGTTTCACCTTGGTCAATCCCCAAGAATTGAGTGGTGTAGTGGAAACATGAAGAGAATACTAAAATAGAAATTAAACTTGAAGTCTTGTTTGATGCACTGCAAGCAAAGATAATCCGTCTCACCTTGCTTCCACATACTATGTATGCTTACCACACCACCAAGATTTTGCTTGTCAGTCCAATTCCCAGAATTAGTTGTGATCTTGCACATCTTAGCATCCGGGAAGACTTGATTCATTTACGTAAGAAGTGTAGTGGCTCATGTGGATTTAGTGGTATGGTTATAAGTTGGAAGGGATCCAATTACAATCTGGTACTTTGGAAGCTCATAAATAAAGCATTAAAAGTAAACCCACAAAGTCCACATATATCCTGTTCCAAATATGGTATGGTAGTAAAGTAAAACATCACATTTATCACCGCTGCTGTTTACTCGGCACTCAACACTGGGAATTTATCATGATACGAGGACGACATGAGTACCCTTTGGTAATTGGGGCTTACAACAACGTAACGACAATGCTTGCTTTTGAGATTTTGTATTGACTCTGAAGATTGATTGCAAGAATCTGATGATCATACTATATTTTTTTCATATGCGTAGGATGTAAAAGTTTGCCAATAATCAATATGGTATAAAGTAAAGTAAGAGCATCTTTGATACAAAGCTTCTTATCAGGAAAGAGTTATTACATTACTTTTTTGATGTTGCAAACTATAGTACGAAAATCCATGTAAAACATTTTAATTCTCATCAAAATCTGAAAATGGAACAGAGAATGAAACTGCTCTTGCCAACAGCAAGCTTTCAACTGAGCTCATGTCTCCCCAAAAGGCTGGTTATATTAGCGAGCTGGTAGAAAGTATTTACTTGAGTTTCTACAAGCTTTGGGCTATGCATTTATTTTTCTCGTTGTGATTTGCTTTTACTTTCCCCTCATGCATGCTATTCCATCTGGTAGAAAAATTTTGAGTGAACAACAACGCTCCAGCATTTTTAGGAACGGGTTCAAACTTTTGCTTCCTTTCTCCACAGAGTGGAGTGCAGTTATGTTGCTTTGTTCAACTACTACTAAATTTGTATCTTGTTGAAAATATCTTTGTTGAATAGTCGGTTTTGGAATACAAATGTTTTTCTTCATCATTATTTATATCATGTTTTTCTATATGATATAAGGAAATACAACTTTAGTTTCATTTGCATATCATTTTCCACGATAGCATATAGCTTTCACACAGGATTTAAAATAGGAAACACACTTTGATCTTCAATTTGAAGTACGGCCACGTAGCAACTTTAAATTATATATGATATAACAGGACGTTTTTGAAAAATCCGATTTCAACCTTTGGAAAAGTGGTGAAAGTATAATATAATATAAAACTCCAGGCTCATTAGCATGTTCAACCTCACTGCACATCTAAACTAAAATGATCAAAGCGTTTTGATCTCTAACTAATTTCAGCTTGCAACTAACAGTATCACTCCCACATATCACATACATGGAATCTAAGTTTTTTAATTAAATGCTTAAAAAACCTAAATTACTTGTATTCCGAGAATTTTTCACGTTTTGAATCTTGACTATAGCAGTGTAAAATATATATTCGTAGCAGTTTCACTCAATCGCGGGTTTAATGATTCGCTAAAGCGCTCTAAAAATACACACATTAATTAAAGTATAAAGCAGCAAACCAAATATAGTATATAGTAGCAAGTTGATTGTTAATTTTAAAATTAATGGAAACGTAATGAAGATCACTATCAAAGCCTTCCTCAGTTCAGAATTTCTGATCTTGTCATTGCAGAAAATATTTTGAATAAATTTGATCTTGAAATTTGCTAACAATAAATGACAAAAACGCGTCTTCTTAGAAAAAACAAACTTTCCTCAATACATGGTTTGGACACATAGTTTACTCTTTGGATAAGCCTGCTTTTGTCAGATGTTTACCATTTTGACTGGAAATAAGGAAAGTTTGGTTAAGTACACCTTTTCGAGTTCAAGGGCATAACTAAAATATGTATCAATTGTGATGCATCAATCTGAATGAAGATAAACTTCATGACTGAGAGATGCAAGTTGGCACCAATACATTCGGGGCAAAATGAGAAATATACTTATTGTATAGTTTGCTCGTGGCTCACATGCCATGCTGTAATGCAAAGAAAAATTACAATAAAAATACGAAGAATCGATTGAAGGATACAGCTACAAGGTTGAGAATTCCAGTGAGTTTTGCAATTCAATGAAATGGATAGGGACAGCGATGTTAGCATGAAGCTATGGGAATTCCCTGGTTTGGTTCACCATTTGAATGCAAAGATAGAATTATATAAATTGGTAAATTGTAGACAGAGTGTAAAAAGTAGAGCGTCATTTCTCAAATGATTGGAGGACACTCATTTTATTAAATTGAATCAGACCTTGGGCTTGTCTCCTTTGACTGTAAATACAAAATAGGAAGATGAAAACTGTTGGTCTAAAGGAATCTATTGTGCAATGTAGAAAGAAGGTTACTATATTTTACAGACTTTTTATCTTAATTCAAAGTGAGACGAAACGGCATGGAACCGACAAACAGCACTTTGTGATGCAAGTAGTAGACACGTTTTGTCAAAAACACCCACACACAAATTTGAAGCTGGGCCTTTATTCATTCGATGAATAGGCTGTCGAATCCTTGGTTGATTGTGCTAACCGAAAATAAAAAAGTTCATACGATTGGATTTCTGTTATTTAACTGTATGAAAATTCCACGCGTTCTAAAATTTTGAACCTTTAAGCACCTAATTTTCTAACAATAATTGACAGCCTTCAGTGCAGTGCTAGCTACAGAAATTTGTTTGTTACATAAACCAGCGGTGATGCATGAATCTGATATTTTTGATCATGTAGCAACCAATTGAAGAGAATAACCCATTGTGGAAATCCAAAGATGAAGTACGCTCCAGTTTTTGACACGCTATTTATTCAAAGTTTATTTTCTGGTTCACCACAAGGTCTTGGTTGTTTGTATTTGTGTAGCAGGCATTACTTCATGCCAGTAACTTTTAGTGACGTCATTCAACAAAATATGCACACATTTTAAGTGCGCTTCTTTCCAGAGGCATTTTAAACTACGTTTCAATTCCTTGAGTTTTAGAGATTGCATGTTGTTACAACTGCATTTTAAGTTGAACTGCTGGTTTTGGAACAAAAGTTTATTCTTTATTTATAACAAATTTCTTTTTTCCGATGATGTGAAAAATTCACAAGCAATCGTTTCATGCAACAAAACAACCACTGGATTAGACATGGGAAGTAGTCTAGAATGTAACCCTTATAGGTGTGTATTTTGTCTAAAATTTGTTTGGAAAAATTTCATACGTCCAAAATAACTTGGATTTTCAATTAATATTTTAAAAATTTGAAATTACAACTGATAAAAGATTAACTTTGAGCTATTCTTTGGAGATTGTCAGCCTGAACCACTTCAAAGCTGACAGGCATGACTTAATTTCCGACGAGTGATCTCACATCTCACCTTTCATTTCATGTTGTGTAACCAGGAAATATCTTCTGTTCACTATGCATGTAATATACTTCACACCAATCTTGTTTAGACCATAACCTTTAATTATTTTCACTGTAGTTTTAATTTCCGTACAAAATGTATGTCTAAGCAGCACATGTTTGAAAAGGTCAAGTTTCAAAGCCCACGTCTCTGAAAGATAAAGCAAAGGTAAAGTAGAAAAAATTCAAGTGCTCCATATACCAATTACAAAAAGAAGGAGAAATGTGGGAATATCTTGCTCATTCCCCGTGAACCTTTCACAGGTTTTTTCCAGAATAACTAAATGGTGAGAAGAGCCTGAGGATATTTATTTATTTTAAGTTTCCTTTTATTCCCCTTCCAAAACGAAAATGTTTAATCCAGCATGTTATATACTTCATACTTATGTGTTTAGAAGAAAAGTTTAACACGTCATGAAAATAATGAGATACTGAATAAAATTCTCAACTTTTCAAAAACATTCACTCAAGAATTTAAAACCACACAAAAGTACATTTGTAACCTTTTTTTAGATCAGCCATCAATTACTTATTGTTACGGACATGGGATTCGGATGATTTTGAGGGGTTATAAATGCATTATCTTCTTCAACATCAGCATCAGCATTCCATGCACTAATTCGCTCTTGGTTTTGTTGACCATTCGTCACATTGGTTTTGGCTTGGAATGATGTTGTAAGAGTGCTAATCACTGACAAATTTCCGTTCCCACGATTTTCACTCCCTCTGACTCGAATTGAATGTGCCGCTCGCCGCACACTATAGCGACGGAATCTTCTGTGAATCGCATTTCTCACGTCCTTGCTCACAAAGCAGTAGAGAATTGAAACGAAAATACCCTATAGCAAAACAAGTATATGGAATAAAATGAGGAAAGCAAAAAAGTGAATAAAGCTGCAAAATTAATAAATTTTCACTTGAGCAACGCTCCACTCACCTGTGTAGATCCAAATCCTGTGTTCATAATGACGAAAAATTTGTTATATTCTCCACCCGGATTATAGAGAAAAAGTAAATTGTTTATTCCGAGTAGTGGGAAGAGAACGAATGTGGCTTTAATAGCACGTCTGAAAAATATTAAAGTACTTTATTTGTTTACTACTTTCTTGAATTTCACAGTTAAGGCTTATAATGTTTAAACGAGGTAAATAATAAAGCATTCAAGAACTGTAAAAACATCGGATTGAATAACGTACCGCAGTTGAACAGAATCAGATGATGAGTTGGGAAGCTGAACTTTAGTCAACATAATTCTCATAATGTTGATTAAAAACAGGAGGTTTGCCAACAAAGCAATGATCATGGGTCCTAATAAAATCCATATTTCAGTACGCTCACTATAATCCTTCCAGCATTTTACTGGATGAAGAATTTCCACCGTTGTTGCATATACAATGACAAGGAGTAATGGGAGAACTATGAATAAAACCCAAAAACATGTTGATTTGAAAAAAAGCAAAGTGTTGTCAGGTACATAATTGAGTACTTGACAAGAGCACTTACTCCAACCAATCAAATAGTACAGCTTAAAGGGGGGTTTGCTATCAAAAACATTCGTGGTCAACTTTCCATGAAGATAAAGTCCTTGAATAAACATCCAATTTATAGATGCCACCGTTGCATATAGGTTAATTGAGAGTACCGCTTTGCAAATGATATCCTGTTGGAAAATCACAAAAAAATACAATTTTTGTACGGGGATTGAAAGGCGATATGATGCAAGTTATAAAAACGCTTACCACATTCCTATAGTGGCTCGTACGATTGAAAATAAATGGTTCCGTGATGACAATTAACAATGCACATCGAAGCAAGAGTGCAGCCATTAGGTGCGTATAAACTCGAACCCGATCGCACCACAAGCACCTAAAAAAATAAGTAATTAAAATCTTTTGTCATGTGAAACAAATGACAAAAACTCAACAAAATTTAAAAGTTTAGTATTGTATTGTACTCTAGTTTCATACTTGAAATAATTGAAAATGAAGAGGGACGTTGCAAGACAGACTACTGACACAATTGACCCAATAAATAGTATGTGTTGAACAGCCACAACCAAGTCTCTTTCATCTTCCTTTAAAATGAGATCAAAGAGACCAATTACTTAGATTGCACTCCGATTTCAATTCACGTAATTAAATTAAGTTAAATTGGAAAGGACTTGAGAAAAGGGGAATGAATTTCTTTGGAAATTACTCACAGTGTTCCGAATATATTCCTCATAAGAATCCGCACACTCAGTATAATTCGTCCAATTGCCCCATAACCAAGTTCCGTTTGGTTGACAAACCCGTACCGCATTTCCAATTATGTTGTGTGCAATGGAGGAGTCTGTAACGTGAAGTATTTCGGAGCAGGGTCGGGAAGCAATGCTTCCATTTGGAGTGGGTGGCCAACAATATACGTTGTCCCAGGTTGCGTTACAATATGCCCCTAGGAACAGGTAAAAAGGATAGCACTAGCTTTATGGATCTCATTCTTTTACGATTTACTTTCATTTCACTCCATTTCGAAAAGGTCTTTTGTATTTTATCATTTTACTTAAACAGTTGGCAACAAAAGACGTCGAAAGAACGATATGATAGGTATCCATTCGTTTGATCTTTAATTTATTCTGCCCACGTTTTCACTTGAGGCTAATGGATATATCATGTTTGTATTGCAATACAATACAAAAAGAATTTGGATCAAAGACGCGAAAACTTTATATTAAGGAAAAAACTTGAAATTATTAAATGGGTTTAATGGTTTTCGACGTGGAAACAACATAACACCATCCTGCCAAATTTCCAGGAAATGCTTTTAAAGAAACCAAAAATGTGTTTTTACCTTGTGATTCAACTTTTATGTCGGTTTGGTTGGAAAACCACATGTTTAGTAAACACTTTACTCCAGATTCCCCTAAATTCTCAAGCTGAAGTTGTTGCCATTCACTCAAGGGAAGAGATACATTGTCCCAGTTGTTAGCCAGAACTTGGGATATCAAGTTGGGAGTTATTTCTACTAATGGAAACTTAAAATTCAATATATCTTGATCTGGATAACTTTCGCTTCTCCTTAGATATTTACCAAAGGTGGAATTCACATTGAGTTTATTACTCTCCATGTTGGCTTCTAACCAAATAGTTTGGTTGAAACAAAACACGAGTTTATTAATTATGAGAAGGAATCCCACTGAGACTGAGCTTCCTGAAGTTTCCAACAAAATTGGCAGTAGCGACGGTTATTTTAGAACATTTAATGCGGGTCTTCTCTTCTCCAAATATTCCGTAGAATTCTCATGAAATGGTAATACATTCGAAGTTCCAACTTTTAAAACTTTCACTACTTTCACCAAGTCCAATATAAACCTTGAAAAATGATGTTACCCAAATCTATTTTTCTTGACTTAAAACCATAAGCTTCTTCTTTTGTATTGCAAAATTCAAGAGACTTCCGGCACACTTAAATCCGCTTTTGTTTTTGTTTGTAGTTGTTAAAACATGAAAATATACTTTGTGAAATAGTTTTGATTGATGAAAATGATGAGAAAATATGTTTTGCATAGAACGAAGCAAGACTTGACTGGAGCGTTGTTCAATGGCAGGCGCTTCCAACCAGACTGAGCTTCCAGCTGCGATGCATCGTTGTATTAGCCTGGTAGATGGACGGGCACTTTTTACTTTCCAAGAGAGAGCAAAAAATATATATGTTGCGATAGTGGAATTCGGCCTACTTTGTCTGTGTATCTGTGTAAGTGTTAAACATATAATATTCATCTTTTTTAGCTCATCCCTTTAAAAAAAAGTATGTTGTAAAATATGCTGGAAAATGGACATTCTTAAAAATATATTTGCTGAGAACAGTTCATATTGTAATTGCGCAGTTTTTGAAAATAAAATTGCAAAAATGAAGAAAATTACATCTCCTTATTTAAGTGAACAACCGCTTCATTAAAATCTTCTTTGAGAAAATAAACTCCAAATAATGATTACATGGTCATTTTTTATCTCACAATTTTACGCTCTCATATTAATTTTTAGCGTGAGTTCAAAGCCATCGTTATGTTTTCCAAGAATTATTAATATTAAGCATTTTTGTGATTTAATTAGCTCATAAGCACTCATAATAATGATTTCAAAGCTTTCGAAAATGCGTCTTGGATGCTATGCTCAAGGGCTAATAATGCCTTACGATAACAGTGCTGCACACAATTGACAGTTAGTTGGACAATTCCTGCAGTTTAATTTACACAGAATTGTGTTACACATGGATTATGGGCGTTTTGTTTGAAGCTTTAGTGCTAAACCTGAGTATATTATTGTCACGCTGTAAATATTTCGATTTTTATTACATGCTGGGAATATTAATCCGATTTCCTACTGCATATTGCACAAAAAGATTTACTACAGAGCAGAGTGCTTCCGTTTTTGGAGAATGACGAAAATGTACATATTTTTAAGGATTTCTAAAATCAGAGGCCGCAATTATTGGTCGCTTAATGTACAATCGATTGTAATTTTTTCACAGTTAAGTACTATAGTACACATTCACAACTTCAAATGGAATAAGCCCCCTTGATAATGACTGGCTAGGAGAATGATAATAAATTTCAGAAAGGGAAACTCTTCATGTCAGCTAGACATACAATTTTGAAATACATACAAGTAGCAAAGAGAACAAGCTAAAAATTATGAGAGTGCGCATAATACTTCTTGTGATATTTGTCTCATTCGACTTTCGTCATAACCTGGAAATAATTGCAAACTTGTCGTATAATCCAAGTTCATTTAGCTATGAGTTGAGCTTAAACAAGTGTTTGACTAAAGCCGTGAAACTTTGAAGCGTCACATTTCAGCAGAGATGGGCAGATTAAATATTTTCAAAATGAAGAAACAAAATAAACTGCTAGTAAGCAGGCCCAGAGAAGTAGCTGAAGAAGGCGTTCAGTGATTACCTTCAAACCCCCTCCCTCATGCCCACCAAATCTCCTCCACCACCTCTCTCTCTAAACCCACCTCCGCGATCCTCTCCCAACGTAGTAAAAGCATTACTTGTAGAATACCATTTCGGATTCTGGCTTTATGCACAAGCTCATGCACACGGATGCTATGCAATTCTTACGTATACGTATACACTAGTCAAATCGATGAGTTTCTGAGCTTTCGAGCCTATAACTTTCGAACCGTTTGGCTCGAAACTGGATTTGGCTGCAAAGTATTCCCAGAGGTCCTCTAGAGTAGTACTACCTGTGTACCAAATTTGATCCAAATCGGTCAATGTATGTGACCAGGAGAGTGCGCACGGACAGACAGACGAACTTAGTAAAACCATTACTTCGCTGAATGCTCCGCTTCAGCTACGTAATAAACTGCTGGTAAGCAGACCTAGAGACGTAGCTGAATGGCATACACGGAGAATGCGAATATTCGGTGATGAATAGGAATATTGGGTGAAGAATAGGAATAGTGGGTGATGAATGGGACTACTTTTGAATTTTCGCGCTTAAAAACGTTAAAAACTGCATGAAATACTATTCATAGAGTTAAACTACTATAACGAATCCATTCAGCATATCAAATAACATCTAAATACTGAGTTTCAGACAAATCGATGAATTTTTTAATTTTTGCGCCATAACTTTCAAACGCTTTGACCAATTCGGCTGAAACGCAATACCAGGCAGGCTCTTGAGGTGTACTACCTATGGGCCAGATTTGGTGGAAATCGGTTAAAGTATATCGACAGGAGAGTGCTCACAGACAGACAGACGGACAGACCAACTTAGTAAAGTTATAACTACGCTGACTGAGATTCAGCTACGTAATAAATAAATGTTTAAAATAATTTTTTTAAAGCAAAAATTACAAATATTTATAAAAATGATCATGTTTAACTACATTTATTTTGCCCATCCCTGGGTGTCTCTCTATTCTAGTATGAAAATGTCACTCTGAATTTACATGGGAAAGAGGAATTAGCCTAGATTTCTGTAAAAAAATATCCCGAACCTCGCATGTAAATCACTTTTGATCTTCTTACTTTTGCAGATGTCACATTCAACCGTGTACTGACTGACTTTGTTTTGGAAGGAATCCAGCGTGAAATCCTTTTGGTAAAGAACTAATTTCCTGTAGAACTCACTTTTGATGTCTATTTTACTGAAACACCACAAAGGTTTAATAAATATTAAACTCTTGTCCTTTATTTGTTTTCTCCAGTGATCTACAAAAGAACTCAAGCTCCTTTAAAGAAGTGGCTCTACAACTTGTAGGAAAAAACTTTGTGCACTTTGGAGAGAGTAAGTGAATATCAAGGAAAAAGTTAGCTTTATTGGTTTAAAAGTAGTATAACATCATGAAATGAACAACATGAAACATGAAAATCAAGGTCTTGCTTTCAATATAAATTTAAAAGTACTGATTTTATTTGCATGTTGCTTTTTGACACACATTTTGAACCCAAACAAATACAACAAGATTTATAAATTTATACTTTTATTGAACTGCTAAGTCTATTCGTTATTTACAAGAAAAAAGTTTGTGATAAAGAAGATATAATCCAGTTAGCTCTACTTTCACCAGCCAAAACAGCGTATTGATTTTATCTTAAAATGTGAAACATACTCTCTAAAATGCTAGGAGCAGTTTGGATACAAGTGACACGATGGAAGGTTAGCTTCACACTGAGCATCCTGTTGTCTTTCACGGTCCTTCTCGGCAAAAAAGAACTTGTTACTTTCTAGGCAAAATGTACATTCACAAAAACTCACCAGGACCTTTTTAGTTGTGGGGTTCTTTGCTTAAAAGACCTTTTGAAAGGTTGAAAATGTATTTGCAACTTTTCTTACGAGTACCAACGGAACACTCAAATGGTGCAGTTTTTAACAAGAGGATGTCACTATACGTGCTAAATTAATTACGTGTACTACCATTGTTATTTGAGACTTGACTTCATAATTACTGCTAGCAATTAAAAACAAAAGTTATAACTATTGTAAAGAAATGCTGTCATTTCACTAATTTCAGTACACTTTGATATTTTCAGTTCTAATAAGAAGTAAAATGCATAGTACAAGGAAATAATTAAATACAAGTCAGTAAAGTTCAGTGCGTCCTCTAACCATGCACAAAAATAGTAAATTGAAATGGCATAAAATTACTTGAAACCATATTGCGTTGATGATATCCAAAAATGCAGAACCATTATAATTTCGGACCTACTTTGAATAAATTGAATATTTGAATTTGAATAAAAATGCAGTACTTTGAATAATTTTTTTAATTCTTATACTAAACGACGATGACATTGAGTTTGAGCTTGGCTATTAAAGCAAGTTGTTACTGGAAATTAATAAAGAACAATGACAGCTTGCAATAGTCGTGCTTATTTTGCCAAAGTGAAGACATCTGCCTATCAAACTCTTGATAAATATTTAATTCTCTTTTGAACACAAAATCGTGCAAAACCGTGAAAGTGAAAGCTTTATTTTCCAAGGTATATAACATTTTGCATTACATTAACAGGAAATTGCATTAAGTAGAAACAAGTAAGAATTTCTGAAACAGTAGCTATTTTCGTCAAAGTGAATGGACTACAAATACTGTCAATTAAACATAACGATGACTGACAGGGACAATTTGTTTTTCTACATTTAAATCCCAAGCCAAACTTTCAATACCATTTGGCGAGATACATGCATGTTTTCTTTTTTCGAAATGGTGCTTCTTGTGACGGCTCGTTTAGTAAAGCAATGTTAAGCGTACTACCATCCATAGCCGAATTTGGCTCATTATTACAGTCCAATTAACATTAAATATTCACGCAAAACGTACTCTCAAATACTGTAAGACGTTTTGGAACAAAATTCCAGGAAGTCAAGTCCTTTTCGTTTGAGGGAAAGTGGAAACGGCGTATAATTATAATTCAATTTCGCGACATTTCCTATGGAAACTGAATTCTTGAAAGGTTTCTAAATAATTGAATAGACGTTGTCGTTGTATGTATGTTTTTATCCATGCGGAACGGCTAATACAAAAACACGAGGAGTAATTTGAGAAGCTATATAACGTATAAAAGGCCATTTCCCAGGCCAGGAATTAGAAACTTAGTGGAACAAAGTTGATAGATGGGTTATAAAGTTGATAAAATTTCTTGCAAAAAACTGAAATATAACTAAAGTATGAAAGGTAAGTATCATACGTTTGATCTTAAATTTATCCAGCCCACGTTTTTACTTGATACCAGAGCATATATCATGTTTTTATTGATGTATAATTCGAACAAAAATCAAAGACGCAGTAAAATTTAATTAACGAAAAATTCTTATTATTAAAAATCTTCGTATGTTACGTTTCTTGTTCTCTACACATAAACCACCGTGTCAAATTCCCGTAAATGCTTTAAGGAAAACCAAAAAAATGTTTCTACCTCGTGATTCAACTTTTATGTCGCTTTGGTTGGAACACCACATGTTTAGTAAACACTTTACTCCAGATTCCCCCAAATTCCCAAGCTGAACTTGTTGCCATTCACTCAATCAAGGGAACAAACAAATCGTCCCAGTTGTTTGCCAGAACTTGAACTTGTGAAGCCATGTATGGATTGATGTCTACCCACGGAAACTTAAATTATGTATATCTTGATCTGGATAACTTTCGTTTCGTCCCAGATGTTAGTAAAAGTTCGTATTCACACTGACGTGATTTTATTACTCTTCATATTGGATCCTAAACAAATATTTTGTTTTAAACATAGCACGAGTTAGAAATTCTGAAAGGGAATCCCATTGTAAACGAAATTGCTAATAAAAACGTTCCAACATTCACCACTTTCCCCAGCCAGGCAGGCAATATCAACCTTGACAAATGAGTCACCTTCACATCAACCAAATCTATCTTTCCTTGACAATTCATCAGAATTATGAATGTGCCACTGGCATGGCATACGTTCTTTTGTTCGTTATTTTTGCATTACTGCAATCTCACAACAAATTTAGCACAAGCTTAAAACCATAAGCCTCTTCTTTCGTAATATTACAAAATTCCAGAGATAAACTGCAGACTTAAATTAAATCATCTTTTGTTTTTGTTAGTATGGATTATTTAAGCAGGAAAATGCACTTTGTGAAATAGTTTTGATAGATAGTAGAGTAATGAAAATAATGAGACAATATGTTTTGAATGTAATAAAGGAATACGTTACTGAGGCGTTGTTGAATGGCAGGAGCTGCTAACCAGACTTAGCTGCTGGTTGTGATGCAACGCAAGGTTGTAATAACGTAAATATATACATTCACCTATTACTTTCCACAATAAAGCAAAAGGAACTAAAACTAATATGCATCTTTGTTTTAGCTAATACTCTTAAAAATACTTATGTTGCACACTAAGCTGGAGAAGAGAAATTCATCCTAAAAATATGAGTACCTTAGTTCAAATTCGAATTGCGTAGCTTTCGTGTAAATTGGAGTGTAGGCTGGAAAATAAATGGCAAAAATGAAGAACAAACAATCTCTTTATTTAAAATGAAGACAGTTTTGATTAAAAAGCTTCTCTGAGAAGATATATGAGAACACCCGCCTCCTTAAGCAGAAGGATGACGTCACAACTCCAAGCTAATGTTTCCATGGCCCTTCAACCTTATAATTTCATGCTCTCATACTTAGTTTTTACTTGAGTTCAAGGGTTTGTGTAGAATTTTCAAAGACTTTGTAATAAGTACCAATTTTGTTTGATATTTAAGCAGCTCAGAAGGACTCATAACAATGATTTCAAAGCTTACCAAATACACTTTGCCATATTATTAGCGTTCCAGACCTACATATGCACTGGTCGTTTGATGCACGAGTACTTTTAATTTTTTTAAATTCTAAGCATTCCAAACGGACTAATGCACGGCACTTGTGCCATTTTCGTATTGCATTTTTGGAAATGGATTCTTCATTTAATTTAGTAACAAATCCAAGCCACATAAACCAAAAGTTGTGGAAGCACGCTACAACTTTTACCTTTGGTACTGAGAATTATGCTTGATCCTTACCATGACTTTGCTTTGACTGTATAGGAGAATGAAAATAAATTTCTAAGAGAGACACAGACCTGCTTTGAAGTGTTCAGTACCAGAAAGGTTCTCTTACAGTCTTGAAATACGATAGTAGAAAAGGGAACAAACGCCACAACAAATTCTGAGTACGCGTGTTTCATATAATTAATGTCTCGTTTCCATTAGACTTTGTCGTCGCCTACATATTATGGCGACCTTGTCGTGTAACCCATTTGTATTTAGCTAGGGTAGGGGAGTAAGTTAAACAAGTGTTTTTTGACTGAAGGCATGAAACTTTTATGAGACACGTATCACTCTATTTTGTAGTATGAACGTGTCGCTTTTCAAACTCAAATGGAGAAGAGGCTTTAATCCCCCTTTGATTTCTGTAAACAATATCCCGAAACCGTCATGAAAACCACTTTTTATCTTATTGCATTTACAGAGGTCAAATTCAACCACATTTTACACATTTCCCAGCGTGAAATCCTTTCACCAAAGAAGCAATTTCTTACAGAATACACTCTTGATACATGTTTTACTGCAAACCATACTGGTTTAACAAATATTGATCCCCTGTCCTGTTCTTTATTTGTTTTTGTTTAAGTGGCTTTGTGTCTTGCAGAAAAAAGTTCCGTGTAAGCAAAAAGTTTGATTTATTGGGTTTGAGTAAAATTGTTTTGAAAATCAAAGTCTTATGTTCAATATAAATTTCGAAATATCGATTTATTTGTAACTTGCGCTTCACTCGGAACATGATGAACTACAAAAATATGAATCACACATTGAAATTTTTATCGAACAGCTAAATCTAAGTATTATTTTCAAGAAAGTGAAAGTGAAGTCTTTGACGAAACCGGTTCATGATGATGATGATGAGAGTGAAATTCTAAATTATGTTGAAAGCATCTTGAAAACAAGAGCCATGATTCAATTCAAGCTTTTTATACTGAGCACCCTTGCTGTTATTCAACGTTTCGTTGGCCAGGTAAACACTTGTTACTTTCTACGCAAAAAGGTACATTTAAGAAAAAATCAACAGGAACTTTTGTTGTGGGTGTTCTATACATAAAAGACCTTTTGAAAGGTTGTATTGCATTGTGTATTGGTGGAATTGTAGTATGATTAAAAAGTGGACTGTATAAAATTAATGGACTGTATAAAAGGATATTGTGAGGTGGTAAAAGTGATGATGATGATGATGAGTGCATGGAATAGGTAAGAATGTATATGAGAAATACTACAGCAGTGTGTGCTTGAATAAAATCCCAGAGGTTTGGGGAATGGTGCTACAAGACAAGTGGTTGAGAGAGAGATAGTCAAAAGTTGTATTTTAATAGACAAAGTCTTGCAGCGTAGTGGACCACGAGTATGGGTAAGCATCTGCTTTTATAAGTACGACGAAAGGTAAAAAGATACAGGTACATAAAACTCTGCATGAGATAAAAATAGAACAAGGAAAAGATGCTGCTTCTCTCAGTGAATGACCTGTCAATCATATGCATGATTCTAGACATTGACATCGATTGCATTATCATACACACATTTAAGATTGGCTTATTAACATGATCAAGGATTATTTAGATTTAAACAATTACATATATTTAACAGAATGTCTTTAGGACAAAATATTAGAAAAGGTGAACGAATGTTCAAAGTCAAATCACACACTCAACATAAAAATATTCTTCTTCTCACTTCTACAAACATTGTGATTCTAGCTTTATTCACGAGTACCACGAACCGAGTACTCAAATGGTGCCTGTTTTTCAAACACGAGAATGTCACTATACATACACACATATATACATGCTAAACTAATTACTTTAGATTTCAAATGGATGGGGAAACCAACAGCCCTTTTGCCTTGAAAACGACCAGCCTATAGTTCGAATCTCCAAATTAGAATGGAAAAGTTACAATGAAATCCATCTATTTTCTTATATTTACGTAAATATATACTTTGATAGTTTCTTTTCTTTTCTGAGCGGAAAAATTCTAGATTTTTCTTGAAGACTCCTGAGGTCCAAATATATAGTGCTAGCATAAATGTTAGTACAGCAAGGTGCAAAAACTAAAGCAGTCTCAGTTTTCGACACGGTCTCCATTCGCCAAATGAAGTGGATTACAAATAACGACGATGGAAAACAAGATTTAGCTTTTGTATTACTATATCTCAATACTATTTAACCAGACCATGTCTCCTCTTTCCGGAATAAATTTGTGATGGTTTGTTTGGTAAAGTGATGATGTTAATTTCTCACGTTATAACAGTCCAACTCACACTAGAATTGCAAGTAAGTACTACCCTTGTAGTTGGCTGACGCTTTTTGGCATATTATGTTTCATTCATTTGAAGAAAAGTCGAAATGCCTTATAAATTATTAGAAATTCAGCTGCTAAAAGGTTTCTAATGAATTGACTAGATTTTGTCTTTGTCATGCAAATTATATACTCCTAATTCCATTGCATAATTACGTTAATATAAACAACTTAGGCAAAATTCATGATAAAAGTCGTTTTTTAACATTCCAGTAGATCATTTCCGAAGAGTACTTATTAAACTGTTACAATGGTACAATAATATGGCATTTCATGAAATAAGTGATGATATTGTGGATAAAATGAGAAAGTGTGAGAGAAGCATCATTTCCCTTAGAGTTGCAGATAATGCTCTCTTTACACATTGGTGAAAACTATCCGCACAAAACCTGGGGATTGGCAAGTAGTGTAAAATAAAGTTGCTAGATGGTTTAAGCAATAGCATACTATATATGCAGGTTTGAAAGACAAAACCTGGAAAGAAATAAAGAGGATAATAATAAACCCTAATAGCAAAAGTGTTTGGCTGATGTAAGGCCCATCCAAGCCATGATGTCTGGCCCATTCTACATTTTGGCCACGCAGCCATACATAGGCCTGACATGAGTAAGGTTTCACACAAGGCCCATAGATTGGCCATGCAATCCTACTGTTAAAATCCCAACATGCCTTACATGGCCCATAATTCGGCCTTTTAATTTTTCATTCAAAAGAATTGATTTGATGCTTTTAAAATACACATTTGTCTGATCAATTATGCTGAAGAAAGGTAAAAATTAAACAGAAAAGAATACAGAAACATTTTTATTACAGATGACTTGTGAATGGTATACATAAGTATTTCCCTTCAAAGGGTAACATGACACACTTACGTAAAATTTGTTCACACCTTAAAATTATTTCTGTGGTACTTAACTCAACGAAACATAAACCTACATTTAAGCTATTACAAGGGTACACGTCAGCAGGATTAATTTTAAGGACTTGACACTTAATTAAAGGATCGTCGTTAACACCAGTTATATTCTTGGTTAAAAAACAATTATTTCCTGACTTATTAGTAATTGAAGTATTATTAGTTTTTACAAACCCGTTTCGATTTGTCTTATGTGTTTTGTGATTGTTTCACTCTTGTAAACGCTTGACAACCTGAGCTGGTTATGAACTGCACCCATTAGTTGTATTGATTCTGAGCCTTCCTCCTCCGTGTTCGGGATGACTGCACTACTGCGCCTTCTATCTTCTCGACCACCGCCCCAATCTTTTACTCCGTATAACCAATTCTGAATTAGCACCTTGACCTGATCATCTGTTTCTTCTTTCCCAACAGCGTTTTCTCTTGTGATATCTGTAATATATATATAATTTTATCATTAAAATAAATACATAATGTCTACGATGGTTGAATATGGATGTTTCCATGTGTATGTACGTACCAAGAATAAGAGAATGAAGCAAAGTCCCCTTCAGCTTCGTCTTGTTGAACTTGCCAGAGAAGTTCATGGATACGTTAAGATTCAGTCCAATCAGTCCTCAGTATTCCACGAACTATGGCTTCTGTGCTTCCACCTCATATCCGTTTTAGCTGAGCAATCATATTGCGTGTGACACACGGGCTCAATCCTGGTTCGACTGCCTCCGAAAATGTCAGAGTCCTAGGTTTTCTTGCGATAGCATTGTTGAATCTCTCTGTTGTTTTTCCCGAGCCAGGGGCCAAACATAATGATGGTGTTCCAGTTCGAGCTAAAATTTGAAAAAAAAATTGGTATATTATAACTACTCGTTAATTACGTAATAATTAATTGAAAAGAGGAAAAAACATGATCACCTCAGTATGGCATCATCCACATTGCTAAACCATTTCCATATTTATAGTATAAAATGACAATAAGAAACGTATTATAACTTACCTAAATATATTTGATCGTTTCCTTTTCCGTGGAACAGCTAAACTTGCTTGGAGACACTCACTTTAAAGTTGTAAATCCAATCTCAAGAATATCCATTAACTAAATACCTCACCAACGAAACACAAAAAGCGAATTGGCACTAGTCGGTAGAAAATGGAGCAAAAAATAGTAAAAAACGAACACCAAAGGAAAACGAATTTAGCTCTGTTGCTTTCCAGTCTTTTTGGGTGGAATCGAACATCCGCACAAATCGAATGACCGAAATGAAAGGAAGAGGATGAGCAATGCTTGTCCTCTTGTTATGCATAAAAATATCCTTCCTGACAAGTAAACTGACTGACTGCAAACGCAGAGCAGCACGTCCTAAGCATTGACCAATCATGTTCGACTCTTGGGCATTGTTGAAAATAAAGAGCGCGATGCATAACATTCATGGGCAATGTCTGGCCCATGTCTTTGTTAAATTTGATCTTTGTTGATTTTTGCAGATTATTAGTTCTTGAAATCCATACAATTTAATTGGATGGGCCAAGTATTTTTTTACTTGCTTATTCTTTTCCCACGGATACAGATCATGCCGCGCATGAGCTAAGGATGGGCCAAGTAATCTATGAAGGCTTTGCTATTAGGGAACCTGGTGCTCATAGGTTTGAGAAGATGTTGATGAGAGTTTATGTTAGTTTAGTGTGCATCACTTGTATGTAAAATTATTTATTCCTCGGTTTCTGCTTCCCTTCTGAGAGCTTAAACTTCTTTGACATGTTCTCATTTTCGTTGTCTTTATGTTCTTGTTTTTCGTTTCTTGACCTGTTACTAATTTGTATAATCATATCGTCTGAGAAATCCCCATGATCCTAATTTGTTTGTTTGGCTGTCTGAGAAGGATTGAATCATGTTATTAATGTTAAGCTACGATTTGTTATGAGTATTTTAAATGTGAATGCCATTGCTCTGTTATATTTCATTTCCCCGTGAGCATATAAAAGACAACCAAACCACAATGAAAATGTTCATTATTCTTCTTCCACTTCGCTAGAAGTATCCAAAACTTATTCTATTTTCCAGAATACTTATGTGGGATGAAACTAGGCTGGTGGATTGTGTTGTGAGTATGATTACGCCCCCGATCTGGTCCCACGGTGGGATCAATGGTTAGGTGGTGGATGAACTGGTAATCTTGTGAACTTTATGACACAATACCCTATCCGAATTAATTACTAATCTCTACTTAAATAACTGACTTAAATTCAATGGAGAAGTGGATGGTTAAAATTTCGTATAAAGTACGACAAAATTTAAATCCATGTAAATTCCATAATCTTGGTAAAAACAAATATGTCAATGTCCTTGCATATGGACTAAAAATTAAGTCAAATAATATATTTACTTTTCAGCTTCAGAAAGCATTTCAGATACTTGAGGCAAAAGCTTGTAAGCGCAAATCTATCCCATCATAAACCTTGAAAACGGATGCTTCGCTTTGATACTCCATCCAAACCATGAAAATGTCAGACTTCGTGACCCTGTGACGATCATTAGTTTAAGAAAAATGAAAAAAATAAAACAAAATACACAACCAACCATGCAGTGAAGGATGCATTGCTGGTGACGATGACATGATAATGCATGATGCTGCTAAAGTGAAAAATGTGAGGCAAGCTCATGAAAGAGTTGGTACTTACGTGTGCCGATGCAATGAATAATGATTGTGAACTCTAGAAGTGTGTGTGTGGGTGAGCTCACGAAAAAATTGTCAACATGTAAGTACCTACGTGTGCCGATGCCAGGCATAAACGATGCGATCCTGTCGCACTACCATGAGATGAGCGTTCACAGTAACTGGAATGGGTAGCGATAGAAATGTAAAACCCCAAGAACAAAGTAGCGTCGCACTCCACAAGTAATACCATTCAACCTCCCTAATAAATTAAGTTTAAAAATGAACGTCAAATGTCACATACTTACTGCATCTCCAACTAATATCTTTTAAAGATATAAAAGCAGTCAACAGACTGAAAGTCAGTTAGTAAGCTCCGGCGAGTCGAGTCAAATTCTTTACTTCCAGACCTTTCTGATAATCTTCAGGATAGTTTATAATTCTAAGTGTAGTTTCTGAAACAAGATTTATATTCCCATAGCCAGTGTAACCAGTTAACCACAGGTTTGCGCACTTTTGGTTCAAGTTCTTCTCATTTCTGTATCAACTTATTGAAATTATGAAGTGTCTTTGAATTGACTAATTCGGCCTAAACTGGCACACCAAACGCTATAGTTTCCATCAGTTAACTCTCATCATCAACCTTCTTAAAACATTCATTTGGATCGTGAAGTTAAAGTATCATGATTTTGAGACATGATTCGGGGACAACCCGAAAGAAGCCCGGATCTTCACTAAATCCAGGATCTGTAATATCTTGTAAGCATTGAATTCCCCCATCATTAATTTAATAATTCGATGATGCGTCAATAATTTTGCTTTGCTTACACCTTCGCATAAACTGTATTAATGCGTTGCTCTTTCCCTTTTTCCGTTTTCTACATCTGAATTTCGTGCAAACTCTAGTAAAATAAAATGCCGAAGCAGTAATTTAATTTGTAATTAATAATAAATGCGATCATTTAATTTAATGACAACAACTCATGTTAGTTACAGTGCCCCGAAAATGAATTGTATCCTTCTAATTTAGTTTGATTGACGGTGGAATATTTTGCATAAATTTCACGATTAGGGACATAAGGGGATTTAACATGCATAAGATTCCCCATTAAATTCGCTTTCATATGAAATACATTCAACAATTGATACGAACCTTATTTGATTTTGCAGAGGTTTTAATTTAAAAAGTTTGAAAACTTGAGGGAAAGTGAATTGCATCCTTTTCAGTTTTGATTTTTTTTCTTTATGCGTGATTCCTGAACTGCAATTACTGCGTCGAGTCTTCGGAGCATTGAGAAGACTAATCCGTATGTTACCTAAGCTCCAATGACATTATATTATTCTTTGAGGGCCCCTTGAATTTAAGTGAAATTGTGTGGGTGTGGAGGGATTTGTTCTCGAACCTTAATTTCAGAAATATTCTCAGGAAACTCAATGGGAGTTTTGTCGGAGGGCTAGGTAGGCCAATCCAGAACATCTTCATTCTACTTTCAGAAGAATCCATGTAGTAGTTTTGAAATCTGCATGGAATTTTTGTTCTCGGAGAAGGTGAACCATTTGCCCAGACCCAGTTTCCTTGCGGAAGAATTCAAATTTTGCTCCCAAATGTCCCGATAGACAAGTCCACCCATCGTTGTCAGAATGAGCGAAAGATTTACTACACAGGAAGTTGTCTTACACTCCCACTTGGGGCCCTCAAAGAATAATATAATGTCATTGGAGCTTAGGTAACATACGGATTAGTCTTCTCAATGCTCCGAAGACTCGACGCAGTAATTGCAGTTAAGGAATCACGCATAAAGTATTAGAAAAAAAATCAAAACTGAAAAGGATGCAATTCACTTTCCCTCAAGTTTTCAAACTTTTTAAATTAAAATCTCTGCAAAATCAAATAAGGTTCGTATCAATTGTTGGAATGTATTTCATATGAAAGCGAATTTAATGGGGAATCTTATGCATGTAACACCCATTACCTAATCGTGAAATTTATGCAAAATATTCCACCGTCAATCAAACTAAATTAGAAGGATGCAATTCATTTTTGGGGTACTGTATGTAGGCATTACTAATAGCTGATATTTGAGTTGGGTTTCCAGCATCACGTATGCATACCGTCATTAACTTCGTCTTCAATAACGATGCAAATTTAAATTCCTTTTTTGTAGTTACATATTTCAAATCCTCGAAAAAAAAGTATTGTTAAGATATGATGGAATGAATCTTTTTGTGCAAAACTTGTTTAATAATTCAATTGGCTTTGCTAAAACCAGCCAAGATTTAAATGTTTTAACCAAGCATGGTTAAACCCCTATGTTTTAACGCTAGAACCCACTAGGTACGGGTTAAAACGGGTTTTGTGGGTTATAACGGGTTTAAATGGGGAAGATGGGTTAAAACGGGGAATATAGATTTTCCATGTATTTAGCATTGTAAATGGTGAAGTAATTTCAATGTACTATGCATTACCTTGAGTTTCATAACAAAGAATTGTAATACATTGCCACTATTTCCTAGCCTACAGCTGCAAATTTAATTCCTAATTGTTATATCATTAAGAAAGCGTTCAGTTTCGACATTTAATTTTGATTGCAGACAAATGATGATCAAAAATTAGTGGTTAAGTTAATCGTAGTGATATACATATTATGCCACATCAGTTAGAGATTACTATAAACGTTTAACTCATCTTAATATTGAGGGAAAAGTCACGTATAATGACTGTAAACATTCAGAACAAAGCTGGTTTTAAACAAATTATAGGGTTCATCAGCTTTGAAGCTACTTTTCACCGTTGTGATTGCCAAACATGGAAATGGGAAAAGAATCGAATTTCCTTGCATTTTCTTGGTTACTTTATGAAAATTGTAATTTTAAGTGTTTACGTTCTGTCTTTCGTTTCCGTTCTTTCTTTGAAGATTCTGTTGTTGAAAAATCAGTACGTTTTATTAGATATAGCATACAAAACACTCCCTATTATTCGGGTTTTAAGCATGCTTAAAATCTGGAATGATATCTGAAAAAACGCTTGATGTGTTTTGAATTTCCCAAGCACAAGCAAAAGCAAGTATGTATAGACATATATCCATAGTTGAATTCATCTGGAGATCATCAAGCGTATCTTCTATGATTTCTTCCGTAAATGTGAAAGCGAAAGATAAGAGAGATGTAGAATCCGATGGGTGAAAATTTGAGTGAGTACTTACCCATTTGTTCCGTAGGCAAAGGTGGGCTCACAACCAGTCTCGTTCCACTACCTGAGGAGAAATGGGATCTGCAATTTTCTCCATTAAGAGACAATGTGAGACACACTGAGTACATATCGTGTTAGTTTAGATTCTCCTCTGCTTCGTTTCTCTTTTCATTTCTTATTGCTAGAAAATATTAAATTACAATTGCTCCCAAACATTATCTTCATAAATATCCACAAAGAAATTTTAAATCCAATCCAATTCACCATGACTGAAAACATTACCGAATCTTCAGATTTACTTCTGTCTGAAGACAATTCACTTGTTGCAGATGTGGAAAACATAACAGGTGACTTAATTGGCGGCTCTGCATATGATCTTGCTGGTAATTTTACTTTAACATTTGAAACTCATTGGAGAGTGTTACCAATCGATATGCGGTTTAATGATGGACACCGCTTGGTTGTAATGGTATACCCACTGCTAATGGTTTTCTCAGCTTTTGGGAATATCTCTGTGTTTGTAATTCTCGTAAGGTAATAGTCAACATAGCCCAAATTCTACTAGAAATAACATTTAAATTTAAAATCTTTCATAAATATAGTGAAATATATTTCCTTTGCAGGCTTCATCGGAAGAGAAAGCTGAGCAGAATAAATTTATTTTTGCTCAACTTGACAATTGCTGACCTGCTGGTTACATTTTTAATGATGCCACTTGAGGTATGTATGTAAATGTACAAAATCATTAAATTGCTTTGCATAAAAAATACTAAAAAAATAAATTTCGTTCAGATTGGCTGGAATGCAACGGTCTCATGGCAAGCAGGAGACTGGGTATGTCGGATCATGTCATTTTTCAGAATTTTCGGTCTCTACCTTTCCAGCTTTATGCTTACGTGCATCAGTTTGGATCGGTACTTTGCTGTATTAAAACCACTTGGTATTGCAGAGGCGAAAAGTCGGGGAAAGATTATGTTGTCAGCTGCATGGATTGCGAGTACAGTTTGCAGTTTGCCCCAGGTAGCCAACCACTCTAGTTGTTGTGTAGTTTTTAATATTTATTTTTCTCCAACAAAATTCCTAATACTTGATATTACGTCTTCCTTTATTTTTAGGCCTACATTTTTCACGTGGAGAGACATCCGGAATTCATGTGGTATGAGCAATGCGTCACCTTCAACTCGTTTGCATCACCGGAGGCTGAGCTTGCTTACAACTTTTTTGGATTGTTTTTTCTCTACGTTTTCCCACTAGTAATGATAATATTTTGCTACTCCCGCATCTTATTGGAGGTCTACCGCATCAACAGACAGGAACTAAATGGTAAGACGGAAATTAAGTGAAAGCTTTTTTTAATCATTGGCATTTCAAAGAAATTTAATCATTGAGAGTTTTTGAAAGGTATAAAATAAAATCAATTTAATAACGTTTTTCTTTCGTGTAGATGAATCCCTCCGAAGATCAAATATGAGTACACTGGCTAGAGCAAAAGTAAAAACGTTGAAAATGGCCGTTATCATTGTGGCTACTCTCTTTCTCTGTTGGACTCCATATAACGTTATGTCCCTTTGGTAAGTAAATTTGATTCTACAAATACGATTTTTTAAACAAAGCATGATACCATACAACAAGGTTAATTAGATATGTCATTAAAATTATGCAGGTATTGGTTTGACAAGGAATCTGCTCAGGCAGTGGACCCCCTTATTCAAAAAGGACTTTTTATGTTTGCATGTGCTAACTCATGCGCTAACCCTTTGATTTATGGGCTCTTTCAATTCTGCCAAAATAAAAAAAAATCTATCAGCATTCCAAGATCTTTACCGGTTGGCTATCGTTACTCAGCACAAAGGTTTACTTTAATTTGACGAATTACATATATCTCATTTGATTTTTTGTATGCAGAAAGGCTTCATTGCGTATAATTTGCTTTTGAATACTATAGCAAAAATTGCAAGACCAGAATCAACCTGAAGATGAATCCGTGTTGCATTCCAGCACAAAGTATTACCACTCCAAGAAATGTTCCAGCTGTCAACCTATTCCAGCCAGGAACTTCAGAAATTTTTGGCTCAGAACAAACCACAAGAAGGAGGTTACCATTTCAATTTATCAAGGTCAAAATATTGCTGCTGAGATAAGACCATTAGATAAGAGTTTGAATGCGCTTCGACGTCCCAGCCAAGTTCCAATAATGGAATTTGATGGAGGTTTCTCTCGAGTTACGTGTAAATTGTTGAATGGTGATCCAAAACACTACATCTATAAAAATATAGAGAGCGGGAATCGTGTGTCTAAATCTACAATGGTATAAAATGCTGCAAATTTTCAAGATGGAATCAACTTTAATTTATTTAAAGAATAAGATAATAATATATAGTATGTATTAATTAAAACATATTAAATGAAAATTAAAAGTGAAATAAAAAATTGTCAGATGGGTTTTTATACTTTTTTCAATGTTACTGCAGAAAATAACATTTGCATTGGATGTAATATTTTCATGTAAATCCCATGAATTATTACCTTATATACACTTATCCTCACTGAGATATTTTATTCAATGAAATTTAACTAGAATCGAATGTGTTGTTAAAAATGGAACTGAGTTGAATAATCTTTAATTATAATTTTTAAGTCAAACTGTGTAACCAGAACCAGTTTTAAGCATTACTTAAGTTTAAATAACCTCGATACAAACAAAATATTGGAATATTTAGGACGATCTTTCACGATTATATAACGCTTTCTCGTGCAAACAACTAACAAACTAAACCTTGCGAACTAAACAAATAACAATATATAAATATACTACCATGCTAATTTTTATCAAAGCAGTTTCCAGGAACAGAAGCTCGGCTTCAATATTTGACTATCACCATAGTATGTGGTAAAAGGTAAGTATTGCTAATTTTTATATGCCAATTTATAATGGACTACAAAACCCGTAAATTTTTACTACATTCTCGATTATTACAAAAAATAAGAAGACTTTTAGCAAAAACATTTGCAAACTCCATACAAAAATCAATAGATATCCACATCTGCTCTGACACAAGATCATGAAATGTGCTTGTGAAACTGAACGGTTTTCTATGCAAAGAATTTTCTAACCAGTATTTAGAACGGGAGAAAATAAGGAGAGTATTGAAAGTCCTTTCGTATGATAAGCTTCGTTTGTAGGACGCAGTAATAAAATCGGGCAGAATTATTTAGGAATTTAATTTAATATATCTAAAACTATATGCCTCTTTCACTGGAATCATTAGGAAAAAGCACGAGTTTATTTGTTATGAGAAGGAATCCTACTGAGCTTCATAAAGTTTTAAACAAAATTGGTAGTAGCGACGCTTATTTTTAGAACATTTATTCTGGGTCTTCTCTAAATATTTAGTAGAATTCTAATGAACTTTCACTACTTTTACCAGTCACAATATAAACCTTGAAAATGAGTCACATTCACGTCATCCAAATCTATCTTTCCTTGACAATTCATTATTCATCAGAAATATAAATAAACCCATGGCATACGTTCGTTTGGCATTATTGAAATTTGACAACAAATTTAGCACAAGCTTAAAACTATAAGCTCCTTTGTTTGTACTGAAAAATTCAAGAGACTTCCTGCACACTTACATCCAGTTTTGTTTTTATTAAAGCATGAAAATATACTTTGTTAAATAGTTTTGATGTACGGTGGAGTGATGAAAATGATGAGAAAATATGTTTTCCATAGAACGAAGCAAGATTGGACTGGAGCGTTGTTCAATGGCAGGCGCTTCCGACCAGACTGAGCTTCCAGCTAAGCTGCGATTCATCGTTGTATTACCCTGGTAGATAGACGGGCATTTATTACTTTCTAATTGCAAGCGAAGAATCTACGATGTAATAACGAAATGCTGCTTAGAGATGTGGATGCATAACTATGTGCTTAATATTTAATATGCATCTTTGTTTAGCTAATGCTCTTAAAAATGCTTATGCTACAAACTTAGCTGGAGAAAGGGCATTCTTAAAATGTGTATCCTAAGCATAGTTCAAATTGGAATTTCGCAGTTTTTGTGTAACTTGGAGTGTAGTTTGGAAAATAAGTGACAAAAAATTAAGAAAACAAAGTCTCTTTATTAAAATGAAGACCCGTTCGATTAAAAACTTGTTTGAGAAGACATATGAGAACCCCTCGTTAATCTTAAGGATGACGTCTCATCTCAAAACTAATGTTTTCAAGTCTCTTTAATCTTTTAAAGTTTAAGCTCTCGCTTTATGCTTTATTTCTAACCTGCGTTGAAACCATGCAGTAGATTTTCCAAGAATTTGTAATAAGTCACAATTTTCTTTGCTATTAAATAGCTTGCCAAAATACATGCTCTACATAAGAGCAAATAATGTCCATTATTAACTTCCCATTGACAAAAATGCATATGAATTGCTTTATATATAATTTGATCTTTTCTTGTTGCTTCCCTAATTCGGCATTTTTCTTGAAGCTCTAGCATCAAACTTCAGTATTTTTATATCTCACTGTTATTTTTGTATCTTGACCACATCCATAAAGCATTTGTCCGATTTCCTTATCCAGATTGCACAAAAAGACTTTTAATTTTCGGATAGTGAAGACATGTGGTTTTAATTCTGTTCTTTGTAAAATACTACTACATTTACAAAATGCTTGAAATGGAGTAAGCCCTCATGCATAATCATGGTTGTATGCCCTCGTGATATTACATGTTACGTTCTTGGCAACATGATGTTGACAAGTAACAATCCCAAGCTACAAATACTCGGAGAACCTCATTACCAAGAAGTTGCTTGATCCTCCCTCCTGATCATGCCTGCATGTCAGCCAGACATAAATGCTTTATTACAGTTTTGAAATACGTAAGTAACAAAGGGAACAAGCTACACAACAAATTAAGTGAGTACGCATAATATTTCATGTAATTGTTGTCTTATTTTCATTCTACCTTTGTCGTCGCCTGAAAATAATGGCAACCTTGTCGTATAATCCTCCAATTTTACTTAGCTATGGATCAAAGTTAAACAAGTGTTTGACTGAAGCCGTGAAACTTTGAATCGTCACTTTTCACCAAAGATAAATATAATAAATATTTATTCCAAATTACGAAACAATACAGCCAAATTACTATTATATAAACCTGGTAACACAAGAGTGTAATGAACTAGCAATTTACAGTTAAAAAAGAACACTGGTGGCATTTGACACTTATAAGCTGCTTGTATGAAAGTGTCACTCCAAATTTACGTGGCAAAGAGGCCTCCCCCTTGATTTCTGTAAACAATATCCCGAGCGAATATGAAAATCACTTTTGATCTTCTTTTCTTTTACAGAGGTCACATTCAACCGTATACCTCTGACTTTGTTTTAGAAGGAATCCAGCGTGAAATCCTTTTGGTAAAGAACTAATTTCCTGTAGAACTCACTTTTGATGTCTATTTTACTGAAAAACCACAAAAGTTTAATAAATATTAAACTCTTGTCCTTTATTTGTTTTCTCCAGTGATCTACAAAAGAACTCAAGCATCTTTATAGAAGTGGCTGCTATAACCTGTAGAAAACAACTATATGTGCACTTTAGAGAGAGTAAGTTAATATCAAGGAAAAAGTTAGCTTTATTGGTTTGAGTAGTATAACATTGAAAATCAAAGTCTTGTTTTCAATATAAATTTAAAAGTACTAATTTTATTTGCATGTAGCACTTGACACACATTTTGAACCCAAACAAATACAACAAAATTTATAAATTTATTGAACTGCTAAGTCTATTTATTATTTACACGAAAAAAGTTTGTAATAAAGAAGATATAATCCAGTTAGCCCTACTTTCACCAGCCAAAATGTCGTATTGATTTTATCTTAAAATGTGAAACATACTCTCTAAAATGCTGGGAGCGGTTTGGAGACAAGTGACACGATGGAAGGCTAGCTTCACACTGAGCATCCTGTTGTCTTTCACCGTCCTTCTCGGCAAAAAAGAACTTTTTACTTTCTAGGCAAAATGTACATTCACAAAAACTCAACACGACCTTTTTTGTTGTGGGGTTCTTTACGTAAAAGACCTTTTGAAAGGTTGAAATTGTGTTTCCAACTTTCCTTACGAGTACCAGCGGAACACTCAAATGGTGCAGTTTTTAACAAGAGGATGTCACTATACGTGCTAAATTAATTACTTTAGACGTTTCAAATGAATGGGAAAGTAGAATTCATTATTGTCAAGATGTGAAGCTCATTTATCAAACAGAGATGGAAAGCATACTAGCATTTTCCTAGATTTACGTGTACTACAATTGTTAATTGAGACTTGACTTCATAATTACTGCTAGCAATTACAAACAAAAGTTATAACTATTGTAAAGAAATGCTGTCATTTCACTAATTTCAGTACACTTTGATATTTTCAGTTCTAGTAAGAAGTAAAATGCATAGCACAAGGAAATAATTAAATGCAATTCAGTAAAGTTCAGTGCGTCCTCTAACCATGCAGAAAGAATAGTAAATCGAAATGGCATAAAATTACTTGAAACCATATTGCGTTGATGATATCCAAAAATGCAGAACCATTATTATTTCGAGTCTAGGTAAAATGATCCCGGTTCAAAATGTCGGTACCCGAAACACCGGCAGCTAAACGTCCCGGAAAAAAAGGTCGGGGGTGAAAAACAAAAAATGGACAAAATGTCGGATTTTATTTGAATGTTTTTGTTTGTTATAATTGGTTAAAAAATGCACAAACAACGAATGCCAGCGACTTTTTTATACATATTATCACAAAAAACTCAATATAATGCTTTCATTTTGTCATTTCATAATTTTCATCTGTATTAGGATACGTTACATATAACACAGGTATCAGTTAAGCTTTTTTCGTTTTGTTAATATCTATACAAATGTAAAGTCTTCTTTTTTGGGTTATATAATATTTAAACTAACTAATACTACAGTGAATGTTGTTCAGTGTCATCGTCGTTATTTTCAGTCCCTGAGACTGTAGAATCTGTTTGTCTTATTCGCTTCCTACTAACAAAAATATGTGTATTTATAGCCATGCCCTCTAAAAAATCTAACAACTCTTTCTTTTGTGAATTGTAAAGCCAGTATTGTACACCACTTGTTTCAGTTTAATTGTGGATATAAGAATGGTCTTGAAAAACCAGTAACTTTTTCCCCTTTTGGGTTTTTTTAAATGCCACTACTTGAGATTCACTTTCCATTTTTGAATTAATTAATATTGTTGGGCTTAGCCGAACAGCTTTACTCAGAATCTCAAAATGAACTGAAGTTTTTGTGAGGTTCGACAACTTCAGAACTTGAGAACCAGGTGCAATTATGCAGGGTGCAAATTATGCTTATGTCATCATATGAATTAGAACATATGAATTTGCATGAAAATAAAATATGCTTTCCGACATTTTTATCATTTGAATCCGACATTCTGGACTCCGGCCTTATGGACCCCGGCGTTTAGCGGACGACGTTTATGTCCCCACCCTATTATTTCGGACCTACTTTTAATGAATTGAATATTTGAATTAAAATGCAGTACTTTGAATAATTTTTTTATTCTTATACTAAACGACGAGGAGCAAAAAAATATTGTCATTCCTTCAATATTGTATGTACAAATTTTAGTTTTGAAAACAATCAGATACTTTGAGTTTAAGCTTGGCTATTAAAGCAAGTTGTTACTGGAAATTAATAAAGAACAATGACAGCATGCAATAGTCGTGCTTATATTGCCAAACTGAAGACATCTGCCTATCAAGCTCTTGATAAATATTTACTCCTCTTTTGAACACAAAAACGTGCAAAACCGTGAAAGTGAAAGCTTAATTTTCCAAGGTACATAACATAAAGGAAATTGCATTAAGTAAAAACAAGTAAGAATTTCTGAAATAGTAGCTGTATTCGTCAAAGTGAATAGACTACAAATACTGTCAATTAAACAACGATGACTGACATCCATTCCATTCAACGAAATTGCTAATAAAAACGTTCCAACGTTCACCATTTTCCCCAGCCAGCCAGGCAATATCAACCTTGACGAATGAGTCACCTTCACGTCAACCTAATCTATCTTTCCTTGACAATTTATCAGAATTATGAATGTACCACTGGCATGGCATACGTTCTTTTGTTCGTAATTTTTGCGTTATTGCAATCTGACAACGAATTTAGCACAAGCTTAAAACCATAGGCCTCTTCTTTTGTAATATTACAAAATTCCAGAGATATACTGCACACTTAAATCATCTTTTGTTATTGTTAGTGTGGATTATTCAAGCAGGAAAATGCACTTTGTGAAATAGTTTTGATAGATAGTAGAGTAATGAAAATAATGAGACAATATGTTTTGAATGTAATAAAGGAATACGTTACTGAAGCGTTGTTGAATGGCAGGAGTTGCTAACTAGACTTAGCTGCTGGCTGCGATGCAATCATGCAATTCAAGGTTGTAATAACCTGGTAAATATATATTCACCTATTACTTTCCACTATAAAGCAATAAGAACTAAAACTAAATGCATCTTTGTTTTAGCTAATACTCTTAAAAATACTTATGTTGCACACTAAGCTGGAGAAGAGAAATTCATCCTTAAAATATGAGTACCTTAGTTCAAATTTGAATTACGTAGTTTTTGTGTAAATTGGAGAGTAGGCTGGAAAATAAATGGCAAAAATGAAGAACAAACAATCTCTTCATTTAAAATGAAGACACAGTTTTGATTAAAAAGCTTCTCTGAGAAGATATATGAGAAGCCTTCTTAAGCTGAAGGATGAAGTCACAACTCCAAACTAATGTTTTCATGGCCCTTCAACCTTATAATTTCATGGCCCTTCAACCTTATAATTTCATGCTCTCATACTTAGTTTTTACTTGAGTTCAAGGGTTTGTGTAGAATTTTCAAAGAATTTGTAATAAGTACCAACTTTGTTTGATATTTAATCAACTCAGAAGGACTCATAACCAGAGTTGTTGAAAATCCAGGATTGTCGTATTCAGATCGTGGGATTTGGATTACTTTAGTTTACATTAATGATAATTTTGAATTCTCTGAAATTGATTATAAAACGAAGAATACCATTCCAAATCTTGAGGTTATTGTTTTAAAAGTATGGAGGGATGGTATCAAACCATACATAGTAATCACTGTTTATAGACCTCCTTCAAGCAGTCTGAAAACTTTCAATCACTTCTTTTCTCAACTGAACTCAGAAATTCTTCAGTACTGTCACAATAATTCTTGGTGATTTCAATATAGATATTCTAAAACATTTGAATGGTAATTTTAGTGATGAAATACACGATTTTTGTTTGACTTGCCAGGAGTATGGCTTATGGCAGAAGATGGGGTCAGCAACACACAATAAGGGAGGATTATTAGATCATGTCTACGTAAACTCTAGATTTAATTTCGATGTATCAGGACAATTCCCATTCTGTGGTTCTGATCACAATGTTACTTTTGTAATACATAAAAAGTCGAAGCTAAAACTTCCACCAAAAACTATATTAGCTAGAGTTTACAAAGATGTTCAATGGATAGATATAAGGGAAAAGCTTTCGGTTCTTAATGGTAAACTCCTTACAGGAGAACTTAGTACAAATGACTACCAACTAAGAAATATAGACCGTCAATTTCAGTTTGTTAACGACGAAGTAATGAAATTAATTGAGATGCAGGCTCCTTTAAAAAAACGAATTGTAAAAGGTTTCACTGAACCTTGGTTTACAAATAAAATAAAACTACTTTGTAAGGAAAGAGACCGTGCTATAAAGCACGCATTTGTGTCACGACGCAAAGAAGACATAAAAACTGCTAGGAAGCTTAAAAATTATGTTAACAATAAACTCTCTTGTGCAAAAAGGGAGTATTTAAGTAAAAAGTTTCGCGAAAGTTGCAAAAGTGAAAATTTGTGGACTTCTATCAATCTGTTAACGAAGTTTAGAAGCAAAAAGCGTAGTCCGATATGTTTCCTAGAGACAGACAAGAAAAAGAAAGTGTTTTGTAGTAAAGAGATTAATGATATATTAGCTAGTGAGTTTTTAGTCAAAGACAAATCCTCGAGTATCGTAACAGAGGAACAAAGTGACAAGGACTATCTAAGAAGTGACATACGTGAATATAGAAACTGTTTTGTGTATGAAGAAACCCCAGCAGTTGATAATGAACCTGTTCACGTATCAAAACTTGAAATAATTGATGCATTACGTTGTGTCAAGCCTAAGAAATCACACAACCCACCAGACTTGTTACCCGTTTCAGCAATGAAAAAATTAGGACCGATTTTTGTTTGTACTTTAACCCTTCTTTTTACAAGTATAGTCAATTCTCAAGCGGTACCTAATATGTTTAAACGGGCAGTAATCTCGCCCCTTTTTAAAGGTAAAGGATCTAGGAGCAGAGCATGCAATTATAGACCTATATCCTTACTTAATGATTATTGTAAATTATTCGAAAAGTTTTTAGCAAATAGAATAATGTTACGAGTTGACTCCAAATTGTCCCCAAACCAGCATGCTTATAGGCGCGACAAAAGCTGTAACTCTGCGCTCACTGTTTTAACAAATGATATTTTTAAGATGATAGATAAACGTAAGCAGAAAGTAGGAGCCATTTTTACTGACTTTAGAAAGGCTTTTGATAGCGTCTCTCACACAATCCTCGTCAAAAAACTGATGTATGAATTTAATTTGGAGCCTTGGATTGTTGAGACAGTTAACGATAATTTGACTAATAGAGTTTTCTCTTTTGATTTTTCTAGTAAATTATATTCTCAGCCTCGAGGAATTTGTCAAGGGTCAGCTAAGGGCCCACTGGCCTTCAGCCTATTTATAAATGACATCAGTAAAGTGATAGCATGTGCGCATCTGTTGTATGCAGATGATATAATTATATATGTTCAAGGTACAACACTTAAGGAAATTCAAGAAAAATTAAGAGTTGAAATGGAGAAAATTTTAGACTGGTGTGAGGAAAACCTCATCACCATCAACTTTGATAAAACTCAGTGTATGATATTTCATAAAAATCATGACCCCACTGTTAACGAAGAAAAACTAGATAGTATTGTTGTTAGAAATTATGAAATCAAAAGAGTGTATACATTTAAGTACCTGGGAATACTCCTTGACCCTTGTTTAACATTCAATGATCACTACAATATGATTTCAAAGAAACTTGTTATCAAAATTAAATACCTTCGCGGTTTCAAGAGATTTATGACAGGAAATATTATGAAGTTAATGGTGAATGCCCACCTACACTCAGTTGTAGATTTTGGAATTGATATATGGGCTGTAGTGTCTGATGAAAAGCTAAGTAAACTACAATCTAAAATCGACAACTTTTTAATTGAATATTACTACCCAATTCTTAGCAGAAAAAGAAGAATGAAAGATATCAGTGCTAAAGAATTAGTTAACATTCGCTCAAAGTTGAATTTTATGACTGTTAAGCAGAGGAGAGACTTTGTTTTACTAAAGAATACTTATAAAAGATATGAAAAAAAGGAACTTGTGCATTTCAATAGACAATCGTCTAGGAGTATTCCTTTAGTTAGGCTTACAAACTTCAATGCAAAATGTTTTAAGTTGTCATCCTACTATAGAGGTTCTATTTTATGGAACAACCTACCAAAAGATACGAATGTTGACTTAGGATATGAATTTTTTAAGAGCAAAATTAAAGATATATGTTCTAATAGTTAATTTGCCAGTTATTTATGTATTGTTAAGTTTTAGTTAGTCGATGATTTATATTATATGGTGTCACTGTTGGGAGATCAATTGCTTAATTGTGTATTGAAATAGTAAGACACTTGAATAAAAACAATCAATCAATCAATCCAAATCCAGCACGACCATTTTAATTAAGTTAATCTATAATCCATAATCCCAGTAGCTAAGTTCTGGTTCCATAATCCGTAATCAATCCAGAATCTCATAAAGGGTATTTCTATAATCCGTCCTTGGATTATCGGATTAAATGCTAGATTATATGATGGATACAAACCCAGCATAGATCCAGGAATGAATGAATGAAAATCAAATTTTGACGTCTTCAGAGATTTTCTGCCCCATTGATAATCATACTACTGAAGCATAAAATCCACTTTTTCACAACTCAAACATAAAAATATATGAATTCAGCATGCTGGTGATGCACTTCATGTGTGAGGTTTTTGGAAAAGCTTGAAAGCATCGCTCATAAACGTTTTTGACGCTGTAACAGTGTAATAACAAACTATAATCCGCCAATTTTAGTGCCCGAAATCTAATAGATTGGGCTTAAATGCTAGTTGCTAATTTTTTGTCAAGTTAGGTTACTTCATTGGGTGGAAAATGTTCCAAAAAATATGTAACGTAGAACTAACTATTTATGCATATGGACTTCAAACAAGTAATTTGCACTCAAGGCAGTGTATAAAATAAATAAATAATGTAGATACTGTCAGCCTGTTCAAATTTTGGTTAATCCAGTTAATCGGATTATGGATTACGTAATCCATAATCCAAAATCCCAAGCCTCTAAGCCGATTTTTCATATAATCCCTAATCCTTCAAGAAAAACGTTAGGTATAATCCAATGGTTAAATCCCAATCCATAACAAACTCGAAAAACAATCCGTCATCCAAAATCCCAACCCCAAAATTCTGGGATTGAACAACTCTGCTCATAGCAATGATTTCAAAGCTTACCAAAAAACACTTTGCCATATTATTATCATTCCAGACCAATGCACTGGTCGTTTGATGCACAAGTGCTTTTAATTTTTTTAAATTCTAAGCATTTCAAACGGACTAATGCACGGCACTTGTGCCATTTTCGTATTGCATTTTTGGAAATGGATTCTTCATTTAATTCAGTAACAAACCCATGCCACATAAACCAAAACTTGTGGAAGCACGCTACAACTTTTACCTTCGGTACTGAGAATTCTGCTTGATCCTGACCATGACTTTGCTTTGACTGTATAGGCGAATGAAAATAAATTTCTAAGAGAGACACAGACCTGCCTTGAAGTGTTCAGTACCAAAAAGGTTCTGTTACAGTCTTGAAATACGATAGTAGAAAAGGGAACAAATTCTGAGTACGCGTGTTTCATATAATTAATGTCTCGTTTCCATTAGACTTTGTCGTCGCCTAGATATTATGACAACCTTGTGGTGTAACCCATTTTTATTTAGCTAGGGTAGGGGAGTTAGTTAAACAAGTGTTTTTTTGACTGAAGGCGTTAAGCTTTTATGGGACACGTATCACTCTATTTTGTAGTATGAAAGTGTCGCTTTTCAAACTCATATGGAGAAGAGGCTTTAATTCCCCTTTGATTTCTGTCAACAATATCCCGAACCCGTCATGAAAACCACTTTTGATCTTATTGCATTTACAGAGGTCAAATTCAACCGAATTTTACAGATTTCCCAGCATGAAATCCTTTCACCAAAGAAGCAATTTCTTACAGAATACACTCTTGATACATGTTTTACTGCAAACCACACTGGTTTAACAAATATTGATCTCCTGTCCTGTCCTTTATTTGTTTTTGTAGAAGTGGCTTTATAACTTGCAGAAAAAAAGTCCGGGTATTCTAGAAAAAGCAAGATATACCAAGCAAAAAGTTTTATTCATTGGGTTTGAGAAGAATTGTTTTGAAAATCAAAGTCTTATTTTCAATATAATTTCAAAACACTGATTTTATTTGTACGTTGCGCTTCACTCAGAACATCTTGAACTAAAAAAGATATGAATCACATATTGAAATTTTTATCGAACAGCTAAATCTAAGTATTATTTTCAAGAAAAGTGAAAGTGAAGTTTTTGACGAAACCGGTTGATGATGATGATGAGAGTGAGATTATAAATTATGTTGAAAGCAGCTTGAATTCCAGCTTTTTACTGAGCATCCTTGCTGTTATTCAACGTGGCGTTGGCCAGGTAAACACTTGTTACTTTCTAAAGAAAAAATCAACGGGAACTTTTGTTGTGGGAGTTCTTTCCATAAAAGACCTTTTGAAAGGTTGTATTGCATTGTGCTTCTAGCTTTATTCACGAGTACCACGAATCGAGTACACAAATGGTGCCTGTTTTTCAAACACGAGAATTTCACTATACATACATACATATATACATGCTAAATTAATTACTTTAGATTTCAAATGGATGGGGAAACCAGCAGCCCTTTTGCTTTGAAAACGACCAGCCTATAGTTCGAATCTCCAAAGAGGAATGGAAAAGAGACAATGAAATACATCTATTTTCTTATATTTACATAAATACATACTTTGATAGTTTCTTATTTCTTCTGAGCTCAAAAATTCTAGATTTTTCTTGAAGACTTCTGAGGTCCAAATATATCCCAGATAGAAATTTTTAGCACTAAATGCGCATTTTATGCGTGTGAAGTATATGTCGGAAATATGTCGGAAATGGAAGCCGGGCCCGAATGTTTTCTGCATGGTAAAAAATGTGGGGGAAAGGTGTGGGATAATAATAATGCAACTTATTTGCATGGGCTTTCCCATTCGTTTCCCGGCCCGACCCATATGCACAAAATTTCTCTTGTGCATTTTTATTACGTAGCTGAAGCGAGAGCATTCAGTGAAGTAAATACATCTCCTGGTCACATACATTAACCGATTTGGCTCAAATTTGGTACATAGGTAGCACTACTCAAATGGACCTCTGGGAATACTTTTCAGCCAAATCAGTCAAACGGTTCGAAAGTTATAGAAGGATGAGTTCAGAAACTCATCGATTTGGCTGAAACGTATACGTAAGCACAGCACACGGTTTAGAGGGTGAAGGTGGTGGAGGGGGTTTGGAGGGGATCACTCAACGCCTTCTTCAGCTACGTCTCTAGCCTGCTTACTAGCAGTTTATTTGAATGTGTTTAAGCTGTGTTTACTTAGTATCAGCTGTCAGTAAGATAAACTGGTTAATAATATTATGAATAATGATTCAATTAATAATGTTTAATGATGAATAACACCTTGACACATAATACTAACTACATACACATATGTTGACTATTAAAAGACTCATTTGTGAATGTGGCTGACTTTCAAAACTAACTGATATAATAAACTTTTCCAATAACTATACAACTTGTCAGTTATTAACCGGCACCCTTTGCAAAAGGGGGTAGGTTCTTATTTTCACAAATGGTGTCTGTCTGTCTGTGAACACGATAGCGGCGACACGGTTGAAGAATTTCAAAAATTCTTTTTGGTAAACGATACCTTGGGTCAAGACCGTCCCTGGGAAGTGAGATGGGGCTTATCGGTTATCGATAACATGGTCAAAGATAAGATCAAATATTTGTAATAGCAAAGTATAAAGTGTGATACATCAAAATGGTTCTATTTAATGAGATGAATTCTGTCATGCTATTTTAAAAATTCTCCGATGACCCCAGCGTGACCTACGAACGTTTAAATGTCGAAATTTCTTATTTGAGATAGCAAGAGAATCATTCAAAATTGTCAATTCTTTCTTCTGTACTCAGCAATTTGAGGAAATACCTTCAAATGAAATGATAAATATGTGAAATTGGTTAACAAAAACCAGGTCAAAGGTCAGGGTCAAATATTTCTAAATAGCGAAGTATAGAGTGCGATGCATCAAAATGGTTCTACTTGCTGAGAGGAATTCAGTCATGCTGTTTTAAAAGTTTTACAATGACCTCAGCATGACCTAATGTCTTAATGGTCGAATTAATTAAAGGTCGAAATGTCTTAATTTTTAATCAATCAAAATTTTCAAAATTAAGTTAAATTGCATAAGGGTGTCGGTTCTTTACGCCTGTTCTCGGGTTTATTACATTACGTACGCAATAATTATAAAGACTGCAAGGTCAGAAAAAAGTAGTACACTCCAGATCTCTTTTCCCCCTTCAGTTCTTATTTCGGACTTAGGTGGCCAGTGACACTGATTGTCTTACTTCATTTGTCCCATTTAAACGAAACAACTCTACTGATGTTATATTTAACTAATTAATTCTGTTGGTATTAACTTAGTGATGAACGCAAATGATCCTTTGTAATGAGTGTACAACAATTCAGATTCCTTCCTCATCAAAAGCCTAGTCTAACAAATTTGATCACCACTTTTTTGTCCGTTGCGTCGAATACGCATTTCTAATCAATAAATGTAAGTGCATCTGATTGTACAATCTTGGTTTGAGTTTTCCCGAATGATTTATGCACGATTTATGCACTAAATAGGCACCCGATTCTCGATGTGGGAAAGGTGGGAAATAGCACTGTTTCCCATGCATAATATGCGCTTATTTTGCATGGTTTTTGTTTCCCTCACATAATATGCAATCATTTCTATCTCGGATAGTGCTTATGTCAGAACAGCCAGGTGCAAAATCTAAAGAAGTCTGAGTTTTCAAAGGGTCTCCATTCGCCAAAGGAAGTGGATTACAAATAACGACGATGGAAATTTTTGTGATGGTTTATTTGGTAAAGTGATGATTTTAATTTCTCACTTTATAACAGTCCAACTCACACTAGAATTTCAAGTAAATACTACCCAAGTAGTTGGCTGACGCTTTTTGGCACATTATGTTTTATTCATTTGAAGAAAAGTCGAAATGCCGTATAAATTATTATAAATTCAGTTGTTAAAAGGTTTCTAATGAATTGACTAGACTTTGTCTTTGTCATGAAAATTACATACTCATAATTCCATTGCTTGATTACGTTAATAAAAACAACTTAGGCAAAATTCATGATAAAAGTCGTTTTATAACATTCCAGTAGATCATTTCCGAAGAGTACTTATTACGTAGCTGAAGCGAGAGCATTCAGCGAAGTAATGGTTTTACTTAAACTGTCTGTTCGTTCGTCCGTCTGTCCGTCTGTGTGTCTGTGCGCACTCTCCTGGTCACGTACATTGACCGATTTGGCACAAATTTGGCACACATGTAGTATGAATAAAGAGGACCTCTGGGAAAACTTTTCAGCCAAATCAGTCAAACGGTTCGAAAGTTATAGGCTCGAGAGTTCAGGAACTCATCGATTTGGCTGAAACGTATACGTACGAATTGCATAGTATCCGTGTGGATGTGCTTGTGCATACATCCGGAATCATTTTATTGTGCATAAATTCAGAATCCGGAATGGTATTATGCTTTTACTACGTTGGGAGAGGATCGCGGGGGTGGGTTCAGAGAGAGAGAGAGTTTGGTGGACATGGGAGGAGGGGGTTTGGAGGTGATCACGCAACGCCTTCTTCAGCTACGTCTCTGGCCTGCTTACTAGCAGTTTATTAAACTTTTACGTCACGAACATAATGTTTAGACCTTGATACAACGGCACATTTATATGGCATTTCATGAAATAAGTGATGATATTGTGGATAAAATGAGAAAGTGTGAGAGAAGCATCATTTCTCTTAGAGTTGCAGATAATGCTCTCTTTACACATTGGTGAAAACTATTCGCACAAAACCTGGGAATTGGCAAGTAGTGTAAAATGAAGTTGCTAGATGGTTTAAGCAATAGCATATTATATATGTAGGTTTGAAAGACAAAACCTGGAAGGAAAGAAAGAAAGTGTGAAGCCCTTCCTCGGTTTATGCTTCCTGGGAGCTTTGATATGTTCTAATTTTCGTTGTTTTTAAGTTCTTCTTCGTAGTTCCTTCACCTGTTACTAATTTGTATAATCATATCGTCTGAGAAATCCCCATGATCTTAATTTGTTTGTTTGACTGCCCGATGAGGACTGAATCATGTTATTAATGTTAAGCTACGATTTGTTATAAATGCTTTAAAGGTGAATGCAATGTCATTGCTCTGTTTTATTTCATTTCCTAGTGGACATATAAAAGACAACCAAACCACAATGAAAATGTTCATTATTCCTCTTCCACTTCGCTAGAAGTGTCCAAAACTTTTTCTATTTTCCAGAAGACTTAGTAAAGACAAAGACTTTGTCCTGATCACTTTGATTAGTAATTTCATGTTTCCCCAGTTTATTTGACATCTTATTTTTATCACTCTCATTTATAGCAAGGTATGCATTTTATTGCCATGCACAAGCCATTAGTAGGGAAGCATATAGCTAAGCTATTCTCAAGTTATTTCCAGCTCCAAGCATAGGCAAGGAACGAGCTACGCATAATTCAAATCATCATCATTTTACAAGAGTGAGACCAATGCTCATCACATCTCACAATTTTTACCATTCAATATTTTTACTTTCTGACTATCGAAGATAACACAGAAGTGGAACGTACTAGCATTTTGGGGTTTATAAAAGGAGAGTGATGACAATTTACCTTTAAGATAACATCCAAATAAAGCAGGCATATCACGAATATTTTTTCTCATGCTTAGCTGTCGAATGATTTGCTGCACGGTATACATGACGCTTGAAAAAATGAAACGTCATGACTTTTGGCCCGAAGATAACATCGGAGATAAGCGCGCATAGTACCGTTGATGTTCTCTCATGATTAGCTGTCGAATGATATGCTACACGAAATTCCTTACGCATGAGGGGTATGCCAAAGTTATAAACTTGCAATAAATTGCTAGTTAAAAATACGGAGAAGCTTTTGTAACTGGAGACTGTCGATCAGTTGATGCTATATATATATATATATAATAATATATCATCTCGATCTCACATACACTTTTGATTAATAAGAAGAAGTGTGAAGTAAAAATATTCACGTGCATCAGGCATCAACCGAAGCATTCAATACCGAAACGATTCTGTAGTCTGGACGTAATCACGATTCATTTGATCTTTCGCAACTCACCCGCACAAAAAATGAGATAAATACTCTTGAATGCTCATTAAAAAGTAAAATAACATGAAGATACAGTCTCATCGTCATGACAAAAGAGAAAAATCAAAAATTTCATGAAAAAAATAAAAATTCAAATAAAAATTTCAAAAAGATATTGGCTGAAGTGGGATTCGAACCCACGCCCCCGAAGAGACCAGTGCCTTAAACTGGCGCCTTAGACCGCTCGGCCATCCAACCGTTGTTATAGGAAGACGTTTGAATGCATAAATTTAAATGTAAACAGTTTCTCACTTTACTCATACACTTGCTTTTGGGTATGCTCGAAGCTGATCAGGATTGTATAAAATGGAATTATATGTGGAGCATGATGCTAAAAATGATCATTTAACCTTATCACCAAAGCACATGATAACCACAAGTAGTGCAAAATTGGGCAACACTGGGCTGTGGCTGTGGCAATCATCCAAAGCTGGTTTGATTTGCTTGTTTGTGTGAATTCTCACACGCGCTCACACTCTGTTATGTTATAAATGCCATATTATGCTTTACTCAAGGCTGGGTAATCAATTGATTAGTTAATCTAGTCTGTTAATCAGATTATTGATTAGTTTAATCTTTAATCATTAATCTGAAGGTAAAAAATATTAGTAATTAATCAATAATCAATTAATCAACGCATATAGAAAAAATAATTTAATCAATTAATCAACAGCCTTATTGCTAAACGAGAAATCTAATCTAATTAACTAATCTGATAGTTGATTAAAATTCTGATCAACTGGATTTCTTAAACACCAAAATGTCGTTTTTACTACAACCATTCATACAATTCACAAGGACATTTCTTTTAAAATGACTTATTGAGAGACGGGGTTTTCTGTATACATGTAGACGGCATGAAATTGCATGGGTATGTTAACGCAACCGATAAGAATCGATATAGTTTTGAATTTGGCGACTTTTTAAGTAAAACAATTAATTATTATATCTGAAGCACGTCAATTTGTTCCGTTGATACTCGATAGAGTGCTTTTAAAATTATCTAGTCAATCAGTACCGGCGAAGTTCACGGAAATTAATTAAAAATTTACACCCACCTCCACCTTTACGATCCATTTTAAAACTGTAAGTTCATTAGCTTTATAGTTGTGTTGTCATTGTTATAAAAATTAAATTTTAATCCATCAAAATCTTTATATCAACAACTGTCTTTGGATTAGGAATAAAATGTCATTAATCAAAGGTTTGATTACTAATCTGATTAATTAATCAATAATCTTTAATCTACTGTTTGTAATAAATCAATTAATCAATAATCAGATTAGTTTTTTTCTTTGAAATTCAGTAATTAATCAATAATCAGATTAGATTTCCAGACTGAAACTAATCTCTAATCTTTAATCTGGTTGCCATTTTTCGTTGATTACCCAGCCTTGGCTTTACTGCTATCAAATACTTTTGCTGTGGCAGAATCCACATAATATACGCAATCTGCAAGTCTGTGGGCATGATACGGATATGATATTACATTGCATTCAACTACCTTAAAATGTAAAAACAGTCTATCAGCTATTCACCATTCATTATGCAGTTTATGCTGTCTGAGTCACTGCAATAAAATCAGGACAATTTCTTCAGCCAAAGAATATAGAAAAAGAAATATCAAGCAGATACACAAACAACATATTATATAACTTTACGAATGAACATATTGTGTATGTTATAGAAAATGAACGTATTTTTCGAAGAATTTAACCCATCATCAATATAGACTATAAAATTCTTACCAAAATGAAATTCGGAAAATTTTATTCAAAGCGACCGTTCGAGTTAAGTGTAATATGTCATTTGAAAGGAAATTCGATGGAGCACAAGTGACAACCAATATTTGGTTGCGGACACACTTACTTGTAAAGAAATGACTCGATTGGGTTCTGAAAAATTCTATAGCTATTCCTTTGTACTACATGAATTTCACAGCAATATGGCACTTGTACGCTTGCTTAGAAAACCCTGTGCGCACTTCCATAGTGTCAACCTAAAATAACTTCAAAACCCTGTAAACACCACCAAAGTGTTAACCTAAAATAACCTTAAAACCCTGCACACACTTCCAAATATTTAACCTAAAATAACCTCAAAACCCTGTACACACTTCCAGAGTGTTAACCTTAAGTACCCTAACAAGTGTTAACCTAAAATAACCTCAAAACCCTGTACACACTTCCAGAGTGTTAACCTTAAGTAACCTAACAAGTGTTAACCTAAAATAACCTCAAAACCCTGTACACACTTCCAGAGTGTTAACTTTAAGTAACTTAACAAGTGTTAACCTAAAATAACCTCAAAACCCTGTACACACTTCCAGACTGTTAACCGAAAATAACCTCAAAACCCTGTACACACTTCCAGACTGTTAACCGAAAATAACCTCGAAACCCTGTACACACTTCCAGACTGTTAACCGAAAATAACCTCGAAACCCTGTACACACTTCCAGAGTGTTAACCTAAAATAACCTCAAAACTTTGTACACACTTCCAGAGTGTTAACCAAAAATAACCTCAAAACCCTGTACACACTTCCATAGGGTTAACCGAAAATAACCTCAAAACCCTGTACACACTTCCAGAGTGTTAACCAAAAATAACCTCAAAACCCTGTACACACTTCCAGAGTGGTAACTTTAAGTAACTTAACAAGTGTTAACCTAAAATAACCTCAAAACCCTGTACACACTTCCAGAGTGTTAACCAAAAATAACCTCAAAACATTGCACACACTTCCAAATATATAACCTAACCTAACCTCAAAACCCCGTAAACACCTTCAAAATGTTAACCTAATATAACCTCAGAACCTTGTACATACTTTCAGAGTGTTAACCATAAGTAACCTAACAAGTGTTAACCTAAAATAACCTCAAATCCCTGTACACACTTACAGAGTGTTAACCTTAAGTAACCTAACAATTTTTAGATTAAAATAACCTCGAAACCCCGTACACACTTCCAATGTGTTAATCCAAAATAGGCTCAAACCCCTGTCCACACTTCCAGACTGTTAACCAAAAATAACCTCAAAATCCTGTACACACTTCCAGACTGTTAACCGAAAATAACCTCGAAACCCTGTACACACTTTCAGACTGTTAACCGAAAATAACCTCAACACCCTGTACACACTTCCAGAGTGTTAACTTTAAGTAACTTAACAAGTGTTAACCTAAAATAACCTCAAAACCCTGTACACACTTCCAGAGTGTTAACTTTAAGTAACTTAACAAGTGTTAACCTAAAATAACCTCAAAACCCTGTACAAACTTCCAGAGTGTTAACCTTAAGTAACCTAACAAGTGTTAACCTAAAATAACCTCAAAACCCTGTACACACTTCCAAAGTGTTAACCTAAAATAACCTCAAAACCCTGCACACACTTCCAAATATATAACCTAACCTAACCTCAAAACCACGTAAACACCTTCAAAATGTTAACCTAATATAACCTCAGAACCTTGTACATACTTTCAGAGTGTTAACCATAAGTAACCTAACAAGTGTTAACCTAAAATAACCTCAAATCCCTGTACACATTTCCAGAGTGTTAACCTTAAGTAACCTAACAATTTTTAGATTAAAATAACCTCGAAACCCCGTACACACTTCCAATGTGTTAATCCAAAATAGGCTCAAACCCCTGTCCACACTTCCAGACTGTTAACCGAAAATAACCTCAAAACCCTGTACACACTTCCAGACTGTTAACCGAAAATAACCTCGAAACCCTGTACATACTTCCAGACTGTTAACCGAAAATAACCTCGAAACCCTGTACACACTTCAAATGTGTTAACCTAAAATAACCTCAAAACCCTGTACACACTTCCAGAGTGTTAACTTTAAGTAACCTAACAAGTGTTAACCTAAAATAACCTCAAAACCCTGTACACACTTCCAGAGTGTTAACCTTAAGTAACCTAACAAGTGTTAACCTAAAATAACCTCAAAACCCTGTACACACTTCCAGAGTGTTAACCTTAAGTAACCTAACAATTTTTAACCTAAAATAACCTCAAAACCCTGTACACACTTCCAGAGTGTTAACCTTAAGTACCCTAACAAGTGTTAACCTAAAATAAACTCAAAACCCTGTACACACTTCCAGAGTGTTAACCTAAAATAACCTCGAAACCCCGTACACACCTCCAATGCGTTAACCTAAAATGACCTCAAAACCCTGTACACACCTCCAATGTGTTAACCTAAAATAGGCTCAAACCTCTGTGCACACTTCAAAATATTCAATAACCTAGAATGACCTAACCTAACCTGAATAATTCAATATAATTACCAAGAAATTTCCATCTTTAAACACAAAAATTTAGCTGATAAAAACACAAAATAATTTGAAGGATGTTACAAGTTGCCTCAAAATTGGCGGTGAAGTGGGAAATGATGTCATCAAGATCGGTCCACTAAGCACACTTTCAGGGCGTTTTATAAATGTGCCCTTAATTTGAAAACGAACAATATCTCGGACCCAATCGACTCCCCATTAATTCTGGTTCGGGACACCCAACCGTAACGCGCTACGCGCGTAACGGTCATCTGTGCAACGTACCCATATTTTCTATCTCATGCCAAGAAAAAATTTTGGTTGAATATAATTTTCTATTACATGCAAAGAAACAAATTTTTATTGTGTGTAATTTTCTATTCCATGCCAAGAAACAAATTTTTTTTGCATATAATTTTCTATCATGCCAAGATACAAATTTTCTGACACCCGAATAAATTCGGTGAAGCACACACTTTCAAAGATTTTAAAGATTTGGGGAAAAAAGTCCCAAAATGTTCGGCATTCTGTTAACTTGCATGATCCAAATATTTAAAGGAACTCTTTCTAGCATACAGTAAATCGAAAACACAAAAACGTATGGTTTGCATGCAGAAATCTCACAATCGAAATGCATGTACTTCAATTTTTATTTTACAGTTCATTTAGGGTTGGAAATTATGGAGTCGAGCACAAAGAATTCGAATCCAAAGTTCTGCCATCAATTAAACAGGAAACAAAAGAATGCGGCATCACTGGACATATTTATGCTCATACGGCCAAATCATTTCCATAAAAGTAGTTCAATTTCCACATTTAACCTCTTCATATAATTCTCATAGAAGAACTTGAAGAGTTTAGCTGGGACATGCGATGGTATTCCACGTTCCATTCTAGTCATTGACGAAATTGGGAAAATGAAACCGTTCAGCTCAAGGTTAAAAACAAATTAAGTCTCCAAAGTACAGTTGTTCTGGAAACTTTATTTATTACCACGCAACGGGAAGCCTATAATTTTTGTGGAAAAGGTTAATAAATATTATTTTTCCTTCTCCAACATGATCTAACTAACCTAGCCCAAACCCAAACTAATTTAAGTAACTTAACCTAGCCCTAACTATTTTACTTAGCCTAACCTATTTTACTCAGCCTAACCTACTTTAATTAACCCAACCAACTTTAATTAACCTAACCTACTTTAATTAACCTAACCTGTTTGAATCAACCCAACCTACTTTAATTAACATAACCTGTATCAGCGCCATTTAAGGCCAAGCTGATCAGAGTTATATAAAATAGAAAGTATACTAGAAATGAAGGAAAAAATAATCAGCAGTACGTACGTAGTATCACCATTATCACGCAAGCACATAATAACCACATGGAAAGTGCCAGTGTGCAACCATCCAAAGATGTGGTTGTGGTTTGGTTTGGTTAGCTTGTGACTTGTGATAATGAAAAATCATGGGATAAAATAAAACTATCCAAAAAGGCTGCAATATATCTAGCTAAACAACTGCTTGCTTTATCGGTGACATGATTCCATACAGAGCTACCAAATTATTTATTGTCATAATTTTTCATTAGCAAGTATCACAATATTTCTTCTTTTGTAGATCTGTCCATTATTTTCCCATAACTCTTGAGCACGCATTTGTAACTTTTTCCCAAACTAGGTGTTGAAAAAGTCACAGGATCAAAACAAGATATATTGTATTATATTTCTTATGCTTCTCAAATGGTCCCCAAAACATCAGATTTCTTGTTAGGATCGACAGCTAGAGAATTCTCAGGGCTTCCGTTAATCTCTTCACGTTCAACGTTCGCAGTTATCATTCAATGGATACGTGGAAAATTGTCTGAAAACCAAAAGGTTTATAAATCAATAATAATAGTTTTTATTTGTACTAATGAAAACTTTGTTTGTCATCATTTCCACAACCTTTGCTCCTATTTAGCTGGGAGAATCATTTGCAGTGAAATTATTTTAACAACATTTGACATTTTCAAACACAATTGCTGATCATTCTCACTTATCCCCAGGTTTGAGGGATTAACGTTTCTAATGATTGCTGTCTTATTTTTTTATGATTTTATTGAATTAACTTGTCAAATAGCTACCACGTCATCCTATAACTTGCTCAAAAGACTTTATAGATAAATTACGTACCAGTTGCAGGTCCCTATCTAGATTCCAGACTACTCATTATTATTCTAAGCGGATTCAGTTTTTTTGTACATATTTTTCTAGCTAGCAGGTATCTTAAATACATTTTCTACGAATAGTTATCAGATTCCTTATCACATATTGACATTTCAATTATTTTCGTTCCTCTTGTTGTTTTGCACTATTTTTAAGAAAGAACTTCGAGTTTCCTTCTTGTTTTAACCGATTAAGTAAACGTAAGAGTTCATTGCTTATTGAATAATTTCCCAAAACTTAGGGCCAAGTGGAAAGCTCGTGAGTTTTATCCTGGAGATGGAACGAACACAAACGGAAACAGGCAATAATAGCTTGTTATCTTGTGCTTCAAATCTTTTGAATGTTCATGTAAGTAATATACAGAGAGTACATCTTCGTAGGAAGAAAGTCGTTGACGCTTTCACCAAATCTATGAGAGTGGTACGTAGACCCTAGTTGAACACTTTACTTAAGTATGCACGTGTAAACTTTAGTGCATGCGCCAAATTGGGTAAGATATAATACATAAAATGAAACGAATCCAACATTACACCTTTATATACACTAAATAAACAAGGAAAATGAAATTCCAATGAAAAACATAAAATTGATTTTCCTCTTTTGTGAATATGCACACATTTGTAACGGTAAAAATGTTAAAGTTACAGCATAAACACTTGAGCTGTGAATGACGTCCGTCATCCGTTGAAAATTGAGAAGATGTGGAGGTTCGTAAGTGCAAACTTTCATGGAGAAAAGTATCATATTAAAAATCTCTGCTAAAATGTTTGTATCCTTTGGAAACAAGAATCCACAAGATTGGAAAGATAGTTATGACTGTCTATACACAATGTATTCAATGCCTATGTTTACCTTTTTCCCCATTTTTACAAAATGTTGAATTAGCATCTAGTATGTTAACAGTTCGTTAGCCACATATTGTTTGTAATTGCATTGTTATCCATCATGCACGCATTGCAGGAAGTACGCGCCAGTATATGATACGATGTAGACCATAGGCATGCAGGCATTACAATGCAAGTTTGAAGTTGATGCTTTTAAAAAATATTAGTGCATTAATTTTTTGTTTACCTGCGAACTCTTCTTCTACTTTATGTGTGTAGCTGCAACCTAAATTTACATTTTACATTTTACAAATTTTTAGCATTACTACTACCACTTCTCCATTTCCAGTGATTCTTTTAAATCCTGAGGTGGATGGTTGGATTTTCGTATAAATTACGACAAAATGTAAATCTGTAAATCTGTAAATCCATGTAAATTCCATATCCCTATTCTTGGTAAAAACATGTGAATGTCCTTGCATGAACTAAAAAATGAAGTCCAATAATATTTATTCTTCAACTTCAGAAAGCATTTCAGATACTTGAAGTGAAAGCTTGTAAGCATAAATCTATTTCATATCATAAAGCTTGAAAAAAGATGATTTGCTTTGATTCCATCCAAACCATGAAAACGTCGGATATGCATCCATTATGTTTACTTGATTACACCTTCCCACAAACTGTATTGATGCGTTGCTGCTTCCTTTTTCCAGTTTTCTACACATGAATCTTTCGTCCAAACTCCAGTAAAATAAAATACCAAATCAGTAATATAAATTGTAATTAGTTAATAACTCAAAAGAAAAACTTACCGTCAGTCCATGCCATGTCAGTCAAGAATCGCGTCATGACATTTTGAATGGAATAACATTAATGGACGTGGATCTAATTTTACTTCAATCCTTTTGTAATCTCACTACCAACCTAATTGAATCTAATTCCTTGAATAAAGTCTCCAAAAGGAAGCTTTGCCAATATTAAATTTCTTAGAATCACACTGTCATTTTCAGCTTTTGATCATTTACCTAAAATAGACATTACCATCCTGTTTATAATAAAGTTTTACCCATCATTCTACTCATTCTGATGAAAGGGGAAATCGAGAACATTATATATCATGCATTGACAATTCAAGCTAAACCCTTAAACAGGAAATGGGTTTTATTTTGTCTAAATATTATATGCTTATACGTATGCCAATTCTTTCGATGTTAAATGACAAAGTTGAAGCCAATTTCGCTAATTATGAAGGCATTTTGGAAGTCACAAAGTAGGAAATGAATCAGTACAAAATGAATTAGCTACCTATTGAAGCATACATCAAGTCTCTTTTTTTGATGCTTAGATATTTTATCAAGTCGGCTCTGAACTCTGAACATAGATATAATTGGCTTGTTACATAAATATAAATTAATTGGGTGATTTGCATTCTGTCACAGGTTTGTTTTTGAAGTTTTTACACTTAAGCCGATTTAACATCCTTCGATTTTAATTTAATGATGACAATTCATGTTAGTTATGTAGGTATTTCTTATAGCTGACGTTTGAGTTGGATTTCCAGCAAAAAGTAGGCATAACGTCATTATAGTTTCGTCTTCAATAACGAATTTGCTTGGAGAGAAAGTATATTTTAAAAATGCGCATGAAATGGAATGCCTTCTGTTTGTGCAAGACTTGTTTGATAATTCAATTGGCTTTGCGAAAACCAACCAGCCAAAGCCAAGACATGATTTAACACAAATTATACGGTTCATCAGCTTTGAAGCTACTTTTCACCGTTGTGATTGACAAAAATGCTAAACATGCCTGCTAATACGTTTGGATAAGGCATTATGTAGGAAATGGGAAAAGAATCGAATTTCCTTGCATTTTCTTGGTTATTTTATGAAAATGGGAAAACAGTGATTCAAAGTGCTTACGTTCAGTTTTTTTCTTTTAGATTTTTATTTGAAGATACCATCCACGCGTTGAAAAATTAGCATGTTTTATTAGATATAGCATAGAAAACACTCACTATTATTCCATGTTTAGACATTTCTAACATTTGGAATGATATCCTAAAAAACGCTTGACGTGTTTTGAATTTCTCTAGCATTAGCAAGTATGTACAGCCAGCCATATATGAATGCATCTGGAGATCATCGAACGTATCTTCAATAATGTCTTCTGTAAATGTCAAAAGCGAAAGTAAAGAGAGATGTAGAATCCGTATGGGCGAAAACTTGAGTGAGTACTTACCCATTTGTTCCGTGAACAAAGGTGGGCTCACAACCAGTCTCCTTCCACTACCTGAGGAGAAATGAGATCTGCAACTTTCTCCATTAAGAGGCAATGTGAGACACACTGAGTACATATCGTGTTAGTTTAGATTCTCTTTTGTTTCGTTTCTCTTTTCATATTTTATTGCTAGAAATTGCTCACAAACATTAACTTTCGACTTCCACTTCGACACTTAATAAATATATACAAAGAAGTGACTAAATCCACCACCATGACTGAAAACATTACTGAATCTTCAGATTTGCTTCTGTCTGAAGACAATTCACTTTTTGCAGACATGAAAAATATAACAAGTGACTTAATTGGAGCCTCTGCGTATGATTTTGTTAGTAATTTTACGTTAACAAATGATACTCATCGGAGAGAGTTACCAATCGATATGCGGTTTAATGATGGACACCGTTTGGCTGTAATTGTATATCCGCTCCTAATGATTTTCTCAGCTTTTGGGAATATCTCTGTGTTTGTAATTCTCGTAAGGTAATATTTAACATTGTTCAAATCTACTAGAGATAAATAACATTTAAATTTAAATCTTTCATAAATATATTGAAATATATTACCTTTGCAGACTTCATCGGAAGAGAAAGCTGAGCAGAATAAATTTATTTTTGCTCAACTTGACAATTGCTGACCTGCTGGTTACATTTTTAATGATGCCACTTGAGGTATGTAAATGTACAAAGAATTAAATTGCTTTGCATAAAATATTGAAAAAATTATAAGCAAGTTACATTTTTCTTTCAGATTGGTTGGAATGCAACGGTCTCATGGCAAGCTGGAGACTGGGTATGCCGGATCATGTCATTCTTTCGAATTTTCGGTCTCTATCTTTCCAGTTTTATGCTTACGTGCATCAGTTTGGATCGGTACTTTGCTGTATTAAAACCACTTGGTATTGCAGAGGCGAAAAGTCGGGGAAAGATTATGTTGTCAGCTGCATGGATTGCGAGTACAGTTTGCAGTTTGCCCCAGGTAGCCAACCACTCTAGTTGTTGTGTAGTTTTTAATATTTATTTTTCTCCAACAAAATTCCTAATACATGATATTACGTCTTCCTTTATATTTAGGCCTACATTTTTCACGTGGAAAGACATCCTGAATTCAGATGGTATGAGCAATGCGTCACCTTCAACTCATTTCCATCACCGGAGGCTGAGCTTGGTTACAACTTTTTTGGATTATTTTTTCTCTACGGCTTCCCACTAATAATGATTATTTTTTGCTACTCCCGCATCTTATTGGAGGTCTACCGCATCAACAGACAGGAACTAAATGGTAAGACGGAAATTAAGTAAAAGTTTTTTTTTAATCATTGGCATTTCAAAGAAATTTAATCATTGAGAGTTTTTGTAAGGAATAATAAATAACCAGTTTAATAACGTTTTTCTTTCGTGTAGATGAATCCCTCAGAAGATCAAATATGGGCACACTAGCTAGAGCAAAAGTAAAAACGTTGAAAATGACCGTTATCATTGTGGCTACTTTCTTTCTCTGTTGGACTCCATACAACGTTATGTCCCTTTGGTAAGTAAATTTTAATCTACAAATATGAGTTTTTTAACAAAACATGATACCGTACAACAAGGATAATTACATATGTCCATTTAATTATGTAGGTATTGGTTTGACAAGGAATCTGCCCAAGCAGTTGATCCTCGTATTCAAAAGGGACTTTTTATGTTTGCATGTGTTAACTCCTGTGCTAACCCTTTGATATATGGGCTCTTTCATTTTTGCCAAGATAGAAAAAAATCTATCACCATTCCAGGATCCTTACCAGTTGGCTATCGTTCCCCAGCACAAAGGTTGATTTTAATTTTGAAAAATTACAGATGATATCTCATTTGATTTTTTGTATGCGGAAAGGTTTCATTGCGTATAATTTTCTTTTGAATACTACAGCACAAATAACAAGACCAGAGTCAATCTCAAGATGAATCAATGTTGCATACCAGGACAAAGTAATACCACTCCTAGAAATGGTCCAGCCGTCAACCTACTCCGGCCTGGAACTTCAGAAATTTCGGGCTCAGAACAAACCACAAGAAGGGAGGTTACCATTTCAATTTATCAAGGTCAAAATGTTGCTGGGATAATACCATTAGACAAGAATGCAAATCAGGAGAGTTTGAATCCGCTTGGACGTCCCAGCCCAGCTCCAGCAGTGGAATTTGATGGAGGTTTCTCTCGAGTTGTGTGTAAATTGTTGAATGGTGATCCAAAACACTACACCTACAAAAATACAGAGAGCGGGGCTTGGTCGTATAAGTCCTCAATGGTATAGATAATATGCTGCAAATTTGCAAAATGGAAAGCTGAATATTATATAAACTTGATGTTATTTATGGAATAAGATAATAATAGATAATAGTAATGAAAACACATAAATTAAGAATTAGATTATGTAAAAAAAAAAAATTTTTCATGCTAAATTTAAAAATAATACCACAATGGTTCCTTTACCTATTTCAATGTTGCAGAGAAAATATTTATTACATATATCCATGTAGTTCTCATCAAATGTTATCATAATATATATTTATCCGCACTGGAATATTTTATTCAATGACATTTAAGTAGAATGTATCGTTAAAAATGTAACTTATTTAATAAAATAATAACGCTTTCTATAGTCGTGCAAACAACTAACAAACTAAAATTTAATAACCATGCATAAATATAAAACCAGTTTAATTTTTATTAAAGGAGCTACCAGTCTCCAGGAATAGAAGCTCGGTTTCAATATTTGAGTATCATCATAGCATGTGGTAAAAGGTAAGCATTGCTAATTTTAATGTTGCAATTTTTTATGGGCTACAAAACCCGCAAGATGTTTACATTCTCGATTATTAAAAACAAGATGAATGACTTTAGCAAAAACATTTGCACACTGCACACAAAAATCAATAGATACATGCATCTCAGATCCAGACACAAGATCATGAAATGTGCTTGTGAAACTAGAACGGAATTTGGTTGTAGAATATAAGATCGACAGTGGGAGACAAACCTGAAACGGTTTTAGATTTTAAGACTTACTTTTCTACCCAGTATTTAGAACGGGACAAAATAATTCAGCCCGCCGTACATGGGTGGCGGTGGTTGTGCGTCTGCTTTTATGAGAATTGGTTGCAAAAAACGAAACGGAGAGTGTTGAGACTCCTTTCTTTCCTTCCTTTGAGACCTCCTTTCCAGAAGACTGATAGGCTTCGTAGGACATAGTAATACAATCAGGTAGAATTATTACGGGTAAGTTTTTCTTTTTTATTTCCATCAAACACTAACGTTTAATTTGTTAGTTGTAAAACTATAGGCAGCTTTCACTGGAGTTATTAGAACAAACAGGTATTTTAGTCAGAATCAAATGCGCCAACACGCATTAGGTACTAAAGTACATATATTGCGGTTTCAAAAATTAATTCACACATGCTTGTCTGCTCATAACAAGGCTAAAAATAGGTTACGTACCCATCAATACTGTTTGAAGACAACCGGCTCGTGCATGACGCGATGGATTATTTAATCATTTTTAGCAATGTGTTTATTTTTCGGTAAACATTTTTACTTTGTAGTAGATGTTTACATTAAAACAATTCATGTCGTGACGTCAGCTAGCATACTTTTTTATTACATCAAAATCCATCAAAATTAAACAATAAGATGTAGCTGCTTGACATCTAGCGTTGTGTAAATATTATTCAACGTTACGAGCATCTAATTCAAATGCTTGTGTTTCTGTGAAATTTCGGTCAATTGGTTCATCAGTATTGTTTACATTTGCTTGAAATGCTGTTGGAAGTTTGGAAATCATAGACAGACTACCAATCCCCCGGCCTCTTCGACTCAAGTTCACATTTCGTCGCACAGTAAAACGGTGAAATCTTCTGTGAATTGCATTTCTCACGTCCTTGCTCACAAAGCAGTAGAGAATTGAAACGAAAATACCCTGTAGAAAAACAAGCATATGAAATAAATTGAGGAAAGCAATAAAGCTGCAAAAATAATAAATTTCCATCTTGCCACGCTCCACTCACCTGTGTGGATCCAAATCCTGTGTTCATAATGACGAAAAATTTATTAAATTTTCCACCCGGATTATAGAGGAAAAGTAAGTTAGTTATTCCAAGTAATGGAAGTAAAACAAAGGTGACTTTGACTGCACGTCTACAAAATCAATTGAATTTTAAATCATGTGAACATTCATAAACATGCACAGGTCGTTGCTATTGAAAACTCACCGCAACTGACTGGAATCTGATGATGAGTTTGGCAACTGAACTTTAGTCAACATGATTCTCATAATATTGATTAAAAACAAGAGGTTTGCCAACAAAGCAATGATCATGGGTCCTAATAAAATCCATATTTCAGTACGCTCACTATAATCCTTCCAGCACTTTACTGGATGAAGAGTTTCCACCGTTGTTGCGTACACGATGACAAGGAGTAATGGAAGAACTATGAATCAAACCCAAAAACATGTTGCATTGAATAAAGGAAAGTGTTGTCAGGTACATAATCGAGTACTTGACAAGAGCACTTACTCCATCCAACAAAATAGTATAATTTAAAGGGTGGCTTGCTATCAAAAACATTTGTTGTCAACTTCCCATGAAGATAAAGACCTTGAACAAACATCCAGTTGATAGATGCAACCGTTGAATATAAATTGATTGAGAGTACCGCCTTGCAAATGATATCCTGTTGGAAAATCACAAAAAAACACTTTTTGTACGGGGATTGGAAGGTGACATGATGCAATTAAAAAACAGCTTACCACATTCCTATAGTGACTCGTACGATTGAAAATAAATGGTTCTGTGAGAACAATTAACAATGCACATCGAAGCAAGAGTGCAGCCATTAGGTGCGTATAAACCCGAACCCGATCGCACCACAAACATCTAAAGAATGGATGAAACAAAAAAATGGTAAGATCTTTTGATTTTCTTGGAAAATAAAAATGTTTTCATGTTTTGACTTTTATTCCAACGTAATACTTGAAATAGTTGAAGATAAATAGGGACGTTGCTAGACAGATCACTGATAAAATAGACCCAAAAAACAGAACATGTTGAACTATTACGACCAACCCTTTCTCCTCTTCCTAAAAGGAGATCAAAGACATCATTTAATTGAATGGGTTCTTCATCTAATTCATTTGATTTTCAGGGAAAGTTTAATGTGACGTGAAAATGGAGTTACTCACAACATTTCCAACATATTCCTCGTATAAGTCTGCACAATCCGTGTAATTTGTCCAGTTGCCCCATAACCACGTTCCATTTCCTTGACAAATTCGTATCGCATTTCCCTTTATGTGAGGTGCAACATTGGGGTCCCTGGCCTGTAGTATTTCTGAGCATGATCTTAAAGCAACGCTTCCGTTTTTAGATGGTGGCCAGCAGTAAACGCTGTCCCAGGTTCCATTACAATAACTGTCTGCGGTTTAGATAAAAAAAAATTTTTTTATTAATTTGAATTGAATAGCAAAATGTATGAAGAAAAATACATTTTTTAGGTTTACCTTTGGATTCAGTTGAGTTGGGAAACCACAAGCTTAATAAACACTGGACTCCAGATTTCCCCAAATTCTCAAGTTGAGACTGTTGCGATTCACTCAAAGAAAAGGATAAATTTTCCAAGTAGTTTGCAATAAGTTGTGAATCCAAGTTTTGTTTGAGAGCTGGCAAATGGAAGTTTAAACTGATGGGGTCTGGGAAGCTTTCATTTACATCCAGATTTTTACGTAAAGTACTACTTTCATCGGGTTTACTACTCAGTTCCATGTGGTTTTTGTTTGAAATTTGTGAAGCGTAAAATATATGTTTTTGCTATTTATTTTGAGAAAGTATGAGAAGTAAAATGAGTCACAAACAAAACCGCATAACCTGAGCTTTTATAAGCAACCTTCACCCTTGGTATTTCATAATAAAAGAGAAAGTGGAAAATTTTATGGGAACGCGATTTTATGAGTTTGTATTAAATTTTAATTTTATTGCATTTATGTGGATTTTGACTCGGTGGCTTTTGCTCTGTCAAGACCTTGGGTTCGTGTAATGTATCCCGAAATTTTCTTAGAAGAGTTGAATGGGGTGTTTAAATACAGCCTTGAGTCTTTTAATCCCAATAACAAAACACTTCATAATTTGCATTTGCAAAGAGACTAGGGTTACCAGAAGGTTTTGATGATGCAGCCAACCCGTGCTCATTGAATGCAGTGGATTTTCCTAATTAAAACAGATATAGCTCTGAAATAAGACTATGTGGGCGCTCTACAGAAAATATGTAGATTTAAAGCGGATTCACCTTTGAAGTCTACTTACATAAAACCACAAATTTTGCAAGTATGGCATTTCTCAACTTAGTTTTGTGAGAATAACTGGCACAAAATAAACTTTATATCACACGTAAACTCCAAATATTGACGGAAATGTTGTGGAATAACTCTCGTTAATTAATGGTTTGAGGACACTTTTATACTGACGACTTTCACAGCACTATTAACATCAAATTTAATTCCCAATTATTAACTAAATTAGGCCAATTTAATTTCTTGTTATTTGCACGCTGTATTTTCATATCAATCTTTTCACAAAAATCGATTTATTGAAATTGATATTTTAGATTTTTCAAATAAAATGGCTTGGTTTCTTTAGTACTAAAAATTTAATCAACTTTGGCTTCCTTCTTTTGCGAAACTTTCGTAATACAATTAATATAAATTAGGTTTATTTTTGAAACAATGCAAAGCTTGTATGAGACAACGCTCAATGTGAATGATGATGATGGAATGGCTTGAACGTTTCGTAAGAAACAAGTGCTACCATGCCAGGCAAGCTAGCAACTGAGAATCCAGCTCCATTGCATCGTTGCTTGGTCTTGGATAGCTAAGGTCTTGGTCTCTCGTTCTTCAAATCCAAATACTTTGAATAGTCAAGTATATAAATATTTGTGTTCCACAATAAAAAACCTTTTTAATTAAAATTTTGAACTTTTACGAACGCGACTTTTCGCTGCAAAAACTTTTGGTTAGTGAAAGCGAAATGAATGGTAATATTGTGCAAAGGAACGAATTTAAATATTTATTTTTTTATTAAATATCATATTTTTTATGTATAGTTTCACCACCTTTCATTTTAGTACATCAAGTAATTTTATAATAATATCGAATAATTACTAAAATATTTATTTTTCCTGAAAGCTTTAATAATACATTTATTTGGTTTCCATGTTTGACGTTGTCCTCTTACTTTCCCCATGAGTTGTCCGCTTAAGTATTGTGTTTTAAGGTTTTGGATCACAACCCTCACCACTATTAATCCACTCATCTTGCCAGGTCCAGAGTTGACGATGGGTCCGAAGCATAGTTTTTCGGAGAGCTGATAAAGACCCAATACAAATCAAATTTATAACAAGCAATAGAAACATTAGTGTTTGAAATGAATGTGGATTTTATCACTGGAATTTATTACTTACCAATATCATGAATAAATTTTTCCACTTTGTTCTGCATTCCCCAATAATGGAATTTAACACGACAGATTTTATACGAGCACATAATCGCCTTCGCTGGAGTTGTCGGCAGCTCGGATTGGTTCTGGTATTAGTTTTATAAATTTAGTAAATTAATAATTATTAACTACTATAATTTTTTTGTTTTTCATTACCTTTGCATCCGTTTGATACTCTTCAATCCAATTTCCTTGTAAAGGTCCTCGACAACTCAATTTTGAGACATATATTTTGGGATCCTCCTCTTTCAAATAATCTGTGCCAGTAAGTTCATCTTTGACAATGTCAATCACATCTATATTGAAAAAAAAATATCGCAAGAAATTATATAAAATTTAAAACAAAAAACACATTTTCTTATAGTAAATACTTTTAATCTTCTTACCAATAACCCGATTTCTTAGCTCTGAACCATTCAGCTCAAAAACGTTTTCTTGGTGACCGACATCCGCACAATATTTGGTTTCAATTTCAATTGAAAATCCTCTGAGAAAGGGACACGTGTACAAGATTTTTGTGTATGGATACGCATTCCATTGCTCCTCCTCAATAGTTCTCGCAGCCTTGGGAAGAAACTTGCTGAGCCAAGTGTGTAAATGGCTCCCAACACGATAAACTTTCTTTGTGTACTGTCCCTTTCCTCCTGGTCCTGATTGGTATGGTTCATTAATAAGAATGTCCATGGTCCCTTTTGTTTGTTCCTCTTTACCCTTTTTCTGCAAAAGATAGCGTAAAATATATATCCTATATGATAATCGTAAGAAAAATTAATGAGAATCAAAATTATTTTTTTTTATGAAATTACAGCTATTAAGTATTGTTGCGCCTTCCTAAACTCCTCCAAAGTTAGTGGCAGCGGGATACGATACTCCTTAATAAGCATGTTGACCAAATTTCCCTTTTCAGTTTTTTCACACGTTTGACGTTCCCTTTTTTTACATCTATTATACGGATCACAACACAAAAACAAGCTCTGTTTTGTTGTAAACAGGTGTCAGTTTCTTGTCTCCTTCAGATTATATTCTGTACTTTCACTTTCACTTGTTCAATACAGCCCTCCTACACGTTCATGAAGAAAAACAGGCAAAGAACTAATCCATATATTATTGAGTTTCCTTGTCTCATGATCCTCTAGTCAGCAGTTCAATGATACGAACCCAGCCAAAGTCAGCAGCAGCATGCAAGGTAAGGTATGTCTGGGTCTTGGTCTTGGTCTGGTGCAAGCGGGGAAGAAGTTGATGATTCTAAAAATATCTATGTAGAAAGTCTGAGAAAGTCAGGCCAGGCCACAGGCAGGATGGAGAAAAGAAAGCTTTATCACTTTTACTTAGAAGTATAGAAGACACATTGTCTATTGATTTTTTGTTAGATATATGCCTTGCGCTCTCTGCACATAGAAACAGTGGCTTCTGGCTTGGCACTCAGTGGAATGTTGCTAGCTTTTAGCTATAGCTACCCACAACCGACGCTATGCTACGCTACAACACTTTTGGTGAAAGCAGTCCGGAAGAGAGCAGCTATGTTTTGAGAAAAAAGATACTTTGTGTAGCGTGTAGAAACAGGTGTCAGCTTTCTTTTGACTTTGTGAAAGCTGTACATACGTTATGCATGATGATGTGATGTGGTGCACAGAATCCTTTCCGTTGTTATATCTTCTTCGTTCCATGTTAGTTACTCTTTCCCATGATATGATCAAGACTTTTCTGGATCGATTGATCATGAACTAGAGACGGTATGCAAATATTTATGTGCTTAAAATAGACATGGTGAGAATATGGGGCTACCATATCTCATCTCACAAACATTTTCCAGATGTATGCTTCAACACGCTGGGAATTTCCTTGCTTCCGTTTTTTATAAAGTGATATTATAATATAGATGTTTTTGTTTGTTTACATTTAATCCGATACATACGTGAAAGTTTTTTATAATCATGCCCACTAAGGTTGTTCCTCGTAGAGTTATGGATAAGCAAACACTCCTTGTGAAACGGATCAGTAAAGTAGATATGGTAAGTAATATTTTAAAATTTAATTGTATCAGATAAATAAAACTTCCTTCTGTTCATAATAGATGCTGAGTGTGATCAACGTACCGATTGGAATATTCTTTCTTTACGTAAGCAATTTGGAGTATTTTAACTTTTTTGAAATTTTGATTACGAGGCGCTTACTCCTTTTTTGTTGTGATTAATTAGACATGCTTGAATGAGCCGGGTGATGAGACAAATTTTGAAGCGGAACAAGAATTTATGCTACACTTCTCCACCATTTATTATTACACTTCTTCATTTTTCCTTTGTTGTTTCATGATCTTGGTTCCAATCTATGGCTACATTTACTTTGACGAGGTAAGCTGAAAGCATCAATTTTGAAAACGTTTATGTGTAATTTTAACTTGGTAAACATGCATATTATTTTTTTTCTACATTACTTCTGAAAGGAACGGAGCTCCGAAGTTGTGAAAAAGTTTACAAGAACATCTGCCAGTTGTAGCATTCTCGTCGTTACCCTCACAACATGGATGCTTTCTCCATGCTCCTTAGCAAAAAGTGGATTTGATGTTCCTGTTAAATGGGCTCTTATTGTTTTAGTCATCATGTATCGTGGGATAGTTTCTTATTATCGAATAAAAGAAATGGAAAAGACAATTCGGAACAAGCCGGCCAAAACAAAAATTCAAAAGAAATCCTGAAAAGTGCATAAATGCAAATAAAGTATTTGCACATCATACATTTGAATGAAACAAAATTTTAAAAATACATGCGGGTAATTTTTGTCATCTTTTAATTATTTCTTGTAATTTTTGAATGTGTTACGATATGATACGATGCAGGGTAAAATGTTACTGAAAAACTGACAATATTAGAGAGTATAAATGTAAAAGTATTAAATATATAGGTTAGATAAATTCTGTGCTTAATAGAATTCACAGCATTTACTAGCAAGTAGTTTTTGAAAATAATACTGTAGAATAGAACCATGGGAAACAAACTAGACCTTTATAAATGCCTGAAAACAAAGGGAGAATTTAAAACAATTAAATTTTAATTGATATGCGGTAAAAAAAGGTTACAAATACAAAATATATTTCAAATTATAATATTTATGTAATACGTCATATCCTCATCCGTTCGTTGTTGTTAAATACATAAATGTTAAAAACTAAATTTATTATAAAGGGAAAAATTCCTAATAGAATTTGCTTTGCTTTAGTTAGCTGTTAGGATACATTTATCTTTAGTTTACATCTTTTGTAGCTTTGTTTGCAAAGATGAAGATAATCAATAAATTATGAATCCACCTACCCTTTTCTGTCCTTACTACATAATAATGTTTCTTCATTGGCATGAAACCACTTTCTTACTTCCTCAACAGGCAGCATACACTATTGTCCTACAACAAAGTTCATCCTTCTTCATTAAAAACTTGGTGAATTATCTTATAATAACAGGAACGAGTAGTAATTCAATATATTTTCGTACCTAAGTAATTTAAAAGTGTTTAATTTAATAAATGTGATGCAATTTTGTAAGTAATTGTGCTTATTAAGCCGAAAACGAGGAGATATAAAAACAAATATATAATGAGGCACAAAAAACATACAAATATGAGATTAACACCATACGTCAAACTTATTTTATAGCCAGTCCAGCTCTAGCTTCCACCGGAGAAAGGTGGAAAGATATCCTATTTTACAGATCACTTCCGCAATGATGCTTCCAAAACACTACACAAAAGAATACGTAGAAACAGCCTATTTCTTTGACTGGGTTAACAAAACCATAAACAAAAGGTTTCCTGATGTATTTACAGCATGGGAAGAAATATTAATGGGCTAGTCACTTCAAAATAATGTATATTTGTTGTATTATAGGAAAAAACCAATAAAGTTTATTTTCATTTTTGATGTAAACCTAATAAAATTGGAATTATACTAAAATAAATGCATACGACAAATACTTTATGCTTCTTTTCATTGTTATTGTTACATTTAGCAAAGAAATGTCAAAAAATACAATTTCGAGTTTCGCAATTCTAAAGCTAATTAAATCCAGTATTAATCTTTTTAAGTGGATGGCACATCCACTTACAATTGATTTTTAGCCGCTTCAATCCAACCGGAGTTTAATCCCACGTTAATGAAGTAGTTGGGAATACTCAACTCGCAATATCGATGAACCTGAACACCACACAAGGTGTCTTTCCCATTCTTCCCCTTACATATAAGTCCTCCACCAAGTTCTCTGTCACAAGTTGAGCCACCAGAGTACTTTTCTACCCCACAAAGTATATTATGCTCAACCTTTTCATTCATTTCAACATATTCCAAACGATCCATTCTCTTCTGGCATTCATCATTGTCCAAAATGGAGTACTCCCTTTTTCTCAGTTCACCCCCTCGGCTTGTGTTCCTCGGGTAAGCAAACTCTAGGGCTGGATTTGAAGCTAATTCCCCAGCTTCTGGCAAAGCTGGGAGGTTAGCAGGACTAATATTGACAGGCTCCTTGAGCTTGATAACTCCCAAATTATTTGAGTAAAAGTTGTCCGTTTGCGTGACATGGTTTCCTTGAGCTGCAATATCAACTGGGGCACCGACCATCTTAAAACCATCAAGAGTTTTTGAGACTCTTGACACCTACAGATTTTCCTTGGGTTCCACTTGAGGAAATGTCTTGAACCTCAGACCAACCCATACCTTGCTATGTAAAAAAAATATTAGACATTGTCATGGTCATAGGTCACGTTGGGGTTATCAAAAACTTTCAAAAATAGTATCACTGATCTTGTCTCACCAGTACCTTCATTTTGATGTATCAGAACCTATACTTTGTTATGTAAAAAATATTTGACCTTATCATGGTCATAGGTCATGCTGGGGTTATCAAAAACTTTCAAAAATAGTATCACTGATCTAGTCTCACCAGTAGCTTCTTTTTGATGTATCACAACTTATACCTTACTATTCAAAAACATTGACCTGACCTGTGACCCAGGAGTTCACCTGAACCGATTTGACCCATCTTCGAACTCGACCTCAGTTTTGACCTAAGATATCGATTAGTGAAAACAGAATTCAAAAAAGTGAAACCGTTTTTGAGATATCGTGAACACAGACAGACGACACCCCGAGTCTTTTCAATATATACCTAAAGGTACATAATAATAGACGGCTGCAAAAGATGGAAAAATTAAAAGCAGCACTTTATAATTTTGTGGTATTTTCAATTTTTTACGACTTTAGAAATTTCCTGTCTCTAATTTTACTAAACGTTGAACGGCATTACGAAATGGTTGCAATAATCCATGGAAAATAATTAATTTTTGTAATTTTTAGGTATTGGTTGGACAAGGAATCTGCATCGCAAAATGGATCAACGTGTTCAAGAAGGTCTTTTGCAAATCAAAAATATTATTTTATGCGTTGTTATTCATCATCATTTCCCAGTTCCTGACAAAATTGCTCAGCTTCAGAATTCTAATCATTGCCTTACAGGAAAAAAATTGAGATTCGTAATAAAAAAATTCATTCCTGACAAAGAATTCATAACTAAATATGTTTAACCAAGTATGTAAGGATGTTGCTCTCTCAACAATATTACCAAGGTTCAATATGAGATTGTCTTTTTTGCTTTAGGTACTAATTTCCCTACTCTGCACTGCATGTATAACAAATGCTTACGAAAGTGGACCATGTAAAAAAATTCAAAGGCATAATATATGTTGCCCGTTCACAGCAAGTGGCGTTGGTATTACTACCGTAATAAAGCTGTGTCAAGGAATATGATAAAGAGTAAATTTAAAAGAAGCTATCAACAGAAAAGACAGATGCTTTCGCCATCTGACAGTTGCAATTGATCTTCAATGCAATATCTCACATATGATGTAAATCCTAGTTGTAAGCTATGTGAAAAGGAAGGATGCTGACTCTCTCACGCAACACTTTGAGAATATGGGTGAAAGCAATGGAGAGCAGAAATCACTTTGGATTGATACAAACATAGGTTTAAGCTTTCCTATGACACAGGAAAAGCTACACTTCAGAACCCTTCACGGTTGTATCTTTCATCATATTTCTTATTAGTAACTTTGCTTATGTTCGTCCTGACTTCGGATCGATCGATCACGTTCACGAACTAGAACAGGTGGGCAAATTTTTTCTGTGTGCATAAATTACTTACATACGTTTCATCTACGTTGTTTCTTTGCAATAAATTAAAAAGAATGGTCATTAATACTCATACTAATTTTTGTGTTTGCAAAAGAAAAGATATTTGCAATTATTCATTTATTAACTATGGTGAAATTAAGTTGTCAACTTGGAGAAAGTGCTAACATTATTTTCTAAAAGGATGCCGAGGGTTCATCGTCACAGGGTTTTGGATAAGCAAACGCTGCTTATAAAACGAATTAGTAAGATTGATATTGTAAGTGACTGCTTAGTTTCATAAGCATAATGGTTTTAAATTAAAATTAGCTATATATTTTTTATGGCCTCATTTACTTTACAGACACTCTCCCTCATCAATATACCTATTGGAATGTCTTTTCTTTCAGTAATTCAAATCTTTAAAGTGCGTAATAATAATGAATTTGAACTTGACGCAGCAAATAATAATTATAATTTATTTTTACGTTTAGGCATGGAACAATGAAAAGAGGGGCCAAAAAGAAATTGATCAAGACTTAGCCATCTCCTTGGCCATTTTGTACTTTTACATCTCTGCATTTTCACTCTGCTGCTTTATGAGCTTGATATCCATTTATGTTTATCTTTCCGTTGACATGGTAAGCTAAAATTTGTAGATTACTCATGACTATATTTGATTTTACGATTGATTGAATTTATATTATATATTTTAACTTCAATTTTTATAGGAACATTGCACAGATGCAGTTAAAAGGTTTACGAAAACATCTTCCTACTGCAGCTTAGTCATTGTTAGCATTACAAGCTGGATGTTTTCTCCAACGACGCCATCCAATCCATTAGAACTTCCTTTGAAGTGGGGCCTCGTTGTAGGGATAACCTTGTGTTGTGGGATAATTTCATACTGGCGTGTGAAAAGATTTGAAAGGATGATGCGAAAAAGGGGAGGTCAAAACTAAAACTTGAAAGAAATTTTATAAACTACGAGTTGTAACGGCAATCAAGGTATAGATGTAATATTTTCAAAAATTTCAAACGGAAACAAAATTTACACGATATCTTTCTTGATTTGGACATTAAAATAATTTTCATGTTTGAATTTTATGCTTCTAATTAGTTCACAGAGAATTTAAACTGTACCTTTGAGAAAATAAATATTTTTGGTTGTGACGTTGAACGTGTATAACTGTAGAGGATTGCGATTGACTGTACAAGCAGGATACTCAATATTATAATTCCGAGTCCATAGTATTTTTTGTTATTGAATGAAATATTAGGATAGTTTTCCAAAACAATGAAGTATGAACTTGATAGAAATTTAAAATTGAATATATATTGTAATAATAATTAGGAACGATATCATTGATAATAATGAACAGTATATAATTATAATGTACGTACGACTACAAGAATTTGGATATAAATCTATTGTCATCACTGTATGACTTTACTCTGTTACAATTAAAGGGATCTCATTGACAATAAAACTTATGTCATTGTAAACTTTTATCAACGTCGGTTTAAATTATATGCATCACGTAAGGTAACAATCAAAGTCATCTACTTAAGAAGAAAGTCCCTTTCCATACTTGTTGCATAATGGTACCAAAAAAACTCAATAGTTTTTTCTTCTTTCCACAACGTTACTCCTCTACGTTCATGTTATGCAAAGCATAATAATGAAATAATAAGCAAATGGCTTGACTTTTTATTTTTTGTATAATTGATTTTAATACCAATAAATCCTCCTTATTCCGAAATATCTTATATTGTGTGAAATCTACAAAAAAAATCTATAATTGATTTGTCCCTACATTTTCTGTGCATATATACATCTTCAAGAAGCTTTCAGGGAATAAGCAAAAGTCTTTCGCCATCTGCCAGTTGCTATTGATTCTGAATATACACTCTCGCCAAATGTCCTAAACAAAGTCAAAGACTTTCACTGTTCAAGCAACCAACTCTTTCTTCCTATTACATTCCACTCTAGAAGTTTACGAGAATGCAACACAGAAGGCGTTAAAGAATGAATGCATTTTCTGTGCTTGAAGCAGGTGCCTGGCTTAGTAAGTAATGCAGAAGCTAAATATCTATTATAGAAGTAAAAGTTTATTCAGTTTACTCGGTAATTTTATTGAATCCCATCGGTATCTAAAAAACAGAGATATGTTTCTTCCTTGTGACCCTGTTGACACATTTTACGACACCACAGAAAACCGAAACAAACACATTTTTTTTGTAACTGCAAACAAAAAGATGTGTGTCAAGAGTAAAGGATGGGGTGGTCCTTCAGAATTTATGCACACCAGTAAAGGATCTTCGTATCCTTATGGGAGCAATATGATATTCAATATGATAATAATAATCGAGGAGATGAACTATTAGTTTGGAGAAATTGTAACCATGTCTTGCTTCCCCGAGACGGGAAGCAAGTCTTACTTCTTATTATTTTCTTCTCCCAAATATTAACTTTACATTCATACATTATGATAGAGTCATTAGGATTGGTATTTAGCAAATGAATGGAATTCTATATTACACGAGTACGCGTGTGACAATGAAACTAAAATTACGATGAATGTCAATGCAAGCCTGACTCATCATCATCAACATGACGAAGAATGATTCCTTCGTCACTCAAGATTAATCAATCTCTTTACGAAAGGTGTAGTCTATTGTTATTTTACATTCAAGTTGAAAAAAGAGCTTGTTAAATGAGGAGGGACTTAACATGGCAATGAAAAGAAGTTAAGTATATTGTTAAATATCCTCTATTTCCAATTGATCGTTGAGGATAAATTGGGCAAAATATACATGAGAGGAAGGTATGGTGTATTTTACTTTGGGTAGTAACACATTCCCTAAAAATGTGGAGAAGGTGCTTGTGTTTTCACTTGCTAATTTTTCCAGTACAAAGAACTATTTATACATGCATGTGTAAAATTAATATTAAAAAATAGGATTGCCAGCCTTCCCTTCCGGTGGGTTGGTTTAGCATACTAGTTACATTACTCGGTACCACTTTAGCTCCGCCAAATTAATCCTTTTCTTTAAAAACACCACCAATTGGATAGTTTCATACGTTTTACATAGCATAATATCATTTTCCACTGCCCGTAAAATATCCAAACGCTGGAAAGATGTAACAGTTCGCTTCATTACACTTCCAAAAATATGTAGCGTAAGCATAAAGTCAAAGTTCAAAATAAGTACTTTCCACAAAGACATTTTGGGAACGGATTTTTAATATTAAAAAGGCAACCCTATGAAAAACATGTCATCACTACTTGTTCGGGATTGGGACGTTAACCATGAAAAGAAATTACTTACGCGTACATCAATAATCATCTTAGATTTCATTTATTGGTATTTCCTTGAGTGTTTTAAAAGTCTTAGGGCAGCTTTCCGAATTAAAAATAATGTGCGTTTGGGTAATTTGGGCTGTCATGGTTTTTGGTGCGTGCACAAACTTATGTGTTTGTATGCTGATGTGTTGTTGCTGGTGTTGGGAAAATTGTAGACGGGTGGAGATCAGAGAAGAGCCTGAACAAATGCGGTATATCCACTGGTTTGATACAGATGTTCAGGGACGGGTTTCCACAATCCCGGTTCGGATTGTGTGAGCTGAAATTAGCAACCAAGGTTTGTAATTGTAATACAATTATACTTTTGCAATATATTGATAACTAATTATTTTTGCAATACTTTTACACATCACATTATATACATACATCGATAATACAAATCGAGAAAAAAATTAAGTACCAGGAAAAAAATGATTTCAATAAAAACCCTAATTTTGAATTATTTTCCTTATCATAACCGCAAGCTATGAACTGTATTTCCTGTTAAAAGTTTGGAGAAGACAATGGTAGTCACCACACATAAGTAATTCAGTTCTATTCTAATGGTTTGTGTTATTCAACGAAAAGTTGAGAATGCCAATCCGGAGAGCAAAGGAAATGGAGTGTACCCGATAATGTCATTCATCCCGTCACGTCATTGTGAAATTGATTTCGTATATAATACACATGTGTGTGCATTGTGTGTTTTGCTGCATGAACATATTTTTTTAGATATTTATTTAAGCTGGTTAGAATCCTTTAGTAATTTAAATGCAAGGGGTTAACTAATTTTTTAACTGTCTAACAGGTTGTCTCTTTCAACTCCATGTCTTCCTACTTCATGGCATGGAAATAGCATCCCAGGGGATTTATGCGAAACACACTACTGCTATCAGTGTAAACTATAGATGTATAAATTTTTGAAGTGCTTACAATAAAAACAATGAGTCATTTATATTAATTTATTTTCAATACCATACTCTTAATTTATAAAATGTAAACGGCTATCATCTGTTAGTCCCACTTTCCCCATGGTTTAAATTATCACGATTTCTGCCGAATAAAGAAGGGTTGTGGTCTAGAAAGTACGTGCATTTTCTCTAATGTTTTATCGATTTTATATAATTTATCGCAAATTTTTTTATTAATATACACCGTTTTCTTTTATGTTGTAAAATATTATAATAGCGTATATCTTTAAACACTTGTATCACACCAAAATTCTTCCGTCTCGACCTCAGTAATATCGTCCCACAAACTTGAAATTTCAAGGTCCGACCTTATTTCCAGTTCCAATGCAGGAGAAACTACTTGCCACTTCAACCAACACAGCCGAAAACATGCCAAAATTGTTTTAAGGCACATTTTAACTTGTATAGTTAATGAAGATAAGTTCTTAACGATCAACTATCCTTTTTTTATTACTACACTAGAGCAGAATTTAAGGACACCACATATTTACTTCATACTTGGCGTATGTAAAAGTCAAACTAAATGAAATAAGTTTAGTTTGATGCAAAATGGGAAATGAAATCCTAAAGTATTTTTTTGTACGTACTTAAATTATGTTGAATAAAACATTGAGTTGAAGAGTTACCTGTTTAATCCTACTAGCTACTTTTCTGAAGTGCACCAATTATAGATGATGTATGTAATTCAAGTGCTCATAAACTTACTCTCATCCACTTCAAAAGTCATAGCATCATGAATCCACTTGTAAAGGTCCTTAAATTTTGCAAAAATTACATATTTTATGTACTGTACATACAAAATAGTCCAGTTCTTAAAAGTTATTCAAACTTTTTTCGTTGCAATTATTTATCACTGTGATGCTTTCCATAATCATGTCTTTTTACACTCCTGTGGTTACTTATATTACAGCAATAAATTGGTTAATTTAAAGTGCTCAGTTTGGTCTTCCTCCTCTCAAGTATTGTTGAGGGGTTTGGAAAATGCAAGCTTTACAACAATATTATGCATGAATATAATATATGGGTGAATAAGCAGGTGCGTCATATTATTCCTGTTGCGTAAAATTTGATCACGATCTTCAGTTAAACAGAATATTAAAAATTAAAAATTGCATACATGTTTGTTTTTTAGCGAAAATTTATTTACGTATTCTGCAATAAAGTTTTGTTTACAAGCTTATTTATTTCCTTATGTGAAACTTTGACAGTAAATATGTCATAATTTATTTGCGTTTACTACGGACAGACTTTTTCATGTTTAACAAAAATTTAATCAGAAAATGCCCTTCTTTCAGTTAAAGATTTGGAGCAAAATCATCACTCAATTAAACAATGAATTAGCCTCTCATTTTTTTTATTCGCCTAAAACATTTATAAAATATTTTTGTGCTGTTAATTTCCTCCTCAGAAATACCTAGCACAATCTTTAACTTCAGCAACCCGACTTTACCCAGATTTCTCCACTCTTTTTCGTCACATTTACAGTAGTAAATTGTTCTGCACAAGTAGGATGAATCCCTATCGTTTCATCCAAATCCTGTTTCTTAGCGTTGAGTTTGATAGCCAACGCAAATCCTTGAGTAACTTCCCCCGCATTAGGTCCTAAATAATGGAACCCAACAATTCTTTCCCCTTCATTTTTCACACAAATCAGTTTCGAATAGCAGTCCAATTTATTGCGGGCTGGTAACGTGAATTCCAGAGGTTGACTTGTGACATGATAAATCTCTATATTTTCTTCCCCACCATATTTCTCAAGAGCTTCTTCCTCACTTAATCCCACACAACCGTATTCTAACGGGGTGAAAACTGTTGTTGCAACCTTTTCATAGTCAGTTAACAAAGTTCCACCTCCAAATAATCGTTTTGCTAGCAACACCCCAGCTTGAATAGCAACCGGGGTGAGCTCAGGTCGCCCCTCACAACAGTCTCCAACTGCGTAACAATGTTCCAACAACCCAGCAGCTTGTTCATGATCGTTAACAAGAATTTTTCCTGAGGTGGGGTCAACCTCCACCCCAATTCCCTCTAGATTTAACGTTCCCACCGAAGGAGCTCTTCCCACCGCTAAAATAACGGTGTTACAAGGTTCCTCCATATTTTCTCCAGTTTCTGTGTTCACCCCGTAAACAATTAATTTCCCAGGGTTACCTTCCTCTACTCTCACCACCTCGGTTGGAACAACGTTCCGCAGCATTTGAACTCCATGGGAATCCAAAACTTTTCCAATTTTCTCCGCAATTTGCTGATCAAATCCTCTCAATAGTTGAGAACGGACCATGATTGTCACATCGATTCCAATCCCATTTAAAAATCCTGCTGTTTCTAACGCTATATAAGAGCCACCCACGATAACCACCTTGCCTGGATGATGCTCCAAAGAAAATATGTCATCAGAAGTTATGCAAAATTCACCTGGATTTCCGCCAGGAATATCCAAGTAGCGTGGGCGACCTCCAACAGCAATAAGAAATTTTTCAGATGTTACCGATACCGTGGCAACAATTTCTTCTTCATTCTTGGAGGAGGTGGTGGTTAGGTTGAGAGTATGTTCATCTGCAAAAGAAGCGAGAGCATTGAAATACTCGACCTCAGCCTTCTGCAATGAGACACGGTAGCCCCAGTTAAGGGAATGGATGTGAGCTTTGATTTTCTCGACCATTGTTGTCCAGTTGTGACTCAAAACCTCTTCACTTTCATTTGAAATTGACCACCCAAAATGAGGAGAATCTTCCAAATATTGTCCTATAAGGGCGGCCTGGTGCATAAGCTTTTTTGGAATGCAACCAACATTCACACAAGTTCCACCCAGACCCCAACTTGTTCCTGATGGGGTTGGAGTCACAAAGTCACAGAGTCCCACTCGTTTCCCGTGTTTAGATGCTTGGATAGCTGCTGCTAAACCTGATTTTTTAACAATAAATAATCTGTTACAATTAATTCATAATTTTTTTTTATAAAATGATAATAATTTTTTTCTATCATACCTCCTGAACCACCTCCTATCACAAAAAAGTCGAAATTATAACCATGATCTTCTGGCTCCAGAGTAGAAGTTCCTTCAGATAAGTCCGCACTCTCTTCTTTTTCTTCTCCACTTTCAATTTCTCCATTCACCTGAGTACTACCTACTTCTTGCATTGAATCAAATATTTCTCCACCTGCCACTGCCACCTCAATTATATCTTGTTTCTTCAAACTCACAACTGTCCCCATGGATTCAAAAAAAGCTTGTAGAAATAAAACTGGGAGCTACTGCTTATCACGCGATTCGGAACGGACTAAGCAATAAAAGTGAAAAGGAGACAGGCCGCGACCGAAAACTTTCCTTTCAGTAAATTATTTGGCATTGATTCCACATTCATCATATTTTTGACGGACATTTACACAAGTACTTTATCATAAAAATACTCAAAATGGAATTGAGATGTATGTAATATCTTTTAATGAAAAACAAGTCGAAATTGATTGATTTTAAAAGATTGATTCATGAAAGAAACAGCATATTTCCATTCACTCTGTCTGAGTACCTGTTGACCTACTCCCTCCTTTTTCATTTCGTGAGGAGGCCAACGCCACCAATATTATTGATGATGATTGCAACATTGAGTCCCCAATTTGACGTTGCACCTGACTCAGCTCAATGTCTTCCTCTTGCGGAGCAGCTCCCCAACACTTTCCATGACACCATTTGAAACCAAAACAAGACCAGATTTCTGGCAAACACATTATTAGTATTTATATTTTCGTAGCAATTAGTTAGCTACTGATTTTTTGTCACAAACAATTATTTTGTAATATTTCAAAGTGTAAAATAATCACGTAAAAAACTGTTAAATAATTTTGTCTACAAATTGTAAACGAGGTCTTTCTACCCTTTCCTCCTTCTCAATACTATTTAAAGAATTAGTGGAATGAAAGCAAATATAAGGATGAGCTTGCAAGCTTTATATTGGAAAGAAACCGCAGTGCCTATGCAAAAGAAAAGGGAAAGTCCTTTGCTTTGCTTGAATTGCTTTGTAACTTCGTTCAGCTCATATGCGCTGGAGTTGGAGTGAACGAGTATGAAAAAACCAAAGAGAAAAAGGTATTTTATGGAATTTGTAAAATTCCAATTTGCTGAAAGAACAGTTTACAAAAAAAATTCAAAGAAACTTCAAAATTATTATATCCTTTGAGGAAATTATTAAACTACAAATGCCCCCATTTTTTTACATCAATACATAGATGAATTTAATGGGCTTTATTGTTCGATATTTTAGCATTGAAACCACAATATCATAAAAGAAAAGAAGCTCAAAAAGATTATTATACCATGATCCTACATCTCATCTTTTATTTTATGTGTTATAATGAGCCCAAAAATGAAATTTTTCTATGATGCAAAAGCAATGTGATATAATATGATATTTTTTAATCATAGGCTTACGGATTTGATTATAAAGGTTCTTTCTACATTTTAAGAGTCGATCATAATATTGCCCTATATTTTTTTGCACATTCACTCGATTAAATTATTTTTGTTTTATTTTTAACGAATCTAGTTTTCACCTACTTTCACCCTTGGTATTTATTTGCTTGTTTGATTTGACTGACAAGATGATTTTGAAGTGTGATAAAACCAGAGGAAGAAAAGCAGTCCCCATCAAGACAATCTATTTAATAATCAAATAACTAAAGGTCCTATCAGCTTTCGGAAGTGAGAACAAAATGTCACACTGCAAAAAATGATAAATACCAATGATAAAGTATTTTTTCATGTAAATATTTATTGCTGGAGGCAATGAGTGAAAGCATGTTAAATAAAATCCGGATTTTCACACCATTTCCGAAAAATCCTTCAAATCTTTGCCCAGAGCATATTGGTCAAATAACTACAAACCATCACAGCATAATATCACCCGTTTAAAGAGGGCAAAACAAAACAATAGCCATCATCACATCAAAACACCACGCCACACAAGTCCAAATGACTAAGTTCTTGTTTTATGTAGATTCATGCATGTAATCTGAATCAAAGTCGGGGAACAGGAACATGCTTTCATTTCAAAATCCTTTCAAAGCAAAGAAAACAAAAGGTGACACCTGACATTCCTGTACTACTCATAGTCATCATCATCATCACCATATTTATCATCATCATGTTTGTGAGGTTGTCAAACAAATGTCACAAAGTGCATAATACCTACGTGTACCTGCTCCCATTTTACTTTGTTCCTATTATTTGCTAACGATCTTCCATCTTTTACATCCATCATCATGCTCTATTACAATTACATACAAACGTCATTGCAGCTAGAGATATGTCACAGTCATCCTGATGTCAATTGCACGCCAAAATCAGAGGTTTCATCTCTCCTCAATTGACCTCCTCTCTTTGGATGAGATAATGAAGGAGTTCTAATTAATTTTGGGAGAGCCGAACATAATTTTTTTGTATGGCATCAACGAGAGTTGACCTTCACCCACGGTATTTAATGACTCAGCAGTGCAAAGATCCGGAGATGAAAGGGAGAGCTCTATTTTAGCCGTTAGAATTTAGATATATTGCCACGTACGTAGGCCGGAGGAGCCAGACAAAATTAATTAGATCTTTTTGGTTAATTCCTCAATCGTTTTGCCTAATACTTGAATGAGAATGAGAGTTGATGATTTGGGATGAGGTTGGATTTTGGATGACACTTTCATTTCATCCCATAAAAAAGGGATCAGATCACAATCACATGAGCTCATGTCCTCAATTTGCATTTTACCCTGCAGTTCACACAGAGCAAAATGTGCACAAAGAGCAGACCCTCACTCATGTTGACACTTCTCAAAGAGGATTCCCTCAGGAAAAATGTTGAAAGTCAAAATATCATGGGGAAAAGTTGGATGCACGTTGGGACGCTCAGCTCAGAAGGGTTTTTGTGGCCGACGCTGCACCTTAAATTTTTTTCCAGTCTGAAATCAAAGTCTCTATCTCTAGTTTTTTGGAGCGGGGTGAAGTAAGAAATTAGCGTTAGAATAGAAACGAGAAGAGGAAAAATAGACAACAAATATGTGCTGGGCTTTTATCCTCTCTTGTTTTAAATGGTGCACTGCCATGTGCAAATGTGGAGGAATTTGTTGTGCTAGACGACCTGAAGGCGTTGGGGATGGGGAAGAGGGAGAAAGAAGCTATGTTGAGATCACCATTGGAAATCATCCGGGAATAGGAGCTCCTCCGCCATCAGGTTTATCTTTGGGGGTTGGGAATCGGGAGGAAGTGAGCCCGGAAACGAGATTGAATGTAAGAACATTACTCAATAGAAATTTTCACGGTTTAAGGTTATTTTTTTTCACTATATTTCCGTTATCCTTATTTTTTTTGCTTCCATAGATGTTTCGAAGGGAACAAGCTTTCCGGCACGGAGAACGAAGAGGGCTCAGGATTTATTCCCAACGTAACTTGTCCCCAACCTATGGACAAGAGGGGCTGCCAGGGACCTATTAAAAATTGAGAGCTGATGATATTTAGAGAAAGTTGGAACCGAGAGACTGGAATTTAATGATGCTGAGAAAAATGTAATAAGGAAAAGGGATTGAAGATTGAGCTAAAATAAAACTTGATAATAAATAATTAATCATTTTAACTCATAAGAAACTCAAATAAAATTTATTTGTAATAAAACATGGCACGAGCATGAGCACATTTGGCATTATTAGCATTTAACTCATAATCACTGAATTAAATAAAAAAAAAAGTGTTGAAACAACAAGAGATATAAACGAAACATGATAACCCAAATTGACACACACTACTCAAAGATAAGGCTGAACTGAACTGATCCCCACACGAGAAGTCAGTCAGTCAGTCACGTCAGCCCGAGAATTTGTTGGGCTTGCTTGCTCACTCACGAACAAACCATTTGGAAAAGCACAGGTTTTCCATAATGGAATCCTCACCTTCAACTCAGACAAACGGAGGAGGAACCTTCATAAAAAGGTATATAAAAAAGAGACTCCCAATCCTAAAATGGTTACCCACTTACAAAGCAAAGGATATTGTTCCTGACACCATTTCCGGAATTTCTGTTGGGCTTACCGCAATCCCTCAAAGTATAGCTTATGCTAATGTAGCCGGCCTAACACCTGAAGTAAGGATTATAATTATAAACGTCATTAAAAGTTAAAACATTGTTTTTAGTTTCAAGTTGATACTAATTTTCTCACTTCTCCCCAGTATGGCTTATACTCTTCATTTGTCTCCTGCTTTGTCTACATTTTCCTTGGCTCCTGTCGCCAAATGACGATCGGGCCCACAGCCTTGATGGAACTCCTCGTTTTTGAAACATGTGGTCAAGATTTCCCTAAATGTGTGGTACTGGTTGGATTTTACGCCGGATGTTTTCAATTTCTCATGGGATTGTTGAAGCTAGGAGCCGTTGTCAGCATAATCTCCGACCCAGTCACGATTGGTTTCGTTGGTGGAGCTTCCTTGACAATCTGTTCTTCTCAAATTAAGAGCTTTTTGGGACTGGGAGGACCCAAAGGGGATGGCTTTTTGGATAGTGTGATTAAAGCAGTGGAAAATATCAAGTCAGCTAAATTAGGGGACAGCTTGTTGGGGCTGGGATGCGTGATATTTCTCCTGATATGTAAAAATCTCAAGGATTATGTGAAACCTCCTCCAATAACAACAAGGAAAGGGTTCCTCCTCACAAAATTCCTTTGGGTTTTATCCATCAGTAGGAACGCGGTGGTGGTAATAATCGCAACGGCTCTGGCAGCCGCTCTTTCCGGGGATCCCTTTGCTTTGACGGGTCCCGTCAAAAAAGGGTTTCCACCTGTGGCTCCACCTCAATTTAATCTCCCTACTTTTCCAAATGCCAACGCCACCTCTAATGAAACCACCATTTCCTTTTGGGAAACTTGGGAGGAGCTCGGCACCGCCCCGTTGACAATAGCTGTCATTTCCATCCTCCAAAATGTTGCTATTGCCAAAGCCTTTGGAAGTGGGCAGTCAATTGACGCCACCCAAGAAATGATCGCTCTTGGAGTATCCCACGTTGTCGCCTCTTTCTTCAGCTCGATGCCTACCGCCGGCTCCTTCACGAGATCAGCGGTGAATGAAGCGAGTGGAGTACGAAGCCCTTTTGGAGGGATTGCCACCGCAGCTTTGGTTCTGTTTGCATTGAGTTTTTTGACGGAATGGTTTCAATACATTCCTAAAGCTAGTTTGGCAGCGGTGATCCTTTGCGCTGTGCTCCCGATGATTGAATATGAAAGCATTTGGCCAATGTGGAAGGTTTCCAGTAAGAAATTAAATTTTTGAAACTTTTTTCTTTGAAGCATGATCATCATCATTTATTCTTCTCAATATTATTTCAGAGTTGGACGTGCTCACAACAACAATCACCTTCTTAGCTTCACTCCTCCTTGGGATGGAATATGGGATTGTGATCGGGGTAGGAGTAAGTCTAGCTTTGTACTTGGTTCAACCTGTTCGTCCCAAGGTGGAATGGACCATTGTTGATGCCATGGAAAGGGGTAGAACAACTCCTTCTCGCTCATCCTCTGAGGATCGCCTTCTTTCTTCAGAACCAGGGCAACCTGATACTGATACAAAAACCTGGAAGTATCATTTGATTAAGCCTGAGCAAGGGTTCTGCTTCCCGAGCGTGGATGCCATTCGAACCCGAATTAATAAGGTGGCTCTAAACTACCCAGATATCAAGGTGATTGCCCTTCACTGCCAGAATATGACAAGTATGGATTACACGTCGGCAAGTGCGCTATCCTGTTTAGTTAATGCTTTGAAGAAAACAGGAAAATCTCTGGTTTTTGTGGGCTGTCAACCATCATGGGTGGCAATGATGGAGACAGTTGGGCTGAAGGAACCAGAATGTTATGATAACTTGGAAGAATTGGTTTTAAAAAGGTTTACGTTTACATCAGAATGAAATTAAATATGTTTTTTTATTCAACTTCAACACCATAAATAAATATTAATAAAATGGAATAATAATACTTGAGAAACACAATAAAAACGAAACGAAATTAATATTTTTATTCATCCTTTCCCTTCAACTCCTCCATTTTGGACACCAGCTCATCCACCAACTTGGAAAAGACCCAGGCATCCGTATTCTTCTGAATCAGGCTGAACACGAACCAATCCCCATAGCCAAAGTTGTCCACAAGATACTCAAGCTTTTTAGGTTCCACCAAAGATTTTCCGACCTTGAAGCGAAGCACAACATATCTTATCTTCTTGGAGGAGACAACACATACTCGGTAGATTGCCCCAATTATGGTGGCGATTCCGATGAACAGCAGCCAAAACCACATGAAGAGGAACACCTTCTCAGCAACATTATTTAGTGGCATCACGCAAAGAGCTTCATGGATAACAATGTTTCCACCCACGCTTGCCACCTCAACCTCGCACTTGGTAACTTTAGGGAATAATTTGGTGAAGGGGTCCTCCACAGTCAATCCTGAGGTGGAGCCGGATTCCGGAATGGAATGGATGTACTTTACAGCTTTCCATCCAAAGAATAAAAAATCGTTGTGGAGGATGGAGTTGACAAGCCAAACTTGGAAGAAAAGGGAGACCCCGTTGAACACCTCGCAAAGGATGTAGCGAATCGAGTAGATTGTATGGAAGGTCATAAATGACGTCATGTAGTCAGCAACAAGTTTGATCCTCTTTTTCAAAGTGTTATCATCGATAATGGCGGTGGTCAGCTCGCAAAGGAGTTGGCGAAGCCGATCCCCCTCTAAATATTTCCAGAGGTATTTTGAAGCTCGGAACAGGAAGAACTGGACGAGGATGATGAAAGGATAGTATAAATACTGGAGTTGGTAGATCCTCGTGGTGGAGGGGGTATCCGGACCGATGCCTGAGTGGGGAATGTCAATTCCTACAATTGGCAATGATAGAAAACATATTATAAATATAAAACACTAAAATTTTTTTTAGTTAAGTCAGAATCATTTTTTTTATTTATTTTTCACATACCAATCCTCCCATTAATATACTCCGGCACTATATACGTCCCATGGAGCCAACAGTAATAATCCAAAAAATCCTTTGTAATAAACTTCTTATGAAGTCCCAAACAAGCAATAGGTGACTCGAGAAGGACAGGACGACAAGCGATGAAAATTAAGGAGGTGAGCATCACAATAAAGGACAACTTTCGGTGTAAGAAAAATATCCAGTTATCTGTGACCACCTTCTTAGAGTTCACCGCTAGGTGGTTCATCACCTGCCGAAAAGGGTCGAATAACTCCCCAGCCAACATGTTGTTAATCTTTTAAAAACCAAAATTATTCAACTAATAATTATCTTTCTTTTCACTCGAAAATAACTAAAAATCCCAATCCAACGAAATCAAGCCACTACAAAGAAATCTACTGCCAACAAGCCCAACTCAATCATCTGATTACTGAAAAGTGAAACTGATCAAGAACAAATTATTTTCCTCAACGTCTCTCAACACGACAAGCAAATCAACCAAAACGTGAACAAAGCAAGGCAAAGACGTGTATCCAAAAGCATGGGAAAAATATTTTACTCAATGTTCAGCCAGAGCTGAACAAAATGAGGGAATTTTCCCTTTCAAGCTCCCGCATATAATGCACAACACATTTGGCTATATGATAAAAAAGCGAAATATAACGGAGATTTGTAGGTTTGGTTTCATAGTTAAAAATTAATTTCTAATTAATTAATTAAACTTTCCATAATAATTAATTAAGTATAGACCAACAGTTTAGGTAATGGGATATAGGTTGAGCTAATATTTAAGTTGAGAAAAGTGGGGGGTGCGGGCAAGTGAGTGTTTGTTTTCGTGTTTTCAAAAACTTATTTATTTAATTTTTTTGTAACTGTTAACTGTCTACTGAAAAGTAGACACCCTTCTTCTCAACGGTCTTGCGATGATGAATCTAGAGCTGCTCGGTGAGTCCATCAAAATTAGTATTAATAGTTTGTTTTCAAGATTGTAAATCAAATGATCATGATCATGAATCAAGTACAAAGTTTTTAAGTGTGTTTTTATTTTAATTTTTAGAGTCCTTCTGTCAAAACTATCCGGAGGTAAGAATAACTAATTTACAGGGCATCTGACTACATGTCCTGCTATTGCCACTTTCATCTAACTAACTTATAATGATAAAATTATTGTGTCACTCTGTGAAATGACAAATTAACATTTAACATTGGATTGCTGATTGTTTTATAATATCAGGAACCGGATGGGGTCCTCGATTGCATATCTGTGGCTGTCACCGCCCAATACAATAAGCTTGGAACTCTCCTCGCCGTGGGTTGCAACGACGGTCGCGTCGTCGTGTGGGACTTTATGACGCGTGGAATAGCCAAGGTCATCACTGCCCACTCCCATCCAGTCTGCTCCCTCAGTTGGTCCCGCAACGGGCACAAAATCCTCACCGCCTCCACAGACAACACAGTAACAATCGTTGACGTGATGACGGGAGACTGTGAAAATAGGTTTAGGTTCCCATCCCCCGTCCTCAAGATACAGTTTCATCCGCGCGACCCAAAAATGCTCCTCGTCTGCCCTCTGCGGCATGCCGCCCTTGTCGTGAACATTGATGGAAACCACAAAGCAGTTCCAGTTGAGGATGACATGGACCTCAACATAAATGCTTCCTTTGACCGTCGTGGAAATTATGTTTACACAGGCAACTCCAAGGGAAAAGTGAGCGCCTACTCTGTTCCTGACTTGACCCTCCGTGCCTCTTTTAGAATCGGACAGGGTCTCACTTCCACCACAGCCGTCAAATCAGTAGAATTTGCACGGAGGGGAGATTGTTTCCTCCTCAACTCGGCGGACAGAATCATTCGCGTTTATAACTGTGAGGACGTCCTCAAAGCGGGTAAAGACGGGGATCCAGAGCCAGTTCAAAAGTTGCAGGATTTGGTCAATAAAACAATGTGGAAAAAATGCTGCTTTTCTGGGGATGGGGAGTATATCTGCGCTGGCTCAGCGAGACAACATGCCCTCTACATTTGGGAAAAGACGGTGGGCAACCTGGTCAAGATCCTTCATGGAACGAAGGGAGAACTGTTGCTGGATGTTGTTTGGCATCCAATGCGACCCATTGTTGCTAGCATCTCCAGCGGAGTGGTTTCCATCTGGGCACAAAACCAGGTGGAAAACTGGTCCGCTTTTGCCCCCGACTTCAAAGAACTGGATGAAAATGTAGAGTATGAGGAGAGAGAGTCAGAGTTTGATTTAGAAGATGAGGATAAAATAGTGGAGGGTGGGAAGGGAGACAAGGTGGATGATGACTTGGAAGTGGATGTTACTACTTGTGATCCTATTACAGCATACGTGAGCTCAGATGAAGAAGGGGAAGATAAGAATTTCCTCATGTTTCTCCCAATAGCACCGGATGTAGTAGAGGATTTAGATGAAAGCATTATCGCCGCCCAAGCAGCTGCACAAGCTGCGGCTGGTGGAGCTCATTCTGATCATCACAAAGAGAACCGGAGGAAAAAGCCGAGGACGCATGATGTCAAGCTCGAAAATGCACCTACTGATGGTAATGTCGATTTCTAAAATAAATATCACCTTTAAATAATTTATTATTAATGTAAATGTAAAATATCCACTTATATTGTCTTCCAGAAACACATCCACTCCTCAACAAACCAGGTCATGGGGGTGGAAGCAGTTCTGGCAAAAAATCTTCGTCCCATTCCTCCTCTCATCATCATCACCACCATCGACCCAAATCGGACAAGGAAAAAAAGCGAGAGAAAATTAAAGCTTAAACATATTATATTAAAACAATAATTATTATTATTCAGTTAAGAATGAAATTAAGAACGAATTGATGGATTGAATTTATAAATATTTCTTTAAATTTTTTTATTAGGATTTTTTTTTCTCTTCTGTAATATATTTCATTATATTATTATTTTATAGATTGGCTATATTTTTTATGTAAAAACATAATTTTTTGCTACGCATTGTTTAACAAAACAACAACAAAAATTCAAGGTTGATCATTTTGTTGTCATTATTATTTCATTTCATTTAAATAAATTGCAGTCTGTCAATACATACTTTCTACTACAGAATATACAAATTAATTATTACATTAATTAATTACGTATATCATATTTTAAACTTCGTTCAGCATCATCATATCATCAATTAACCAGAGTGAAGAAATTCAACTATTTTCATACATGTTAAGTTTAAGTCACCAAATCCAAAAAAAATCATCATAAATGTAAATAACTAAAATTTAATTTAGCTACGCTACAAATTATATGTCTATATATCTGGATTGGATTGTGGTGGACTGGACCGTCGTCGTACTACAAAATGACTAAAAAATTGTCACAAACTAAAAAATTAATTAATTAACAATTAAATTAAATGCATTATTACATTGTATTATCATCATCATCAACATTCAACATGTTTTTATTTAATTAACGACTACACACATAGCATAAAATTTTACATTCATTTCATTTCATTTTGGATGTTGAATAGTTTTTCCTGATCATTAGAATCAGAAGCTACAAAGAAAGAATGAGGAAGGTAGGAGGTAGGAAAGGAAGTTAAGAAGAGGGAAATTAACTACTCAACAAGAATTACTTAGTAGACAGGGCTTGAAGTAAGTTGTTTTGTGTTGTGTGATTTGATTAGATGTGGTGACGCTGCTGCTCTTTTGGTGTGATTTTTTTGATTTGATAAACTTTTAAGTATCTTCAGTTGTCGTTAGGCTCCTATAGAGAACCCACATCCAAGTCTAAACTGATTTTTGACGTGATTAAGTGACCCACAAATGGAGAGGAGGAAAGGCATGGGGAGCAGCCGCTTCTCGAGCACGCCTGTAACCGTCCAGTTGTTGTCAACCATGGCCTTCATTGAAAAATTTGCTTTGGGCAAGTCAAACTGGTACGCGATGGCGGCAATGATTTGCTGCTGTTGGTAAGAGTTTTCGAGCTCCACTCCAATTTGGATTTCCTCGTTGAGACGACGATAGTAGCTGAGTCCGATGTTGTTGGTGCCGGCAAAGCCACTCCAAATGCTTTCATCAGCTAAAAATAATTTTAAAAAATCATAAATTATGAGATATATTCAACAAAGTCCAACTAAAATTGAAATAAGATAACATAACACGAAGCTTGGAAGCTTTCTTACTTGTGAATCGTCCTGAGCAAGTGAGAGCTGTAGCTGCACCCCCAGGAATTTGAGGAGCTTGTTGGTACATCAACTCCGCCCCAACACAAAGCCTTGGCGTGATGGCCTGCAGGAAATGGAGCACGCCGATACCCGTCTCACTGAACAAATTGAAGTTGGCTAAGGTAGCAGAAGCAGAAAAGTCTCGCCCACGATAGTCCAGCCCAAACTGAGTCCCAGCAAACTTGCTATTCATCACTTGCACCACGAACTTGCTCTTGAGGGACTCACTCCAGTTGTAAAACCCTTGAGCATTTAGATTTCCACTGGGATCCGTGTCACCCAATAAGACTAGGGCTGGGTCGTTTGGGGTCAGGAGCTGGGAGCCGATGTAGGTCGTCCCAAATCTGTAGCCGGAAGGCGTAATAGAGCTCATGGTGAGGGTGTGGGATACGTGAAAACCTTGGTTTAATGACTTGTTGATCATCACTTTGGCACCTTCAAATGGTTGGGGAAATATTTCTAGAAAAAAAAAATCACAATAATTAGAAGACCGTTTCATTTATAACAATTATTACAATAAATTATAAGCAGATTTCTTTTACTACCTTTGCATTTCTTTGAAATGTCTTCATAAGTCCCTGGATTGCTTTTGAACTTTTCATTCACCACCGGAGCCCCATCAGACGGAGCAGCAGTACCTGGAGGAGGAGGAGGAAGTACGATGGTGGGATCTGGTGGCGGTGGAGGCGCCTCACATTTTGATACTCCAATACCCATTCTAAGTAATTATGTAGGTCTTCCGAAAATAGAGGTAGATATTTCTATTTAATAATCAGGCACTTTGTCGAGAGGAACACAAAACAGGAATCTCAACTGGTTGTGATGATCAATGATTGTAAAGCTTGAGCAGGGACTCCTTCAGCAACAGCAACAGCAATCATCCATCAATCACATGCTTTTCTAAAAACCAAAAAAAATATCAATAATCAATTAGCAACTATCAATCAACATAAATGAATCTAATTAGCTGGTAACTATAACATTTTTGCAACTAAAAATCCAAAACCGGCTTGCTTACCCAACCCAAAACAAACACCAACAAAAGACGACGGGCTGCTCTCTCTCACCACTTCTCGTCTTCTCTTTTCACAGCGAAAAATAAGAGGGTTGAACTTGCTAAATAATTAATTAAATGGTTTGTTGCTGAAAACAACGGAGACGTAGTGCAAGGTGACTATTTTCAATTGTTTTTTGTTGTGGATTTGACTAGCTAAAATTAATTTTTGTAGTCAACCTCGTGCAGCCAAATGCAGGGGATCATCTATGCATTAGCATTAGCACAGTAAAGGAGAGCAGATCAGTTTGAACCTGCCACTTGGATCCCGCCTGAGCTGGAGGAGTACCTGGGGCATCCTGAGATTATAAAATGATTGTATTGAATAGGGGAAGCGGAAAGTTTACAGAAAATGAAAAGACCCGTTAGGTTTTCTTGTGTATTGATTCCTCATTCCTTCTCGTCTCATGTCTCAGCAGTTAAAGTTAAGCTAAAGCTCAATGCACGTCTTATGTGAGTGAGCATTATGTTCTTGCTCTTGCTGTGCATGTATATCGGAGCAAGGGCAGTTTCAGAACGGGATATAAAAAGGAGCAGACAATCATGATTTTATGCTTTTTTTGTTTTTCAACGGTCAAATATTATGAGTGGAGACTTGCGTTATCGTTAATGATGCCTCGTTAATGATAATTATTGTTGGTAATTTTCTTTTCAGGTCATTTATGAGTAGTTTTTAAAAAAAGATTTTGGTTGTTATTTGGGCCACAGATTAAAATTATAATGATAATGATAATTGTACTTTCGAAAAACAACTGTGGAAACTTTTTTAGTAATTGTTCCCAAATCCCAATATTCGCAGAATCACGATCGCAACGCCACCAAATTTCCATGAAATCGAATTTGAAACCAGGACTCTATGCTCGCGATCCTATGAGATTCCAGCCGAACTATTTCGAACTATTGTTACCCTAATTTTTCGTTGAGTAGCTCCATGCTATAATGTTTAAGCTTTTTAAAGTAGTTTTACTGATATCAAATTTTGAATCTTAAGCACTGAAAATTGTCAATTTTTTTGCATGATTTAATAGGACATGAAAGCTTTTTAAACTCAAAATTCTTGCGGCTACCAAAAGCTTTTAGTATATTAGCTATTTCATAAGCATGGAAGTTGGACAGACAGACAAAGAACAAAAAGCGTAAAGTGGTAAAGTTTATCTTTGTTGGAATGCAATAATTATATATGTGCCCATTTTGTGTGTTTAGGTCAGGTAGTTTGTAATTTTATACATATAACGTACATGTTCTGGCTCTGGCAGTGCAATATAATGGTCTGCAGTGAGCATTCGGCTACGTGTGTGTAATCTATATACCCAGTTGCTTCAGTTGCTGTTGGTAATGCTGCATATATCCACACAGTTTTATGTCTATAAATAAAAATTCTGTTGCAATATTTTTATGGGATATGGAATGGATGCTGCTGTTTCTAAGCGAGTACCAACACCAAGTCTCTAGGGATATGATAAATCTGAGCGTAGTTGAATATGAAAACAAGTCAAAAAAATGAGGAGGAATGACTGGGCTAGTTAATTCTACGAAGTTTCTTCTCATGTTCAAGTCAAGTCAAATGTAAAAATAAAGTGCATTGAACGTAGTACTCAACACTTACTAACACATCACAATAATACTGTGCGTAGTACGCAATAAATATTTATGAATTTGAGTGCAGTTTTGAAGTATGAATGTTGAAGTTTTATCCGTGCATACAAGTCAAAAGTTGAAAGTGAATTTTAATAAAAATTATTGATTGTGCATCAAACTCATAGATTCAAACTGAATTCAAATTATTATCAACTAATCTTCATTTTGGATACTTGATTTCCGGATTCAACATTTGAGTCAACTCGACACGGAATTATTTTTAGTAAATTTATTTCAAAGAATCTGGTAAGGGGTTGTTTTTTATTGGTGGAATAAGTGTTTTTATTCATTATAAATTTATTTAAATCGGCTTTACAAATGCTACCTTCGTTTCTTGTTTACATTTAATGTAATAAATAATTACATTAAAATGTAAAAAAGTTAAGTACTTGATTGAACGTAAAAAGACAATCTCTGCAGAGAATTTTTTCTTGCAGAATTGTTTTCTAATTTTAGGAAAATATTTATGGTGGTATGGTGGAGTGGCGTTGGTTGACCAGTGTGAGCTATATGCAGTTTAATTATTGCATTAAAAAGTATTTGCGAACATTTGAAAATCTGCCTTCCTATTATTTTGGCTTATAAATCAAATCAATAAGAACATTCTTGACAGACAACGGATGCGTTGAATTGTCGGTGAAAAAACATTGGAATTAGTACTTAATTTATATAGTGGTTAAAAAGTTAAAAAGAAAAGACGGTCCAGGTGTAAATATCTGTGAAGAAGCGAATAAACTGAAGTTGAAGAGTTTGACCATATAAGTTCAGAAGCTTAAAGGTGTTTTTATTTTATTTAAATGATGAAGGCTGAATGGTGTTAAAAAACAGTTTTACGTCTCAAAGAAATTGAGCACCATAATTATGCATGCTAAAAATTGCTTAATCTTCTCCTCATCAGCACTGAAATATCAGTAAAATTGGAACATATTATATTATCATCCATCCACTAGTGACACGCTTGAAATGGCATGTTGCCGTGAGTACTTTTTTAATCAACGGTGCTACTCCTTGGTAAAAAAAACTCTAGTGTAAAATTTTATTTATCTATGCAATAGCGTAAAGCAGTTATTTTGTGTGGAACCTGGCTTGAAATTGCCAACAGCAACTCAACGTCTAAAAACGGAAAGGAATTTAAAATCTACCTTTCTTTTTCATTTCATCGCTCCAGCGTCTTCGCCCCTAAAACATTTTAAGAGAACTTATTAAAAATTCCCATAAAATTCCGTTAGTGGTATAGTTTCGAAATTATGTGAAGTGTGGTTGTTATAAAATTTTTGGACCCAAACATTATTGATTATATAATCTAAGAATATTATCTACTTCCTGATTTAACTTTTCTAAAACTTTCATTTAAAGTGCAATTTTAATGTTGAAATCGTTTGTCTCGTATATAAATATAATTAGGTTGGGTTTTGCGTTGGCTGTTTGTTAGAAGCTGGTTCTTGTGGAGGGTGGGAGTTGGAAGTAATTATTAATTAATACGGGCTATCACGCTACGTTCAGTTCAACCTTCGCCAATCTTGATATCAATGATATCTTTATCACTCTATCATTTAGTGAAATTGTGTTTATATGCGAGACTTTTAAAAAGCCATTTCCATCCTTTACATTCATTCAATAAGAGATTTTTTTGTATCCAACTTCAGTATCAGTCAAGAAGCTAGCTTATATAGTGGGTTTGCTAGTTAGTGCAATTTAAAAACTTTGATTTTTTTACCCAGAAAAGGTGGTCTAAAAAATGAAAAATATTATGAAATACACCGAGACACCCATCCCCATTAGCATTCTTACCACCGTCGGGAAATGTACATCATCAACATCATTTCAAAAAAAGGACATCCTCAGGCGGTGGTTGTCAAGAGGAGAAGTTGAGAACACCTCCAGTACCACTGGTGGTAGTGAAAGCTATTATTGTGATGTATTGGAAACCTATGCATCCACTCTGACAATGAATTATTTTTGTGGAACTTAGCCGCTGCTTCACCTAAACTTTTAACCTTATTGAAGGGCAATGGGAAGAACCTCGATTTCGATTTGGGATCTAAGTCTCAACAACTCCCGTAGTATGGGGCCTGTCGTCGGTGTCGTCCATAAATCCAAAAAAAGGAGGATGATGCTCACCGTGCTTTACTGCGTTGAAACCTGCGTTGAAAGATACTCTTTTGAAACCAGGTTATGATTATTGGCAACTTACTACCAGCATCCAACCCAACTAATGTTACTCCAACAGAAATGGAAAATTGTGGTCAGCAGGTCTTTTGGGCCCTGATATCTGAACTGTTGACTGTGTAGGAAGCTAGAGAGAGAGAGAGGGTTTGTTGTAGAGTGATCATCATCACATTAAAAAATTGTGTGTGATAAGTGTGATGATGATGAGGATGATATGGATCAACTTCAACTCAGCTTCTTCAATTGCTCCGAGAAAATTCAGAAATATGGAATTTAATATCAAGATCATGTCATCTATAAAAACGAAGCCTTTTTATTCTCACATGAAAAATGTGAATGCGAATTGAGCAAGCTTTTCTTCTGACAAAAAATCTTCATAAAAATCATCTTTCCAGTTCCGCTCTCCCTGCTTGCTCCTTTCGTCATCGTTAATCGCCATCAACGGAGAAGATGATCTTGATTTACTTCCACTCTCGATCTCTATTCGTCATGATTCCAATTGGTTTTTATAATTTTCATATAATATACAAAACTACATTCAAAATTACATAATTCCTGCATCGAAATATAAATTTTATTATAATGCATAAAATCAAAAGTTTTATATATTTCCTGACTTGTATTCTGTATTTTATTCAAGGTATAAATTACTCCCACTTTCGGAAGAACCTTGTCTGAACTAACTTGAGGTGTGCCAATATTTTCAGGTGGGCGGGCGGCTATTAAATGTCACGACGGACGGGGCAAGGAGTCAAGGAGAGGCTCGCTCGGCGTAGCTCTCCCTCAGTTCGGCACGCTAGCTCGAGTCACGGTCATCATCAATCTTCACACTCACACAAAAGCTCTCTGGATGGAGGCGGAGGAGGTGGTGGTAGTGGTCGGAGTTCCCATAACCACGTCTCTTCTTCAGGTGGTGGTGGGCGAATCAGTCGAAGTCCCCTTCGGTCTAAATTGATGCAAATGTCTGGCTCAATAAATAACAATGGTGGTGGGTCAAGACGAGGTGGGGACATTGGAGGTGGGAGACATGATCAACACGACAGAGATCGAGATAGGGACCGAGAACGACGGCCCACAAAAAACACCACTTCACCTCAACAGCAGCAGCAGCAACGGCGTCTCAGAATGGATGAGCCGGCTTCTGCAGGAGGTGGTGGAAATAGTGGAAGAAAACGTTCGGATCCAGACCGAGGTGGTGATAGAGATCGAGATCGACCCACCACAACATCTTCGTCAACTTCTCACCACCGGAGATCAGGTGGCGGGGGTGGGGGTCGTGGTGAGAGCACTCATGGTACTGCTACAAGTACTACCAAGAAAACAGAACTGGACCGAGTTGTGAAGCGAGCTCGGGAAGATGACAGGAGCAGCTCTTTTTGGAACAAAAAGATTTTGGAAGAAGAAGAAAAGGATCCAGAGCGCTGGGGTCATTCCGGGTTTAAAGAGTTATATAGGAAGGATTTTCAGCGAAGTTCCTCCACTTCTCCACCCCGTCGAGGGGCTCCAAGACGAAACAAATCTGTTTCTAGGTCAAGGTCCCGCTCATTCCACTCCAGGTCTAGATCCCCATTAACATCAAAGCAGGCAATAAGGTTCTCATTTAAATATAAAAAAAATTACTTTAAAAATGACTTATATATAACGCAACGCCTGTATAATAGTAAGTGACCCATGATAGGTTTTTCTAAATTTTTTTTGCCAATCTTACAAGTAATGCATATTCACGCCTATGTCCTTTAGATTTTCACATAGTATCTTTTGAGAGTTTAAGGTTTAAATTTCAATGTTTTCTTTTAAGTTATATAACTATTAGACATAACATTGGTAGACGTAACATAGAAAATTCCTATTAAAAATGCAGCCATACATGATACGAGTAATAAATACGAGTATGCTTCTCAGTATCAATGTCCTTCAGCTTATCTGAAGTAAAAATATTTTGTTTATCGACTGAGGCACGATAACGTGTACTATTAACCTTTTAAAAGTTAGGTGACACAATTTAATGTTATTAAAAATTTGGTGCTGCTCATTCACTTATAAAAATTGAGAGTAGAATCAATGTAAATGAAGATGTTTACGACAATAATGCTTATCCAGTTACATGTTGCATGTTCTCTTCCTCGCTTTAAGTAAAATACTCAAACTAAGTACATCTTTATGTTCAGTTGTAGTCCTTAGTATAAAATATATTTGATGCTTGCAATGTTTCATTTAAAAAGTGTCATTTTCATTTGTTTGTGATGAAAATCCTGGGTAAGGTAAATACAATTGTTTCATGGGATCACTTTCGTATTCCGTCATGAGTTCACTTTATATCACGATTAAATGTAAGCCTCTAAAAATTTCCAAAATTAAAAATCTAATGAAAAATTTTTCTCTTAGGAAAAGACCTACAACTGGAGGACGTAAGAGCAGAAGCACTTCCCCTCGCCACCGCTCAGCCCAACTATTATCAAAAGATAAGCGACAGAATGGGGCCCACCATCGAAACCACCACCTCAGCTTTTCCACACGAACGGGTCGACACCACCACTCGAGCAGCTCCAAACTTACATCCACTTCAAAAGGCGATTTATTGACATCATCCTCCTCAAAGCGACTTCGGCACCGAGCATCATCTTCCGAAAACTCTTCAGTTTCTCCTTCCCCAAAACGGATGTTGAAACAGCGACGTTCCAGTGTCAGTCCGAGAACCGCTGCGAAAAAGGCTGCTAAACGGGTTCATGCCGCGCAAAAGAAAGCTTCGTCATCCTCCTCCGTTTTGAAAAAAGGGTCGGAATCCCTCTCCTCTGATTCTTCCAGCTCATCAAATGACGACGATGATAATGATGTGCTTCAACTTCATGCCAAGTCCCGTAGCAGCCGCGGAAAGGGAAGAAGAGGTTCTTTATCCTCTTCTGACGATGATGATGAGAGTACATCATCCCTCGACACTTTGGCGAGAAGGCGGCGACGTAAATTAAGAGGAAAGGGGAGCTCATCCTCGTCCTCATCTTCAAGTCTCACCACGTCGTCAAGTGAAGAGGATGATAGTGATGAGTCGGATATTAGCATCATGGAGAAAAATAAAGGAAGAAATAAGGGCAAGAGTGCAACAAGCACCACAACCGCTATAATTAAAAGGTCTCCTTCTTCTGCGAGCTCAGATTCTTCCATGAGCTCCAAGGCGAGTGGAACTATTGTTTCAAAGCAACCTACGCCTCAACCATCTTCCACCTCAGGTGGTGGCTTGGGTGGCGAATCTTCGAAAAAGATTAAATCATCAGGAGCAGGGGCTGAAGCAGCGGCAAAAACTGATAAGAAATCTACAGCAATTTCATCATCATCATCATCATCCGCCAAAGTGAACTCTTCAACTTCTGTGGCAAAAGCGGATTCTAAAGGGAAATCTGGTGGTGGAGACAAGACTGCTAGTAAAACGAGTTCTTCAACAAAATCAAAAGGGGTTGGAGCGACAAGTAGCGCTGCTGGAAAAGTTAGTAGTGGAGGCGCAAGTAGTTCTGGTAGCAAGAAAGCAGCAGCGGCAGCTGCTGCTGCTGCTGCTGCAGCTGCAAAGGAAAAGGAAGCAGAGTCGTCTAAAAAGTCTGGGGCAGATTCAGGAGAAACTGATACCTCAACGGAGAGCTCCTCGGATTCGGATTCAGAGCCGAAAATGACACTTTCTGAAAGATTTGCAAAGTTGACTCAAATGAGCACGGATAAAAGGGAGTTTGCCAAACCTGTTTTGAGCTTGAATGAGATTGACACGAAGCTGAAGGTCGTGAAGGATTTGAGGAATGCGGATGTCAAGGTTTATGTTGATGGGCAGCCACCACCTTCTTCAGCATCATCATCTCAACATCAGCAAGAGCATCGGCCACGGTAAAAAACATAAATAAAAAGGGGTGATAGCAAATTTAAATCCTTTTAAATTTTTTAGGGTAAAAAATCTATAGTTTTTTTTATATTTTTTTAGGATTCGACCGAGAACTCCAGATTATCAAGAAGGCGAACGTCGCTACACGTCCGACGAGCGTCGCTCCCACTTTGAGCGAATGGCAAGGGACGAGCCCACCGAGCGGGAGAGACCTGCCGACTGGTCCGACTCGATGGTACGCTACAGATACTATCTAGACCGGGGCTTTTTCAAGGACCGCCCATGCTCCTTCGATGAATTCGTCAAGTGGGAAGAATGGTGGTACAAATACAGGGACTGGCTTGCCAACGAAGGCTACTATGATAACCAAGAGCGAGGAGGTGGCAGCAGCGGAGGTGGTGGAAATTACGGTCCTCCCCCACCTCAGCAGCAGACTGATCATCAGCACTGGCAGCAGCAAAGTAGTAGTAGCAGCCATCATCATCAACATCAACAGCATCATCATTCTCATCACCAGTCATCCACTTCTTTACTCGCTGGAAGAATTGCACCACTCACTTCCGCATCTTCTCGTCACTCCAGAGCCGGTCTTGGTGGTGGCATTGGCCCACCCTCCGACTCAGGAATGCTGGTGCCACTTTCAAGTAGATCTAATTTTGGGAGGCCGGATGGCAACGCTTATCTCAACCCTGGGCAAAGTATTCGACGACGGATCGGACGCACAACGAATGGCTCATTGATAGTTAACATCAGACAGAATGCGGTGGGATCTGGTGGTGGTGGTAGTAACGGGTTTAGAACTAGTGGCAGGATTGGCCCACCAAATCATCCTCATCGACGCTAAAAAAATAAAATAATAAATGCTAACTTTAAATCTACGAGTGTTTTTCATTGTTTTATTTTAAATTTCAACAACAACAAAAAAAGTTTTTATTATTTATAATTTATAATATAATCAAATCAGCACGTGTGTTAAAGATCACGATAATGTAATACGATGATACTAGCTTAATTTTTGTTTTATTGTCTGATGTTCTGCATTTTACATTTTATCTCTCGATAGTAAAGTTATACATATACATATATATTATATAAATATTAAATATTAATCATGATGTTTTTTTGGTGAACTCGATAAGCTAGAAGAGCAAGAAAATTTCAATAAAATATTATTAATAATTATAATTAATTATTCTAGTTGTTATTTTAGATAGTTTGTAGATGTAGATGAAAGTTTTAAATATTATTTGATATCATTTTTAGTATGAGACTATTTTGATGTTGTCCAATGTTTTTTGGTTCAAATAAAATTCCTTAGAAAGTACAGATGTACAAGTGTGTTGTTGTTATCGTGAAATATTTTCAAAAGTTAAACTGTTGTTCCGGACGCTAGATAGTTGGTTAGTTATTTAACTGGGGAGACTAATTTTAATTTTCCCATCCTTTTTCTCTGCTTCTCAGTAATCCCAGCCACCAAAACCAGCTCATTTTCAAACAGAACGACGACATAGATACAAGCAAGGCGGAAGATGGATGAAATAGCCAAAAAGTTGTAATCAACGATCTTGATCTTTTCATCAACAACATAGAATTTGGTGGCATAAAGGGAAACCATGAGTAGAGCCAGCTCAATGAAAAGAAAGAGAAGTTGGCCGTATAGATGAACAAGACAACATTTCATGGCTGTCCCCAGTTTTGTGTCCTTGCAAATTGAAAGTAGCCATTGAAACATTGACACAATAGAAATATATATGTGAAGGATAAAAATTATTTTACGAAGATTAAATAAAATAGAGTTACCTTATCAGTTGCCCAGAAGAGAATCATGGCAATACCAGCTTGGAAGATGGATAAGCTAACTCCGATGATGGGGAATAGCATCTCGACTTCAACAAATGGGTTCTTCCCATAGGTGATATGCCATAGGGTTAGGTAAGCGATGCCTAGAAAACCCACAACTACATGAACCGTCTGAAAGACAGTGGAAGACAATAAAAAAAATTAGTTGGGTTTATTTTATAAGTTTCCAAATGAGAGGGTTCGGGATTAAACATTTATTTTAGCAAGTATTTTTTAATTTACGGTTAGCAAGATGCCAATAGCTTTTGCCCGAAGCCTGGCCTTTTCCATGGTTGCAAACGGCTTGTACTAGGATCAGATTTTTTAACCGTTTGGATTGAGTGAGTGTACAAAACTGAATGTGTGGTGTGTGCTAGGCATTGGCAGCGATTACGCCAATACTTTTCATCTAGCCACCAGCAATTATCGTTAATTTCTTAATTACGTCGCGTCGCGCTAATGGCAAACTGATATAATTCATGTGTCTGTGAGGATTTATGACGCATCCACGATCCCAATCAAAATTGAATGCATTATTAGCTTTAGTTTCCAAGAAGGAAGAGAGAAAAACGAAAGAAAGTTATACACCCACATTGAAAAATTTAGTTCAGGGCTCATTTTAGATAGTCTCTCATTTCTCATTTTTTCTGCAAATGCATCCTATCGTATTAATGAGCAAGATTTAAAGGCTGCTAAAACAGGCTATTATCAAAATGTTTTTACATGAAATGAGCTGAGGGGAGTGAGGTATGACTGAATAGAGCTGTCATTTAATTATAACCATGAAAGAAAGGTTCCAAAATGAGACAAATAATAAATTATGTTCAGATGATAGCATCATTATATAAAATATTAGCATTATACTATGACTTAAGTGAAAAAATTAGGACGCCGTTGTTCCAGCGTCATCAGCATGTCGAATTCCATTTAGTACATTTTTCCTTGTTTGTTGTATGGCTTCTCAGCAAAACACAAGTGATGGGAAATGTGAGCAGAGCTCACCTCAGCCAGCCTGCTTATTCTCTGCTCTAGCCGTACACATTTTGTTGGCTTGTCTTAAATCGTCTGTCTCTAGACAGCGTTCGCGTTCTTATCAATACAGCAGGCAGAGTTGAAGCTTAAACAGGGGTAGTGGAGTGTGTCTGAAGTTTGGAGTTCGACTAGACCAAAGCTTAAGGTTGGTGAGCAGCGTTAGACCAAACCTTGGCTCAACTTAACGCAACCAAGTAAAACGGGGATGGTACTCGACCAAAATCTTCCAGGTTCCTTACCATGCACGGCAAACAGCAATAATGCTCACTAGCTCACCAAAAGTAGCAGCAAAGCAAGAGCAAGGCAAGCTAAAGCTATACTGTGTGAATCCACGTTAAAACTCTCCACATATTTATGAGAAACCTGTAGCTGTGGTGTAGCTAACATTAAGCTAAGCTAAAAGAAGTAATATGCAAGTCCTGGCTCAAGTTGATGTTGATGCTTCTGAAATAAGAAGCTTATGATGGAACAGCATCGATATACGTAGATTTTGTCAATGTGGTTGGTTGTTAGCCCACTTCAATTGACGGTAATATGACGTAATAAAATTGAAGCAACAGAAGGGTTTTGAATCGGACAATTTAGCTTGATAATAATGGCATCGCAAAATAAACTGTAAAACTATATTATGATTTGAGCATCTGTTTGTGGTATATTTCTTGTAGGAGAGCTAAAGAGGAATTTGGTATACAAGTACATCACATTTGAGGCTGGTTGGTAGAGTTTGGAACGTGGTAGTACAAGTCAATGACTAGGTATCAAACCGGTATTCCAGCTAGTCTTTGAGTTGGAGTTGAGACAGGAAACTGAGCAACAAAATACTTGCGTTGAAGCGTAAGGAGATGTTTATTATGTCGTAATAGGTACTTTTCATGTGTTACATTCTTATATAATGTTGCTCACCTCATCCATAAACTGGAATTGCATAATAATCATAATGAGGTTTAATTTTATGCTCCCTTCTTAATTCATATCCCCGCCTTTACTTTTCATGTGTCTAAAACGAGATTGCTATATACATACCAGAGAATAATTTATTCCATCATTTCAGACATTTCCTGGACATGAACAAAAATATTTACGTCTTACGCAACGAGGAATACCAGTTATCACTGAATATACACACTTGGACTAATAATGAATGAACAGAGAAGCAGCCTCGGTAAAATGAACTAAAATAAACCCGACAACAGGCATAAAGAACCGACACCCTTATGCAATTTAACTTAATTTTGAAAATTTTGATTGATAGAAAATTAAGACATTTCGACCTTTAATTAATTCGACCATTAAGACATAAGGTCATGCCGAGGTCATTGTAAAACTTTTAAAACAGCATGACTGAATTCCTCTCAGCAAATAGAACCATTTTGATGCATCGCACTCTATACTTTGCTATTTGGAGATATTTGACCTTGACCTTTGACCTGGTTTTCGATAACCAATTTCAAATATTTATCAAATTATTTTAAGGTATTTCCTCATATTGTTAATTGGAGAAGAAAGAATTTGAAAATTTTGAATGATTCTCCTGCTATCTCGAAAATTAAGAAATTTCGACATTTAAACGTTCGTAGGTCACGCTGGGGTCATCGGAGAATTTTTAAAATACCATGACTGAATTCATCTCAGCAAATAGAACCATTTTGATGTATCACATATTATACTTTGCTATTTAGAAATATTTGATCTTATCTTTGACCGGGTTATCGATAACCGATAACCACCATCTCGCTTCCCAGGGAAGGTCTTGACCTAAGTTATCGTTTACCAAAAAGAATTTTCGAAATTTCTCAACCGTGTCGCCGCTATCGTGCTCACAGACAGACAGACAGACACCATTTGTGAAAATAAGAACCTACCCCCTTTTGCAAAGGGTGCCGGTTAATGAATCAAGAGGAATGTTAAAGCTACGAGTGTTTGTCATTGTTTTATTTCACTTTTCAACAACAACAAAAAGTTGCTATTATTTATAATTTATAATATAATCAAATCAACATGTGTGTTAAAGATCATGATAATATGACACAATGATACTAGATTTATTTTTGTTTTATTGTCTAAGGTTTTAAATTTTCTGCCTCGATAGTAAATTTGTAAATGTACACGTATTAAATATATCGTATTAAATAAATAATAAATATTAATCATAATGTTTTTTGGGTGAAATCGATAAACTAGATGTCAGAAGTAGAAGAAAGTTTTCAATATTTGATATCATTTTTAGTATGAGACTATTTTGATGTTGTCTAATTTTTTTTGGTTCAAATAAAATTCCTTAGAAAGTACAGAGGTGCAGGTGTATTATATTGCCGTAAAATATTTCCAAAAGGTTACCTGTTGCGGCTGTTAGATAGTTGGTTAGTTATTTAACTGGGGAGACTAATTTTAATTTTCCCATCCTTTTTCTCTGCTTCTCAGTAATCCCAGCCACCAAAACCAGCTCATTTTCAAACAGAACGACGACATAGATACAAGCAAGGCGAAAGATGGATGAAATAGCCAAAAAGTTGTAATCAACGATCTTGATCTTATCATCAACAACATAGAATTTGGTGGCATAAAGGGAAACCATGAGTAGAGCCAGCTCAACAAAAAGAAAGAGAAGTTGGCCGTATAGATGAACAAGACAACATTTCATGGCTGTCCCCAGTTTTGTGTACTTGAAAATTGAAAGTAGTATAACCATTGAAACTTTGACACAATAAAAAATAAATGAAGAATAAAATGGAGTACAAATTAATGATGAAAAAAGGTTTACTTTATCAGTTGCCCAGAGAAGAAACATGGCTAAGCCAACTTGGAAGAAAGATAAGCCAATTCCAATCGCGGGGAGTACCGGCACGGGTCCGACAAATGGCTTCTGCTCAAGGATAAGCGATATGGTTACGTAAGCGACGCCTGGAAAAACCACAATTAGATGAACCGTCTGAAAGAAATGTGGAAGAAAATAAGAAATGCTTATTTGGGTTTATCAGTTTTTAAATGAGAAAGTTCAGAATTAAATAAGCATTTTAGCAAGTTAGTTTAATTAATTTACGGTTATCAAGACGCCAATAAGTTTTGCCCGAACCCTGGCCTTTTCCATGTTGGAAAAGGTGTTCATGCCTTGTCTTTATCTTTCCAGGCTTATACTCGGAGGATATTTTTTAACCGTTTGATTAAGATTGAGTGAGTGTACAAAACATAAGCTATTATCGTTTCTTAATTACGTCGCGTCTTACTAATGGCAAAGTGATAGCTGATTTATTAGCTATGACATTAATTATGACGCATCCACCATCCCGACAAAAAGTAGGTGCCTTATTAGCTTTAGTTTCCAAGAAGGAAGAGGGAAAAATGAAGAAAGATATTATACACACAAATTAAAAACTTTAGCTCAGTGGAAATTTTAGATTAGTTTCCATTTCTCGTTTTTTCTGCAAATACATCCTGTCGTGTTAATGAACAAGATGAAAAGGGTAAAACAGGCTAAAAAATGTTGTACATGAAATGAGCTGAGGGGAGTGAGGTATGAATGAATAAAGTTAATATTTAATTATAACCACGAAAGAAAGTTCCCAAATAAATGAGAGAAACAATAATTATAAATTAAGCTTGCATCATAGCATCATTATATAAAATATAAACATCATGACTCATGTGAAAAAAATAAGGACGCGGTTGTCCCATCCAAGCGTTATTGGCATGCCGGAATCCATTTAGTACATTTTTCTCGCACTTTTTATGGCTTCTCTGCAAAACACAAGTGATGGGAAATGTGAGCAAAGCTCAACTCAGCCTGCTTTCTGCTCTAGCCGTACACATTTTGTTGGCTTGTCTTAAATCGTCTGTCTCTAGACAGCGTTCGCGTTCTTATCAATACAGCAGGCAGAGTTGAAGCTTAAACAGGGGTAGTGGAGTGTGTCTGAAGTTTGGAGTTCGACTAGACCAAAGCTTAAGGTTGGTGAGCAGCGTTAGACCAAACCTTGGCTCAACTTAACGCAACCAAGTAAAACGGGGATGGTACTCGACCAAAATCTTCCAGGTTCCTTACCATGCACGGCAAACAGCAATAATGCTCACTAGCTCACCAAAAGTAGCAGCAAAGCAAGAGCAAGGCAAGCTAAAGCTATACTGTGTGAATCCACGTTAAAACTCTCCACATATTTATGAGAAACCTGTAGCTGTGGTGTAGCTAACATTAAGCTAAGCTAAAAGAAGTAATATGCAAGTCCTGGCTCAAGTTGATGTTGATGCTTCTGAAATAAGAAGCTTATGATGGAACAGCATCGATATACGTAGATTTTGTCAATGTGGTTGGTTGTTAGCCCACTTCAATTGACGGTAATATGACGTAATAAAATTGAAGGAACTGAAAGGTTTTGAATCGGATGATTTAGCTTGATAATAATGGCAACGCACAGAAATGAACTGTAAAACAATGTTATGAAATAAATAAAAGCTGGAAATAAAAGCATTAATTTACAAATTGTTGGTACTGTTATTCTGTTCACCCACTCCATCATATGAACGCTTTAAAGTGCACGTAAACTGTCGTGTTTTTAAGTCGCCCCTCTACTCACACTCCTGGGCTGTGGTCCTCGTGTAGCATCATCATACCTCATACCTACTCATGTGAGTAATGATATCAGGCAATTTTAGTACCACAACAAATTTATTCGGGTACCTTTGAGGACATAATGGATTTGAGCATCTGTTTATGCTGTATTTCTTGTAGGAAAAGCTAAAAAGTAATTTGGTAGCACACTTGAAGTTGGAAGCTGGTAAAGTCTTAGCGATGGGAGATGGAACGTGGTTGCACAAGTCAATGACTAGGCATCAAACCGGTATTCCAGCTCTTTGAGTTGGAGTTGAGACAGGAAACTGTGCAACAAAATACTTGCGTTGGAGCGTAAGGAGATGTTTATTATGTCGTAATAGGTACTTTTCATGTGTTACATTCTTATATAATGTTGCTCACCTCATCCATAAACTGGAATTGCATAATAATCATAATGTGTATTAATTTTATATTCCCTTCTAAATTTATATCACCGCCTACGCTTTCCATGTGTCTAAAACGAGATTGCTATATACCAGAGAATTATTTATTCCATCATTTCAGATATTTCCTGGACAAGAACAATAATATTTACGCAACGAGGAATATCAGGTACTGAATATACAAACTTGGACTAATAATGAATGACTACAGGGAAAAGATAAAATCAAGATAAATCAACAAGAAGAATGTTAGACGTCAGCTCATTGTGAAATTCAATTTTATTTTTCAGTGCTCAAGTTCAAAAACTTGGAGATCTTGTTGGATGGCACCGTCCAAAATTAAAGCAATGGGTTGTGTGCTAACCTACCAATGATTTCAATGTTGATACTCTTTTTTCCTTATCTGATAATGTACTTATCCGTGCCATTTTTTAACATGTAAGCTTGCCGTTGCGACTATCAACAAAATTTCTCCGGTCGAGTCGAATTGTAGGAATATGTGTATGCATATAAGGTTCATTTTTTAAAAATATTCACAATTCCTACTATATCAACTCAAAGGAGGATTAGAGGAGAGCAAGAAATATCGTGATTATCACATCATACGGTGCCTGCAGACCCCATCCCACAAATTCACGCAAGACTTTTGTTTACAGAGTTTTTTTAAACGGAATTTATATTCGTTCTTATCACCATAATAAACCAGGAAGAAAGATGATATTTTTACTTGAAAAAACCCTTTAAATATTCATATAAAATATGCAAATGAATTCAGTCTTCATTTAACAAAGCACTCAACATGAATGGGAAATTCTGGAACGGGGCAGTTCTTCTGTCATTCCTACTCTTGAACTTGGCTGGGGTAACTTGGTCAAGGAGATATTCAAGACAAAGTCAACAAAAGCTGGCGGATTGGCAAGTAAGGTATCTGGAGAAAATCCAGTTACTTGCTCGAGAAGGGGGGTTAGCAGAGTGGGAGGGGATTACTAACTTTGACAAAGATGTTTGTTACGACAAAAGCTGCTTGGACGCAGGTAAAATTGATAAAAAATTTTAAAAAATCAAAAACAAATCTGGAAATGCTAATAAAAAGTATCCACTTCATTTAGCTCTTGAATTCATGACGGCGGTTAATTTCACCGTGGACCCATGCAATAAAGACACCTGGGCTGATTTTGCATGCACCCGACGTTTAAAAGAATCTGATAAAATTAATCAAGTGGAACGTCTCATCATGAACACCGACGTGCTGGCAAAGAGTAAGCCGTGTGAATATTTTTTATCATTTTGCCCCAGCTGTAATTATTTCAAGTTTTTATTACAATTTTTTTTACTTTCCATTTTCCCAGAAATTCTTGATGGTGAAACTGCAGCTGAAACTATGAAGGATCAGTTTCTTCTCAAGGAAGCCCAAACTTATTTTTACCAATGCAACAATAAAGGTACATTAGTAATTATTTTTTATTTATCCAAGTTTTTATGTAAAATTTGGATTAGTTGCCATTCCAATGACAATGCAAGCCAAATACATTCTCTTTTAATATTAACCAGATCTTAATGACAAGGAGGATGTCAAGAGCATTTTGAATTTCTTATCTGAAAACTATGGCGACTGGCCAATATTTACTAATGGTCAACCAGGAGAAAAATTTGATTGGGTTGATATGGTTGCTGACCTCAACAGAATTGAACGATATGGATTCACTCCTTTAATTCTCAAAACCTCTGTGGCACCTGCGGGTGTAGGCATTTTGGTATGAAAAAAAAACAACCTAAAATTCGAAATGTATCTACATATTTTAATAATTTGCCCTCTACCCAATTCAAGCTGAATATCGGACAAACAACCTTTAGTGCAATTCAGTATGGAGATTTCTACACATTTTTTCAAAAAGTTCAGAAAAACGCTGAGCTTCCAAGGCCTTTCCGCGTAGAACAGATACAACTGATGCAGTACTTCCAAAACAACTTGCAACAAGCCTCCATCGTACAATCCCAAATGGAACAAGCTAGTTTAAAACAATTTCAATTGAAATCCGATGAATTTTTTACCAACCAAAATCTACCAACTATCGACTGGCTCAAGTTTTTTAAAACAGTTTTTACCGGCAGTAGCATTGAAGTTACTCCTGAAACCCAAATTGCTTTGCCATTTGTTACTGTCATGAACGTTTTGAATTTGGTGGCAAAGATTGACAAAAAAGTGTTAGCCAACACTTTAAATTTCCAACTTGCCAGTTTACTTTTGCAAGAGTCTACTTCGTTGCTGGATGATATGAATACTTTCAAATGTACTGAAGAACCAGGCTCTAGGGAGGCGATTTGTTTGGCAAGGACCATGGACATTTTTGGATATTCATTAGGAAAAACTTTTCTTGATGTTAATTATGATGACGCTGTTTCAACCCCAATTGTAAAGTTATTAACGTTTTTAAATTTTTTTATACTTTTATTCACATTTATTCCATAAACCTAATATTTATTGGTTTTCTGGCTTTCAGATCCAAAATCTCATGACCCAAATTCAGTTGGGATACATCAACGTCGTTAAAAGTTACAATTGGATGGCAGATTCTACCAAAAATTTTCTTATTGACAAAATTCAAAGCATGAAAACTAACGTTGCGCTCCCTAACTTTATGAGAGAAGATCCGACCGCTCTTCAGAAATTTTACAAAGGGGTAATAATTAAACACAAAATTTCTAATGAATAATGCAACATTGGATGTTTGTTGAATTTTTGTAGTGTGCTAAAGAACATTGTTTTTGTTAAATGTTAGTTTGCCGCATCAACTGATAAAAACAGTTCATATCCAATCAACTTCTTGATGGTTAACACTTGGTATTTGAGCAAAAAGCGGGACCATGATCGCTTAGTAGCTACTATTCAAAATAAAGATATTAAAATGTATGTAAAACAAACTCTTTTTAAATTATATTATATATTGCTGACAAAGATGCATTTAACATTCTGATTTTTTTTGTTTTTTTCCACATCAGTTACGACATGCAATGGAACAGATACCTTGGATCGACACAAGCCACCTTCCACAAAGTGGCAAATGAAGTCAGAATCGAAGGAGGAATAATTCAGAAGCCACTTTTTAGCCCGGATGCACCAGGGTAATTTTTGAGGAAATCATTTTCAAAATATATATAGATGAAAAATAAATCTTTATATAAAAATTGCACAGATTTATGAACTTTGGTGGACTTGGAACTGTACTTGGTCACGAAATTGGGCATAGTTTTGACACACAAGGTAAAAAAATCAAATTACTTGCATTGGCTAAATAGGAAAACATTTTGAACTAATTTTGTTTGATGCACATTAGGCCGTACATTCAATAAATACGGAGCTGCAGGAGAATTCTGGGACGCAGCAAGTGTAGCCGAGTACAACAAGTGGGTTAATCAACTGGCAGAGGCTTATGGCAAGGAAGTACATCAGATATCTGAGACGGAAGCACAAACTGTAAATTCTCAGCAAACATTGTGGGAAGACATTGCCGACTTTTTGGGGGTGCATATCGGCTACCAATCTTATCTTGGGTATTTAAGCCAGCTGGAAGCTGCAGGGCAAAAAGAGAAAGCTCTTCCGGGTCTCAAATCATTTGCGCCACAAAAGCTTTTCTATATCAAATATGCTAATGTGAGTTTAATTAGTTTTTTTAGTGTAAAATTTTCAAATTTGATTTGGTGATTTAGCATAAAAACCTATACTGGATAATAATAATAATGTATGTATGTATTTTCACAGATGTGGTGTGATGATAAGGAAGTTCAAGACAAATACGGTGATCTGCTTAGTGACCACAGCTCCGGAAACACGAGAGCTACAATGCCCCTCATGCTCTCTAACCAATTTGCACAAACTTTTGGTTGCAAGCCTAGAAACTGAGTTGGAAATTTTGAAAGCACTACAGATTTATATTTACAGCAATTTTCCAGCTGCTGTTCAATTCAATATCATGCTTATCTACCCATGGCTTTAATTTGATTCCTTCAAAATAAACATTTTTCAAAAATAAACTGCATATTTTTTCAACAAAAAGAAAGTTTAAGCAAATAAAAAGCTTAATAGCAATATGTAAAGAGAAGTATTTCTGATTTTTGTATGTTACACACCACCACCACATTTTTTGAAAAACTCAGCATACCAGAATTTTAGCCTCCCATAATTATGGGAGTCTCATTTTTTCTTCAAATGATCCTATCCTTAGCAAGCCGAAAAGGCTAAAACAGGTTATTATTAGCACGTATGTTTTTATATGAGCTGCGTGGAGTGGATTATGAAAAGAGTTGTCATTTAATTACATGTTGTATAACCATGAAGAAAAGATTCTAAAATAAAAAGAAATAACAATTATATGCTCATAGCATAACTATATAAAATATTTTGGCTAAATGACTTCAAATGTTAGTTAACTCAGGCTCATTGGCAGCCCATTTAGAACATTTTCCCTAGTATTGTGTAGGTTGTATGGCTTCTCAGCAAAACGCAAGTGATGGGATGATGATGATGGGTTATGTGAGCAGAGCTCAACTCAACCTTCTTTCTGCTAGCCGTACACATTTTGTCGACTTGTTTTGAGTCAAGAGTTCTTTTATCTATACACCACACTACCACAGCAGGCAGAGTTGAAGCTTAAACAGGGGTAGTGGAGTGTGTCTGAAGTTTGGAGTTGGAGTAGACCAAAGCTTAAGGTTGGTGAGCAGCGTTAGACCAAACCTTGGCTCAACTTAACGCAACCAAGTAAAACGGGGATGGTACTCGACCAAAATCTTCCAGGTTCCTTACCATGCACGGCAAACAGCAATAATGCTCACTAGCTCACCAAAAGTAGCAGCAAAGCAAGAGCAAGAGCAAGGCAAGCTAAAGCTATACACTGCACTGCCTAGAAACTCTCCAACTATTTTTGAGATGAGAAACCTGTAGCTCTGTGCTGTAGCTACTATAAAGCTAAGTTAAGAGCATAGCAGTATTAATACAAGTCCTGACCTGGCTCAAGTTGATACCTCTGGAATGTAATGTTTAATGTTCGTTCATTAAGTAATGCACATTGTATATAAAGTACAGTACAGTTGTGGAAATGTGAGTAAAAAAATTTAAACCTTTAATTGTTAATGATGCAATCTAACCTGAAGGTGTTGAAATGCTTTCCACCCACCTATCTACCTTTCCTATGAATGGCACTGTATGAATGAATGAATGTGTACGTTACGTTCGTTACAGATGATAGCCTTTATGAGTTACTTGATTTAATGCAGTATCAAAATCTAGTTTCTGCTATGTTCAATAGCATGCATATTCATGATAATTTGGCACTAACTTCCTTCACCTGGTTTGTTGCTACTTTACTTGACTACTACTTTTGTACTTTTAATCAATGAATGCAAAGTAGTAATGCAGACGAATACACTGCGTTAAACGTAATGTGCTAAATTCACAGTAATAAAATCAAATAATATAATGGGATGGGTGAAACAAGTGATGCTGAATGAATGAATGAATAAATTTCTGATGAAATTTAAGGGCAATATTGATCATAATTTGCTAAAACCGGGAAGACATACTTTGCTTCATCATGCAGGTCAATGCTTATAAGTAATCGAGTGGGGTTCCCTTGCCATGTTTGTACTTAAGTACCGTCCTAAAAGTAGTAGAGTTGTCTGTCATTTACAGATCACTGATCATCCCACGCTGTTGGAACGTGTCATAGGTTTGTGCTAACTTTGTAGCTTAATATGACTTTGTCACGTGTTTTACGCATGCCACATTAAATTTAGCTTTATGCATTTATTAAGTCACTCTTTGTGATTTGGTATAAAAATGGCAACGTGCATTGGAAAAGATATTCAGTCTTCATTCATCACCTTCTATAACAACACATCCAACAACACCTCCAATAATCATGCATTCCGCTACCGTTTTCTTTGCTCTTGCCGCAGTTGTGGCTTCCGCCAGCGCTGTTGGCATCGGTCACGACATTGTTGTAAGTGCAGAATAATTCATCGCTAGTTTTTGTGAATTTCTGATGAATTTTCAGTCGAATTATTTTAAACGGTATTTATTTTGTATCTGTAGGCCTACCCAGCTTACAAGTACAGCTACGGAGTTGCCGATAAGCTCACCGGAGACCAAAAGTCCGCCCAAGAAGTCAGAGATGGTGGAGTGACCAAGGGATCTTACTCTCTCGTCCAACCCGATGGTGTCATCCGTACCGTTAACTACATCTCTACTCCCCACGGTGGATTCCAAGCTCAAGTCATCAACAAGGGAGTCGCTGGACACCCAGCCATCTATGGAGTCGGAAAGGGAGTTGGTCTTGGAGGAGTCGGAGTCGGTTTGGGAGGAGTTGGTTTGGGAGGACTTGGAGGTGCCCGTTCCGTTGTTGGAGGTTTGGGATTAGGAATTGGAGGTAATGAAATTTTAAAAAAATATTCAAAAACAGTTGGCACAAAATTTTGAAATTTTAATGGAAATTCATTGATGAAATTCTTTTATTTGAAAGGTCTTGGAGTCGGAGGTCTTGGAGTCGGAGGTTTGGGAGGAGTTGGTTTGGGAGTTAACGGTTTGGGACTCGGAGGTCTTGGAGGCGCTGGAATCATCGGTTAAACTTAGAAAAACCCAGCAATAATTTCCAAAGATAACCATGCCAACAAACTAGTTACTTACCTATTTAGAATCTTTTTCTCTTCTTCTTCCCTTCTTTATTCTTCTTCTTCTCTTTTCTCTCACACTTTCGTTTCTTTTTTCTCTTCACTTGCTGCATTTTCTATTTTCTTGTACTCAACAACAAACTAGTCGACAGCTCATTTCAGCTAGTTACACTTGATATCTTTTGCCTGTGATCTTTTGTTTTCTATATCTGTGCACATAATGATGATATCTTTAAATGTCATGTATTATAAATAATTTTTAACGATGAAGCATACATTTCACGTTGGAATAAATAAACCAACTTAAATACATAAATATTCCTCCAGCTTTACAAGCTTTTAAGTCTCATTTTATTGACATTGATTTCTTTCATTCAAAAACTCGGCCATGCCTGGATTTTTTCATTTACATTTGTAAAAAAGGTATGTTGTTTGCTAAATACTAAACTGGGATTCCTAATTTGCTAATTTTTAATGATGGCAAAGAAAAAATACCTTATTGTTACAACTCATAAATTAAATTGATTTCCAATAAATTTCAAAACCCCTTAATACATTTATATAGGTCAACCATTATTAAATGTGTAACTCAATAAAATTTTATTTGGGGTATGTAGATACATGTAACGATTGATAAATTGCATACAATTATTTATGTAAAATTAGGTAAATTCTTATCATTAATAGGTTAGTAAGTAAGTACGCTATAGTTAAAAGTAATAGGTTCTTATGTTGGATTACTAGTTCTTTTTATCTTGTACAAAATCAAGTTCTTCGTTTATCATATCTACACCTAAACGAAGTACAAAAAAAACTAAACTCAAATTTGTATACAATTTTTACACTTCTGCAAACATGATAATTCAGTCAGCTCAAACGAGCACGCAAGCTATATTGGGTCGTGAACCATGCAATTTCTATGCCATGCGCAATCATATCTACGTTTTACAGTACGAATACTTGTACTGTACGAATCAGACGAGACAGACGAGAGTATCAATAGGCTTGACTCTTGACTACTTATATCTAAGTAAGTAACTTCCTCTAGTAATATTAGTGATAGTTATGCTTCTTATTAAAAAAAACATGATATAATGCGCATAAATATTTTTATTTGATAGTTTATGACAAGGAGAATGCATGGAACTGTACTTGGGCAATGTCACGAAATTGGGCATAGCTATAGCTGCAGGGCAAAAAGAGAAACTTCTTCCGGGTCTCAAAGCATTTCTGTATTAAATATACTAACGTGAGTAAAAAAACAACTGTTTATTTTTCAATTCAAATACAAAATATTGGTAGAGTTATTATAAACATGTAGAACGCTCCATCTCGAAAAAAATGCGGAAACAATAATGTTTGAACAATATTTTTGGAGAAATGTTTCCAATTTATGTTTGATACAGATCACATCAATGTTTGGTGGATCCAAGGCTGTACCGCAGGAACGGTTTTGCAGAAATCAATAATAAGCAGCATATTCAATACTACCAGCATTTTTGCAATATGTTTTAGAGCTAAAGCTAAGGAGCGTCAGATGGCAGAAACTTACGCAACAAAAAGTTCAAGCTAAATCTTTCTGGAAGAAAAGGCACTTGTTTACTTTTTCGACATAGATGCTATTTATTGTTAAGAGTGTATGGCGAATGAACCTTTCTTGTTATTTTTGAACTCAATGCATAAATACAAGGTAAAAAAGTATATCAGATACTGATAAATTGAAAGTATCACTTTTTAAGGATTTCTAGTTGGTAGTACAGTAGAATAATGTGTTTTTAAAGGCAGCAAAATGCACATTTAGAGACCATCAATGCTTTCATCGTTACAAAATGAAACTATTTGTTACTCCAGCATCTTCATGATCTCGTTGGATGGCATAACTATGAAGCAAAGGAAGTTGTCTACCAACACGATACAAACTCATTTTGGCATTCTTCTTTGTTTAGCTGAAAATGACACCGTTGCGCGTTTCGATTTCTAATTTCATGTGCCAGTTGCATTTGTCTGCTAAATTTCTCTTTCAAGTTCCAGTAAAAAAATAGGCGCATCTGAAGTTTTGTAAAAAAAATCATGAAACTTCTGACCAAAAATGCAAAAAAAAATCACCATATGAGCTTTCGCATTGGTAGATGTATGTATGTATTTCTAACAGCTTCAATCCATACCTTTATTTTAAGGAAATCAGCCCACGCTTATGTTATAAATTGCAGGATTTGAAACGTTATCCAACGTCCGTCCTTTTACACGTAGGAAAGTAATTACATATTATTTCCGGTGTGTCCCCTTCATAGTTATTGGGTGGTGCATGCTCAACTTTATAAGAAGTATTAATTATATTACTCTACTTTTCTACTGATTCCAAGTTCCTTAAATGCGCCACTTTTTTACTATTGGCTTGTGGGGTTTAGTTTTTGAAATTATTTAAGTCAATATTTTGTATCCTACACACAAAACTTAATTATGTTTTACAGACTACGGAATATAAATTGATCGATCTTCGGATTGAAAAAGATTGTGAAACATGAGAATCCATAATTAAATGTTTCATTTCTAAGCGGCTTCCTGAGTTAGGAGAGCCGCTACACCACATCAAAATTATTTGCTTCGACTTGAAATCACAAGAAACTTTCTTGAGGATATGATGATTGGCCCATACTCAAAATTAAAAACAATTTCCTTATCAAACGGCTTAACGAGAAGGGAACCAGGAATCACGTAGCTAGTTGGTGTTCCATTGAAGTGACTATATACTAAAGCTTGTTTGAGGCTGACACATGCTGACAAAAATATTGAGGCTTGAGGTGGAGTACTAGAATATTTGGGATATACTAACGTCCATAAGTTGTTTTTCTCACATTTTCATATATTATGTCATGTGTAGGAGTTATTATACGTAGGTTTGCAAATTGAAATTAAGTTTACCGAACAACAGACAGTATCAGACCAGCATTTCCACAGTGAAGTTGAAGAATCTCATTAATATGTTGGAAAAGGGGGATGTTTTCAGTGGGCCCATTTCTTTCTTCAAAAAGAGGACGTTGCAATAAATGTTTACTATTCAAAAATTGGTGAAACACATATAGGTTGCCAGTACGACTTATAATTTTGTGTCCGTCCGTTACTATTTAAAAAAGGGCTTGCGACAAAATGTCGTCATTCAAATCACATACTTTCTTCCAAAATTCTTAAAAATAGAACGATTTTCGCCCAGCACCTGTGCCGATTATGTAATATTGTAATAGATGTAATTATCATTCATCTCATACTTCCAGATTTAACTGTTTGATATGATTTGATATAAGTTTTCCGGTTTTAATTATTAAAAGGAGAAAGGATAACTGCCAAACCTTCAGTTAAATTGATAATATAGCTCCTTCTAGAAAAGCTAAAGTGTTCAATTCTGTTTAAAATTTCAACGCGATTGGTAAGGAAAATATATATTCTTGCTTAAACAGTTTTCCCAAAAATGTTACGGTTTCACGGATTTTTGTCAAGTTGCCTAAAAGTGCACAAGAGAAGCATTCATATTCCAGGATTCCCCTACATTTGGGATAAGAAACTCAACCGTTTCATAGCTCTTCAACAGCGCCAATCATGGAAATATTGGCTTGCCATTCTCTCCTTCTTATCCATTGCTAATGTGTACGCAGTGTGGAAATACAATGAGGAAAATGATGTTGCAAAATTCAGTCTTGGGATGGTCAGCGTGACTGGGCTCACCGTAGCCGCTTGGCTTCTTTGGTTTGTCTCAACGGAGTCTAACCCCTGTGTAAAATTTCTAAATGGATTGTTGGACATGGAGAAATATCTTGGAGAAAATGGATTACTGGACATCTCCCTCAAAGGAAGCTACGAAGGGCTAATGTGTGGATTACTCCTACTGACCGACATCATAACTCCCTGGCTATTAGGAATTGGTTCCGGACTTAATCCATGTTCACCACCAAACCTCCTCGTTCCTTTCTTTCAATCTTGTGGAACAGAGTCACAAAGTCATCAATCTATCCTCTCTAACTTGAATACATCATCTTTTCTTGAGTTTCTTGCAGTTTCTATTGCCAACGGAATATTCTGGAAAGCCATCACCGAGGCTGGGGACTTGTCATGCATTCATGTTCTTGTCGGATGCATTTCTCAAACTACCATCATAAAAGTGTTGAAACGGTAAGAAACCTAAAAAAATGGGGTAATATGAAAAACCATGAAATGTCATTGTTTTTTTCTAATAATCACAAAATATGACAATTAATTGATGTTTCAGCTCAGTTAAAACTGTTGGGAACCTGGACAACATGATCTACAGACGAATACAAATTCTGAGTGGCTTGTTCAATGAGTCTCATGTTGGAATCTTGTTCGTGGGGCTGAGTGGAGTGAGTGTCTTGCAAACCTGCTTTCTCCACATTTTGTTTCAAGTTGGAACAACGTCTACCTTCTATATTCCTGTGCCGGTGACGATTTGGTGTATAATTCTGGTAGCTCAAATGGTACTGACGATTCTCTACATGTTTGGAAAAGCAGGCTCGTTGCATACACTTCACAAGGAGAATATCGGAGAGGTAATGGTTCATATTGCACGTGACTTCAAAGGTGGAAGACGGATGATGGTAAAACAAAGAATGTTCTTTCGCTCATGTGCCCCAGTTAAAGTGGCTTTTGGGGTAAGTAATTTTGTAGAGAAAGAAACGCCACTAAACTTTTTGGATTTTTCAATCTCACGGTTTGTTGACTTGCTCCTTCTTGGCCAAACTGAATAATTAAAACTGGAGCTTCTGCATCAGTAGTAGTTATATTAAATTTGTAGGCTCATTGTTCATTTTTGTTAAATAGTAGCGATGCGATGGATTAGAAAAAATAAATGAATACATGAAAAAAAAATTCTTCATTTTTTCCTTCAGTTTTGGGTGAAATAAAGAAGCTTCTAGTTTTTAAGACTCAAGTAGCAGCTGTAATATTATCCGACAACTTTCTTTGTTGCTGCAGTTACATTTGGCCTCATATCATCTCATCTTCCCCTTCTCAAATTGTCAAGAGGTTCATTTTTTTTGTTTTCAGTGAGCACATCCGGGTGCTTCCTTTCAGTTTGAAAGTAAGTAAAGGTGTACATCGTTTTAGTATTGACCCAAAATGCATTGGAGAAGGATGCAGTGTTCAATAATGCTGCTCACAATTGATAATTACAGCAAATTAAGATTTTAGTATTTAAAATTAAAAGGAAGATATGACGACAACAACAAATCTTCGACGTTAAATTTGGTTAACCATACAAATTGTTTTTCAGACACAAAATAAAGAAAACAATTCCGAAAACGACAACCATTAACAACACAGCTTCTCACTTTCATTAAAATTGGTTAAGTGCACGTTACATAACATAATTTTGTTTGTTCACCGGAAATGGGGAAAAGTGATTAAGGATGAAAGCTTTCACCTGCTTTCTCCATCCCAGTATGCCGTTTAGTTTCAAAAAAGGGGAAAGGTCTTGTAGACCAAAACTGCTTCGGAAATTCATATTTAAAGCGGCACATTACTCTTTTACCATTCATTTAGTCAAGGGAAATTATTGGAGCCGGTTGACATTATTTACAGCATTAAAAATGTGTACCTTTTTAAGAAACTGGTTGACTAGCTGTTTTAATTGTTGCTTGAGGATTACTGGCCAACACGAAAATGGAAGGGATCAGAGAGAACTACAGAATGAAACTGAAGAAATATATTATCCAAAAATACAGCTCAGTCCAGTATTTGATGAGATTGCACGGTTAAAGCCAAGACTGTCGATTCTACCTAGATCTCACTCATTCGGGAAGCTAAAGGAAATTAGTAGTTCACAATCATTTCCAAATAATTCGGAAGCTTACGTAAGTATCTAAACAAATAAACTGCATAATTAATTATTAAAATTGAAACAATATCAAATGTTTGTTTCTGTAGGAATGTCGAGATCTACGAAGATCCCAATCATTAGAAGAGCTTCGAGTGATAAAGTTTGGCAGGTGAGATTTTATAAAAAAAAATAACCTTGTCTGTTCACTCACATATTCGAAATATTTTTTCTCAAATTTTTTTTCCAGAAGACAGCGTAGAATGTCAAAACCAATATCTCCGGAAACACGGCGATGGTACGACAAAAATGTGATAATGACAACGATTTGAAATAATTAGTTCAAATGTTTAGTTCGCGATCAGTAAATATTAATATAAAATCGTCAGGTGGAAAAATTAATTTAAGCATCGCAAGTATTTCATGGAATACAAACAAACAAAAACTAATTTCTGTTGTGGTAAAAGCACAGGTGGTTTTTCCTAGAAACTTCCTACCCCATCAGTTGAATTCAGTTACATAACAAAAATGAATTAATCAAAAGAATACTTAGTCGTTTGTGCGTTAGCCTCTTCAATACCCGTTTCAATGCAGGATGGAAAGTTGGAAAGCCCAAAATAAAATGTTAAGTGCCCATGTTTTATGAGATAATTCTGTTTTTCATCGGGGAAGAAGCACAGAGAAAGCCTGGCTACTTTATCCTCCTTTTCCCTATAAGATGTATATAAGATGTTTGATGCATTGTCAGTCATCATTCTGTTCAGGGTAAGACCAGAAGGGTTTTCGTTGGGAATGGAAACAGCAGCATACATACGCCCAACCCTTTCATATGTTTATTAACCGGTTTCACAAACATGTGCACATTTATAAGAAACCAGTTGGCTCGCTGTTTTAGCTGGTGCTTTAGGTGTTGGACTGAGGACAACAATAATGCTGGTGAACAAGAGGATGAAGGATGGGTATCAGAAGAAATAGAACTCTGCCCGAGAAAGGAACTCAGTACTATTACAGAGGAAGGTTCTACAGCGCTGCTTGAGCAATCAACGTCACCTGGTTCTAGTTCTGAATCTAGTAGCCTAAACAAAGTCCGCACGTCCTACCCATCTTCTTACTTGGAGCCGTTTGTAAGTTATAAAGATAGATTAAAATATTATGTGCTTCTCCCAAATTTTTTGTTAACGTTTGTTTTTACAAATTAATTCAGGAATACAAAGAACTTTATGAGTCAAAATCATGCAATGACCTCCAAGAAACAAAGTTTGACAGGTAGGGTTTGCATATAGGCCTATTAAATAAAAATAATCAAGTAATAATATTTTTGAAAATGATAAATTTATTTTCCTTTGCTAATATTTTAAGCCGTGTTATTCCTTCGTCATCATCAAAACAACGCCCGTTAACTTGGTACGAGGATGAGGACATGAAGTAAGTAATAATTCAACTACACTAAATTTGGATGTTTATAATTTAATCTTTACGCTAACTAAATATGTATCAATTACTTCGACTCAATGTTACTTGAAATGAAATTGGTTTTAATGATGCCACTAATTATTATTGAGGCTCATTAAATTATTGGCTTAAGGTTTTAATTGATTTTTATAATCAAATTTAGAATCACTTTTCTCAAAAATTTGAAGTAATCCCAGCCTATATCCACAAGACCATTCTTAAATTTGGCTTGCAATTATCCAAAACACAATGTGACGGACCCAGAAATTTCAGTTATGAAATGGGTTGAGTCATGCACTAGTTCTAGATGATAGCTATTAATTATTCACAAAATATGCGAAATCAAAGGATGGGAGAGACTTTAAGTGTAATTTAACACATGAATATTTATATTTATTCCAATAGAAAGTTCATATCAAAGTATGATTGGTTATCGGATGACTACACTATGAGTAGACTGAAAAACCTCAAACTTGTAGCACCGAATATTAATTTATTATGGAATATAGGGAGGATGCTAAATGCATCTCCTGGTGAGCTTCGCTAGCGACTGCTGGTGTGTTGAAGGTTTGTAGGTGGTTTTATGGAACATGTGGTTATAGATGAGGCCGGGGTGAAGAGAGAATATGTGACTTCATATGAGGGGCTACAATTCCCCGCAGCAAGTCCACAATTGAGTAGGAACGACGGCAATTGGGGTGAAAAGTATTATCCTCGCCTGCTCTCAGTCCGCACCCATCGTCAGTAGACGAGCCGACTTTGAGGGCATCCGCTAAGGAGTGCTTTTGCCTGTCCTCAGTCTGCACCCATCGTCAGTAGACGAGCCGACTCTGAGGGCATCCGCAAAGGCTTTGGTCTCGGTTGCCGTCCAAGATGAATGTCTCTGTAATTAATTGTTCCCCGCCTTGGTCTTAGAACCCGTTGATTTTGAGGCTCCTCATTTGGAGGGTCTGTGTGTGATTGTGGGGAGGCAGGCTCCTCACAGTCAGTATTGTTTGTCTGGGTGTCGGGTGTATCAGGAATACTGTCATTGGGTTGCCTCAAATGGTAACGGCGGAGTTGGTGAAGGTGAATTGGTCCTTTCACGGTACCGTCAGGAAGTGTGACCTCATAAGAAAGAAGATTAGGGAAGACTTTCGTTACAGTTGCGGGTGGGGACGAATATAGTGATCGTAGCCCTGCGCAGATTCCTTTCCCTTTATCAGACTGTGTTGTGTCACGTATAACGACTGCATCGCCAACCGAAAATGTGTCATCTCGTCTGGTGCTGTCGTATTTCTTCTTCTGTATTTCGTGAGATCTTTGTAAGTTGTCACGTACTTTGTCCAGGAGGACCTGTAATTCAGAATTGCGAGACAAAAGAAATTCATTAGTATTTTCATTGTTGTCATCGTTGCCACTGTCATTAATATCAGGTAATAACACGTTGTCAATGGGGAGACGTGGCTCGTAATTAAAAAGGATTTGGGCAGGGGAGAATCCCGTGCTGTCATGGTGAGCTGTGTTGAGTGCGAGTTGGAAAAGAGGTATTTTATCAGCCCATCTTCTGTGTGGTAAACCGTCTAAGTATGATCGGAGCATGGGTTTGATAACCCTGTTGACTCTTTCTGTCAAGTTTGTTTGTGGGTGATAGGGAGATGAAAAGCTGTGTTTTAACTTCCATATCTTCGTCAACTGCTCCATGAGGTGACATCTAAAGGTGGTGGCGTTGTCGGATACTAAGTACTGTGGTGTTCCATAACGGCAGAACACTTGTCGTTCGAGCACTCGTGAAACGGTCTGGCTAGTGGAGTCCCTAATGGGATGGAGCTCACTGTATTTTGAAAATCCGTCCACCACTACGAGAAGGTACGTATATCTGTTGGATGAAGAAGGAGGGAATGGCCCCATGAGGTCAATGTATAGTGTTTTCCAAGGAGCGGTGATGGGCTTGGTACCCATTGTTCCACCAGGTTTGGTGTTGGAGTATTTATTACGCTGGCATATGTCACAGGATTTGATGTAATCTTGAGTGAATTTTTTCATTCCCTTAAAGTAGGCACGGTGTCGTAGTTTTTGAAGTGTTTTCTCTGCTCCAAGGTGACCAGCGGAGGGGGCGTCATGGAGATTCTGAAGAAGGCGATGTCTGAGAGATTTTGGAATAAGAGGAACGACTTTATTGGAAGATAACTTCTTATAAATTATGCCACCATAATCACAGAACTTGTCTGGGAAGGATAAAAGGGTGGTTCGGCAGGTGGGATCATTCCTTTGTGCTTTGATAAGTTCACGCTTGTCAATGTCACAAGTCAAAGTCAGCGCTGCGTTAATGTGTTCTACTTCGGGGGACTCGGAACCTGGGATAGGATTACGAGATAGAGAGTCAGCGACGATGTTGTCCCTTCCACGGATGTGAGTGATGGAGGGACTCCATTCTTGTAGCTTCCAGGCCCATCGCATGAGTCTGGAGTTCGTATTCTTCATGGTGTTAAGATAAGCGATTGCTGTGTTATCCGTTTGTATGGTGAATGTGGAGCCGTCTAAGTACTCTGCGAATTTCTCTAATGCAAATATTACTGCATAACACTCACGTTCAACGGCAGCATAATTTCTTTGGGCATGATTGAGGGATTTGCTGGCAAATGATACTGGACGTAGAATGCTGTTGTGTTCTTGAAGGAGCACTGCACCTACTCCAACATCGGAGGCGTCCACTTGTAGAATAAATGGCTGTTGAAAGTTAGGGTGGTGGAGGATAACATCTTCCGCCATGATTTGCTTAACGTGTTGAAAAGATTTTTCCTCTCTTTCTGTCCACTTAAATTTCTTGCGAGTGCTCAAAATGTCATTGAGGGGTTGTGCAGCAGAGGAAAGGTTTTTTGTAAAGTGACGGAACCAGTTAGTGGCACCAAGGAAACTGCGTAGTTGTTTCCGTGATTTTGGGGTGGGAAATTCAGTGATGGCTGTAACTTTTTCGGGGTTCCGTTCAATCCCTTTGGATGAAATGAGGTGTCCCAGAAATTTAACCTTATCCTTGCCAAAGTGGCATTTGGTAGAGGAGACGGTCAGATTGGCTTTCTTGAGTCGGTCAAGTACAATTTCTATATGTTGAAGGTGGTCTTCAAACTTGGTAGAGAAGATGAGGATGTCATCTTGGTATACGAAACAAAACATATCCAAACCTTGTAGTACTTTGTTCATTAATCGTTGGAAAGTAGCGGGGCTGTTTTTGAGTCCCTGTGGCATCACATTGTAGTGGTATAGTACGCGTCTAGTTCGAAAAGCGGTGTACTGTTTGTCTTGCTCTCGAAGTGGTACTTGCCAAAAGCCCTTCTCCAGATCTATTGTGGTAAGATATTTGGCTTTCGAGAGTAAACGGAGGGCGTCAGAGATTTTCCGCATGGGGAAGCTGTCAGTGATGGTGTGTTGATTGATATATCTAAAGTCTGTAACGAACCTCCAGTCACCGTTGGGTTTTGGTCGGATGAGAACAGGGGAGCTGTATGGTGAATTAGATTCAGAAATAAGACCTTGGCTTAGCATTTCACTTACTATTTTGTCGATTGCATCATTCTTCAAATCAGAGGCAGGATATGGGCGCTGTTGTTTTGGAACGTGGCTGGTCATCTGGATCTCGTGCTGGATGGCGTTGGTGTGGCCCAATTTCTTGGAGTCAATTGTCTGCGGAAATTTCTTAAGGATTTTGTTTATTTGACTTTGTTGCCATTCATTAAGGAGTTGGAGTGCACGGACATTTTGATGTGTCATATCCATTACCTCAAATGTGTAGTGAGTGTCCGGTTTATCACGGAACCAGAATTCCATGGATTGTAGATCCATAACGATACCGCTGTTCCGGAGGAAGTCCATGCCGAGTAGCATGGAAAAATCACAATTGGGCATGATGACGAAATTGTGTTTAAATTTTCTTGGCCCAAAGGAAAAGCCGTGATCAACTCGACCTTGAGGTTGTGCTGTGGAACCATCAACCATTTTGATTTGTCCACGTGTCCATGGTTTGATGGGTTTTCCTTCATAAAGTAATGGTTCACTGATGACAGAGATAGAGGCTCCAGTATCAATCAAGCATTTGCCTAATTTCACTACTGATGGTGGAGTGTTCGCTTTTTGAGGGATGCGAATAGGAATAACAGGCAATGTGTTAGAGTTAGTGGAATTTGTGTTGAATATTGAAAAGGAGCCCATAAATTGGTTGGTTGTGTCTTCGTTATCGCCCTCATGGGTTGTTGGAGTTGGTATGGTAGGATTATCATCAGTGGTTTCTGTTATAGTCGTATCTGCATCGATTTGCATGTTGTTGACTTGATGTGGTTTCTTTCTACATGCATCGGAGGCATGATTGTTTTGACCGCAGTGGCGACAAGGTGATCTCTTGTTCATGGGATGTGAGAATGGAGCTTGCTTTGAGTTGTCCGTACGGCGTGTTTGATAATGGGATGATGGAAAGGGTTTATTGCTCTTGTCCTTGTCCGCTTGTCCTTGAGATTCTCGTGAAGGAGGAGGTGGCTGCTCAAGTTTAGAAGCAAACTGGATTATGCCATAAATGTCCTTGGCCTTGCATCCTAGTAAATGTGGGCGTAATTCTGGAATGGAACGCTCTGAAATAAAGTTAACAATGGTGGCACAGTCATTTACATCATGATTTCGATGTAATTTTAGATATTGTAACTCCATCTCTAATGCAAACTTTCGAAAAGGCTCATTCTTCTGTTGTCTCCGACAGAGTAGCTTTTCTAATGCGCTGTTACGGTCATCGGGGCAGCTGTACATGCGAAGGAAGTGTTCGCGAAACTGTTGCCAGGTGGTGATCTGCAACCTCGTTCGTTGCCACCACAGGTTGACATCCTTGTCACGGTTAAATACTTGGGAGAGATGGCAAAGCCGTTCATGTTCAGGGATAGCTTTGCTTTCCATATATTGTTGTAGCTCCTCTAGGAAGAATTCTGGAGTGTTGAGGTTGGGATCAAATTTTGGAATAGGGATTGATGATGAGGATGAAATCGCTTGTTGGACTGGGGGTTGTTGTTGAAAGGATTGTCCTTGATTTTGAGGTGGATGAGATGGTGGTTGTGATGGTGGGCGGTGTGGTCCATTCAATAGAGGTTTAAAAGGAATTCTGAGAGGAGATTCAGGGGGAGCTGATGGTCTTATTGGGGTTGACTGTGGTGTGGAGTTCAAGATCTGGGTTGGTAGTCTCTCAAGAACAGCTTGGGTGACTGCTTCGAGAAAAAGACGACTGAGTCGTTGACCTGTGATATGATCTTCGAACCCCGCATATGTGTTTTCTATTTGTCGCATGTCCGCAGAAATGAGCCGGAATTTGTCATTGCAAAAGGTGTAGAATTCTCGCAGCTCGTCATTTACGCCAATGACGCTTTCGTCAATGTTGTTGACGTCCTTTTTGACGTCCTCAATGGTTTTGTGTAGACGGCTGTAAATGTGTTGTGTGAATTGCCGTCCTTCTTTCTCCGCGTCAAGAATTTGTAATGCAGTTGCGTGTTTGAATTGTTCAATTTCACGTCCAAGCTCCTCCTGTAGCATCGTGAATAAAGGTGAGGGCGTCTTGGCTGATTTCTTGTCACGTTTTTGTAATTTGGCGTTCGGGTTGGCCCAACTGGGCAGTATTGAGGTAATTTTGGTGTACACTGTTTGTACAATCCACATAAAAATTATGTAAACATAATGAATGAGCATTAAAGAAATGGTTACAAGTATAGCACTGATTACGACTGGGGGTATTTCAGATTGAGCTAGTTGACGGAAAACTGCTGATATATAATGTCCGGTGGTGGGTGGTGGTACAGGGGTGGTGTCTTCCATCGTTGCTGATTCTGATTCCATTGTGAAGGGAATTGTCCGATGGGGGCGGATATATTCCATTCTTCAATAATATAGTGTGAGTGTAAGTGTTTTGAACTAAGATAGGTGGTGTTCTCGTTTCGTCAGTGGTAGTTGCACAATTTTTTTCACTGCCACGAGTGCACTGATCACTGAATTTAACAATAGTTACGAAACAAAACTTTCGGCACCAATTTGTGACGGACCCAGAAATTCCAGTTATGAAATGGGTTGAGTCATGCACTAGTTCTAGATGATAGCTATTAATTATTCACAAAATATGCGAAATCAAAGGATGGGAGAGACTTTAAGTGTAATTTAACACATGAATATTTATATTTATTCCAATAGAAAGTTCATATCAAAGTATGATTGGTTATCGGATGACTACACTATGAGTAGACTGAAAAACCTCAAACTTGTAGCACCGAATATTAATTTATTATGGAATATAGGGAGGATGCTAAATGCATCTCCTGGTGAGCTTCGCTAGCGACTGCTGGTGTGTTGAAGGTTTGTAGGTGGTTTTATGGAACATGTGGTTATAGATGAGGCCGGGGTGAAGAGAGAATATGTGACTTCATATGAGGGGCTACAACAACAAGATCGTATCAAAGGTAAGAACCGGTTTACCATTCTGAAATATAAGTACTACTACTTTGATTCATCCATCGCTGCTTTGCTTTACGTTGCAGTTGAGTGTAGTAGATCATCGACATCGATCTCTATTTTTATACATAGGCTCTGCATGGTCCTCTCAAATTTCTACCTTTATTACATTAAACGAGCCCGTTTTATTTGCTTTCATCAGGCTTTCATATACACAATTGAAATGTTCAATGTATGAATTAGAAGAAAATTGTATTGTTTCGCTCACTGGGAACGAGAAGTAAAGTTTATGAAGGATTTTTAACCCCTTAATTTCAACGAACACAACTACAACCAACAGGTGCCTCCGTAAAAAAAAGGTAAGAGTTGTATTTGTCTGATCAAGATCTTGAATGGAAAGTAGTCTAACAAAAAACAACACTTGTTGCAGGAGGTGTAGATTCTATTAAGTATGAGCTGAACATGAGGTGTGGAACATTCCACTTCATTATAGTAATCTCATTTCCCCTTCGTAGAAATAGTAAGTATGAATTGGCGTGTTAAAGTTCCATACAAAAAAAGAACTCAATTGCATGATATGATACAAATGGATTACAAAGAACGAGATGGTTCGGGTAACTGAAAAGAAAAGGCATATGAAGGAGCTGCGTTGTTAGCTGTCAGGTCGATTGGTTTTTCAAAGGACATCCGGCCACATCAATAAAAAATTTAGGAATTCATTGAATGCTTAATTTGGCTCTGTACGCCTCGCTTTCCTATATACGCTAGCCCGTGAAAGGAAAAGACAAAATACTAAGTGCACGTTTTATAGAATAATTCTATTTTTTTCCAAAAACACACGCAGAAGGAGGATGACTTCTTTCTCCTACCTTCTCCCACATGAATGTAGGATATGTTATGATGTGCTGTCTGTCAGTATTCCACTTATAGTAAGAGAGGGAGGGTCTCTCTCTCTTTTCTTTTTTAAAAAAAATCTGATTTTGCAACCTAATTTTTTTTAAATAGGACTCGCTGTCATCCCTTTTCTACTTAAAACATTTGGAACCGGCTACAATTTTCAGCCTCAATATGTGCTCCTTTTTAAAAAAGCAATTGGCTCGTTGTTTTAACTGGTGCTTTAACTTAAACATCAAAGACGAAAACTTTGACATTGAAGAATCAGAAGATTGGACGTCAAATGACATGGAACTACTTCGTCCAAGGAAGGAGCTCAGCACTATTTCTGAAGAGGGTGAGACCGAGCAGCGTGAGCAATCCTCTATAATATATTCTAGCTCTCACTCTGGGAGCCTAAATGAACTCTGCACTTCCAACTCGGTTCCCGTTAATCTGTCGGAACTTGTAAGTACAACCGAAAAAAACTATTAGTAAATTCTTTGAGTTTAACTAATCAATACTTTCCACGTGTAGGAATACAGGGAACTCTCCAAATCAAAATCATATGGTGAAATACGTGAGACAGATTTGGATAGGTAAGAATTTTATAATAACCTTTTGGAAAATATTAATTACTAATTAATTACGAATATTTATTTGTTCCAATTTATTCAGGTGGTCCAAACCTTTGGAATCTGCACAACGTCCATGGACCTGGAACGATACAAACATGATATTCACAGACATGTGACTTTGTATGGTGGCAAGGAAAGATTAACCTTAATCAAAGGAACTTTGGGATCGACTTAGAAATAAACTTATCATTGCTAATTTATATTAGCTGCATCGTCTGCATAAACACTAACAATTCCCAATTTCTTCACCGATATTGAACAATAATCCTCACAGAGATTCCAAATTAGGGAGTCAAAAAGTGTTAATAATGCAGTGAATTGTCTGAAAGTTTACTTTGAATGCAAAAGACTGTCAAAATTGGATTTGTTTAGATTGACTTTTAAAAGTGTTGACTGAAAACATGTCTGTTATATAAGCGACGGTTTTTTTTTATATAAGTTGAGTGGCGTAAATAAATCCCGAGCCGGACGGAGGAGAGGAGAAAGTCAAGCAACAAAAGCTTTTGAGAGGAAGTTGAAAAGTGGCTGCTAATATGGTTTCCTGTTTACTGGTTGCATACGATATATATCCATTAGCTTAACAGTACCAAATAATGGGTTTATAGCGATATATATCGTCATATTATGCGCTTGATTTATTGTCGAATCATAGTGGAAGTATGAACAAAGTGATTATTACATCCAACCGGCTAACAATAATACCCATTTAGGATTGAAGCCATTAAAATAAATGCTTTGATATTTTTCAAGGAATCCGCATCAATGGTAATAAATTGTTTACGAGACTCGAATATCAGACTTTATGTATGGCTGCAATTATAAACATTGAACTGGTGACTTTTTTTCACACAGATTGTTTAAGCGTCTCAAATTTCCTTTGCAATAGGACTGGACCTCACTTTTCTCAGTTTACAAAAGTGCAAATCACAACACAAACACGATCCATTACTTATTTGGTGCGTTAAATGTACTTGTAGCTTTCAGGTTAGGTTGGCTGAAACAAATAGCATTGTAATAATTTTGTATACTTTGTTGTAAAGGTTTTCTGGAGACTTCCGGCCCCATCAACCCAATTCAGTTATGACAAAAAGGGTTCCTTGAATTCTAAATGTTGTTGTTTACGTCAATCAATCTTTTCTTCGTGGTTTCATTTCACAAGCACAAGAAAAGACCCAAAAATAAACGCTACGTTAGTGTATGTGTTATACAGGAACTAGCTACCAGGAAAATTATATTTCATTACCGAAAGTGAAAACATAGAAAGGATGGCTACTTTCTCCAACTTTATTTTTTCATTGTCGAGTATATTATGGCGTCTCTTGTGATGTGATACTTTATAGCAATCAGTAGCGTATTTCTTGTAAAGCAAGACGGTTGTCGCTTCTAGAAAACTCATTTCTCACAAGTATTCTTTGTTTCTCAAATTTTAGCACAAACCTTGTAACACATCCAGCTGCACTTTTCAACTGTATCATCATGTGTACCTCCTTCAAAAAACGTTTGATTCGGTGTCTCACCAGATGCATTAGGTGCGGAGATGAGGAAAGCGATAGTCGAGAACAAAGGCGAGCAACTCCAGCTAAAATTGAGCTACGTTCATTTGACAAACTACAGTCTATATCTGAAGAAGTTGAGGTTGAAGCTGAGGTGCATGAAGAACCATCACCATCAGCAGCAATTTCTATTTCTCGTTCGCCAAACCCGAATGTAATTTGCACCTCACACACCTATCCATCTATGAAACCGATTGTAAGTATAAAAATTATTTTAAAAAATCAACTCTCCGTCGGATAATTTGACGTTGCGCTCATACAAATCTTCATTTGTTTTCTATTCATTTTAATTCATTTACAGAGAATCAGGGATCTTCCCAGGTCAAGATCAACTGAAAGTAGAAGGGAACGTCGTCGCTCGAGCACTTCGAGCAGGTTGGCTTGATATAATTTTTTCTCTCAAAAGATTATAGATTATGAAATGGAATTTGTTAGAAATAATTAGCATGGTACTGATTATTTCAGGCAGTCACGTCGAAGACAGCTCTCGGTGGTATCCCAAAATCAGCCCTGTTTTGAAACTATTGAAGAAGCCCCAGAGATTTGATTCACAGCTACTGTTTGGTTGGCATCAGCTTTGTCTTTAAGTTCACCAGAATAATATTCACCAGGATGCTTTCGCATCCTGTGAATGTATATTGCTGGTTTTAAAATTAGTGTTTATTTTGTTTGTTAACTTTTGATGTTTTAGGCTAAATATGTTACGAATGAAAGTTGAAAGACAGCTGCTAACAGAATTAAATTAGAAACATGAGGGTGTAGGAAAATAGGTGGGTTGAGAGAGTGTTTTCTGCGACAAAAATAGTATCAATACTAACTACTTTGAAGGAGAAAATAGCGAACGACGGTGTTAGCTTCAATCGTTGCGAGTGAATGGAAAATGTAGCTGGTAATATGATTTTTTTCTGGTCGCTGCATATATACCATTTCCACCAGCACAAATGGGTCACTTTAATACGCCGTATACTAAATTAACTTCAATAACCGTGGTAATTTCGCTCATGATACTCATAAAAATGTGGACATTTTTATGAGTATCATGAGCGAAATTTCAATTTTCTCTTTCTTTTTTATTGATAATTTGGTGAATGCACGTACATTTTAAGTGAGTGCATGAAAAAATTGAAAAATTAAGTTCTTGTGTTAGTAGGCCAATGCCGAATTCAATTTTTTCCGTTGTAGATCATAAGTTTTTATTACGTTTGCCGAAATTTTACATTTGTCGGCCCACAGTTCATTTAATATAAACCATTTAACCGTTTTAGCTTGTTAACCCCTTATATTTTGAACCAGTAAGACTGTTTATGTATGTGATAACACTAAACATGATCAATGAGATTGTAAATGTTAAATGTCATAATATATACATAGAATTTAAGTATGAAATTTGAAATACATGTAACATAAAACAAGACAAACCCTAGCTAATTTAATGTAGGAATTAGAATACGTTGGAATTTAGAATAGCAAAATTCATAGATGTTTGTGTCACAGCAACAAATATTAGCAAACTATCCAGTAAATTTGTTTGTTGTCAGGTTTTGAATTTAGAAAGAAAATACGTAGCAAAACAATTTATTAGTTGGTATCAAAATAGTAAAAGTAAATTCATACATGTGTATTTACACAATTTTAAAAGTATATAGTGATGATATGATGTAACAAAACTTTGTAGCATTAAAAGTTAGAATAAAAATAATTCGTTAAAAATTCAAAGGAAAAAGTGTTAAAAACAGATTTTTTTAAAACCATTCACTATGTTTGTAATTATTGGAGAAGGTATTGAAAATGAAATTGCGTTTTAGGAATACGTATGTATGTGTCATCAAATTACGGGACGAAGGTCGATTTTTTGGTAGATAAGGATTTTCTTGAGAAATTTACAATTTACATAATATTCCTTTCCTTATATGGCCACCACGAAGCGTATCATAGTTAATGAAATTTGCTAGGAATCATTTGTGTTTGATTTTCTCAAGGACAAAATCGGTAGTGACTTGATGCATATATACACGCAGTGGGAGTGATTTTTGGTAGCAGTACGTCTTGGAAAATTGGGCAGCAAGGTACTCATTGAGTTTTCGTCAGTAAAATTGTTTGAATACATAAAATAAAATGTGTCTCTCGTTGAGAATCATTTTTCTCCGTTGTTTTACCTACTGTTTCTCCCACTGTCGAACTCAAAATGACAATGGGGTAAACCGAGAAGAAGTAGTTGGAGAAGAAGTGGAGCTGCCTTTTATTCATAGTAGCAACATTGAATCCGGCAGAGAGGAGCATCCAATGGTATTATCATCAACATTCATACAACCATTGTTAAAAATGGAAGAGAGTGTTGCAACGTTTCACAATGTGAGACCCTTGGTATGTAATTGAAAGTTTTGTAACTACTTAATCTTCGCTAATACTTATATGAGAGAAAAATTAATAACAGGTTTTGCTAACTTGGTTGCAGGTTGTTACAGGATTACGTTGTCAACCAAAGGCAACTTCAGATGATTGTGACCCTGATACATTCACAAATTTTTAATTTTTCCAACAAGTTATGTTCTCGAGTCATTTCTGAGACGAGCTAAAGGATTATTGATTATGCATAATATATTACTTATCGTGAAAGCGAACGCAATTATATAAAAAGTCTTCAAAGAAATTATTCCAAATTGTGAATCTAAAAGGATAAAAAAAATCCCGTTACTAAAACATAGAATATTTGAATATGGCTCCACTCGTTAACTTTCTCCTCACGCTTTCTTGATTGTAGTCAACAAGAATAACATTTTAAGTGCACGTGTTATGAGATAATTTTGTTTCCTCACCGGAAGCGAAGCTGGGAGAAAGCCCCATTTCTTTCTCGTATTTTCTACCCTTGTGTATGCAGATTCTTTGCTGTATATGAAGCAGAATACAAACAAGCGTAAGACAAGACGGTTCTCGCTTCCAAAAAGTCCCTTTTGTTTTCTTTTTCAGTTGTGCACTTGGTTTTTGAAATGTATAATTCTGCTAAAAACAATTTATATTGGTTTGCTAGCAGATGTGTTAAATGCATGGTGGAAACGGATGATGTTGTACCTGTCCGAATCAGTTTGTTTGAAAAACTCGGCACTATATCTGAAGAGGAGGAGCCCGATGAACTGGATGATAAACCATCACCATCAATGATTGCTTACGTATCAGCAGTCGTCGAAGAAATTAGAAAGCATCATGGGATCTTTGGAGCGTCGTCTAAATCAGGGAATAAAAAATTAAAACCAAGAGGATGGTCGCGTCGGACGAGCCTTGACAGGTATGGTTTTTTCCTACTACTATATTAAAAAATACTTAATACATAGTCTAAAAATGATGCATGCTACTAAATTAATTTATGCTTATTGTTTCAGAAAACCGAGTAAATGGTTCTGCCAAGTGCTGCCTGATGTTGAAACTATTGATGAAACCCCAGAATGATGAGTCATCAATACAATTCATTGGGCTTCAATGGATCTTTTCGATTTAATAGAAACGAATCTGGATACTTCTACCATTCAATGGAAATAACCGCTTTAACTCAATATTTTATTTTTAAACATCAGTTTGTGCGTCCTGATTCTTCCTACAAAACAAAATAAAATTCTTGTTTTTGTTGAAGGCGTTACAAAACGTAATTTCAATGTTAGGCACTGAATGACAGAAGAAAGTATTGCCCATCTTTTTTATAGAGAAAGAAAGAAGGAAAGTAGCTGGTAGTTGCTTTGTACCAGGTTTATTTTTATGATTAATAAAATGGTTTTCGGTAAAATAAAAAGGTTTATTCTACAAGAGGTAGTCAGCGTTCAAGGTTAAAATTTGCTCTCAGCTTTGATTTTCGGGATGCAAATTGGCATCCGTAATTAAAATTAAAGTTTGTATCATTAAGGTCAGTCAATTAAAAATCAAATGTAGCAAATGAACAATATTTATTATATTTCCCCGTGCCGATTAAAATTTTATCATAGCGTGTGAGAAAATTAATTTTTCACGCAAAAATAAGTTTTGGTTTGAGGGGAACTGCTAATATCAAGTAGTTTGTGAAATCTTAGCATCGTTAATTTTAAATTATTCTATGCCATTTGGAAAGACAACTCAATTTTAGTATGTTATGTACACTGATGCTTACATCTAAGTAAGCATCCTTGGAATGCAAATTTGTAGTCGGCTATCATGGACTCCAGGACTATAAATTAGCACTCCAAATGTTTTAGTGCAGCGTTTAATGTCAATCCTAACAGAATGTTTACATTGTTGTCATGTAGATCATGTGTGGTTTAGCAATATCAAATCCATTACTAGGAATACTGTTTATCCTCCTCCGATTAATAAAAATTATACTAGAAATAATTATAGCAAAGGCTATAAATGTTAAACTCATTCAATCTAATAAAAATATGTTCTTTCCTGCCACTGTTGTAAACAATAATGAAAGTATTGAGAAGTAACCGCATTGAAAGTACAGATACAGTCTCTATGGAAAAATGAACACTAAACATAAAAATTTTTGAAGTCAAATGAATTTTTTCTTACTTTAAATCACTTTCAGAGTTGGTTCCATTCAAGCAGTAAGTAGTAGCAGAGTAGCAGGAATAATGTCTTGGTTGCTGAAAGTAAAAATATGAATTAATCAAAGAACTGTTAAAGACCTTTATCATGTCTTAAAAATAGCTTAAATAATAAAGTAAATATTATACGGTGCTTAAGTACATGTATGGGATGTATGTAAAGAACGATTATCTAGTATAAAAATTAAGTTTACTGCTTACATCTTATAATCTGCTCGTACAAATGATCCATATCCAAATCATTTGCCATAACAGGCACCCAATCGTGCAGCGTCCTTGAAATATTCATTGTTTCTTAATTGGCTGCTGAAGTTCTGACTGTGTGATCTATGAAAGAATAAAAATAATGTCAATATAAGTTCTTTTGTTATTGTTATCGTTCATTGAAAAATAAAAAGTAAATATGGTCACATGTTTTAAGTGTCATATTTTGATATACCACTTCCTATTTCGTCATTCACTACAATGCTCGCATACAGTGACCGTGTCCCTAAATGTAATTAATTTTAAAAACGATTATGGTAAAACAAATGACTGACACGACATAAAGTGTCAAAAACAGCCATAAAGCGGTGGGACCATCGTAATTAAAAATTGTTATTGCGATTGCAAACTCCATAAACCAAATGGAAATCACAATGATGACACTAATCAGTATAAATTGAAAAAAATTTAACATACTGCCGAACAACTTTGTAACACTACAAAATTATCAATTCAGCCACTCAGAAATTTATACAGAACTTTTAACAGTAGTTTTCCACAAAAATGTTTAAACTGGTGAAAATAGGCTTGGATGAAAACAGGCGAACGTTAAACCAGTAAATCGGTAGAAACCGGATTAGTAAATGGTGCTACTGCTCGTCCCTTTCCGCTTGAGCACTTGTGCATCATATACTTATTGCACATTTCACAGGCAAATAACCTGTAAATATGTAGATACCACAACGCTATCCGATTTTTCTATCGACTGTAGATCTGAATGAGTGATATCATATTTAGGGGGTACAGTAAGACACTAGAAGATGCCAAAGAGGATTGTATGGTAGCTTGAATCTGTAAAAAAATATGCAGTGACTCTTTATTCTACTCATGAGGGAATGGACAGGTAAGTAACATCAGGATTTGGCCGAAACTTGGCATACAAAATTAACCTCTTAGATACAAAACCTTTAATATCCGTACCTGGAATTTGATTGGAAAGGTACATACATGTATATGTGTAGGCTTTTTTGCAAGTAAAATTTGTCAGGAAGAACTGATTAAACGATATTTTGTGCATTTGAACATTCGTATTTAATACAAGTTTCAAATTTCGGGGGCGCTTTGACTCAATCGGACTGGGAAATAACATGTAGCTTACTTAGTTGGCAATAAATCCAAGTGATACTGGTCTGAATATTCCCTCGTCAGTTTTTTGCAACTACGTACATCATTCCATTTTAGTAGCGCCAACATAAAGTGAGCGCTCCTCCCATTTCCCATCCGAAACCCGAAACTGTTGTATTCATATCTTTTAGTGTTATTTTTCACAATGTTGAGCAGCACGGTAAGTTGATACTGGTGAAAGTAAGCAGTATGTATAGTTCAGCCAGTTTTTTAGTTTGCGAATTTTTTTCTTCTGGTGACAGCATTATTGCTTGAAGAAAGCTGGTTGCAGTTTGCATCATTCAAGTTTTGTTAAGCAAAAGAAACACGCTAACAATGTTAATTAAATGTGCATCGTGTATCTAAAAAATAATAGTTCCTTCATACTTTTGAGTAGGCAAGTCACTCACATCAAGACCCCAGAGAGAAAATTGTAAGTGAAAAAAGGAAATTGACAAATTAAGCACAAACCAGTATTCCCAGTAGTTCATTTTATGTGTTTGGAGGCGTTCTGTCAATTTGTTGAAACTAGTAAGCAACAACTTTGAACTACTTGCACTTCGTTGAATCTTGAGAACAACTCACCTAAAATTGGGTGGAATAGGTTTCTTCCGTAAATTAAACCAATTTTGAAAAAGCCTGCTTTTGATTTCCTCCATCTTTCAACTAGGTATGTTTTTATGCAGTAATATCGAAGGTAGAATGTAGTGAAGAATTTGATACATTGTAAAATATTATTGATTCTAACTTCAATAATATGTGTCAAGCTCCTGCTTGTTTTGCAACTTGCATCCAACCAGCCATTTAATAAGAAATTCCACAAATTACGTTCATACTTACAATATTTTTTATTGTGGTGGAAGTCGCAAATTTATCAGTATATTCATCGAGTTATTTGATTTTCTTCTTCATTGTATACCTTTATATAATCAATTGCTAACTGTTGCTAAGTTTTAACTGGTATACCAACCAGCTCTTGAGTTTCTATATTGCTTTGTAGCAAAAGAGAGAAAAATTTCTTCAAGAGATATTTCACTCAAGGAGTACTCCTCAATAATATCTTCATATTTTGATTTCAGATCCTCCATCTTCTGGAATATAACATCCCATGTTACCCTGCGTTATGGAGTTGGTAACAGCAGACATTCTGCAATATTTTTTTTACTTTAAAAAATGCATGCATATATTATATTACTATATATTACAGCCTACTTTTGTAAATGAGTTATTTACCATGTGTATATCATTCAAAGTACAAGCTGAAAGTTGGCAAGCATCTTATGTTTTAGCGCAGCCAATTGCGCATAATTCCTTGACTCTTCGAGAGGAGCCACTGGCTTCAGTTTGAAGGAAAGACTAGACGCTTTTCAAGTGTTGGACGCCACCAATACATTGCAACTGGCCATATATAATAATACTCAACCGGGGAAAAAATGGTTTCACGTTCTTCCATGCTTCAACAATTCAAATTTGGATGAATATTTTTTTTTGATTCTCTTTCATGCAATATATATTGATTACTATTTTATTACTGTGCTCCAAATAGCTCACCTATGACTAGTGAGAATAATGGACTGAACAGAGTCTCGTTGAGAACGTAAAAGATTGCAAAAGTGATGACGAGAAATGGGGTCTACTCCACTTGTCTATAAATATATTTTTTTTAAATAAGGGCATTGCAATTTTTCGTTTAAAATTCAACGCTACATACAATACAATCATTATGCACTCACCAAGTATTTACAATGGTGGACCTCCAATCAAGGCCATTGCCACGCTCAATCTTCGTTTCATTCCACAACTCTACTTGCTACATTGGATGTTTGAGCTCTCATAAAATCCTATGTAGTTCTCAAAACAAATCTGTCACGAACAAAGTCAAATTGCCAAATTTTGCAACATATTCACTTACTCATTTTCCTTGACCACTCGTCTACCTCAGCATCAACCGGACACTCTTCTCAACCTCCCGAATACTCAAAACCCCAAAACTCTCATCAAATTGGGAACAGTACCAATATTTTAAAGAAATGCTTGCCGATTCTTATCCAAAGTATTACTAAACGCATACGCATTTCCAAAAGACCTCGTTTTATCCCTTGTTAAAATTCTAAAAACAGTTGACTTTCATACTGCGTTAGCTCCAATGAGCCCAAAGCATTCACCGTGATGTACACAAACAATCGTGTAACTGCTGAAAATGTACCAAAAGTTTTTAACAACAACAGCATCCTGGTTTGCGTTCCCTAAAAGCAAAAAAAATATTTAAAAATAATATGGCAATCATAAGCTGAATCAAATCATTAAGTGAAAATAAATTTTAAAAATCATCGCCGTTTTGAAACATATCTGTCACTCGATCTGCATCTGCTCGATCGTCTTCATCATCAGATTCAATTGTGTTCTCCACGGTGACGTGGCAAAAAATAGTTGAAGCTGATATTCCAATGGTAGCATCACAGCTTGGTAAGAATAGTCATGAAAATCATGGCTAAAATGTCCTGAGCAATTCCTGCAACTTTCAATTTTCCTGCGTCCAATGTTTGCGTGTTGGGGCAAAACATTTGACACCAGATAGCTGGTCGCAATTTGCTAAAATATAAAATTAATGGAAACAAACTACTGGTAGGATAAATTGAACCAAGACCAATTTCTTTATGGAATTTTTTCTGTTAGTAATGATTGGTTTAAACAATGTTCTTGGTCGGCAAGAGAATTATTTGGATCGTTGCCATTTCCATTTGAGGCAATGTCTTTTAAATTTGATTCACTAACTCTCAAAAACATTTCATTCATGTTTGTAAGGGATAATCCAACCCTTTTAATTTGTATATGAGATTCTTTCTGTTTCAAAATTTTTGCTAGCGCTGAAGTAGTGGCTGTTTCTTCACTGGGTAGGCTTATTATAATTCCTTACGCCGAAGTTGAGGAAAATTGACTAGTTTTCAACGAATCATTCGGAATGTGATTTTGTATTGGTTGTAAAATTTCCTCATGTTTTGTATCATCCGTCAACGTTGTTTATTTGAGGGAGTATGTTGATGAGCCACAACATTACAATCTCCAACTACGTCAGTCACTTCCATTGAGTGAGTTGTAAGAAGTACTGGCACCGCACACGCATTAGCTACAAATAAAATAATGAAACGTAGTGTATGAAATTTAAAATTAAAATGATCAAAACTTGCCAGTAAACGATCCCAAACAGCTCTCCTGGCTTCTGGTTCCATTCCTCATGTCTGCTTATCTAAAATTACGACACTAGTGTTTATTAGATTCTATTATTCTCACATTTGCTGAACTAGCCATCTTCAGTTTCTGCAATAGTCCTTTCATTTGAGATGTAAAAGAAAAGAAAAACTTTTCTACAGTCTCCTTTTAAAAATAAAATTTTAAGAGGGTATTTTTATAGAAAATAACCTGTCCGAAAAACTGTAAATTTAGGTTATCAAAAAGCATATTGTTTTGACCACACAATCCTTAGTTATCACTACAAGGTGAAAAAATTCAAGGTGCAACAGTAGTCAGTTCATCGGCAGCAGTTTTACCGTTGCTAAAAGTTTTGCCTAGATTATTTCCAAGTAAATAGCCAGATAGACCAAAGTATTTACGCAGACCATTAAAATAATGTGTCCAAGGCACAGGGACTCGGCAGCCCTTACTTTTTCCAGCCGCTGTAAAACTTAAAACAAATGTAAATCATTTTTATGATAAAATAAAATGAATTCACAAATCCCTTGCTTCCAAACAAGATATGATTCCAATTTAGTATCAATTTTGTTCCTAGTGAACTCATTTCATTACTGCTATCTACATCATTGAGTTTTCCGATTTGATAAGATAGTGTCCACGCAACTATTCCAACGGTAGGAAGCTACAATTGGCAAAAAACATAAACACATTAATGAAGGTGAACACTAATACCTTTAATTAAAATAGTTATCACAATTTTTATAAGCCATTTTATATGTTATTTTAATAATATTTATTACGTTTTGTGAAGAATGAGCAGAGAAATAATGTAAAGGATATAGCCGACATGAAGTAAAGCATAAAAACAAACCACAAAATTGTAAGCTCACTGCAAGTAGAAATTGATGTTGCATTTCCATATCCTCTGAACAAAAGGATGACCACAATGGTCAAGCTAATCCCAAGAAATAGCAAGGAGCTGTGCATGCTGCCCAACCACTGTACTCCGCTACCAAGTCCGTTGAGTTTCAGCAGCTTCTTGAGAAAAGTGAAAAAATACTGTTACATTTAAACTAATACAATTCGTTAACAAGTTAAGTATTATACCTTTATTCCACTTAGTTTCTCGTCAACAACCCTCGTAATTGAAGGGATCATAAATAAAAAAAACGATAGCAATGATAAATAGAAGAATGTGAAAGTAGAATGTTACGAAATATTGTAAATATGGGTACGCTAGATATGGGAAAGATTGAAGAGAGACTTAACACTTTGCAAAAAATATAGGATTAATTGATTACAAGCTAAAAAGATTAGTTCTCGCATATGTTTACTACAACAGCTTGTCCAGTCAAATTTTCTATAATCATTTTATCAATACAAAGCTAGAGGCCAATAAACCCAGAGTTTGCGTAAAATTTTACATTATCTACGTGTAAAATATGATAAGCACGAACAAGAGATTTTTAGACTTGTCATTTGTGTTCATAGCGTATCCACATTCGGTCCAGGTTCTTGAACTATTGGGAATAAACACTGGGAGTTCACAATAAGATAAACATTGGATGAGGAACGCTTTCCAAAAAAACTCGGGCCACTTCCTTTGTTTAGTCATCTATTTTGTACACACACGTCACCACATCCGATGACGCATTTAATAATTTAGTAAAAGACACGTACTAGAGACATATTGTTGCTGTAGCATTCCACTTTGTCATTCAGCCTGACGTCAAAGTAGGTAAAAAATATAAGTTTGAGTATACAATGTAGTGTGGGCAGTGACTTTCCTTTCATCCAACTTTTTGCAACCACTACTATTCCACAGCTTTCTATTTCCACTTTCATATATTGGTAAGGATAGGCGGGTATAGGACCAACCAAACCACGATGCAGATTACTTACTCCTCCCTTTTCTGCACACACAAAAAAAATCTGCTAGCTTTACAGCTATAAGTAAAGTATATCTTTCAATGCTACATATAACGCCTAACCAAAGTGCGCCCGTCCAGTGGATAGTGGAAATTTCCACCCCGGATGAAACGGAAATTTCCACCAAAGTTGGTGTGGATAAAATGGAAGGAATGAACGAAACGGACAAAATTCAATAAATAAGCTATTTTAGATTATAAACCATTTGAAATATTATAAGAAGCATTCTATCATCAAAAGCATGAAGTTTTGTCACTAAAACTACACTGCTTAGGGTCTAGATTTTACTTTCTATATCAAGCAATCAACCCTCTCTAATGAGCTACGTACAATCTTGTACGTACACATGTCTCCACTTATGAACCATAATGATATTATGGTACACATTATTCAATTTCTTTTAAGAGATAGTTAAATTAAAAATTGAATGTAGTATAAATTTTCAATTGAATTACAACTCATTCTAATTCAGTGTATGGTTAGTTATCAGCTCTTCAGTGTAAAATACCCGACACACGGTTTATATAGAAGCTTATGGGGAATTCAAATTTGGCTCCTCTGGCACGTGATACTGTCCATTTCGTCCGTTTTAACCACTTTTTTCCGTTTCGTCCATTTCGTACTGTCCACCCAAAAAGGGGTGGAAAATGGACAAAGGGCGCACTTTGCGCCTAACGTACGCGAGATACTTGGTGAAAAAGTTGAACAAAGAACTTGGGATAGAAATGCCGAATGCAAAAGAAAGCCGTCGTATTGCATTACACTCGAGAATCGGATAGAAAGAAAGTACCGGAACGATATTCCTCTCTGTAAATTATCGTTAAGTGTAAAATAATCTTGATGATGATAATAATATGGACTTTGAATATGGTTTGACAAGATTGCCCACAGCAAGCAAAAATTGGTTAGTATTCATGTATTCTATCCAAAAACTGCACTTGAGATTTTTTTAATGGAAAAAATATCTTTTCAAGTTCTTTATCTGACGATGAGTTTTCCTCCCAGCTTTCAAAGAAAAAAAATAATCCAGGATAGATATTTAGTGTGCAAAAATAGAAATTTTTGGTGAGTTATAATTCATAAAAAGGACGTATTATTTAAGAACCTACTTGAAAGAAGGCTTACGTACATAATATACATTATGCAAAAGACGTGGTTTCATCGCCATGAAATGCGGTCGGTTGGACAATTGACAGCGATCAATATAAGCTTCAGCATTATTGCGCAACCTTTTTGAACGTCGTAGAGAGATTTAGCTAGGTGAAAGTTGGAGCACCCTACCTGTTGAACTTTTTACTTTTCTACTGGAACTGATGAAGTACTAACAGTTTTCAGCAATAATTATTTTATGTAAACAATATTTTGGGTGACTATCTTTGTTGTTTTGCGACTAAATTTTGTTTTGTACTCACTCAAATTAATTTCACAAGAAGCTAAGAGAGCACAGTTTTCCTCCAAATTCGATACCCAATACTTTCTCTGCTTTTTTAACCTAACCAACACGATACAGATATTTGTGAGTGAGTATATGTATGTATGTATATGAAGATGTATAAGAAAACCGGAAGATGTCAACTTTCCAAGATATGTTCAAGACAGGTTACGGCTTAGGTAGCAGTAAGTCTTGAGAAAACGAACAGGAAGGTTCTTATTCTGTTGTCGTGCGTGAAACCCCTCTTTGAAACTCATACTCACTGAAAAGAAGAGCTTCATAATCAATTATCTGCTTTGTAGTTGGCTACGTTAGTCAATCTTCTTTAAAAATCTGTGTTCATTCCAAAAACTCATTTGAAATCAAAATGTGCTCCTTTTTGAGAGGCATCTTTCGCTGTTTGACCTGCTGCTTTGCAAAGTGTCAAGCTGAAAATGACACTGAAAGATACCGGGATCACCGGGAGTCGGTTACGGTTGACGTGGAGATGCAACTGCTTCGAAATCTTAATACTGAACTGGAACGGAATATGCAGCAGCAGCAGCCAACGGCGTCGGCATCAACAATGCAAGCGCCATTATTGGGGGAAGAACCTAATGTTGACAAATATCAGTTTCAACATGTGAGACACATTGTAAGTAAACTGAAGAGGGTGATAGGTATTAATATTTTATGCAAATAACATTAACTCAAAACGACTTACTTATTAAACCTAATATTTTGATGGATTTTTACAGACTGTTCAGGATTTCAGGGCTGATCGGGCACCAGATGCAGCTGGAGTGCGAGGTCTTACAAAATACTGAAGGTATAATTTTTGAAGAAGCTAAATTTAACTGTAAATTTGAATTGTAGGCTTATGTTTTATTGATGTTGTAGGAACCAATGGAACCAATGGACCTTGATGACCCTTGTTAAACCCTTTAAAAACTTTATGGCATACTCCACTATTAGAATATTCGGCGTAGGTTGTTTTAATTCAAACCCCCATTTATATGTATCACTTGAGCCAAAAACTAAACAGTGGAAGATATAGTATAATGTAAGCGTACGTAAATGTAAGTACAGGTAAAGCAATAAATAAAGCAGGAGAAAGCCAGAGTACGTAAGTATAACCAAGTTAAAATCTGAAGCGGAAGTGGAGAAAGCGAGGCTCAGAGTGAAAGCTCTATTCTTCACGTTTTCAGAGAGATGGAACTACGATGCTTAATTGACTTCCTGTTTACTCCATAATCTAGCTACCTCTTTAGACATGAGTTGTTTCGTAAGGAAATTTCATATTAGAAATAAAAATCTATGTAATATCAATATCAAGCCCCAAAAAGTAGGAAAGAAACTGTAGTAGTCACATTCTAAATTTCTCATTATGCTCTGCTAATTTTTTAAAAACTTTTGAAATTTGATTTTAAACATGATATACTGGAGAATTTCTAATCAATTTGTTTTACCGTTATATGTTTTCTATATCAAGAGATAATAATTACGAGGAAGAAGGTTGATGTCTTTGAGATATTTTAAAAAAAATAGATACCTTACATAATTATTATGATTTAATGAAACCATGAAATGATTCCAATAAATGTTTGTAATTATGAAATAGAATGCTTTGTCAATTAGTAATCAATCCTCAAAAATAAATAAAGTTGATCATAAAAACAAAACGAAAATGTTCGAAAACGAATTCTTTCTGCATTGAAATGGTTGAAGTAAAACACATTCTCGCATAGATATGCAAGTATAACCTCTAAAAGCATAAAACCACGTTGGTTTAACCACTTAGCAAACCCATCAACTACATTACTGTATATTGTCAATCAATCTTTGACCTTATTTCTATTTTCATGGGCTGTAGCAACATCTTACTTGCTTGTGGTATCATCTTCCCACCACGTAGGAAAATCAAGAGCAGGTTCTAACAGGTAACAAGATGATTTGTCAAGAATAATACCTCTTCACGACGCACATATTATGAATGTATCTACAATCTACAATATTTGTGTATATATTAGAGGGTGGCGTACACATATATACATAATATGAAGGAGTTTATGTAAAATACGGAACGTAAATTGGACCAAATTGCTTTCTTCCCTAAATTAGTAAGTACTACTTCTATACCTTTGCAGATGCTTTCTCTTCATCTCGTGTAACGTTTTAAAGTGGTTTTTATCTTAAAGGTATTCCAAAGTAATTGAACGTGATGCGATGATATACATTTAAGAAAGATTCGTCAATCCCAGACATGATAAGCCTCAAAGCACTTCTTGTTTCTGTAGAATGTGTATTTTTTTATCTCAATTTTTTCTACGATGTAGTTTATTACGTAGCTGAGTATTCAGCGAAGTAATGGTTTTACTAAAACTGTCTGTCCGTCTGTGTGCACTCTCCTGGTCACATACATTGACCGATTTGGCTCAAATTTGGTACACAGGTAGCATGTAGTGATGAGACTTGTGAGTCTAGAATACACCACGCTCCGACCGTGTGTATGCCTTCTGTTAGGTACAATTTTGGGATAAGCTGACTTATACATTGTGTAAAGGAAGCCAAAGAGAGTATATAGTAGTGTTGAAATAAAAAAAAGATCCTCATTCTGTCGTGAGGAGAACTCTGAGAAGGAACAAACCTTCCTCTCTCTCTTCTTATTTCCCATATTCATTGTCATAAACCATGAAGTCAGATAGCGTGTTGCCATTTTGTAAAGTACAACGAAATTAGAAGTTAGTAAGCAGAACCTAGGATCACCACCATCAACGTTACAAGCACTACTCACGAGGACCTCTGGGAATACTTTTCAGCCAAATCGGTCAAACGGTTCAAAAGTTATAGGCGGATGAGTTCAGGAACTCATCGATTTGGCTGAAACGTATACGTAAGAATAGCATAGTATCCGTATGGATGTTCTTGTGTATAAATTCGGAATCAGGTGGTTGTACATAAACCATGGAATGAATGCTTTCACTATACGTTGGGAGAGGATCGCGAAGGTGGGTTAAGAGAGAGAGAGAGATTTGGTGGACATGGGAGGAGGGGGTTTGGAGGAGATCACTCAACGCCCTCCTCAGCTACGTCTCTGGCCTGCTTACTAGCAGTTTATTTGCAATAATTTCTTTCAACGAACCCCTACTATTTATGCCATTGCTTTTGCAATGGAAGGTAAAATTCGTGTGCTAACGTTGCATGGGGTTCTAATTGGGGTGATTTGAGAGGACGCTTAAGCATCAACCTTATTATTTGGTATATAGCGAATTAATGTATAAAATGGGTTAAACATACCATAAATGTGTCAATACATTTTAAAACATATTAATTACAATTGCAAACAAATACAAGTGTGAAAAAGTGTCAACCAGAAACAGAATATTTTTCGGATTCCGTGTGCATGATGGTATTTAAAAACTTTATGGTTTTATTCATGAAATGGCTTTCTTTTCAAAATAATTCAAGGTAGTCAAGTTAAAACAAACTACTGTAAAGGAATTCTTAAATGGTACTGCTCTTTGTTTATTCAGCAACATTATTATTGTTATTATTAAAAATGGTTTAATTTTTTTCAACACGTGTTAACATAAATTAAGCGTTTTTGTTTGCTTCATCAACATTCTCACATCATCAGCCTTCAAATAACTTCCAACTTTCAGTTTAGCCAGTCCTGCAATATATATGCGTATGAAATAATGTTTTAGTAGAATGAAAATTTATAAGACTAAGAAAATAGTTTACTCACCTTCAAAAAAGTCCCATTAAATTTTCTGTGTTTCTAATAACTTGAAATAAAGGAGATTGAAATCCAAGACTAAAATCGGGTTGTCTGGTTTGATACCTGTCAATTCAAAACTTAAAGAATTATCACTAAAAACTTTTCTCAAGAAATTTTAAAATTAACAACTCAAAACACGCACAACAATATCTGGAGGTTCAATGCTGGAGCGTATACCACCTCTCATCCCGCCACGGTTTCGCTGACAAAGAGGCAAATGGAGAGGTGAATCCATTTGAATCATCTCTTCATTGCGTCCTCCCTCGTTTAAATCCTCTTCTTCGTTTCGAAAACACCCGTTTACACATCGGAAGCAAGCGAATATTAAACCCATGCTTGTTTAGGTGGGCACTCCAAGACGATGAGATGAGGAAGGGGACAGCTTAGCAATGAGAATGAAGCATTCTACTTGAGAGATTGAAGCTCATGAGCTATATACCTACTTACTTGATACAAGGGGAGCGAGCCTGTTGATAAAAGTTACGTTGACGGAGAAAGAAGAAAGAACCCATGTAAATGTCAACGCTAAATCAATTTTCTTCTATAGATCCTTACAAAACCCGCGAGCATTCTAGGAATCTAACCTAGTCAAGAGACAGAACTACAACATTTTCCCCCTTTTTAGACGATGATGATGGTGATGATTTTTTGATTAGTACCAAAAAACAATGATGTCCAATAGTATGTCGAACAAGCAAAGTTGTGTAAGGTAACATTTTTTTTGCTTGCGAAAAAAGTTGTTTTTGTTTTTGTCTGCGGTGCGATTGAGAAACCCCGAGAATATTTTGGTGTGCGTAACATCCAAGTTTTAGTAGCTGCATTTTTAAGGATTCGAGTAAAATTTGAGCTAGTAATATGCCATTCCCGTTTTATTACTTACAATGTATTGGTGTTGAGTTTAGGCTCAAAAATAGAATTTAGAATTTTATAGAAAATCTAATCGTCTCAAGTACTTTCTTCCGGGGTCGCTTGATGTCCAACAAGACTTGATCTTTTCCTTAGACAATTACATGCAGATTATACAAAGAGATTTTTTTTCCCAAGTCAAGTCAAGTCCTTCCTATTTCAGCAACGAATGCTCTATCATCAACCGAATGAAGAGAACCAGGGGAAAATTTTATTTCACTTTTCATTCCTGATTTTAAGCCAAGATTGAGCAGTTCATCTCCGAGATTAAGGGAAGCTAAGTCAGTTGAGGTTGTGTGAATCAGATTACATTCATTATTTTGTTTTGCTTTCTCTCCTTAAATACATCTTTGAAAATAGTATTACGATACTCATTCGAAATGGCAGTTACGAGGTTCAAAGTGTGCTTCTTCCTCGTGCTCATATTGTTTTTCCATTATCGTTTGCGCCAGATGTGGCTTCAAAATGAAGTCAGCAATTTGAGTGAGCAGCAAACAGATGCGGATACTGAATTCGGCTCATCTGACGCAAGCAATGGGGCATATGAAGAGGATTCTCATTATCTGGAATCCCTACTACCTGTCCGACCCAAAGTTCGTCATCAAAACCTTGGATATTATATGGTATGTGAAGTTATTTTTTCTTATTTTTTGAAAAACTGTTTCGGATTCAGAGTATTTACTTCGAATAATTACACTTACAGCGTCACCAGGATTTTCAGAATTTGGCGTCAAATATGAAGCACGTTTGAAAAAAAAATGACTTATATATAACGCAACGCCTGTATAATAGTAAGTGACCCCATGATTGTATGAGAAAGTGATCCCATGAAACTTTTACACTTTTTTAAAAAATTTATAAACAAATTTTGTAGAAATTTCCACCTTAAAATTAGACATCGCCACTTTACTTTTTTTGTCAAATTTCGTGGCATAATAAAGCTTTATATGAAAAATTGACTGATTAAATTCTTTTTAACAGCTTATTAAATTGCTATAATTACACTTTCAGAGCTTTCTTGGCCTTAGCGGGCCTTCCTCGCTTACGCTTTTCACGAATTGGTATTGTTTTAGCCTCCGGAATGACAGAAAAAAGTTTTCTATTTATTGCAATACACACCAAATGCCTACACAAATATTGTTTTGAATAACCGTAACAGGTGCAGGACGAATCCATCTAGTCAAATTGTATGTTTATCGACTGACGCACAATATTTCGCCTCACTAGATCTGGTCCACTGAAATGATTCGGTTTGAATCGTGAGGGTCAACAATGGGGTTTTAAAACAATTGTTTATTATCAACTAAAATTAACATCTTAACATAGTAACACCTTCCCGAGCGTTTGGAATGATCGCTTCTACGAGCTTTAATGTCAGGTAGCCTGATAGTTTCCTAGACATGCAAAGGAAATTCCTATTAGGAATACAGCCCGTGACATGATTTCAAACGATTGTATTTAGGCTCAAATGTGAAACTTTTTATCTCAGCTAGTTAGCTCGTATGACTAACATACGTGAATACTTTGTAACGTTATGCCTTAACGCGATGTTAGATACTACTTATCTACAACCTAATTGTATAATTAATCACTGATAAGCCCAGGATCGATTATGATTAATAACGTAACAATAACGTATAATTAATAGCGTAGCAATTAAACTTGACTGAATACATTCTGTGCCAACTGCACGAAAGACTAAGCACACCTTCACATTATCAAATATTACCACGTCTAATAATACTACAACACATACTTCTCAGTGTCTATGTCCTTCAGCTTAGAGGTTCCGGTTGCTTTAATTAAGTACAATATTTTTTGCTCATTGACTCGGCCAGATAGTGTGTACTACTAACTTTTTAAAATGTTAATTAAATAATTTAATGACATTAAAAATTCGGTGCTGCTCATTCATTTATGAAATTGGGAGAAGCATTAATGTACAGGCAGATGTTTATGACAATAATGAGTATCAAGTTACATATTATTGCAAGTGCTCTTTCTTGCTTACATGTATATTACTCAAAATTCATTACATCTTTGTTCAAATGTAATCATTAACATAAAATATATTTGATTCAATGTTTCTTTTAAAAAGTGGCATTTTCATTTCTTTGTGTGATGAAAATCCTGAGTAAGGTACAATAGTTTCATGGGATCACTTTCGTATAACGTCATGGGGTCACTTCATATTATAGAAGTGTGCGATTAAATGTAAGCCAAAAAAAATGCCAGGTATGGATTTAGGAATGTTAGTGAGAAATGTGACAAATATGTGCATTATATCCACTTAATTCTATTTTTGCGGAATTTTCAGGAAGCAGGACATTAAAAACCGACTTTCAAGCCATTAAAACGACCGTTTGTCGAGGCAATTTTCTGAATCCGATGATATTTCCTCATAATAGCATTTCAGGGAATGTTCATAATAATTAGTCACAAGTAGTGTCCAATACGTAGTGTGGTTTTAATTCTTCATAGAATACAGAAATGTCTGGTCTGTTGCATGTAATGAAATTTTATGGACGTAGCCAAAATAAAGATTCTTTCACAAAAATAATAAGCCATCAATCCAAAGCAAGCGTTCATTTCTTTGCATATCTTGCAATTACTGCAAGATGGGGAGATGTATGACGTAAGGACGATCGTTTTATCAGATTTGGCTATGATTTTACAACATAACATAGATATTGTAAGGCAAATCAGACCACAGTTTGGGATCAAGGAGAAAGCAGGTTATTTTTGTACAAAAAATCTGTACATTCAGAGCATCTTTCAAAGGATGAAAGCAATAATCCACTTATTATATAAACGGAAGCATCATGAACAGTTTTTCTTCGTAAGGTCTTATACTTATATTTTCTAAGCAAATAATATAAAATGAATTTTATGCACACCATTATTATAGTGGCTGCCTCGAGATTTTTATTGAGATTATGTATTTTACAAATGAATAGAATAATTTTGTTTTTCAATAGTTTGAGAAGTATCGAGGCTGAGTTATGAATGCTTTCTTTTCATGTGTGCTCGAACTTAAGTGAGAGCAGAGATTCAACCCTAAGCTTTCATGTCCACTATGAAATATCAAAGACATTCTATTTTTGATCGATACTTTTAGTAGATTTCTAATCAATACTGCTACAGTAGTCAAATATGTTTTTTGCAAGTGTATAAAGGGGTAATATAAGCAAATCAAATTTCGAAACAGTGGGGCAAATACTTATTGGAGGCCCACCTGAAGTAAGTAAGGTCCCCTTTATTTCTCTATATTTTCATATAGATGTCAAAACGCCATATTTAAAACGGAGGAAATCGAATGGCTCTAGGATTTGCATAAAGATGAGCGTCTATTTTGGATTAAATCACATAAACTATCGGTTTACTAAATAAAACGTTAGCGTCTACAAACAAAAAATGTGTAGATTTTACGCACTCGTTTTGCACATACTTTTACATTTGTGCGAGTTATTGTTTCGGAATCATATTGGCCCTCTGACGGTGCAGAGATCCGACGTAGAGGACGTGGTAGCAGGTCGACCAGGTTGAGGCTAACAATGCATATCAGGAAGAAACGAATGCTTCCTCATCTTTCTCATCAGCATCTTTTGACGCCCGGTTAACATATTTTTTTTTTACATTCGTGAGTGCTTGATATGCAACAGGTGAAAGCTGTGGCTCACATCTCATATGTAACGTTCTGGATGTAAAAAACGCGGTAGTGGTAAAGGAAGAACACTACAGCTACATAAACGCTAAAGCTCCCTTTAAATACATCAATGTATATTCCGTAGCTTTGGGGTGGAACATGGTAAAGGCAGAACGAAAACATTTATGTTTCCAAACTAATTTTGAACTTTTACCAGTCTATGTAAGTATATTGTAATATAAGAATCATAATATGTCATATTTATCAAATAGATGTCTTCTTCTGAGAAATTATCAGTAATTCAATCCTTTTACCATTTCAAATATGAAACATGAGCCTGAAATCTCACATGCATGACGAAAACGACAGACAATACCTTACCCATTTCATTTCATGATATAAGACGCGACAGAGCAGTTCATATCAGTTCGAATATCTGGATTGAAACAAAATTTGCTGCATATTATTCATAAAATATAACCTGTGTTTCGTTGTTCGTACTCAGTTATTTGACAAGTTCATGTCCGGACTCGATTTTACATCCGAACAAAATGTGCTTCTGTTGCGTACCCATTCTGTGTTTGTTTTGTAATTGGTGTTGGTCAAAGTGTCGACAGGATGACGAGCCTGCAGGAGAACATGAAGAAAGCGTAGATGATGGAGAATTGGGTCCACTAAATGAAAATATCCCTGCATCTCAACAGGTATACAAATTGAATTTTAATTTTAACTCTACAAGTAAAAGAACAGGAACAAGGATTGTTGGATATGAATTTGTGCTGGAACTTTTTTGATGATATTCAACAAAAATTTGTGAAAAAGTACGTAAAGTGTGGAAAAAGCGGTTAATTTAATTTATTGTGAATATATTTCGTTGATATTTGTAGCCAACCGACTGTCTGTAAGGAACCAACTTTTAAGCCCCTGTAACTACCCATTGACGATATATGTTTGAGTGGCACATCATTTCTATTGGGATTTTCTCCTTTTGGATGTTTACATGTTGAGGCGTAAGAAATATGTGTACTTATAATGTTACAACTGAGATATTTGTGTTATGTATCTAGCAATAGATATATTTACCAAACCATGCGTTCATAGCCCGAGCTTAAAAATATATACACAACTTGGGGATTGTACACCTTTGTACATACTTTAGGAAAGAGAAAGTGGAGAGGGAAAGAAAATTTGATTTATCGAGTTAGACTAAATTTATGTGGGAAATGAAGGATAAACAGAAACATTGAAAGCTTCTAAGAATTTTGTTACAGTTTCTACTTGCTTTTTTCCTGTTTATCACTTTCTTTTCTTGTTGTTGTTGATTTTTTTCAAAAATAATACATCTTTCGTTAAAAAGTGTGCCAACTTTTATAAAACTCAAACTGGTTTATTAAAAGGAAAGTACAATAATAACGAGCACGGCTTGAATATAAACGATTTCTTTCGAACTATAACGCTGAGCGCAAACGGTATTAGTAAACGTATTAGTATTTACGTGCGTGTGCTTGTGGGATGATACAGTATCTCTGATGTGGAAAACGTTCATTAACCTTTCACTTGCTATTCGTAAGGACGAATGATCCACATCGCAACATGCAACAAGTGAAAGGAGCTGCTATGTGGCTTGCACTTGCCGTACATGTATATGGATTTTTTTGTTAATGTAAATTGGGGTTACTTGAGAACGGTTTTGATGTAGCTGTTAGGGTGTTTTTACATGAACCATATTACTTGTTAGAAACGTATTATTCTTTCCTGCCTAGTCTACACATGCACAACTCATATAACGTTTAGTATCGGAACTAATTGTACAATTACATAAAAATATTACTTTGCAACTGATCTAGCTACCTTTCCATTCGCATGATCCAAAAAATATTACTAATCATTTGTACTGGAAAAGAAGTGTTAATTTTTGTAACACAGCCGGATATTATAGAATCTCGTCTGAATGAATGCAGCAAATATGTACTGCGCTAATAGATCCAAATATTATTATTTTTGGTAACAGCGACGATGGGTTATGAAAAGCCACAAATCCACCAAGACGAATACCTTTCACGCTTGATGTAGGATTAAGAGAAAAGAAAGCCGACTTCTCCTTTCCGTCATTCCCGAATACAAAGTCCGACAGAGCAGTTCGTCGTCCGGATTAAAGCTATCCTTTCTACCTTTTTAACATTTCCTTAAGGTTTTTGTAGATCGTGAAAAAAACTTTTGAGCAAATCTAAATCCCAATTTTAAAACTAAAAATACAATGGGCTCCTTTTTGAGCACCACTGTATTCTTCTGCTACAACTTGCTTTGTTCAAAATTTCGAAATGATGGTGGTGGTGGTGATTACCAGAATGTGGGAGCGGCTGTGGAGAACGTCGAACCAGAGCCAGACCCATCTAATTCAAACCGTGAAGCATTATTTGCTGGAGACTTGCAAGTTTTTGCATCCCCATTACCATCAAATGCGCATTATCAGCGAATGCGATACGTGGTAAGCAGATTAAATTACGGTGTTTAAGTTTTAATTGCTTTCATTTATTACAAAAATATAAAATATTTTAGTCCTACATTTTTTTCTCAATGCAGGGTAGCGGAAGCTTTCGTGAAGTGCGACAAAATGCAAAGGATCAGGGATTGGACCTCTTTGGGTATCTATTTTTTATAGTTATCGTTTTACTAACAGTTGTAATGTTTGGATTATATAAATTAGGCAATTTGCTAGATATAATTAGTTATAATGTATTTTGTTGGCGTTTTTCAGGCAACCAGTCATCAAAGGACAAAGTCTAACCATAGCTCCCCATTCCGAATTCTACGTTTAAATCCAGTTTACCCTGGACTTACTCTTCTTTAGCGAGATCATCCATGAAAAACTACAGTTTCCTCATAGCTGGATAGTTCGTAAGGTTACGTGTTTATACTTAAAATATAGGCGTATAAAAATGCACGGCTATAGGCATAAAATACAGAAATATTGTGAATTAGCTATATACATTACTTTCCCCTTAAAGGTATCTAAAGATTGCATAAATAACTTATAAAGCAAAATGCATACATGTATAATATGTATAATGGCTTCAAAAGGCTGTTGGTTCACGTTGATTTGAAAGGGAAGCGTTGGTTTATTAAGTTACGCTTGATAACTTTGTTGAAAAAGGCAATACGTGAAAGTAAAAGGAATGACTTGAGGGGGATGCTGTGCGAAGAAAGCTTTTGAGAGAAATGTTGGAGCCAAAGTCATGTTGTGTAAGCATTTCCCACTTTATTTTTGGCTTCCGTTCATGTGGGCTTTGATTTTGTGGTGGTGATTGATTTCCGTCAATGTATTACTCCCGCACTAACTTTGTAATAAATTTATTGAAATGTCAAAAAGCCGGCTTTTCAAATGTCATAGTTTAAGGAACCTAAAATGTCTTGAGATTTTCGACTAGCCAAAAAGCAGGTTACAGTACTGCTATGTTCAGAACGTATTCAAGGTCAAAATGTTAACTGACTCAGTTTCTGGATCACTTCAGTAATTAAGGCGTTTGACAAAATGTTTACTTTGTGGAATACGGAGCTAGGTTCCAAAATTCCAGATAGATTAATTATTATGCGCGCCTACACACAATTATGCGCTGAATCAAACTTTTTCCACGGGTAATAAACGCTTACTGGTCTTATATAATACTTGTATGCCCTTCGTGCTATAATCAGATGAAATTCAAACCGTAGTAAAGCCTATATAATTCATGAAATAAAGCCTCTGGAGACTCCCCTTTTGGGTTGCTCTACTCACATGGACTCTCGTCTCGACTACTTCAGCACTCACTTTATCATTGCATCATCATCAACACCTTTTGCGATCAGTTACACTAAAATATTTAGCCATAAATGACCAGCCCAATAACCACCACATAACAGTATCATATATGAATTTCATAAACCATATAGTATTCATCTTTAATCTTCAAAGTCTTGTCGTTTCTCATATAAAAAATGTCCAGCTTGTTTTAAGGGGCGCTTTGAGGAGACCTTTGCATAAATTCCATGATCCTGAGTTTTATAAGCCAATTTAACTTGGAAATACAAGCATTTTAATAGGCATGTAGTCTGTATCTATTTATGTTCATTTGTTCATATTTACAACTTATGCAGTAGGAGAAATAGATGTTTCTATAATGGTAAGGAAAAAGCCTGAGATGTGGGTGATAAGTATTCCCCTCAAATTCCCTAAAAAAGAGCAAAACTGTGTTGATTTAATAACTGTTGAACATCCGTCTACTTTTTCCACTACGAAGGATGAAAGTTAGAGAAATTTCCTCTTGCCCACGTAGACGTTTGGATTATAGGATGCGTACCTAAACCACAGGATTTGGGGCAAAAACATAATTCACCTCAAACCCCATAATACTCAATCTAATAAGTAGGTGATGTGCATATGAGTTCATGCATATTTCGTGGGTTTGAAGAATCTCAAAGAAATGAGCTCTTATGAAAGAGATATTCCTAAAATAAACTTTTGCTTTGAGTATACATATTAGCAGGGATGAACAATTACTTGACTTTCAATTACAAATTACAATTATCCAAATACTTCAAATGCTGCAATTACATTTAAATTCAATTACATGTTTCTGGGTAAAGCCGTAATTACCAATTACAAAATACAGTATTTAATTACATTTATAAATACAAAATACAGTTGGTTATTAAAATCCCAGTTACCGCATAGCCAAAAATTGGAAATCAGTTGTAATAACAGCAAAAAAGAGGCTTTTAAAAAAAGGCTATAGGTCGCTCACTACCATTACTGTAGCAATTTTGAAATTTTCAATTGCTGTGTCCAGTTTTTAATGTTGATTTTTCATTTTTAGTTATATTTTGAGTAGAATGTTGCCCAGAAATGTCAAAAATGTAATTGAATTACTTTAATGTATTTAAATACATTTCCAAGAATCTCCTTCAAATAAATACTGTATTTAATTACTTTTTGGATTTTTGTGCTCAATTATCAATTACAAATTACAAAAATGTAATTAATTACGTAATTGAATTACATGTAATTGAAATACATGTAATTGTGTTCATCCCTGCATATTAGTAAAGTACAATGAGTATTTTCTTTTTGAAACGAGTACTTCAGCAAAATCGGTGTCTTTGGTAAAAAAAACTTCTTTACTTTATTATAATAAATTTTTTGAGCATAAACACAAAAATATATTTATCATCTGGATACTCAAAGTACCATCCACAGCACAGCTTCAAATTATAGAAGCTTTCAGGAAGGCTTCGGGCTTGGTTTTCTTTTGTATATGTAAAAGATTTATTGATCTTAAGGAATAAACGAAATCATCATCAACTGCTTATTACCAAAAAATGCTTTCGATTTATAATAGGATTAAGGTTGTAAGCAATCGGAAAGAAAAACAGGACAAGATGAACTTGCTGAACTGTTTGCTTTCGGATATCCGGAATCACTGCTGCTGCCTTGAGAAATGAGCGGACTATACGACACATAAGGTTTTACATTCACCTTTCTCAAAAATGCAAATGCTTGAGATGATGAAAAACAAGATTATTTTCTCTCGTTTTTCATCATCTTAAAATTTGCATTGGTTGTAAAATATATTTAAGATAGAAACACGAAGAGATACTACACTACCTTCTCATAAACATCTATTATTTGACACTCATAAAAAGTTATACATAAATTATTAGCTATGAATAACGCCCACTACATTCATCGATTAGTTTTGCTTGAGATGACAGTAGTAACAACTAAAGCGAATTACTTTCTTTACCTTGCATAAAATTTCCAGCTACTGAAATGTTTGCAATAGTTATATACATATGTATAAGATATAATTTTGGATAGGGCACGTGATATGTGGGTACCTAAATATTTTATGTTGTGTGAAAGCTGAAATACTCTACATTATATTAATACTTCAGACTAAGTTTCAAACTCATTATTAGAAATTGTCAGGTTTCTCTCCAATAAATGGAGCAAACTTTTATATTTGAAAGATATATAAAATATCAGGTCAGTGACAAACAAACAAGGATTGAAAGATTGTTTGAAGCCTTACATCTGAAGGAACAAAATATATGTGAAACTACACTCGACTCTCTCTATACATTATAGGACGCAAAGCATTTTTACCCGTGTTATAAATGCTATAAATCGACACACGAGTTGGATTTTTTGTGTTCATTTCCCTCATCATACTTGAGCTCTTCATAATGTTCCAAATCCGAAGGAAAGCCGTCTATGCATTGCATTTTTTAAGCCTCAAAAAGAGGAGGAGAAAGCAAAATGAAATCTCCGTTTACTTTCACCCCCGGTTGATGTGACGGACTAGTATGTCGTGGGGATTAGGAGCGAAAGGTACTCATCCAGTTCCAGTTAAAATCATCGACACATACATTTTCCAACTCAATTTTACAAATAGATCGACAATCTGAAGAAGCTATTCAAATATTTTTTTTGAAGCACTTGCAAAATATTAGCACCCATTTTTGAATAGGAAATCACAACTAGGTTTGTGAATTTTTAAGAAAAATGTGCAACTTTTTCCGAAACTTGTTTACTCGCTGTTTTAATTGGTGCGGTTCCAAGTGTCGTCGGGGTGACGTTGAACATGGGGGAATTCAAGGGATTGCAGTTGACGAGTTAGAAATGGGTCCGATTAAATATCGAAGTAATGCTGATGAAGAGTCAGGCTTGGGTGATGACGAGGTATCTTTCACACCATCCAAAGTCCGGTTTCAACTGCAAGCGGAATATTGCGAGGATCGTGAAATTATCAGGCTCCCATCGGGAAATGTGGTAGGCATTCATACTCACACTCATAAATTTACATAGGTTTCTCCATTTTTTACGGAGAATCCAGTGACTTAACTTTAACAGTTTAACTTTCCCTATTTTCATTTCTTATAGGTAATCCAAGATTGTGAGCCAAAAGATAAAATTGCCGGTCGTGCAAGGAAGGCTCTTGTCAGGTACGGATTGTTTGTAAAAACTACATAAATCGTGTAATATCCGTTTTTATGCGAACTTAACTTACACCCTTTCATCTATTTTTGTATTACTGAAATATTTCAGGCAGCCAGCTAGAAAGCAGTTTCTTCTTCCACCCCGGCAGCCCTGGGAGGACATGAACAAGTAAAGTTCTCAAATTTACTTTTAGTATCTGCACTTTAGTTCCGTAGATGGAGGCTCCTTATCTTCTTGACTAGTATCATTATAGTATAGTTAAATATGCATTTTTTTCGAAACTTATCCTCTCAAGAATCTCGTACTAACAAAACATAGTAATGTATGTAGATGTAGATATTATGATACTGGTAAGAAATAAGAGAAAGTTGTGTTTCAAAATATGTTTAATTCATTTACATCTGATTACAAGGCGAGATAATTTATTATGATGTATCCATATCTTAAATATTTCCCACTACACCTCAACCGTTTTAAGAAGGAAAACTATTTTTCGTTTAAAAATGTAAAAATTAAAAGTCTGAGTTGATACAATAGATTCATTATAAATAATTTTTGAATTTTCTTGGAAAGAAGTACGTGAATGATAAGCATGAGACTGGTTATAAGTGTTGAGACATGCGAGGAAAAGTGATAAGAGGGTTCTCAAACATGTGCTAGAAAAATTTATTAAGACTGTTGCATTCCTTTGTCCATCAACTTGTGTCATTTTTAGCTGTGTAAAATATAAGGGTGATAAAAATGCTTGAACATACAAGTAAAATCATTATCAATCAAGTATATTTATATTAGTAATGATTTATTTCATTGTATTAGAGTATTTCAAAATATTTCTGTATGATAATACTATTTACATGAAAACGTATAGCTTCTGAGAAACTTTACGCTAAGCTAATTCAACTGGATTATTGTACTGGAATATTCTTTCAGCTTTAATGTCATAAATAGTATTTGTGGCAGTGAAAAAAATAAAATGCACCTGATCAATTTATGTATGGTTTGTAATTCACAACATAAAAATTGAGTTTAATGCTGGCGTCTGAAACATTAAACGTTTCTTTACGTTCACGCATTCAAGTTTTACTTTCTCTCAAGCTGGCAAGAATTGTGCTTTTTTTCTTTTCAATTTCGGTTCCAGCTTTTGCTAGCTGCTACACCGGGTTGAACTGCAGGTTGTTGCACATTTATAGTTTCGCTTTTAACCTAAAGGGACTACGGCATTCTAGATTATGAAAATAAGATAAATGAAAACACCTGCAGATAATGCCTTAGTTGCCTAGCTGTTAAAACTAAGGTAGTGTTGTTATACGCTTACAGGAATCGAAACGGCTCAACAGTATTTTAATTTTTTAATTTTATATCGGTTTTAGGTATTCATACACCCTTGAATATGATCTCTTTCATCAATATTTTTATGTTTTTATAACTGTCGTGTGATAGATCAGATTCCATCCTTTTGGGCCCCTTGAATTACATTAAATTTACAATAATAACTTAATTAATTTTAATTGAAAATATGCTCAGCACTTTCTTCAGGAACACAGAAAATCTTGATTATCTGCGAATTCTTTTAAAAAAGAAAGCCTTAACTTTTTTTATTTATACAATCCAAAAAATGGATTCATTTTCTATAGCATGCAACTACATGCCACGTGTTTTAATCGGCAATTTCATATTACCCCTTATCTGCTTTCTCTTTATTCAACGATTGTGGCTGCAATTGGAGATTTTTGGTCATTTGGGCCTTCATTTCTGTTCTAACTTCTGAATGTCATTTTGAGTTTACGGTTTCAAAATGTAGCAGCTAAAAACACAGAAGGATATTGATTAAAAAATATCTGCGCTTTTTTACTTTCAAATTGAGTTTTGTTTTTCAAGAAGAATCAGAAAGATAGCCAAATACAAAGAAAATCGTTATTGAGAGTCTTTTTCACGAACGGATACCAATGATTTTACTTGGGCTGGATAGACAGTGTGAAAATACTAATGTTTTCGCGGTTTGTGATAAAAAAAGTCAATTGAAGATTACATTATTGTTTTTGTTGTTGTTTTTCCTGGTTTCATAATTCATTAGAGCCCCAGTCCAAGTTAAGTTATTATTAGAAACTTTAATAAGAAGCCAACTAAACAAATTACTAATCTAAAAGCGCAACTAGTCTCGTATCGGCTTACGTTAGCAAATCAAAGCCTTATAAAACCGTAAGAAATTTTTAGAATGTATGACAAAACTTCTTCAGGTCGTCCCAACTTTATGTTGTTTTCCTGACACATCAGAATTTTGGGTTGTCTCACTATTTTTACTCATAACGGGATACGCTTGTTCTAATGTGATGCGCACAAAGCTGCTGACGTCTGAGCTTAAGTGTCGGATAAAAAATATCGGTGAACCACTTCATATGGTATTTTTATGTACATGTATTAGATTCCATTATTTACAATCGTCTTCACATGAATTCATATAAAAACATGAGCAATTCCAGAATCCTCGTCCTTATTATATTATTGTTTTTCATTGAATTGAAAACGAAAACCCCACAGCATGGATTTATTTTTTTCCATAATATAATGCAACTCTGTTTGATGCCTTGATGGATTTCACAAAAAATATAGAGGTTGAGGATTATAGTGATGTCATGTATGTATGATCACATCCGGGATGTATTACTTAAATTTTTCTTTGAAACCCACATAAACTCCTCGAATAAAATCTCCCTTTACGACGTAAGTACATACTTATACAAATGCTATTGCGTTTTAACCTATTCCATTTCGCATTTACTATGCATGTAGAACTTTTGAATAAGGTGGTCAAGTAGAAATTTGGAACGCAGATAGTTCTGGAATTCTACTTTTGTTAATTTATCATTTTCTGAAGAAAGTATGAGTTATGCTTTTTTTCTTGATACTTCTATGGCATCAAACAAAGTTCACTCAAAATATGTTGCATACATTCCTACACACTCGTTTTCAAGTAGTAAAGTGGTCGTGATCATTGCAACTAAAATTCAAATCTGCATACAAATATGAAAGGTATCTTAATATGTCTGTATCAGGTAGAAGAGTTGCTTCCACCAAGAAGTGAAATTTTTTATTTTCCAACTTTCACCAAGCCGGAAATCCATAAGAGCAAGTAAACTAGGACAAAATGGAATATTGAGGACTTTTTGGAGATGATTATGTGCGCATTTTCTACCTATCTATCTACGTCATTTGTCCCCGCCTTTTGATTTCTGTATATTTTCAAAGAGTATTACATTATAAGATTCGGGGCGAATACTGGCGACTTATGTACAATGTATGTATACGAATCCGCCTGGCAGTTTTTTGTTTGTATTGAGTATCTTACCAATGTAAAGTACAACATTTGCGAAATAATTAAGCAGTGGGATGCATAGTTGGGCAGGAATCCGGACATATGGACACCTGGACTCCGGACACCGGACACCAAATTAATTTTGGGACACCGGACACCTGGACTCCGGAAACCAAAGATATTTTGGGACATCGGACACCTGGACTCCAGACACCAAAGAAATTTTGGGACACCGGACACCTGGACTCCAGACACCAAAGAAATTTTGGGACACCGGACACCTGGACTCCGGAAACAAAAGATATTTTGGGACATCGGACACCTGGACTCCAGACACCAAAGAAATTTTGGGACACCGGACACCTGGACTCCAGACACCAAAGAAATTTTGGGACACCGGACACCTGGACTCCGGAAACAAAAGATATTTTGGGACATCGGACACCTGGACTCCAGACACCAAAGAAATTTTGGGACACCGGACACCTGGACTCCAGACACCAAAGAAATTTTGGGACACCGGACTCCGGACACCGATAAAATTTTGGGACACCGGACTCCGGACACATGTGTCCATGTGTTCGGTGAACCAAATTTGGACACCGGACACATGTGTCCTGCCCAACTATGGTGGGATGCATATATCTATGTATATATGTATGTGCCATATAAATTTTCAACTTTTAATGGTATGTTTGGGTTGAGAGTTTTGATCAATATATTCCGTTTATTATAACTGGTAAAATATGTTTTCCACAAGTAAATACATGCATGTATGTATTCCCTAGAAATTTTGAAGTGGAGGAGATTTCCAGTTTTTCTATGATTCTGTTAAGAAGAAGTCTAAAATAAGGTTGTTTTAATTTTTACATACCCTCCGGTCCATAAAAACCCGCCTTATGTAAACATTTGTTTCCGCCTATGTAGGATGCAAGCTAAAACGATTTCCTCCTTCCTGCGTAAACTAAAAATCTGCAGAAAAAAATCATGTTCTAAATACAACTATCTACAGCACAGGGCGGCGGCTGGTGGGATGCAACGTGTTCGGAACGCATTTAAATGTTAATTGTATAATATGCAATGACTCGTTTGCCATGAAGGGCCTGCTCCTCAATTCGTTGTTTGAAGATGCTACAACTTCAGCTTTCATCAAATTGAGTTGCGTCAAAAAATATTTGTACCTAATCATCTGCGTCAGAAGTTTTTAATCCAAATATTATTTCTTTCTCGTATTCACATGTAATAACACTTCAAGATAATCAGGAATTTGGGTATCGTTTCAATATGGAATATTTTCGATCATCACCAAATTACATGACATCAAGGCTAATTTGTGCGTCTTGTCAACATATCTCAAAAAAAACTTCAGTCAATTCCAAAACACCTGACTTGATGCATAATGTTGATAAGAGCATCTACCTAAATTTCTTCTGTACTTTTTATTACATACTTCAACTGCTTTGCCTTGACTTTATAGCGTAGCTAGAAATAGAATACGGAAGAAGTGAGGGTGACATAAATTGTTGACGTAAGTTGGATGGATACCTACTGCACCCCGAACTTTTCCAAACATTCTGTAACGGCAACAAACATATAGACGCTGACAAGAATGAGGCTGAATATTCGCATATGAGCCGAGCCCTTGCTTCTAGCATAGCTCCATTCCACCGAAAGAATTTGTATAAACGAAATATGAGTTGGATTTCACTGACTGCTTATTTGCCCCAGACGTCATCCTCTCCTTCAGAAAACATTAAAGAATGAAGGCTAGGTACTGTGGGCATCTCATGGATTAGGAATTGCATTTTTGTACGCTTTAAAGAAAGCGTGCAGGGAGTTCTCATGCTGCTATTTAACCCACCATGCGCTTGCAATGACATGTCAGTCTGCTTTGAGGATTAAAAGAGAAGAGATCAACCCCCTGAGTGTTCATGTTCTTTGACATTTCGTTTGATATCCTAAACTCAGATAACCAATAGCTTTATATTTGGTGTTTTCTGGTCAGTTCTATAAATTTGCTTCAATCTTTCAAAACAATCGAAATGTGTACCTTTTTACGTAACCTGTTTGCTCGCTGTTTTAACTGGTGCCATTCCAAGTATCAAAATGAGGTGGAGAATGACGAAAATCAGCCTGATGAACCCAAGCAAGTTGCAGGCCAAAACAATGAAGGAGAGGAGCCAGTGTATGTTGATCATGAGCCATTAACCTCTGATGAGTCTAAAATGCCAAAGGATGATGTTGATGTTGATGTTAACAAGTATAAGAAGATGAAGGTGGTAAGTTAAATACAATGTTCGACATTCGCTTTTCTTTTTTTTAGATTTTAACACAGAAAAAAATCAAATAAAGAATTATAATTTTATTGCTTTTTGTCTTGGTGCAGTTTATCACTAAAGCTAAGGATGAGAGCTGCGACGGTCATGCTGAGGAAATTGTTGAGAGGTGTGAGTTTTTTTACTAATAAAATTACTGAAATATATTCCCATCAAGTATAATTTTATTTATTAAGTATTTTGGTACTAATTCCAGCCAACCAACAAGCAAACATTATCTTCTTCCCCCAAAGCAGCCATGGGAGAAAGTTAACATGGACCTTGAGTAAGATCGTCCCAGAAGGATGGTTGATCAAGTGAGGATAATTTACATAAAATGCACCTATTCAGCAAAACAAAATGCACCCGCTTCATTTCTTCAAAATTACTGTTCCAGCGTCACCTTTGGCTTGGTTCGTATTTCTTTCACATCACTATAACGATAAGCAATAAAAAGAGTTGAAAATAAGCTTAAGGAAGTGGATAAGGAAAGATAAGTGGTAAGGGTTGTAATGATGGTGCGAAATAAGAGAAAGTTATTCTCGAGAAATAATTATTTATTTTTGTAGCATTTTTGCAAATGATAAAATGTGGTGCTTTATTTTTATTTAACGTTTACAACGTCTGGAAATAAATAAATAGGTTTCTAATTCTAAAATGTGTTTAAAGAACATAAATTTAAGGTTCAAAATTATTTTAAGCTATTGAAAGTTTTTTAAAAATGAGAATGGATTAAGGAAAGACAATTGTAACATGGGATTTATTGCATCACGCAGAGTTTCGTTTAGTCGTTCGTTTAGAAAATTAATACTGTTTCCGAACTAGTTATTTACGATCTATTGCAATATTATATTATTAATTGAATGCAGAATCAAGAGGGATTAAACATAAAGGTCCATAATTACTTATTATTATTTATTCATAATCAGCACCCGCACTGCAGTTTCCTCAAATAATCATCATGTAGTACAGTTGTGATAGCACAAGTGTATTAATTACGTTGATAAAATTTTCTGGTTCATTAGCTGTATTATGAATTACAAGTGCTTAATAATGTTGAGTCAATTAGAGAAATGTATGTGTTTGATGTGCGTTTTAATTCATTCATCTGATGTATTTATAAAGACTTATATATAACGCAACGCCTGTATAATAGTAAGTGACCCCATGATTGTAGGAGAAAGTGATCCCATGAAACTTTTACACTTTTTTAAAAAATTTATAAACAAATTTAGTAGAAATTTCCACCTTAAAATTACACATCGTCACTTTACTTTTTTTTTGAATTTCGTGGCATAATAACATTTTATATGAAAAATCAACTGACTAAATTCTTTTTAACAGCTTATTAAATTGCTATAATTACTGTTTCAGAGCTTTCTTGGCCTTATCGGGCCTTCATCGCATACACTTTTCACGAATTGGTATTGTTTTAGCCTCTGGAATGACAGAAAATAAGTTTTCTATTTATTGCAATACAAAACACATGCCTATACAAATATTGTTTTTAATAACCGGAACAGGTGCTGGACGACGATTTGGTTAGCCCACTGAAATGATTCGGTTTGAATCGTGAGGGTCAACAACAATGGGGTTTTAAAACAACTGTTTATTATTAACTAAAATTAACACCTTCCCCAGCGTGATCGCTTCTACTAGCTTTAATGTCAGGTAGCCTGATAGTTTCCTAGACATACAAAGAAGATTCCTATTAGGAATACAGTCCGTGACGTGATTTAAAACGATTGTATTTAGGCTCAAGTGTTAAACTTTTTTATCTCGGCTAGTTGCTCGTCTGACTTATATACGAGACTACTTTGTAACGTTATGCCTTGACGAGATGTTAGATACTACTTATCTACAACCTAACTGCATGCTTAATCATTGATAAGCCCAGGATCGATTATGACTAATAACGACTTTATAGATCAATAAGCTGTGACAAGAGAACAATCGTGCGTATAGAGCCCTAGCGTAACAACTAAACTTGACTGAATACATTCTGAGCCAACAGAACGCATGACTAAGCACACCTTCACATTATCAAATATTACCGTGTCTAATAATAACCCTGCACATACTTCTCAGTGTCTAGGTCCTTCAGCTTAGAGGTTCCGGTTGCTTTAATTAAGTAAAATATTTTTTGTTCATCGACTCGGCCAGATAGTGTGTATTACTAACCTTTTAAAAAGTTAATTAAAATAATTTAATGACATTAAAAATTCGGTGCTGCTCCTTCACTTATGAAATTGGGAGTAGCATTAATGTACAGGCAGATGTTTGTGACAATAATGAGTACCCAGTTACATGCTGCAAGGGCTCTTTCGTGCTTCATGTATATTACTCAAAATTAAGAACATCTTTATGTTCAAATGTAGTCATTAGCATAAAATATATTTGATTCAGTGTTTCTTTTAAAAAGTGTCATTTTCATTTGTTTGTGTGATGAAAATCCTGAGTAAGGTACAATTGTTTCATGGGATCAGTTTTTCATTGTGTGATGGGGTCACTTCCTATTATAGAGGTGTGCGATTAAATGTAAGCCATTTATAAATATAAATAAAGCATTTATTGCATGGATGTCTTAGTGATTTATAAATTAAAACTAGTATCGTTTAAATTCGTTGCAAAAAAAATATTATGAAAAGTATATTCCAAAAAAAGCTCGTTATGATGAATGTATACTTATAAATTGCAGTGTTGATCTCGTAGCATTTGAAGTAGTGAATAAAAATGTGTCAACTTGTCTTCTTTGTCTTAATCTGAAATAAAATAATCAGCACATTGTTTTGCTTAAGTCACACAAATAAATCAGTTTTTCTTCAAGTTTTAATTATGTTCATGGAGCATCAAAGGAAAACCTAATACGTGTTACCAACCAAAGATAAGCAAAAAAATTCATATAATCCATGCAGTCTCTACTATCGCATATAATCATAGTCATTATATAACTGTGCATATTTTTTTAAAGCTTGTCACGATGGTTCTTTCCCTTTTTCTTTCTTCTCCAGCACCACCTAGTATCAAGACGTTTTCTTACGATACTTTACGTAGTTTAACTACCCCTTTTCTCACCTTACAAATTGTTTTGATATCAGGAATTTTCGCACAGTAAAATAATTGTTGCACTTTCCATTTTCAACCTTTTTAAGCATTGTTCAGAGTTCAACAACAAAGTATAGAATGAGTCGCAACGGACATCTTAAGGATTTTTATGGCAATTATGGTCAAACATTCTCATTTTTGCAAAGATATTATTCATGTCTGCAGCAGTCACTACGGTCTGTGCTGATGGCTTGTTCTGCTTGTATATTAGGCATATAAAAAGCATGTGTCTTTACTTTCGTTTTATAACTAACTAACCACTTATATTTGCTGCATTTGGTTTTTAATTGAATGGTAACTGTTACATAAAAATAATGAGTAGGTTATAAAGTCAAAGCTCAATCAAAGTAAAACATTTTATCAATTTCCACACGCCTATTACATCTATTTCAAAGTCTTTCCATTATCACATCTCAGAACATGAAAAGAGTGTTTTGAGCATTTCAGCCCTTCAAACTATGCATGTAACCAAAGCAAGCTAGTTTTACAAAAAACCTCTCCAGCGACTCCTTCAGGCATAAACTTTTACTTGTATAAAATACAGTTTTTCTAAATCAGAGTTTTTCCTCAACTTTTACCCGGACCCGTCAGCTCTGCTAGCAATCTTTGTATCTTTAGAATCTAGTTGTAACAATATTACTACTGTATTTACATGAACCACAAATGCTTGTGATTTACTGCTATTCTCCATAATATAGAACCTTTGGCTCAAATGTAGAAACTAGGCTTACTCGAATCATTGACCTCAAAACCGCGCATAATTTCTTATAGAAATATAACATTGTTGAGTACAATTTCAACCACTTAAAATTTTTTACTAAGTATTATTATGACGAAAGTAAGCTTGAAGTCGGAAGTCAAAAGCAGATAACCCCGTAAATAACATCACAGGCGTAGCCCAATGACTTGGTTAAGTGTGCGCCCGTTTTGGTGCGATGGGAGTTTTACCCAGTATTATTATATTGAAGACAACACCTTGTAGTCATCCTAATTCTTATAAATAAATACACGTAATTTTTTCCGAATACCTTTGTCTTTGAGGTATCAACCAACACATGAAGTCTCGACTGATTTAATCCATCCCATTTTACCGTAAAAAATGATTTCCCAATCCCGTCTCGCCATTCTTCACAGGGATACCGAAATGAAGGTGGAGAAGTAGTTAAATTATCATACAGCTTGAACTCACAAGTCAAATTTCCTTAAGAACTTGCAAGAAACATTTTCCTTTTTTATATCAGGTATCTGTTTTTCTCACAAAATCCATACTGACTAATAAACTACACAATTTTTACTGGAAGACCATCCAGCGACTTCTAGAGACTCTAGTTTCTATTCTTTCTAACAAAGGATTCAGGTGCATAGCAGAATCAAGCGAAATTGCTGGCCTACCAGCCTAGGTGTCATGCAGGTTTGTTTATGCAATGCATGACCACATATAACAAGCATTTTTGTGTGATGTCAATTTTGGCGATGGATTGGAAAGTCATAACTTTCCTATCAAAATGATCATATACGGAATGGTATCCAGCTATTCACTCACACAGGCAAGCAAAGGTTCTTTTACCAAAAGCCTTTCCAGCCTTAGGCATAACGTTCTACTTGCATGAAATATATTTTTCCTTAGCTTGATTTTTCCTAAGCTTTTTTACTGGCGAAATCCAGAACTTCTAGCATACTTTGTTTCATCGACATCAACTTGTAGCATCATGAAATGAGAATGATTTATGAATGCGGAAAAACACATTGTAGTTCTCATACTTTTCCTTTTTATTTACGCTGCAGTAATGATTAAAGCCACAATGACGTTTATTTGTAACAACACAAATATATTTCAGCATTATGAGTTATACTCACTGAAATAAACTACGTAAAAATTTTCACGCCCAAGTGGCAAGAACTACTAAGTATCAACCACTTACCTGATATTATTCTCCTTAAGAAACCACTTTGGTTCAAGAATAAAATAGCTTTTACTCGGAAAATTGAACTCTAAAACAAACAGGAGCAGTTAAACTGCGCCTCATTTGTTGACCAATGATAAAATTATTGAGTAAAATGCTCATGGCTCAGAAAATTTTTCGAAGTTAACCAAGTATAATGAAAAAAGAGAGCTTGAAGTCGGAAGTCAACAGCAGGCTACCCAGTTAACACGTCAGAAATGTTCCAGCTGCTTGGTAAAGTGTGCGTCCGTAATGATACATTGGTATTTTTACCTAGTAATATTATCCTGAAGACAACGCCTTGTTTCCACTCAAATTCATATAAATAGAAATGAAAGCTGTGAAGAAGTACCATTCATTTTTTCCCTACCAAGCAACACGCAAAGTCTCAACTGATTTAATCCATCTCCTTTTAAAATATCAAAATGCTATCCGATTCTCATCTCCGTTTTCTCATGTTCTTCTTCGTAGTTTGTCTTAGCTTCACTGAAATTTTGGGGCAGTACGAAACCCAAGATGATCAGGAATACGAAGAGAATGAAAATAATGAAGAGCGCCGAAAACGCTTCTTTCATCTTATGTAAGTAAAATATATGTGTTAAAAAAGTTTTGGAATCTAATTTAAAAATTAAATTATGGGGATTTTTATTATATTCATAGTGGCCCAGCTTTGCAAGGATTCGCCCCACTTTTCCATTCACTTGGACGACGATAATATGGAGATATCTAACTGCTGAGCAATAACAAATAAACTTTTTGAAACAATTAAATATTGTTCAATCTTTCATTTATGATGCAAAATTATTGTATGCTGATTTTATTATGTATTTTTGAAGCTAATAAAAGTTGCTAATTTGATAATTTGAAATTAGACAAAAAAATTTACTGTGGGTTTGGTTGAATTATTAAGTTGGTGAATTTCTTACATTTTTAAAGTTTAGGTGCCATAATACAATGCACAACACTGATGATCTGTAAAAATTTGGCATTTTAAATAAGTGTCGGAGTTACGATTATTCGAATAATTATTGATTTTCTAATGAGCGGAGTGATTGGAATATGTCTATATCTATATGATATTATATGTGTCAATGGTGTAAGATACCTCCTTTGGAGGGTTCCATTACGACAATAAAAACAATATTATTATTATTACTATGTAATGAAGAATGTAGTATGTATTAACGAAAACAAATAATATTTTTTTAATTTGCCTGTAGTTTATGAATTCATGATGAATTTTTATTTATTCTGTTAATTTTAAAGGTTTTGACAAGTTAAATAATACATGTACGATTTTCCTAAAAGGAATCAAAACTAAAAGCAACAATTGAATACATCATAAACCAATTGCAACATCAAGATTTCTGCAAATAATTCAACTATCATTCTTTAAATCAAAATAATTTTGATAAACAAGCCAAGTAACCAATTAAGTCCCAAATATATCTAACACTAGTAGTAGAGTACAATCGGAGCTTCTTCATTTTCATCATATGAATTTCTTCCAATTCTTCTTCTTACAAAATTTTTCACTGATTGATATCCCCTGCCACTAAAAAGCCCAAGTTGACAAATTATTACAATAACAAGTATATTTAAAACAGCTTCGCAAATGATGTAATAATAGGTTAACTTACATTGCCCCAAATAAACGATTTTTATAATTCCGGAGTCTACTCATTATACTTCGACGTTCAATCTCATCCTCCTCATCCTCTAGTCCAAAAGTATCTTTGAACAAGACGGAAATAAAAAGGAAGATTATAAAAGAATTTAAAAACTTTTGAGAAAACATTTTTAAAAGAGAATGACATACGACAAATACAAGTATGACATTTGGAGAACCAGTGTGAACGCCACTAGGGTGTAGAATGTGTTTTAAAACATTTTCCCATGAGGATAAAAGGCGTTGTCTCCAAACTTTAAACGGGTAAAAATATAAAAATACTAAAGAAGAATGTTCAAGTACACCAACAGTTGAAACAAACACCTTTTTGTAGGTATTATAAAAAAAAATTAGCCGGAAGTCAACAGCACATTACCCAGTAAATATTTTGAGAATAGCTACAAAAAGATATAATTAATGAACAAGGGCTTGCTCTAACCAGTAATTTGATGATGACTGCACCGCTTCGTATCCTCTCTGATCCCTATAAAGACAGGTACAAATTTTAATGCAGCATTCACATAGTATTTGTTGATTCAGAATTTCAGTAGCATTTCTAAAAAAGAATTCCGTTGCATTCCAACAATGTTTTCTCAAACTTACTTGCGATTTTTCATCTTCTCCTTTGTTGTCCTTCTCAGTTTTACTGAAACTATGGGGCAATACGATAATCAAGAGGATCAAGAAGTTGAAGTAGGTGACAACATGGAACAACGCAAAAAACGTTTCCTGCACATTATGTAAGTGAAACCCCTTCTCATTTTGAGCAACAAATAACGAAATAAAACGAAATATTTAATTATTTGTTTTTAATATTTTCAGCGGTCATGCTTTGCATGGTATCGGTTCAATGTTCTCCTCGTTTGGATGACGGGCTAAACAATTTTGCTTCAACAGGCCTACCTTTTTTCACTTCTGAGTTACTTCTATCAAAATTATTGCTGACATGTTAATTTGCGTCATGTATTTTTGGTATACCTTAATTGAATAAACATCATGATGAACAAATAAATCTTTTGAATTGGGTCAATTAAAAATGACAAATAAGATTGGGGGATTTATTTTAAAATGCATTTTAACAATTCTGGTTATGTAGAAACTTGTATTTAAAGTTTATATATAAATGCTACGAATAGTACTGCTTATAGAAGTTGGTTTAGAAAGTAGATTCCATGTTTATTAATTACAAACAAAAATAGAATTTGGGTTTTGCACATTAGCTTTAATGTAAAGAAAAATATGTGATGGGCATATTGTGTACCAAGTAAGTAAAGCCTATGCGACCTCATTTCTCATATTAGCTAAATAAAATATCTTTTTTTACTTCCGCTTTGAAGATTTTTGGTTGGTGAACACTTATACAAAAATAGAGTTGAAGGTTTATGTGATACCACAAACTAGAAGCAAACAAGAGGAATTTTCTTAGTAAACTGCACATTATCATGCATCGGCATCAATGAAAAATGTCCTCCCGATGCTATTTAAATCTAACAAACCACACAATTAGAGCTTAACACTAAATTACTAGGTAAAATATATTTTGGTGACACTAAAGACAACGCCTAGTAGCCTTCATACTTTTTTTACACTGGTATATAAACGATTGCAAATCTTGCACGACTGGATCACATCAATTTTACATGTCACAATTGCAAAAAGTCTACTTAGGGAAAGAAATTGCCTTTTCTTTTACGCTATATACTCGAATATGTTTTCCAAAACTTTGTCCCAACTTGTCATATTCCTCTTTGTTATCTCCCTTTGTTTTACCAACACTTTGGGGCAATACGAAAATCAAGAATATCAAGAGGATGAAAATGAAGCCCAAGAGGATCAGCAAGATGATGGGCGAGAAAAACGTTTCTTGCACTTAATGTAAGTAAATTATTTTATGCTTCACGACAAATGAACAATTTATATTAATTCAGATTGTGTTACATGCTATATTTGTAGTGGCCATGCTTTACACGGAGTGGGATCCATATTTTCCTCAATCGGAAGATGATAATGATGACAGACATTCAAAGAAATGCAAATACACATGAAATTGTAAAAATAAATTGGTTTATTAATCAAAATTTACTAATCTTTTCTGTACATTATTTTTAACATATATGTAAATTTAATTTCATAAACTTCAATTAAATTAGCACTAATAAATCCAATCATGGTAATATAATCAAATTCGGTTCTTTTAGTTGATTGAGAGCCGTTTCAATCGAATCATTTATCATATTCCTACATAATATACTCAATTAATTCCTTTCTGATTTCCTTAGCACAGTTTTATACAAGCTCATTATATATATTATATTGTGGTTTTCATACAAATTGACATCAGTTTTACCTGCTTAGCTTAGGAGCTTACATGTTTCCGCAAGAAAAAATATATCTTGGGGTTAAATGCGCTATTCAAAACCATTCTTCATCTGGTAAACTGAACCACAAAAAATATTCAACGCAGTGGGTTCCTTTGCCATTTGTATATAATTAAAATATTATTGATGTTACTCTTGAAAATGCTAGCACATAGTTAGCGAAAGCTCGAGAATAGAAATAAAATCCTATAAAACCACCTCTAAAAGCCAAAAGCATCACTTATTAAAATATTATTGACTTTCAATGTGACAATATCGATAGTTGCGAAAACATATTAAGATTATTGGTAAGCACATAATTTGAACATTTTTTATTACTCAGAATTGGTGATATATTTATAAATAATTGTGTAATTTCTTGGTAAAGTGCCCATCCCTTCCTGTTATGTAAGTTCCACGTTCAATAACCAAGCAATAGGCAACACCCTCCATCCGCCCCAATCTATATAAATATGAGCTTTATGGATTTTTCCAAACCAATCAATTCCCATTCTTCATCAACGAAACATCAATTAAAGCATCTCCAAATAGGTGTTTTGTCCCACTTATTTTCCGCTTCAAAATGTTTTATAGATCTCCAAAGCGTTTACATTTTCTCGTATTTTTTCTCTTCCTTTCTTTCTTGTTGACAGACGTTTCCGGAAAGAGATGGAAAAGGTATGCAGGTGAATCTCTGGCCGACAGACTTCATCGATATAAAGGCCATTTATTTCGGACTCTGTAAGTTTTTTATTTGTATGTCATTTTGTGAAAAAATACAATCACTATTTTTCTAATATTATAAATTTTTCGTACTTACTTTCAGTAATAGAGGACTTGAGCATGCAGAAAACTTTGTAAGCAGAGCTGGTAGAAGTCCATATGATGACCGAATTGTAGCTGAAATTGTACGGTAGATGAACAAAATCTGCAAGTCATTATTACTTGAATGGTTAGTGCATAAATAAAAATATAATTTTGACACCGTTTTAATTTTTTTCGATAACAATTTTTTTTAATTGAAGGTGAAATAGGAACCAAAAAATTTAGTTTTTCAGTGGATGAAGACAAACTTTCATCAATTTTGTTCATAACGTTGTGATTGTAATTGAGTAAATTGTTCCAATTTTTAAACAAACATTACATGTATCTACAATAATATTGTATACAAAATCACACCTCATTTCAATATAACAGCGATTATAAGTTTCCACTACATACTAATTACATTTCAAGCGGCAAGCCGCTCATTTATAATGTGCCTTGTAATTTTAATAGCTCGTTATATCAACGGACCATAATATTTTCATTATAAATTATTTAAATGTATGGAAAGTCGCACAATATTAATCCTAACATAAAAATATCACATGAACAGAACATGAAATTTTTATCATATATATTCCTACACAGAGATAAACTACGCAAATAATTTAATGACTTTATAATAAGGAAAATGATAATTAAACCATGGGAGAAAAATGAGCCACATGAAACGCATTTTTGCATTCAGCATTTCTCTGTATTAAAATGTAGCTTAAAGTACCTAACTATACAACAAGTGATTTACATAAGTTTAATTAAAAAAATTAGTAGAGATATGGGGTTTTAACTCCCTGCATGTTTTTATGAAGCAGATTATCCTTGAACCAGTCTTACATAACCTCAGCTTCTCAAAACATGTCCTACACAATCCCTTTTCTTTGCTCATTTCCTTATTAGAATGATTTAATTTATTTTGGAATGCTCAGCAAACCGTGAATTTCTTGAAAATAAAAATGCAACGTCCCACGTCCTACCTCAACATCTTTGCACAAAAGCAGAAGCGTAAACACGATAAACCATTTCATATGTATATTTATTCACGCCGGCTTTTCAACCTCTATTAATTTCTCATTAAAAACTTGTTCTCCAACTACTGGGGGCGCAACATGTTATTAGCCAAATGAATATTGCTTGTAAAAAAGCATTAACACAGACGTAGTGGGAAACATTACCACTTATTTTATAGTATTATACGCAACTGGCAAATATTTGATAGCACTAAAAACCAAGAAGATTTAACCAACTGTTCCACATTTCCAACTAAAAATCGTAATCTATCGAGATGGTACGTTCAAAGGAGAAAAATTCATTAAATCTTTTACTCAATAAAATTAGCACCACGCATTTTTTGAAATGTGTTGAAGTGGTAGTGGGTTGGAATCCAACGTTCAGAACATTATGTATTATTATATGCACCAAGTATACAAAATAACTAATTCATTATTTTAATATGTTATTATCTCACAAATTTAATCGGCATTATAATTCCAGCTATAATTATCTGTTTTTGGGGATCTCAGGATCATGATTTGGTTCGTAGTAGTAAACTGCTTGAAACTATGACGATTATTCAATTATTCCAAACTAGTTTTAACTTCAATATCTTTTAAAGTCAGCATTTTCTAATAAAAACTTTGCACTTTCGTGTTCATATAGCGTTTTCCTAACTATAATTCAAAATATAGTTTGTTTAATTATTAGTTGTATTATTTCATTTCTAGGGTTTAGGATGTTTTGAACCCCCACCACTTTCTAAAAACATGCGTAACTGGACGAACAAAACTTATAATAGATTTAAATTGAGATACAAACATTGAAATAACTTGGGTGCTCAATATTTCTGAAAATACAATGTAGAAAGAAAACATCATTTTATGGGAGCAACCTTTATTTTATACATTATAAATAAAACCGGCAATTCGAGATGTAATCATGGACCTTCAGGTTGTTTTAAACGGAATATATGGGGGAAAATAAAATAAAATTAAGTTTCACTCGGGTAAAGGTCACGCTGGAGCTATTCCAATGTTTCGAATATAGTGTCACTGATCTACTCTCTGCACAACCTTCATTTTGAAGTTTCACAACCCATACCTTACTATAAAACAATTTAATTTCAAACTTTGAACCGGTTCCCGTTAGCTGATTTTGTCCATTTTAAAACTTTGACCTTAAGTATGGCTCATAAATACATACCAGAACTCTAAAAAGTTAAGCCGTTCAAAAATTATCGTGCCCACTGTTGGACGGACGACATACTGCTACCAGAGCGATCTTAATATGGACCTAAAGATACATAATAAATAATAATTTCATCTGCAACTAGTCTTCACAGACGGCCTTTTCCATGAACTGACCACATGATAGCTAAATACATTGTTGTTAAAAATAAAACCTGTTCAGCTTTTAAAGCCAAAGGTACTTTAGTATGTGAATACGATGCTACTGTATATTATAGTGGTATTTTTATCAAGCCATGGGTTTGCATGAGTATGTGCATTGCTCAGCCATTAAATGTGGATTATTGTTTTCAGCAGGGTGATTATATAGTAAAAGTTAGAATTTATTGCTAAGTAATATTCATCGTGTTCACTTATTTACTCTCAGCCACAGAATTTGATGTACCAAATATAATGTGCAAATGTGCATATCATAGTGGTGCATGTGAGGCATTCAGTAAGACAATATGTCATAATCATTCTGTTATTTTTCTTCTGGTACAATATACATACAGCAGGGTATGTCTGGTAGTGTCTCTCTCATTTGGCAACAAGCTAAAATTATGGCAACGAAACATAAAGGCTTGAATTATGCTATTTTAAAGCGTAAATGTAAGTCTTTCAGTATATTAACATAGTTTTTTTTATAGTTCAATAAAAACATGTATTTTTTTCATTCTGCTTTATATTTAAATAAATTCACCATTTCGATTCTTTGGAAAATTTTAATCGTGTCGGCAAATTTTCAAAATTCATGGAATTCGTGTTCATCAGCACGTTGGACCACCGTATGTTTGTATAGCAAGTTGTGTGAATAAATACGCAGCATATTTGGCGATTACATATCATAAGGTAAAATTCATAGCCAAGTTGATTCTATCAAGTTGGCCTGCTTACTCACTCACTTACTCACTCACTCACAGCTACGGAAAATGGGGAACCAGACACGTATGAGATTCGCATAAGCAAACAGCTTGTTGTAAAGCATGTGAACAGGTACTTCCTTTTTATGGTCATTACGGCATCATGCAACGCATTATTCTTATTTAGCTAGCCGTGAGAAAAAATTTGGAGTATTTTTGTTCCATGGCTTGAATACAACTGCAAAATTATTGAAGAAGTATGTAATTCTTCTGCATTTTTATGTAGCTTTGACTTTTATAACCTTGCTTCGTCTGACAGACTCAGAATGATTAATTTGTGCACACGCTTTTATAGTCTTCTTCATAATAGTTCACTACCAGCTGCCGGATGGTGCAGATTTAGATAATATAAATTATTGCAACATTCAACAACAAGTATATAATGCACCACTTGGTACACAAGGGATTTCAATACTATAAAAAATAACAGAATGTGTTTCCTTGTAGTCAGTGTGTAAAAATTTATTTTTTTGACTGGCCAAAGTGTAATAAAATCATAATCTACTCGTCGTAAACTGGTACGATTGCAAACTAGCTAATAACTTTTCAATGGTACCTAAAATGACGAGCAGTTCCAAATTGGTTACCGAGTGGGAGTGTTCTAGGAGTGAAAATGAAGGAAGCCCAAACACAATTTTGCGAGGAAAAGATAGTAAGTTTGTCAATTAATTTTATTATGCTATATTTCTTCTAATTGAATTTGGGTTTGATTACGCCATGACAACATGCGTGTATTTATGTAATTTCTGACGATTTTTTCAGTGATTTTTCATCCGTTTACTGGCACTTTTTCATGATATTATGTAACTGAAAATGCAGAAAAAACATATCAACAATCAACCTAATTTGCAAAAGTATCAAAAGTCATTTTAAAATGGAGAAAATGAATTACAGCCCCCAAATTTTGGTTGATCATCTTGAGAAACAAATTAATTACGAAGTGCAAAAGCTCTGCTCAGCAAACCTCTCAATACGACAAGAATATCATAGTTTCAAACATCTTGCAGAAAATAAAGTGACAGTGTTACTATCAAAAAATTCTGAATTGAGTTCCAAACTGCATACTCAAGAAGAAAATAACCAATCCATTTGTGAGAGATTGTCTGAGGTGGTACAACAAAATTGTGTAATTGCAGAAAACAATCATAAGCTCATTGCCGAAAAAGATGAGTTAATGCAGAGAATTTGTGAGACAGAACAATCAAATTCGTTACTCTTCACAACAAATCAAGAACTTTTGGAGCAATTAGAAAAACATGCAGAGGAGAAGCGGATAGTTGAAATGAAATTATCAGCCAAATGTACAGATTTTGACAGAGTAAGAAAAAATTGCGATAAATTGCAACAACAGCTATGTGATATGATGGGACAAAAGCAAGAACTGAAATTTGAGTCAGATGATAAGTTTGAGAAATATGAGAGTTTAAAGAGAGAGTGTCAAAATTTAGACCAAAGATTTTCTTACGAGATATCACGGCATCAAATTGAAACCGCTGAACTCAACACAAAAATTAGGCAAGCAGAAGATAACATCCGACTGGAACAAGAAGCAAATGAAAATTTACTTCAGGAAGTTGAATCCCTCAAGAAAGAAAAGTGTTTGCTCGAAACCGTTCTTGATGACAAAACGAAAACTGAGAAAAAAGTGGGGTTAGAATTCCGAAACAAGATCAAGCAAATTTATAAAAAGAAGGTCATGGAGATTACCGCAATAAAAGTGCAACGTGATATTGAGCTTCAAAATATTCTTGAAGAGATGAAAAATTTGAAAGATCAACTGCAGGAATTGATGGAGGAAAAATATAATTTGAGATCCACGTTTTTAGAGGAAAGTCAGAATCAAAACTCATCCACAAAAGTTACGGAATCAACATACACATTAAGAATTGTCGATGATATTGAACGCAAGAAACTGCATTCGAACCAAAAATCTAATCCAACATCACAAACTTTGATTAGTTCAAGGCGCAGCTGCAGAAATAAACGAAAGCTGGGCGACGTCACCACGACCAATCCTCAAACAAACACAAGCAAAGAAAGAAATTATCTTATGAAAAAATTATTTGGTGTAACACCAACCTCATTTAAGACCTCAAAAGGGGAGAACCCATCATCTGATATGAAGCAAGTTGTAACATTAAGTGATTCGGAAGACGGACACGTATTATGAAACATATCATGCTTCCAAACTGCATGTAGACAAGCCTTTACAACCCTACAAATATGATTGCAAAATATAGCGACATTGTAAACCAAGCTTTATCAACTGAATTTTATGTATAGTAAAGATGACGTTTTAATAAAAATATCACCCCCAGAAAATCATTGGGTCTCTGTCATGTTTATTTTGAATACACTAAATAAATGTACTTCAGTTGAAATGACTTTCATTTAATTAACCAAATTTTTAATGCATATTAGAAAATTTCATATCCTGAAAATGGTAAATTACTTAACATATTTTGGTGCTAGATTATGATTTCAACATAAACTGGCTGCAGAATTTTTCAATTCAATAAATAATTCGTGAATTACTCAACTTTAAAAATTTACAGTTGCGTTCTATTGAAAATTTGTTTCAACTCGTCTTTGTTTGCTTAAATTATAAGAATGAAATTACTTTATTTGAGAGAAATGAAAGCCAGTCTTTTTCTAAACTCAAACAATAAAACTTTCTCGTCATGGATTTTTACAATATCAATATTAAAACGTCAACTGAATAAACATCACGTAGTCACTTGGAATCAAGAATATCATGTAAGCTTATTGAATATTGAAGTGTTGTCACCAAGACCATAAAAGACAAGTCATGCTTAGCTGCTACTTGCCGAGTAAACTCTTATCACCTTATTTTAGTTTATTGGGAAATTTTTAAAATGAAACAATTTCCATTATTTCTGGTTGTCACTATAACTCGAGCTATTACTAGTGGCGACGTGGAAAAGCATAGCCTCATTTTACCCCATTTAAACTGGCTGGATGGAATGGCCAACTGTTTCGTTTTGTATTTTCTTTTGCAAATATAGAGATTGCATTGAATCGGAAGCACGTAGACCAGCGTAATGTTCCTTACGTTTTATTTACAAAATTACATACGAAAATATATCTAAGCTTCAGTAAATGGACAACCTGCATTACCATATCATTTGTTACACTTTCGATAAAAAACACTCAATTTTATGATCTGCTGAAAAAGTTACAATTTAATGATGCATTATAATGTTCAGACTGGGGACATTATTGTACACTCAAGTCTAACCAACAAGTTTTTACTTCTACAAAACAAGCACTTGCTATGTTTTCATTGAACATATTTTTTGTAGCTCCAACAAGTGTTGATTTTACGTACGAGACTCATTTTTCTTCTTCTTCACAATTTTACCTATTGTACAGGAACCCCTTTCTTCAAAATCTTTACAAAATTTTCTACCCAATTGCAAAAATGGGTAAAAATGAATTTCATTTTGGTAATACGTGTCAACATATAATTTTCATGTGCAAATTTTGCAAATCTGATCGGCTCAGCCAACAAGGAGAAAGTTACCCTTTCCAAGATTTTGTATTCAGCTGTAATTCCCATCAAGACGACACATTCGAGAATAGAAAAATGCTCCAAAATATTTATAATCAAGTTACACAAGACGGACGAAACTTTACATATTACAAATTTAAAAGTAATACTATTGAAACACCATTTGGCAGTTTTGACTATCAGTTATTGGAACAAATAAAAGCTGCTAGAAAAATGGAAGACATTCTAAACATTTTCCTAAATCCAGACTTCAAAACAACGTTGGATGATATGATTCTATCGATTCTCGTTGATAAAATGCCACGGTTGTTACATACGGAACAAAATTTGTGGAAGCATTCTTATCTTTCCCCTTCCCTTGGAGGAGTAAAAACTAAATTAAATTTAGGAGTTCTGAAAATGAGTTCTAGATATTTCAATTTTATAACTTGTGATGGAAAATCATCCATTGATGAGCAGAGCTACTTGCGCCCTTTTGAAAAAGAAGTTTGGTTATTGTTGACGACAGTGGTGGTGTTAACCGTAGCCGTTGTTTGGGTTGCGACGACTCTATTAAACAGTAGAAAAAATCTTGAAAATGTTCAATGTTCACTTCTGCTTACAATATTATCTCTGCTACTCAACACTTTTGGATATTTCCCACCAGAAATTCACAAAAACGAGATAATACGAAAAGTTTTGGCAGTGTGGTTACTAACCTCTATAATTATCAGTAATGCGTATCGTGGAGACAATTTTGCTAAGACGACAGTGCCTCCAAAAATTAAGCGAGTTGGCCAATTTGAAGATTTAAAAGACTTCAAAATTTATTCAGAGAATTCATGCGAAGGTGATGATTCTATTTATAGCATTCAGTGCTACATGTTTTCCCCAGAACTTTTACAATGGTTTGCAGATCGGTTGCCAAAGCAAAAAAATATGCTTAAGCATGTACTGACCCTAAGTAATATCGATGATTTTGAAAGAAATGTTCAAACAACCTTTTCAAAAAAGGAACGAAATATGCTTGAAACCATCATGAAAATAACTAGGGTGAATCCTAAACAAATTAAAAATCCTATTGAAATTCAATCCTTACTGAAAGATTGCATGAAAACAGCGTATATTGCTGAGAACAATGATATTGTCAACCTTATCGGAATCCTAAATGAAGGTTGCAGTGAGAACTATATGTATTCAGGCAATGACGCATGGTTCACTGAAACATTTGAGTGGCATGTTCAAGAAAATGGGGGAGGATATATGAAGAGAAGATTGCGCTCATTAGAATTTTCAGGGATTTACAATTTTTGGAGAAAGTGGTTGACGACCCAAAGTGAAATCAAAAGAAAGAAAGTTTGTTCACAGACAAGGGTGAAAAAACTTTCACTGAATTCAAACATCATCGTTATTTTTTATGTGTATGTAACTTTCAATGCAATTGGCATTCTAATTTTAGTTGCCGAAAATGTTTTATATTCATGTTCAGAATGATGTATCCTCATCATCACCTAAATTATTCATCAATTTAATAAAAATAAAAAAAAATATTAATTTTTGTCTGAAACATTTTCTATGTGCATTACTTTTTCTCTGCTCATAACATACATACTTAGGATAGAATGCCCCATCTCATTTCCGAGTGTCCTTGAAAGTTGAGCCTACCGTACCATAAAAAAGGATGAGCACACTCAAGCTTGTAAGCATTCCTCACACATAATTCTCTCACTTTTTTGTCTTCTCCAGCAAGCTTGCCGGAGAAAGTCGGGAGCGTGAAAGAGGAATGCTGCACTGCGCTGAAATGGAATCAAAGCATGTAGTGCATGACATTTCAGATCATCACATGTTTTTTGCGGATCTTCTCACGATCAGTAAACAACTCCTGGCGCATTTTCTTGCAGCGTGAGCTCATCAACTAACGACAAGCAATAAATTTTAACTGTTTTTAATTAGTCATTCACTTTCAAACTAAAAAAATACAAATACGTTAGAATTACAATAAGCACAGAATGACAAATCAAGTGGAAAATAGAAAAGCTGAGAAACAATGGTGAGTTTTTAAGGAAAACAGGAAATGTATTTTACATTAAACGTTAATAATATGGTTGATTTAATTTTTGTGAAGGTTACTTTCTCTCATGAAGAAAGTCCAGGAAATCCATGCCAAAGGGAGAAACTGGAACGCTGATGATATTTCTTCATTTCTTTGGTCCGAACCTTCACCAGAGGTACAATAACCTATGATAAGACCTAAATTTGATTTGTGAAGTTGCAATGTAAATTAATTACATTTTCCATCCAGTTTTTAGAATTGATTTTTTCGAAATTGGACGACCACCCAACCATACTACAATGTAGACTAATCAACTCCCATTGGAAACTAGGAGCTAATTTGCATCTAGAAAAATTACAGCTAGCCAAATGGACACATTGGAATCCTCAGCCAAGTCAACTAGCATCAGCTCCTGTGGTGCGAACTTTTGACAAGCACCTAAAGGCTAGGCGCTCTTACTACGTTGCCTCTCCAAAAGTGATGGAACGTTGTGCTGGGAACCCTCTCCCTTCAAATTCATTAACAATAGCCGGTTTCAAACCATATTGGGCAAGAAACGACGAGGTAGAGTCAAAATGTCTGTTACGTGAGCCAAAATGTGCAGTGGGTAGAATTGACAAGTTTATGTTAAGATTTGGCCATTTTATCACCTCCTTCACACTTCATGATTTGGAAGTTTCTGTGCTCGACTTGGAAGCTACTTTCCGTCACATGCAGAATCTCAAAGCTCTCACTTTCTCATCCTTACATTTCCGCCCAAGGCAAATGTCTTTGGTGACGACGGATGTCGTCCAGAGCAAAGAAATTATAACCATTTCCCCGCATCTCTCTCATGTCCAGCTCAAACACAGCACAAGGGAGTCAGTTACTTGGTTGCTAGAGTTATGTGGAAATCAACTAATCAGTTTGGATATGGAAGGTTGCGTCCCTATCGGTTCTCCATTGAGACTTACTCAGCTTCGTCAATTAAAAGTTTGTCGATTTGAAGCAGAAAATTTTAACGAGCTGGTAAGAGAAATGGGAGAATGTCCCTGTTTGGAATATCTTTCTCTGCTCCTTCCAATCGGGAATGAAGTAATGTTGGAGTGTGTTATGGAGTTTGTTAACGGATTTTCTACAACTCTTAGTTCTCTTTATTTGGATATTGAGATGGGAGAAGGGAAGAAAAATCAACGTGAGAAACTTGTAGAATTATTAAAAAATGGGAAAATATTTCCTGTTTTGAAACAATTGGCAATAACTAACGTGAGGGGTGAGTGGAACGTTGCCAAATTAAAAGAGGTGATAAAACCAAAGTTCCCAATGTTGGAAACACTTTGGTTTCATGGTCACTCTGATTGGAAAGAAGCAATAAAGGTTGAGAGGATGTGTATTTGCGTGGGATCTAGTGAAGTCAGGATTGGAGTAAGATAAATTAAAGTTCACTGACAACTGGAAATAGTGTGCTGATGCTTAAAAACCTTGTGTCAAACTACCTATTATTGTTAATCAACTAAACTTACTAAAAGTAAACTTAAGAAATAAATAATTATTTAGTCATAAAGGTAGTAGAATGTCCGAAAAAGATACCTCATATTAATGAAACTAGAATGTAACTAATAAATAATAGGATGGATTTTTAAATAAAACACAAACATTGTGTTGTGCCATTTGACAAACGCTGAACTAAATTGTTAAAAACTGATGATCTGCAATACATTAGGAAAACATGTAAAAGAAACTGTGCCTTAATTTAAAAACTAATAAATGTAAATTAAAGTTTGCTCAACATTCAATTTAAATGGCTTTATTCGATTTAAAGCATCCGAAAACTTTGGCAGCTGCCTGATGGAAGCATAATCAAAAGTACAAAATATTAATTTATTAATTATAGGAATTCCATTCAGGATGTTTTTTTAAACCAGCACAAAAAAATAACAAGCATGGGGTAGCGCATAGAAAATTAATGCATTCATGGGACATGCCTCAATATTTATAAACGATAATGTATTGCTTTATCTAAATGTTGAGGTGTATTACATGGATTTCCTTGCGCCTAAATTTTCAAGTAGAAAATTCAACAAAAGAAATTAATTTTGTAATCTTTTATCTGACTTAAAAATATATATTTTGTCAAAATTATGAACAAATTCATTGAGCTCTGCTCCCAACGTTGTTGCTAGTGAACTATACAATAATGCGCCTTTTGGGCAGAATAACGCTGCCACTCTGTCACTGCTACCACCGTCTAATTTACTGGTGTCCCGGTTGCTATTACTTTTTAAATAACTTTTTAAAACTAAACTTTATGTTTGTTACCTCCACACCTATTTTTGTTACTCTGTTTTTGAAGACAAAAACATAGTTCCGGACCCAAAATTTAGAGCATGAACACTTGCTGCCTCCGTTTATACTGCTCCTATGATACCTTAGACTTTTTAGTAATTCTGCAATAAAACAAAAACCAGCTATGAAATTTCCACCCAGAAGAACTACAAATATCACCAGGATATTTCCAGACATATTTGGTTTCTCTAATAGCTGCTCAGCGCTTAGGCTATTCTGAACCACCGACATAGTGCCAAACTTTGCCAAATTCTCCCACCAACCCCACAAAGCTGATGCTTCCACAGTACGAATCCTCTTGAGCTGGTTTTGTCCAATCCATCCGAACATACTAAAACTAAGACTTTGACTATAAATAGCATCGTGACCAACGTAAACGTTCCTAAATCCTTGTGACATAAAGTTACGCTCATGGGAACGACATAGAGATTGAGGAAGAATGGCAGCTGTTCTGTTGCAGTTTTTCAATGACTTTACCAACAGTTTCAATTGTTGTTGATGAAAATGTTCCATAAATGCTTCAGTTAGATTACGGCGATCCGGGACGTCGTAGTAAAGGCTCTTTACAAGAGATGATAACGAGTGAATCATCTTGGAATTATTCACAACCCTCTCAAGTTCCTCATATTTTAGTGGGGGGGTTTGTTGATTTTGTATAAAAATGGTTCCGAACTCATGATATTTCCACCATATTTCTGAGTAAGAGCGATCAAAATCTTGAAAAAGTATTGAATGATTGTTCACCGAGAAATCTGTTGAGGCATTTCCATTCATACGTCTCCAAATTGTATCAAACCATGTCATTGACGGTTGCAATCTTGAATATACTTCAAACCCATCGTTGACAAGTTGGTCAAATGCCGTGTAAGGAATCAATTGGAGTGGTGCTATCATCTTATACACATTATCATTTTTGTATGCATTACTTAGTACAATTCCCGCCAAAAGTATGCCAGCAAAAACATATCTGAGTGAGGAAATTTCCAACTGCGAAGTGGAAAAGGGTTCTCCTTGCTCAAGTAAATATTTGAAGGAAAATAATCCCTCATAATGAATTCTAAACGTCGCTTTGTTTTGGGTGATGAGCTGATTCGCAAACTGCCCCCAAGGTAAAATGAAAAACATAATTAATGTGACGATTCCAATTCCAACCCAAATTTGAATGTCAAATATGTTAACAAGTTCTTTAAACGCGATTTTTTCCTTTGGAGGTCTCCCACAACTGATAAAATTTAAACTCTCCCCCGCATCATGGATTGAAAAAGGCGTGTATTCGTAAGTTTGTCCAACTGTGGTTGACAGAAATATTTTTAGTGCATGCATTCGATTTGCTTCGCTACTAGCAAAAAGTTTTCCATTTGAGCAATAGTGACGCAAACCATCAGAAAGTAGTATGTCACCCGGCATTCTAAAAGTATAGTTTTTTAAAATTGAGACCCAGATTTCACTTACTCCATACGCAAATAAATCATCTGACGATCGAAAGGGTAGGTTTGATATTGAAAATCGTCTATTAAGTTTGTTATTTTGACAATTTTTTATGTGCAAAATTATTTTTTTGTTCTTTGCAAAAGTAAAACCTCTAGGAGCCTCAAAATCCACATAAGTCGTTCCAGCAGGAGTAGAAAGTTTGTACAATTTATCTATAATTTCGTTGGATTGTTGCAACAGTATTTGCTTCACATCTAAATTCGTGGTTGCATTTTGGCGATAAAATACGCAATGTTGACAAGGAGACAACAAGAATACTTGTTGAACCGTTGTCGTTTTCTGCTGGTTATTTGGTGTTACAAATACCACCAAAAATAATTCAATCGTGGCCCAGAGAGAGGTGGGAACACCACCACCTTTCACTTTATGAATAACCATGTGCTGCCACGAATCAACGAAAGCTTTGAAATCAGTTGCAGATCGATATTTATCTATATTTTCCACAATCATATTAATTGCAGGAACAGAAGGGGGGATTCTTTGAAATTCTGAATGATACTTGGGTTTGGGTCTAATATTAGCAGGCCGGAAGCTAAATGCCTCCTGATATTGAAAATAGTTGAGAAACATATGCGCCACTTTGTCAACATTAGCTAAAACCTTGTCGAACTTCTTGAAAATGGGGTTGGGATTTTGAATTCCAACCGTCACAACGCAATTCCAGGGCTTAGATTTGGGAACAAAATCAAAGAATTTTAGTTGCATACAGATTCCAGATGGATTATCAGGCAAGTAGAAATTTCCCTCGAAAAGTGGAGAATACGGACAGCTTCCTGTGGTATTGTTTTTGACGGATAAAATATTCAAGCCAGGCGGAGCCATTATAATTTCTTCGGTGATTCGGTGTAACCAGCGTTTAATTGGACTTTTATAAATGAGCAGAGCGGCTTTTGGTGTTCGAAGAACTATCGGAATTTCTAAAGGAGCAAAGTCCACATTTTCATAATTTGTTATGTGAATGAAACACAACGGATTCTGGAACCGGCCAAGATAAATATTCAAATCTTCTAGACGACCAAAATTAATTTTTGGCTTGGTAGCTTCATATTCAAGTTGACTTTGCATATAGTCTGTGGCTCGCGGATGTTTTATGATTGGAGCAAGACCCCATAATGGACCATAAATGTAGTTTTGGAGCTGCACAGATGAATTTACTTGAGCTAGTTGATTGAAAACGACAACTACTACTAAAATTAACTTTTTACGGTTACAGTTATCCATATTTACAAATTTCGTTTGAATGTTTTTTAGATTCAAATGTTACTATTTCGTGCAAAAAACGTATGTGGTTGGTTATTTGACGATAAATGTTTCAAGACAGTTCGTATGCCAGGAATGCTTTGAAGGATTCAACAAACTTGTCTGGAACATCCACATAATCGATAGATAAGTAGTCGACTCTGAGTCCATATCCTGTTTCTTAAATTGCTTTTGGCAAAATAGAATATTACGAGCCCAGAACGAAATTTATCATAAGCAGAGTCAGAGTACTATCGGCATATTATCAGAAACATAGTCACACAGACAAACAGAATTCTAGTCCCTTGAAGAAAAATTAATTACGTTGTTAGGGCTGCTTAATCGAAATTTGGCCACAAAAATAATTAATTGCTTGGGTTGGATCGAGTTGACACTAATACCATTATCTAGCTGTTATGTCATGGGAAATAAACCCGACAGATCGAGATGTAATGATGTAACTTTAAAATTCCCCAATTCCCCCTCCCCTTCTGAGTGATCCCCACCTCTAGAATTTATTTTATTTTAATAAGGTCACAAAGGTCACATTGGGGTTACCTAAGAATTTGGGAGCCCCATTAATGAACTGTTCTCTCCAGTAGCTTCATTTTGATGTATCACAACCCATACCTTACTAGTACAAAAAATATTTGACCTTATCATGGTCATAGGTCACGTTGGGGCTATCCAAAACTTTCAAAAGTAGTATCACTGATCTAGTCTCACCAGTACCTTCATTTTGATTTATCACAACCTATACCTTACTATTCAAAAAAATTGACCTGACCTTTGACCTAGTAGTTCCCCTTAACCGATTTGACCCATCTTCGAACTCGACCTTACTTTTGACCTAATATAGTGATTAGTGAAAACAGAATTTAAAAAAGTCAAACCGTTTTTGAGTTATCTTGCCCCCAGACGGACAGACGACATCCAGGGTCTTTTCAATATATACCTAAAGGTACATAATAATTACATTGGATCATACGTTGGATAAGCAATAGATTTTATATTGAGAGCTTAGTCTTTCATTGTAAATTTGTACAATTTTCATTTGTTTTACCATAAATTTAGAGAAATACTTTGACGGTTCTATTATTGATTTGCTGACATATATTTTATTAAATAGTTTAATAACATTTTTGGATAGGTCCAAACATGAGTTTTTAAAGCTAAAGAACGGCAACTTGACAAGCCTTAACGTCTTCAATAAAACATCTTTATACCTTTTCGAAATCTGTTTTAATAACTGCTTTTACAGACAATGTTGTGGGTGGATGATGGTCTCAAAATTCAATTTTGAACGGCATAAAATCGACAGAAAAGTGTGCAAGCAATGTAAAAAATTGAGACAGTCAAAAGTTGTCTCGACCTTTTTAAACCGAATTTTAAGTTCTGCTACTCCACGCCAATTTTTGTCACTTTGTTTTTGAAAGCAAAAACATAGTTCAGGACCCAAAATTTGGGGCATGAACACTTGCTACCTCCGTTTCTATTCCTTATATGATATATTAGATTTTTTAGTAATTCTACAACAAAACAAAAACCAGCAATGAAATTTCCTCCCAACAGAACAACAAATATCACCAGGATATTTCCAGACATATTCGGTTTCTTTAATGGCTGCTCAGCGCTTAAGCTATCATGAACCAGTGATGCGGTGCCAAACGTTGCTAATTTTTCCCACCAGCCCCATAACGCTGCTTCTTCTGCCGCACGAATCCTTTTAAGGTGGGATAGTCCAATCCATCCATGCACATTAAAACTAAGACTTTGACTATAAATAGCATCGTGACCAACGTAAACGTTCCCAAGTCCTTTTGACATAAAGCTTCGCTCATAAGTATGGCATAAAGATTGAGGAAGAATGGCAGCTGTTCCGTTGCATTTTTCCAACGACTTTATCAATAGCATCAGTTGTTTTTTATGAAAATCATCCATAAATTCTTCAGTTAGACTACGGCGATCCGGAAACTCGTAGTAAAGTCTCTTCACAAGAGCTGATAACGAGTGAATCATCTTGGAATTATTCACAACCGTCTCAAGTTCCTCATATTTTAGTGGGGGGGTTTGTTGATTTTGCATAAAAATGTAACCAAAATCATAATATTTCCACCATATTTCTGAGTGAGAGTGAAAAAAATCTTGAACAATTATTGAATGATTGGTCACCAAAAAATCCGTTGATGCATTTCTATTCATATTTCTCCATACTCCATTAAACCATGTAATTTCCGGTTGCAATCTTGAATATATCTCAAAACCATCGTTGACAAGTTGGTCAAATGCCGTGTAGGGAATCGGTTGAAGTGGTGATATCATCTTATAAACATTGTCATTTTTATATGCATTACTGAGTACGATTCCCGCCAAAAGTGTGCCAGCAAAAACATATCTGAGTGGCTGGACTTCTAATTGCGAATTAGGAAAGGGATCACCTTGTTCCAGTAGGTATTTGAAGGAAAATATTCCCTCATAATGAATTCTAAACGTCGCTTTGTTTCGAGTGATTAGCTCATTCGCAAACTTCCCCCAAGGTAAAATGAAAAACATAATTAATGTGACGATTCCAATTCCGACCCAAATTTGAATGTCAAATATGTTAACTAGTTCCTTAAACGCGAGTTTTTCCGCTGGAGGTCTCCCACAACTGATGAAATTCAAGCTCTCTCCAGCATCATTGATTGAAAAAGGCGTGTATTCGTAAGTTTGCCCAACTGTGGTTGCCAATGATATTTTGAGGATGTGCATTCGAAATTTTTCTCTAGTTTCAAAACGTTTTCCATTTGCGCAAAGTTGGCTCAAACCATCTTTCCCTAAATAAATGTCATCCATTATTCTAAAAGTATAGTTATTTAAAATGGAGAACCAGATGACACTTACTCCATGTGCAAATAAATCATCTGACGATCGAAAGGGTAGGTTTGATATTGAAAATCGTCTATTAAGTTTGTTATTTTGACAATTTTTTATGTGCAAAATTATTTTTTTGTTCTTGAAATCCCTGGGAGACGAAAAATCCACAAACGTCGTTCCATCTGGAGTAGAAAGTTTGTACAATTTATCTATAACTTCGTTGGATTGTTGCAACAATATATGCTTCACCTTTAAATTCGTGTTTGCATTTTGGCGATAAAATACGCAATGTTGACAAGGCGACAACAAGAAAACTTCCTGAACGCTCATTGTTTTCTGTTGATTCTTTGGTGCTACGAATACAACCAGAAATAATTCAATCGTGGCCCAGAGAGAGGTGGGTAAACCACCACCTTTCACTTTATGAATAACCATGAGCTGCCACGAATTAACGAACTCATTAAAATCTGTTGCAAATCGATATTTATCCATATTTTCCACAATAATATTGATGGCTGGAACAGATGGGGGGATTCTTTGAAATTCCGAATGATGCTTGGATTTAGAGCCAGGCCGGAAACTAAATGCCTCCTGATATTGATAATAGTTGTGAAATTTGTACACTGCTTTACCAACAGTGGTAGGAAGTTTGATGAAATTATTAAATATAGGAATCGGATTATTGATTCCGATCGTCACCATGCAATTCCAGGGTTTAGATCTGGGAACAAATTTAAAAAAATTGAGTTGCATACAGATTCCAGATGGATTATCAGGAAAGTTGAAATCTCCGTCGAAAAGTGGAGAATATGGACAGCTTCCTGTGACATTGTGCTTGACGGTAAACCTTTTCAAGCCAAGTGGAGCCATTATCACTTCCTCGGTGATTCGGTGTACCTTGCGTTTGATAGAGTTTTTATAAATGAGGAGAGCTGCTTTCGGTGTTCGAAGAACCATCGGAATTTCTAAAGGAGCAAGGTCCACATTTTCATAATTTGTTATGTGAATGAAACACAACGGATTCTGAAACGGGCGAAGATAAATGTTCAAATCTTCTAGACGGTCAAGATTAATTTTTGGTTTGGTAGCTTCATAGTCAAGCAGGCTTTGCAAAAAATCTGTGCTTTGCGGATGTTTTATTAGCGGAGCAAGAGCCCGTAATTGGCCATACATGTAGTTTCGGAGCTGCACAGAAGATTGTGTAACAGTTAAATGATTTAAAACAGTAACTAACAACAAAGTTAACTTTTTACAACCACAGATATCCATATCTACAAATTTTTCGTGAAAAGTTTAAAAACAAATGTTATTTCATGCAAAGAACGTAAGTATTTAGTTGGTTATATGACTATAAATGTTTTTAGACAGTGTGTATGCCAGGAATGCTTATGCGGACTAGATCGTTTCGAACATTCTTCGAATCGATTCGATAGTAGGCCAAAAACATTCTTTTTCTTAAATGGTTGTCGAAAAATTGAAATTAGTTTTAGCAAGCGAATTCAAATGGGGTGTATTTCATTTCCTGAAAGAAAAGTAATTATGTGGTTCTGATTGGTTGCTTGAAAATTTGGCATAGAAAATAATTGCTTGGGTTGGATCTAATAAAAATAACAATTACTACTACAAACGATATTCAGCTCGAAATGAAATAGGGAAGATTGACACGAAATTTTAAACGCATAGGTACTAGTATCACACTGCCAATAAAAATTTAAAATTAGCTATCTGTTATTGGTGAAAAGGCTCAACAGAATAAACATTTTAAAGCGATTTTCCTGTCGATTTAATTTTATTAGCAATACATTTAATTTTAATGTATATTTTGGTAAGAATTTTTTTTAGCATGAACAAAGGCCTTACACGAAAATTACACTTACAAACAAAACTAAACTCATCCTGCAAGATTATCAAATCCTGGTGAATTTTCCGCATCATGATATCTATAAAAGGAAGGAAAAATGCAAGAAATTCAATGGCATTGAATACTGTAGGAAAATTTAGAATGCTAAACAGAACAAATCAGTCTAGTGGAAGCATATTACGATTGTACAATTCTTTGAAGCTTTTACTAAATCAATAATTTCCCATCAAAATCTCAAAATCTGGTACAATATTAAAAACACTTCAACATGAAGAGCCCGCTTGAGTCATCTCTTGTTTTTATGGTGTGTGATTAACTTGTTGTTCATCATTGCACTTGTCACAATTAGTTGGATTGGCTATTTCGTCTTTTTTGTGTACCAAAATCTCATAGTGTGGTTTGTGTCAATTTAAAAAAATATCTTAGTAAAATATTAACGAGGAAACCACAAACCTAGTTGAGCTGCAATTTGGGTGGGAATAGTTTATATGGGCTACATATGGGTAAAAATGGACGTATGCAAAATACTGGGTGCCAATGGCTACCCGGGTGGGTGTCGAGTGGAAAATTTTGGTTTTTCAAATATTTTAGTTTTTGTTTATGGGAAATAACATGGGGAAAATCAAGTTCGAGAAGGGGGGCGCGTTACCGTTTTTTCAAAAATCCGACTTCTGGGCAAACATGCATTTTCTGAAAGCTTATGCACGTATAAAGAATACTCGTTTCATATTTAGCCAAAATCATGACATTTACATGAATTGGTGGACATAAACAAGATTTTTGTACAAAAGTTGGATTTTTGAAAAAAAACTGCAACGGTCCCCAATGCAGATCAGATCAATGCAAGTACTTGCATTGATCTGATGGAAAATTATAGCAATTACTGATATAGAGGATTGGATTGAACACATATTATATCATTCATTAGGCATTTCAAGTATGACATTATTTCCTAGCAACAAAAATATCGATCCTTTTTTTGCAAAAAAATAAAAACAAAATGTAAAAAATGTTTTCTAACTTAAAAAACTGCCTGATATTCAGTTGACTATTTTTTAAAACAAAATTAGACCTTAAACCATTTTATCACTTTGGTACTAAGACATAAAATGGCATTTAAATTATTACTGTTGATAAGCCTCTCCATTGCGATTTCATCCCAAGATGGACCACCAGCCGGAGGGGGCCAACATGAGCCAACAATTTCGATGAGCAGGGAGGAGTTGGATAAGCTCCTTCAGGAGGGGCTCGACTTAACAGCCAAGGGATCCGACGTCACACGTCCCGCATCAAGAATAGGATCACTTTACCCATATCCTGCTCAATCCCTCCACCAAAAATTGGTCCGTGATATTTTCCACCACTTAAACAAGGATCGGATGGAAGAATTTGTGAAGAAATTTAGCTCATTTCCTACCCGCTCCGCTCACTATTCATCCGACGGACCAAATGGAAGTGCAGAAATCTGGCTAAATGAGGAGATCAACTCCGTGCTTAGTAATTACAAAGGATTCACCATTTATAAAGTGGGCTACACCCTCAAACCAGACGATAGCAATCCTCTCTACCGACAAGAAACCATTATAGTAAAGCTTCATGGACAGGACCGACCCCATAGAAACGAGCTCGTCATCCTCGGCGCACATTATGACAGCATTAACTCTGCTACTAGTGATGCCGGTGGCGGTTCTACGGTAATCCCAGCAGCTCCAGGAGCTGATGACAATGCCAGCGGCTGCGCTGTCGTTTTGGAAGTGTTGCGGTTGATTGTCGAAACCCGGTTGAGATTCGAGCACGGGCTCGAGTTCCATTTTTATGCTGCAAGAGAGTTGGAGCTAATTGGAAGTCAGGATGTGGTGGCGCAATATTTAAATAAGACGGCGAAGGTCAGAGCTATGCTCAATTTGGATGGGCTTGGCTACCAATCTTCAAAATATGGAAAGACCATTGCGTTGAATTATTATGGGACGGATCCAGAACTGATGGAGTACGTCAAGAATCTGACTACCGACTATGTTGAGGAATACAAGACAATGGAAAGAGATTGCCAGTTTGCAAAAGCCTGCCTTTCCGACCACATTTCTTGGAATACGAGCGGGTTTCCAACGGCTTCCGTGTCTGAAGCAGAGATTAGCGTGATTATTTAACATTTCTATAATTTAAATCTATTAATTCTATTAATAAATTGCGTAGTTTTATCATTGATCAGATGAACAAATCATTCCATTATTTCCAGCCGTACATTCATTCATTAGCGGATAGCATTGAGACGGTGAACTTTGAGCAGGTCACAGAGATTGCGAAGATCGCTCTAGCGTTTATGATTGAATTGGGAGATCCTATTATTCCCAACTCGACCCCAGCGACACTCTTCATGAATAAACCAGGAGTGATAATAATGATTGTATTGGCTGCAGTGGGAATCAGTTTTGATTTTTAATTAGAGATGCTTTCTATTTATTTTACATCTGCTGGATTATAAATTATTCAGACTTTCCATTCCATCTTGTGGGACAATAATTTATTTTTAATAAAAATTATTGTAAACATTACAACAGGAAAAGTGAAAATTTAATTTTGGAATAAATTATTTAAAGGAAGCTAATTTAAGAATGATTTTCCAACGGGCAGTTAGAGCTCAAAAGTTTTGATTAGCCCTCTGGGGTGCAACAACAAAATACTTTTTATTGGGTTTAAATGCCACAAAATAAGAACTAAATTATAATTAGCAATTGAAATTATATTTAAATTATTGTTCCTGACGCTTTTCAAGTAAACAAATTATAATTAAATTCAAATTATTTTATAAATGCACATCCGTAGTTCAACATTGCATCATCGTTATCACATTTCTGACGTGAAAGTCATTTGCTTCCTTCCAGCATCATCAATGCTATCATCCTGTCCATCGTTGCTGGGTTTCCCCAAAAAGTATATAAAAAAGACAAAAACTCCTACCAAACAATTAACTGCATCAAACGGAGCAAATATCCAGAGCAGTAGTTGGGTATTCGCAAATGGTATTAACATGCGTGTCACATTAAAAGCAAGTTCGGAAATATGCATGATTCCCATTAAAACTAATAGTTTCAAATTGGTTGAAAAACAAATCTCAACTTGCTGCTTCAGAGCTTGATTTGTACCTTCTTCAAAATTCTTTATAATATTCCATTTTGTGCTGATGACCATTATCACATTCATGGCAAGTAAAACTCCAACAATGTAGAAAAGAGGGGCAACAGGAAACAGTCTCAGTTCAGCAAAGCACAACTCTTCATGGTCCATAAAAAGTTGAGAGGAGGTGATCACATTGGCCGAAATCACGAGTGGAAATGCAACGGCTAGTAAAGAGCTTACTACAATCTGAATCCAGTCCACCTTGAGACCTTGCTGAACTTTTGAGGGGGAAACCCTCCACCGCAACTCTAATATCAAGGCTGTTAAACAAAAGTAGGCCACCAAAAGAAAGGTGACTGCAGGTGATGCTTTGAAACCAAGTTAAATGAAAAATAAATTATGCACTTGCAAAGAATTAGTTGTACTTTGAGTCATAATATTTTAAAAATTGTTACCTGCTGCAAGACACACTGCTTTATTCAAGTAACGTACATCATGATATGCGGTGGGCAACAGGTTCCGAAGCGTCAATGGCAATAGCCCCACCAGAAGGGCCGCAACATTCAATAATCTCATCCAGTTTTGAATTGTCACCCGATAAAAGCGTCGGAGGAGGAGCACCAAAGTTGCGATGAGAAACAGGATGGAAATAAGACTTAAAATGATGAAAAATAGATGACTTCGCCACTCAAGTATTTCACTCATTGTTTTAGATTTTTGGTCACTGCGGCAAAATATTATGTCTCCCCAATACCCAAACTCCCCCTCCGAATCAATACAATAGTCTGTATAATAGAAGGGCTCCGCGAGGCTGCGCCTGCTCAGCGAACTTCGATCATCCTCCAGACTTCCATCCTCAAGTAGTTCAATACTACCAATATGTATATAATTAATTATTTAGTAAGGAAACGAGCCCTTTACTTTTAAAACTTGTGTGATACGAGGATAGATAGTCAAATGTTAGCATACCTAATCCCTTGATGATGGTAGCTAACAGGCAAAAGCACACGTTTTCGTTTGGAACACTTTGGAAACCCAAAAAGAATGGGAGATTTTCCACGATTTATATCCAGCATGTCTGGTTCAAGATTGGTGCTACTTCCATTAAAATATTTTAAATTGATATTAAACCTCGGTGTCCAATCACCTCTTAGACAATTATTTGTCGATGCGCTTAGAATTTGGTAAGGTGGACAACATTTGCGGATGCATTGGCTCGGATTGGAATTAACTCCTTCGGAGAGTACAGAACAGTTTCCCCTACACACTTTAAATGTTATCTGTCCATCTCCAGTCTTATTGGAAACGCAATACTGATCCACACGATAAGCATACCGTTCCCATTCCTCCTTATTCCAAATCAGAGTTCCAGACGGAAGAATAATCGAAAGATTGGAGCTCGCCTGGTTTGGGTCCGGATGCCAATGAAGGAATTCTATTGCATCGCACTCCAAATTCGATTCATGCCGATATAATCCAAATCTAAGTTGTGAGTTCTCTTGAATAATGTCCATATTACTGTCCCGAAAGAGGCTTTTGGGAAAGTCTACCTCTTTAAATGAAATATCAAGATCATTATCAACGCACTTTAGAACAAGTGTTACCCCTTCTCCTCCCACCAATTGTCTCCCTGATGAGAAAATTATTACTATAGAAAATTTAAGGTGAAAAAACTTCCAGACTTGTTTTTCTCTGCACATTATAAATTTTCAATTATAGCAAATTAAAATGTGAATAGAAAACTGTCAAAAATTTGCTTTTGCTTTGCTATTTCGTTGCAGTGCCTAACTGCGACTGAAAATGAATTGGATAATATGAATGGACAAGACTACGTAGTCACGTTGCGTGACTACGTCTACTCAAACGGTGAAGTTCATCTCGCTGCAAAATCTCATCTCTGGTCAAGTCATGTCACAAATTGGTTGCTATTAAATCAACTTGTTTGTTTGGTGAAACTTTCAAGGAGAGATGTTGTTTAGGATGTGAGACAACGTGAACTAGTATTGGAGTCTGCAACAGATATTGAAGCAAAAACTAAAACACCATTAGGTATCCTTGTATCATTTTAATATTGATGATTGAGAATTACATGGGATTGTGATGATGATATAACACCATGGCTTGCTCACCCAGAGCAGGTTTTGCTTTCCTACTAAATATATATATGCGCTGACGATGACGTGAAGTTGAGTGAGAAACATAAATTTATTATTATTGACCTTGAGTCGAGGTAAATACACAATGATCTGAACTGATATAATGATGATGCTTGCATAAGAAAAAGGATACATTGTAGTTGTCAGCGTTTATTTTAAATTTAATTGGGAGTTTCAAAAATTATGGTTTATCCACAGTCGGAATTTTACTCCAATAATACACTCCACCTTTAGATCGCTACCTTTACCCTTCTTTGTAATAATGCTAGCAATCCCATCCGCAAGATAATTTTTTTTTTAAATTTGGAGTTCAGTAACCCGGGATTCAATGGACTTTAATAGGACACCAAGTAACTGTGAATCATATGCATGGGAACGAGAGAAAGGAAACTGCCTTTCGATTATACGTTTTGCCACCTCGTGTAGTTTGAGGAAAATTGGGAAGAGAAAGTAGACACGTCGTCATGAAAGTCTTATGATGAGATGATGATGTCACAAAATTGTGATGCTTGTAAAAGTCACACAATCCTTTTACTACGGTATTGAATGCATGTAATTATTTCCCATCGTGTGTGTAAATGCTCCATTTCATTAGCATTACCATTATTAGCAATTCATGAATTATTGTTGTGGTATGGTCCACGGATGCAGGTTGTTGCGATGAAGATTAAAGTAGATGAGTTTACCAAATGCAGCAGCACCTGTTAATCGCTTATAAATGTTCCAGAGGCAAAAAAAAAGTAAAATAAAAATTTGATCAAGTTAATTTTCAACGAATTCATCTTTATTTTTCGTTCCCGTTCAGTTACTTATACCTTTTGTTCAATCGAATATGGAAAAAAATTATTTCAACTTGCAAGCTGATATAATTTTACCAATTCTAGCATGAAAAAAATTAGTAAGTAGTATCAAATTCATAGTATTTCATATACAATCACAATTCAATGACCTGGCCACATATAGAAATTGAATCGAACTCCCATCCACGTGACAGCTTTTCTCTGTCACCTCGTTAAATGTCAAGCGCAATCAAATCCTCCTGTGTGTACCACTCAGATAGATCTAGGAACAAAAATCTGACTGATTACAACATCGCCAACATTACAAAAATCATTTTTTAGCCGTTGAACTCTCATATACATACCAAATTGGACATTGGCAACAGCAGACACCACGTCACTAGACCTTAAATTGACATCTGGAGAAAGTTTACTTTCTGAAATGTTCTCATCCAAGTGCGTCCCTTGTCCTTTTTTCTTTTCAGATGACTTCCACCTATGATTAACTAGGAAGATAATAATACAATTTGAATTAGGTCATACATATAAATGAATGTAAAAAATCTCCAAATAATAAAATAGTTTTAATATTTTACCATGAGGAGAGCTGGTTTTCTTATTGCCAGACTTCTTCACCAGACGTTTCTTGCCTTTATGGATAGTTGATTCCGGCCCTTTAAGCAACCATTGAAATATTTTACTGGTTATCGCCATCTAATACAAATCAGAAAGATATTAGCATATTACTTCCACAAATCAATAATTATAGAGCAAAACATGTTCGCAAGACTCATGCACGTTTCACACAATATAAAAACTACTTCATGTCACTTACCCTTTCGCACAGCGCTTCCATCTCTGCTTGACTCCACTTTCCCCCGGATTCTTGAATTGGGGTGTTAGCCATTCCGATTAACCTGAAGAAAAAATAAATAGAATTGATCACATTATATTCGCATTTAATAGTTGTTATGATTAGATTAAAATTTAAAAACATGAAAAGTGGAATCCTTCTTTGTTCTTACAATTTTCTAACATAATTTGGATTCCAATTCGCTGAAGAGATTCGTTTTGGTGACATCTTTTCCGACTGATATTCAAAACGTTGAGCCAGGAAGCTGAGGTTGAAATGTTTTCTCTGTATTCCAGAAAATAATTAAGTGAGTGAGATTCCTGGTAGGATAACAATCGGTTGATTGTATGATATTTTCTCCGGAAACCACTGAATAATGTGTCAAGCTGAATGAATGGCTTATCACGTTGTGGAAGAACCAGGTTCAAATTAAGAAGGCTATTATGCACTATGCATGTATTTTCACTTCAAGTAGTGGCCAGAAAAAAACTGAAAATCCCGTTTCCAAGAGAAAATCTTCCAAAATCACTGGTGAAAAATAAACCAATTTGCCTGGACTGAAATATTGAGAGCGTCTACTCTCACAAGCAGTCTCTAGAATAATGAACAAGAATCTTTTTTTCTTCAGGAGGACATCAACAGGCCAATCTTTCTTGTTCAGGTCAAGGTCAATTCGAATACACATAAAACGAAAAGGGGACTAAAAATAACTTGACCTGATCTACATAGCAATACATTTATACGTAACGTAGCTCGGACAAAGATGGATTGGTAATACAAATGCCTACATTGCACTAATAACTTTCTCTCGTGAAATCCACCTGGTAATACGGCTTCAACGTTTCTTTGTGAATAATTATTGACACTTCAGAAACTTTACAGAATCACAAAATAAATGAGGATGAACTGTCAGATCGGCCTTCCTCTTAAAGATCCCAACACAAGAATGAAAGAAGAAATAAATAATTTTCCTGACTATCCTCACAAACCCGGAAGTGCTGATTCAAAATGAGAGTTAGTCTTATCTATTTAACCTTTTCTTACTATGAATGTTAAATAGAAAGTGCCTAACAAGAATGACATGTATTGCATAGTTCAACATTTCTATACATGTACTTAAAATGAATTTCCGATTATTTGCAAGTGTTCACAGTCCCATTCTCCGTTGTTTACACTCCAGTTGCCCTTGAGCTTTTGCATACAAAAAATGAAACAAGTTCGTTTTTACGCAAGTAATAATAAATAAGGTCGGAGTTTCCTTTTGAATTGACGAAGAGTGTTGAAGGAATTGACGAAGAGCTCAAATTTGGAAAGCTTATTAGCAAGTGTTCCCCTGACAGTCACTGCATTTTTATCAACAACTCCATTCCAAGTACGGCACCATGTGCATTCCCTCCGTGGTATTGATAGGAGGCCAAAGCCAATTATCTTCTCAATGTGTTGGCAACCAAAAAGGGATGTCGACTTCAACATGTACTGAGAATAAAATTTATCTTTATAATCCTGGCTTTGCTCAAAATGCTAATAAAACTGATTGTCTAGCAGTGATGGAAAAACTGGGGGAGCCTTGCTTGGAGTCAGCCCACCCCAAAACTGGACTCAGTAAATGCGTGTAGTATTTACAGTTGGAAGAAGGGGTCGGGAGAAAAAGTATGCAAATGTAAGGATGGCTACATCAATGAACCAGATCAATGTTATAAGAAAGCTTCTTATCGTTATAGTTCTTGTAATCCCATGTTTTTTTGCGTTCACTTATCCCATAGCGCATGTATTAATGGATACTGTAGTAATTATAAATAAAGTTTTATTCATGGCAAAAGTTTTCAAACTTAATTTCTTCACTTATTTTTTGAGTTACTTATAATTTCCGATTGATAGTGACAATTAGAAACGCTTTTAAAACAATTAAATTTGGACACACATTGCACACATATTATTCACATAATTTCATACTTTCTTAATGGATTGTATTGGAACACAATCTCAAAATAATTTCATAAAACATATAACTAATTTAATATAATATTATGGAACTTTCTTTTAGACATTTCATCAAATCAACGTTAAATATTTTTATAGACTTTCATTATAAATAACAAGTGACATACGTGCATTAGAACTCTGATCTCATAATTATAAAAATATACATATATTACTAATTGAATTAAATATTACACATCGATCGGTAACACCATAGTAAACCTAACACACAATTCATAACACAGATAATTTCTACAAATGGCAATGCGCCTTACCCAAATCATTGGCAACTACATCAATAATAATACATAAAAATCCATAAATAAAATTACTAGCTCATGAATTTTGGTCGTTTTCGCAAGTCTTGCAAACGGGATGAATTCAAAATAACGATTCTAGCAGTACATTTCACTTGACAATGCCACCCCATAGCTCCTTCCATTTCTCTAGTAGTAGTAGCATCCTTCCCAGAAAAGATTTGGTTCCCAGTAACAGTTTTAGCTACTTTCTCCATCGTCAAACCAAGCTCATTAGTACGATTTCCTTCTCCAGCAGCCACCATCCCCACGTTTTCCTCATGTTCCTTATCAAGGGTAATTGTGATAACTTCGTTGCAATTCAGATCCAGCTTCTCGTGAGCAATACGTTCGTCAACAACCTCGCCCTCGCTCACTAGTGTAATTCCTTCGGATTTTTCAGAAGAGGCCTCCACTTTACTTGCTTGCCGTCTTTGTCGTTTTTCAAGCTTTTGTGCTTTCCGATAGTCCGGACCTGCTGGCTCCTCCCAGCTTTTGAGCTCCTGTTCCGGTGTCAAATTAAATTTAACTCGTCTATTATGTTTAAAGAAGGGAAACTTCAGTATTCCTACTAGAGCTGAAGCGCCTTTCATTGAAATTTTCGGATCCATCTCGAAAACAACGCGCTCTTCTTAGTTCTGAAAATGACATGCAAGAAAACCAAAAACAAACTTAAATTTAAAAAAATATAGATAAGTATAATAATGCCTTTGTCATTAGTAGACTGCTCAAAAAATAACCAACTAGTCGTACCCTTTGTTTGATGACTCCAGTCTACAGTAATCCGCGAAATCCGTCAGAAATTGTATGTCCAATAACCGTCTCGAAACTACAACTACCGAGATCAACAGACAAATTAATTGTCAACTGTACATAATAGTAATTTAACCCTCACAAAAATACTGATCACTGATAATAATTTTGATTGCAAATTTTGGTTTGGTGCTTTACTCATATTCTTACGTTACACATAAGATCACTGACGAGTCGATTATTAAAAATTTCTTAAAAATTCAACTTGCAAGGTTGAATCTACTATCAACAGTTGACTTACTTGACGAACGTCACAGTAAAGAGGCTTTTGTTGTAATTTTACATTTCTACGTTTTAGTTGAAAATATGATGCAATGTCTCTCTGTTCGTATACGTCACAGCAAATACCAGACACACAGTGACACAGTTCGGTTTACTTTATGCCACGAAATACATTCTAATTTCGAAGTCATTTATATGATCTGTTTGCATTCAAGATGCTCCTAATACTACTGCATTTGATTGCATGACACTTACAAAGAGTAGACGAGTATTAAGGACATGTGTACCAAAAAGGTATGGGGAACTTCATAAAGGGAACAATGCATTACGTTCACGCCACCCAGGCCGACGTTAGTTGGATTCAAAGCTAAGTTAAAGCATATGCTGTAATGAGTCACGTAGCCCCACTATGGAACATTGAGCAATGTGGGATGTCTGTTGTGATGTTTTTTATGAACGTTTTGAGAACGTACTTATATTACGTTTGACCAACGTTTTTGATCCGCTAAATCGATTTGTCTCTGAAGTTGTTTTTTGCTTTTAAAAATTCAACTAGTTAATGGTAACTGACCATACCACTGTTATCATCTATATTTTTCAAAACCAACTTGAGAGACAAATCGACTTAGCAAATCAAAAACGTTGGTCGAACGTAAAATAAGTACGTTCTCAAAACGTTCATAAAAAACATCACAACAGACATCCCACATTGCTCAATGTTCCATAGTGGGGCTACGTGACTCATTACAGCATATGCTTTAACTTAGCTTTGAATCCAACTAACGTCGGCCTGACGCCACCCATGTATACTACAACCCGGCAGCGCGTTAGCTCCAAATCCAAAATCCAAGATTGTGTAACTTGATTTATACAGCAAGTTTAGTAGTGATATTGGCTTTCAGTAAAACAGTGATAGTTTAAATTATAAGGTGAATTTTGGAAAACACCAACGGTCATTGATTCAAAATCGCTTTTTCTACCAATATCATCCAAAATTAGCTTTCTAAACACTGTTTTTGTGGTAGATAGGTCCCTTTAAAGATGACTGATTTCTAGGATTTTCAAAGGGACCTATCTACCACAAAAACAGTGTTTAGAAAGCTAATTTTGGATGATATTGGTAGAAAAAGCGATTTTGAATCAATGACCGTTGGTGTTTTCCAAAATTCACCTTATAATTTAAACTATCACTGTTTTACTGAAAGCCAATATCACTACGAAATTTGCTGTATAAATCAAGTTACACAATCTTGGATTTTGGATTTGGAGCTAACGCGCTGCCGGGTTGTAGTATACATGGGTGGCGTGAACGTAATGCATTGTTCCCTTTATGAAGTTCCCCATACCTTTTTGGTACACATGTCCTTAATGAAGAATTAAATCTAAAATTACATGATGGTTGATTTATTGGGGTACTCTGAAACTCTGGAAATAAACGTTGAAGGTTGGTTTTAGTTATTACTTGCGTCAATTATTTAGGGAGTTATTTTGTGCAAGACGCTTTCGTTATAACTTTAAGTTTAATTGGACTCGCTTGGAAAAGAAGATAAAGTATAAAAATGATGATTTATGTATGTAGCCGGGTTATGTTCCTGACACGGTGGCGTAGGCTAAAAAGTTGAAGATTCAAAATTGAGAATATAATGCACATTTATATATCTAACTGTTGATCGCAAGCAAATCAGTTTTATATAAAGGGTTACAAGTTATCGTTAATTTAATTGGCTTCCAGTAGATACTTAAATAATATTATTGAAGATAATGAATTAAACATGAATAAATCAATACATTTTTACAATGAGTATTGTTTGCATTCTATTTATTTTTCAAAGTGGATAAAAAGGAAGAAACAACATGTATGTTTTAAAATATACAGATAATAGTTGATAAGTTGTCTTTGCTTGAGACATGCAAATTCATTACAGTAGTTCTTCGCCTACAACTTTAGCATAATGCCATATAAGTACGGATGTGAATTGCCCTTCTTCCTTGCGAAAACGCTTTCTCTTGGGTGCTTCCTGTTTCAGAAGATTCTACTACGTGCTTGGTCAAATTTTCCTTATTCGTATACACGCAGGCACAGCTTGGACACTTGAATAATGCATTTGCTGATGTGAAAAGTAAATACTATACAGTTTTGGGTTTCTTTGCTGCAAATGAATTGTACTTTTGTTCATGCAGCGAAGAGTACAGCATAGCTTTCTTAATTTCACTTACTAATTGGATAAGTATTTTCGAACAATTTACTTTCCTTCTCATTTTAGGGTTTCAGGTAGCCCCAGTAGGTATTGCTATTTAAAACTAACATTTTTGTGTGCTTAGCATCAGCGAGCTCCAGTACAATCGTGTTCAGAGTATAACATGCAAGTCAAAAATCAAATGAACGATACAAAAGCCAAATCACATCCATATGTAAATGTTCTGCAAACATAGTTTCGATACTGTGTCCCAGCCCTAGACGGAGTTGAAGATGGAATTTTGCTATTATTATATGCAGGGTTGGAACATGTAAAAACATATTATGGAAAAAACGACTTGTAAAAAACATGCAAATACATGGAAAAAAGAAAATTCTTTTCTCCATGCAAAAAGCATGTAAATATGGAAAAACTATTTGAGCAATAACACACGTTGAAATTCCTTTAATTTATCGGTTTAAAAGACTTATTTGGAATATCCATCGTCACAAACTATAAATACACAAGTAATTGAGTCAATTATCGGTTCATTACGCAACAAACAGCAATCAATTCCTCTAATACTTGTGATAAATGCCAATTCTACTTACTGAGAAGGCGCGACGGAAGATACAAGCACTAGTGCAGACAAAATACTTTTTGCGAAAACTTTAATTTACTTAGTAAATTTGATGGATAATTCATAACTACACTATAGAGTAGTCCGTCTTTTGTTTACTGAAATTTGGTTGATTGCAAATGGGCTAATCTGTACCAGTAAATTTTCATCGATGCCATTTGCTATACATGGTAAAAAATAGCACGTTATTTAAATGAGAGAATTTAAATATTTAATGCTTTATAAATCGGTATCACTTTGTTGTTCTCAATCAAAGAGATGAAATATGTTTTTCTCCATCTCTTTTTTCTCATTAAAGTGTTATATAGGTAAAATAGCATTAGGATAAGCCTAAAACCTGCGAATATGTATGGGACCGAGTTTTTCCATATATCCCAGAATTTCCATGTAAATATTAATTTTTACATGTTAAAATGGAGAAAATCTTTTCTCCATGATTTTTGCCAACCCTGATTATTGTATTTCTTTCTTTATAAAGCTGGTTGACGAGCTACTTTTTGCTCCTTATATGAATGATATACCCACAAGATCGTAGGTATCCTGATGGGATAACCAAGATGGATTTATCTCGTCATAATATTGTTTTTTTGCTTTTCAATGAAAATTTTAAATGCGATGTTGGTACAGGCTAACACGTCACGGATATTGAAATGTTTATATTTACTTGGAAGGTAAATTGGATGTTCATATACCATAGCAAAAATGCAGGCATGGAGCCTGGCTCGTTTTCTGACAGCCCTCCTAGCCCGCAACGAGGTCCTGACGCAAGGAACCTGATGTCATTCGCAATCTGCAAAGCAAATCATTTAAGCCACGCTTTCTTACACATTACATTACGTATTAGAGTGTTTATTAACACCTTCATGAGCGAGTAGGCGAGAACGTTGAGAGCTCCGCTGACCTCAACCATGGCGTCATGAGAAGCAAGGGCCTCGAACTTGTTTGGAGCAGTGACGAAAGGTAGGTTGGTGAGATTCTTGACTTGATCTGCGACTTTCTTGTCAAACCCGATTCTTGTGTTAAGTCCGTTCAGCAATCTAGGCAGCGTGGCGTTGATCCTGTCCAAAAGTAAGCTGCTGCACGTATCCAGAGAACACTTGTCCAAGCTATAGCATTGAATTCTTTAGCTTTTTCGTCAAGTGCATCCCTTAGCTTAGTCACGCTCGGGATTAAACTGGAGTTGATCTCTACACTGATATGCAACGCAGTTGGGAACGTGTTGTTGAAGCTCTGGCTCTTGTTCACGTGGTCATTTAGATGTACTGGTGTTTTTGAACCTAGCACTCCTCTCGTTAACGTTCATGTTGGTATGAGTGCCTGAGCCAGTTTGCCAAATCGCTAGAGGGAAGTGATCCTATCACCTCGTCAGAGGCCTTGCATATTGAAACGCTCCCATCGCCTTTATCACCGGAAGCTTAAATCACAAATACATTGGGGATTAGGATTTTTTGGAATCGTGTAGAGGAATTTTAAATAAATTGGGCTTTAATCGCTCAATTTACATGGACCAAGTAATCGAGTTTTTTGTTTTGTATAAACATCATCTTACCGGCATCCTTTCAGTGGTTCCTCCGATGGGAAAGTTCATGACGGACCTGAGGGTGTGCGCCCCATACAGCTTACTGTTCGGGACCTTGAGCTCCCCAACTATAATTCACAATTTGCATAATTAGCCAATACTTTTGGAGATGATTTAGAAAAGAGTGGACTTTTCCCCAAATCCACACAGATCGTCTTCACATTAAATTATCTAAGCATTCCAATTCGTTTAACCCGAGGCCCGCATATAAACAGGTCGGTTTAGAATACACATTTTAATTTGTGAGTGGGACCATGTCCATAAAACGGGCATGAAAATTGTTATGAAACCTTGTGATTATTTCTGAAAGCAGATTACAGGAATTTTGTTTTTAATAACTGATAAGAAATTGTGAACCAAAAATCGCAATTTTCTATTAAATTGTACTCAGAAACCCAGAATAACGGCCTCGGTTTAACCTAGCTTCATCCCTATCAACAACGTACATGGTATTGAGTGTGTATAGCGCCTTGGTGATCTCGAGCCCTATACCACTAGCCCCTCCAGTTACCACAATATTCTTACCCTCGACACGAAGCATGACTTGAATTGTAATGTGAGCAAAATCGATGAGCAAATGATGTCAATAAATCTCGGTTGAATGATTGAAATGAGTACGAGATATATCTTATCAAAGTAGGCATTTTTTATTTAGACATTACGAATACAAAATTAATTTTCTAGATGAAATAATGGTAAAAAGAAACGCATGTCTATACAAGTTGAGAAGGAGTAACAAGATTAAGATGGTATACGGGAAAAACATTTATAATTTTACTCATCATCGTTGGCGGGCCAAGTAAGACGTTCCTCGTAGAACGAAATCACGACCTGTGGGCATTTAACCCTTGCCTGTCGAGCAGGGACCAGATCAGCCTCATCAGTGTCCTTCCACTTCATCAAGAACATCCGCTCACCAGACGAGTCAGTTACTCCAATTATCCTCTCCGGGTTTAATCCACGGTCGAATCCTGTCATCTCTGAAGATACCAAAGTTGCTCGAGTCGCCTCCTGCGATCAAACAAATTATACTTTTTAGCGTATATTCATCAGTCAAGTAAACATCTATGAAAATTAATTACATGAAATGTAAGCGCATGCATAAGGCATAAGCAATTAACACCTCACCTTGGAAGTTTTCTGTTTCTTGGCAGACTTTCCAGCAGAGAGCTTTCTTTCCTTCCTGTCGTTATAGTCCTCAGCAGCAGCGGCAGCAACAACTGAAGGAGGAGCCGGTCGGTTGCTCACAGTTTTCTTGGCCTCTCGCTCAGCCCTCTTCTTCTTCTTTTGAGCCTCCTCCCACTGCCTCTCGAACTCGGCAATGAGATCTGGACAACCCAAATTCTCAGCTGGCTCCCAACTGTTTTTCTCGTCCCCGTACTCCTTCCATTTTAGAAGATATTCTGTCTCGTCTACATTCACAATCCGCTTCGACAGAATCTTTTCCACCACATACTCCTCACCAGTCTCAGAACCTGCAGTGCTTCCAGCGTCAGAGCCCATCTTTACTGTTAATCAACAAACAACACAATAGCACGTACATACACTACCATTTACACCTACACATTCCACTCAATTTAATTCAAAATTTGAATTAAAGAACCACAAGACAACTTACCAAGCCAAATAAGAATGTCGAATCAGTTAAGAATTGTGAGTAGCAAGATCAAACGACGAGTTTGAAACACTCGGTTAAAAATCACAGAAATATTTTATTTTAAAACATGCGTTTTTGTTGTCTCTGGGAAGAGTAAGAAACCAAGTACAAACAAGTGCGTACGTCCAGAGCCCAAAACAGATGATTTTGGAAAATTTCGTGAACTTCTCCACTGCGTTTGTGCTACCTTTGTACATAGCCCTCCTTCTTCATATCCTATGCATTCTTCCTTTCTTCCTCTTTTCTTCTGTCAGTCATAAAAGATGGATGGTGATTGGTAAGCTATGCATCAAATATTGAGTAGCTCGTAACTTAGCCTGTCCTACTAAAAAGTGAGTCTAGTCTGCTTCCCATGTTGACACACAGTCTCAGAATGTGAATTCTATTTTGGTAGAATCCAAGCAACGAGATCAAGTCAAAAACACAAGACACAACGACACAAGTGAGCATATAAAAGGGATGATGTAGTGAAAATAAACTGCTAGTAAGCAGGCCAGAGACGTAGCTGAAGAAGGCGTTGAGTGATCACCTCCAAACCCCCTCCTCCCATGTCCACCAAATTTCCTCCACCACCCCCCTCTCTCTCTAAACCCACCTCCGCGATCCTCTCCAAAGCATTACTTGCAGAATATCTTCGGATATTACTTCGGATTCTGGCTTTATGCACAAGCACATGATTCCGAAGTTATGCACAGGGACATCCACACGGATGCTATGCAATTCTTACGTACACCCGTATACGTTTCAGCCAAATCGATGGGTTACTGATTTTTCGAGCCTATAACATTCGAACCGTTTGACTGATTTGGCTGAAAAGTATTCCCAGAGGTCCTCTTGAGTAGTACTACCTGTGTACCACATTTGAGCCAAATCGGTCAATGTATGTGATCAGGAGAGTGCGCACGGACAGACGGACGGACAGACAGTTTGAGTAAAACCATTACTTCGCTGAATGCTCTCGCTTCAGCTACGTAATAAAAGCATGGAATTGGAAGATGTGTATCTGACACGAGAACAAAGCCAAGCCAAACTAGTGTGCATATGCCTCGTCGTTCCGTACTCCTCTACTCATACACCATTTCTTTAATTTATAGTGCCTTAACAGTTGTCGTTGTGTCCATACTTCACAGCATATTCGAATTTTTTGCCTTAAAAAATGGTATGACCAACTATTATGCATCGGCGGTTCGAAATTGTTTAATTTGTTTATAATTTTATCTACATGATTTTTTGACGTTTGGATTCATCATGATGTCATGACGACGCCACAGTTGTTTATTGACTACCAGTTGAAATCAATCGCTCATTTCCCCTGGCGAATGCTCACCTACAAGTTCCTCAACACATTCATTGATGATATTTTCGCATTTGTCATCAAAATGCCTATTATCGTATTGGATGTCATATTTTTCATCTATCTTTACAAAATATACATTTACCGAATCGATCCTACTAGGGCTAATGAATTTGGATTCTCTACTGAAATGTTGTTGGAGAAAGATAAGGCTCCTGCCGCCGTTACAGAACCAAATCGATCTCTCACCACTCAGCAACCATAATTAAAATGTAGTAAAGGAGAAGGTGCTTGACCAACCAAAAGCAAAGACAGTGGGGGCCAAAATCCCTGTCATCGAAATTAAAGCTAAAAAGGACCAGTAATTATCGGGCTCTTTTAACTGTATCTTGATAGTCATAAATCAAAGGTTGTACTTCTTAAGAATGTATGATGATGATGATGAATCATGCGTGCTGTTTGTTACTTTATGAATTGTAGAAATGCGTCAGAATTCTAGTCAGAGCTAAACTATTTTTGTTTGTATCGACTAATTATTACATTTACTAATGGTTCGGAATTTTGTAGGGGGATTTATAATTCTTAAGATCGTGATTTATAAACACGAAGCATTTAATTATACAGTAATATCCAACGAACAAGCTTAGCTTTTAGTGAATCTTAGCTTTGTACAACGAACAAAAAATAGTGATAATGATAAAAAATAATAATAAAAACAGATAATGTTATAGTAAAATACGATGGGCATACGTAGCAACTTATAGGAATCATATTAATCAGAGTGAAAGTAATTATTACTAATTACGTGCTACAAGACTTTTGTGACACATCTTATTTACTGATTGGGTCGGGCTCCATTTCTACGACCCCTACGAGCCAAACGGCTACCTGCTCCTTGTTCCACCGCAGGAGCAACGCCATTACCAACAGCTCTTTCCTGTAGTCTGGCACCTATATTCAAGGAAGAAAAAAGATTATTAGAATTTTGATTGTCAATTTTTAGTACATAAATAGATATATTTCTATTTCATGTTAAGTTCCATTGAGCATAAACAAACATAATTACTTCGTCTTCTATCAACTCCAGCTGCCCCACCCCTTCTAGCAAAATAAGGCGGACCCCTAGGACGCGGAGCTAAAATTTCATTGATCTGATTAGGTCCTGGTAAAAAATCTTCGAATCCTTCAGCCGTACTTCGGATAAAGACATAAAAATTCCTTCCCACACGTATACCTCGAATTTGATCGGCTGTTTGAGCACGAGCTGCCTCCTCTTCAGCTCGTTTCACTTGATTTTCTCTATCTAAAATGCTAGTTTGGCGGTTTGAGGTGATTTCTTCGTTGAATGACTCGAACATCTTTATTATAAAGTTTTCCATCTGAATATGACGGCATCGACTTGTGAACCTTTTTCGGCATATGGGACACTCTTGTTTCGTCCGTGACCACTCTCCTATGCAAAAGCTGCAGAATGTGTGTCCACACTCTATAACCGTGGCCTGCGAAAAACATGAAAAGTTTGTTGTTGTAAAATTTATAAATACAAAAAAAAGTCATCAAATCCATCACCTATCCTTTTAATTCAATCTCACCCACCTGAATGAAAACTTCATTACATACAGGACAACTCAGTTCTGATTCCATAAGTTCCAAAAGCTTTTTGTAAGTTTCTTCTTTGAATACAGCATTTGATGACTTTGCCTCCTTTTCTTTTTTATGAAATTCTTCCCGTTCAGTGTTATGATCCATTTTCAAATCCTCCAGTTGTAGTTCAGCCTTTCCGGCCTTGAAAATATATGACTTTAGTTGTGCTTTCAATGTCTCAATATCATTACACTTGCTGACTTGTTCATCAGACATCAATGTAGATTCTGGTTCTGGTGAATGTTTGAACTTAATAGTTGAAGCCGTAGTGGGAAGCTCAGCCTTTGTATAATCATCATCATCTTTAGAAGATTCATCCTCTGAAGAACTTACGATAATTTTCTTTTTCTTGCGATCAGTCGGCGGTCTGTCGCTGTCCCTTAAATAGATCAAATAAGTACTTATTAATAATAAAAAATATACAACAATCAAACAATCCAGCACTACATTAACGAAGGTTATGATGATTACAATTACAAACAAACTTACGACGAGTCTTCATTGTGCTTTCGTTTTGCTCCTTCCTCTGAAGATTCAAGATCCACTGCTGGCGACTGATCATCATCTCCATTAAAACCGTACAAGTAATCTTCAGGGTAACCCAAACTCAACAATGAATCACTGTGATTGCTATCTTCTGAGTCGGAATGATTATTATCGCTGCTGAGTGGTTCGACTGAAGAGGCAGAGGAGATCCTACTCTCAATGGACCAGTTCCTTGATGAAGATGAAGCAGCAGCATTGGCATAAGATCTTGAGGTGGATGTGGATGGGAAAGCCGGCAAGGGAGACATCAAATTGTTATTCTGCCCTAAAGACGTTGCGCTAACGGATGATGACGCGTATTTAAATCTATAGCGAACAGTCGGAACAGTGCCAGTTGGTAAGAAACTGATGATGTCAAGATCATTCAGAGGAAATAATTCCCCCTTCACCAACTGCTTGCCATTTACAGAAAGGCCATTTGTGCTCTGTAGGATTGCAAACATAGTTTAGACTTTAGATCATACACTTTACACTTTACACATTAATCTGAAATGATCGAGTATTTGAATTAATGTACTAAATAATGTTTTTACTCACAGTGTCCCGAATGAACCACTTTGAAATCAGGTACTCCAAAGAGGCATGCTGTCGGGATATCGGCAACGCTCCCCAAACCACATTGCAATTCCACGCACGGCCAATAGAAACCTTAAACAATCGTCAAGGTCAAGGTCCTCATTACAAGATTCAGTAAAATGATTTCAACGCAAAAGTGACCAGCTGAGTGCTATTTTAATAGACAAAACGTCACATTTTCACAGGTGAAACTTACATTTGTGTTAGAGAGATGAATGATTGGTTGAAAATGTTGAGTATCTCCCTGAATCAGTATAAGCTGGGCTGTCACGCCAGAAGTCATTTTGTTGCCGTCCCACTGAGCAAGATTTTCTTAGAGATGATGAAGCTAAATTAGATAAGGATGAATTTCACCTGATCATTATTGTTAGCTCCACTGAATAAAAATCACGATCCTGTAACTGCTACCAATCATTCAATCTCAGTCAGTGCTAAGATGAGAGCTTCTGAAAAAAGGAAAACAATCAAAACAAACGGACAAATTCAAATATCAATCAACCACACATCATACAAGATTCTAGAACCCAACCCAACTAAACGAGACTACAAATGCCAAATACTGACCTTCATTATGAAATAAAATGATAAACAATCAATTGACAATAAAAAAAATTATTAACGACTTACATAAAACGCCTTCCAATTTGCACAACTCTTGACTTCAACCCGATTTCACCAGCCACTTGTTGTTTACTTTACGTCCAACGTCACGGTGTCAATTTTCCTCTCTCCACCAAGTGAAAAAAGTAGTTCCCTAAAAATCTATCAAATTATACCTATCGATTCCAAATCCAAACTTCCAACCAAACCTTCAATACTTCAAGGAAACTGTGAGGATGAAATTACAGTAAAATATATTTATATCTACTTCTCCACGATGAAACAGATCCTCCTGAAGAAAAAGTTGTACACAACGAAGAACTCAACTAGAAACTGATAGTAGTAGTAAGTCGTAACAACCTCCCAACTTCTGAGAAACGAGGAAACTAAATGTAAATACCTGCCTGCATCTGTTTTATGTATCTTGTAAGGAATGCATAAGAATTTAAGGATTGCCACAATAATATATACTTTATGTGTTACTAAAGTATTTCTACCCTTGCCTTATAATCTCTTATCCTTATAAAGCATAGAATGGAACCAAACACATACAGATTCTTCTAAGTTATTTATATTTACTGAATATGTATCATTAGAACTGATGATGTACCTAAAAGTCTTTGCGCACGTTTTTATGGACTGCTCTTGCTCTCTCTCATATACCTTTTTAACCACAAGATAGATGGATAGATATATACTATACATAGCTAAAAATGTACATAACGTTTTCCAGAGCAAACTGACATAATTTCACATTTCGTCAACGTATCATGACTGACCAAGTGCAAGTGAATAGAATTGACGTTGCATCATCAACGTAGTGACGGATCAGATCAGGCCGAACGTTGAAGGAATGTGGATGAGACATTATTTTACTGACTGGGGAACGGTCGTTTTTGCAGACGAAGCTTCCTCACAGTAAAAAGTAGTAACACAAATATATACCTTCGTGAAGGCAACTAAACTAACATCAGAAGAAACTCAACATAATCACCTTACATTCTCTTTCCTCATTTCCCGTGTATTGTACAGAATTTGTTGGGCCGTGACCATAATCTCGCTGAGAATTTTTGGCTGATTCATTACTTAGAGATTTGAGTTATTGTAACTAAAGTTCAGTGATTCAAATGCCAGAGAAAATTACATTTGAAGGCATATCGTGATCTAGGTAGCAGTTGGCATTGGGCAAGGGCATTTTAAGTTTGTTTTATTCTTTCAAAAGTAGCTCAAAAAAAGTTTACCAGCATCTCAAGTATATTTGAAAATCATTACGTTTGAAAGAACACTTGACGACAAAATGGAAACTGCTGCTTCGTCTACCGGTTCCAGAAAGAATAGGAAGAGAAGGGTGAAGAAAAAGAGAAGGCAGTGGGACCCCAAAGACTATAGGGTCAATCAAAAACCCTACCCTCAACCTGGACCATTCAAAAATCAAGTTGTTCATTCACTACTTGATTACTCCATCAAAATTCCGCCCATCCCTCCTCAACAGAATCCTTGGAATCCTAGACGTCATGAGCAACTTCCAGTACAACCTGTGTTTACGAAGGAACAACAGCAGCACAACTTGATGACATACTTACGGGCTAATCCTGTGTTCGAAAACCATCAAGTTGTCTTCCCAAAATGGCGTTCTTCAAAAATTGAACTTGTTGGACTGTCTAGAAAGGGTACTGTATTCATTAGGTTTTTGGACGAGAAAAATTTGGTGAGCTGGCGCATTAAAAATTTATTTTACTTTTCGTTAAATCCGATTGAGGTTCTTATCGAGTTTCTACTAACTTAAAAAAATTACATGTGATCACTTTTTTCTGCCCCTTAGAAAGTATATAAGAATTTGAAGGAGTACATAAACATTTGGTTTATTATTCACCATGAGATGGATAAACTTTGCACCAAAATCCAAAAAGAGGATGTTCAAACTGGACTGATAGTCCTTGCAAAGGTTTCCAACCCAGATCCAAATGGGGCTAATAATACCCCATGTTATATCCGAGCTAAAATTGTGAATTTCACCAGCAAAAGTATTTACGTATCTGGAGTGGATGAATTGGTGAGCAAGTGGATTTGTTATGACCATGTATTTTACTACTCCTCCATGTTGAACTACTGCCCGTTTCAGGTAAAAAGCAACAAATCACTTTAAATTATATTCAATCAAACTCTAATCAAATTGGATTTTTGTTAATTTTGTTTTAACTTCTGATTTGTCTGTTGATTTGTACTTTTCAGATCAAGGAATGCAGCTTGAAGGGCTTGGAGAATTGGGAAAACACTTTCCAGATGCGTGTTGTAATGCTCAGAATGTTAGACATTGTACTTTTGGGACAGAACTCAAACTTTTGGCTGAAAAAATTCAAGAAGCAAGGTGGAAAAAACGTAGTTGTCATCGGCTTTCCCAACAATGTGGCTGCGGGTAATACGTCCCTCAATGCTTGCATTTTAAATCAACTGAAAAATTTCGATTTCACAAAGGATTACCGGATTACTCCATGAGAACAATAATTTTTTTCTCAGCTAATTTATCAAATTTGAACCGATTATAATGGATAATAAGAAAATGTTGACAGTAGGATATAAAAGAATTCACGATATGAATGTTTATACGATGGTAGCTATCAGCGTAGCTAGATGCAAATTTAAATATTTATTAGATGTAACATGAATGAATAACGTTAGGAAACGTATCAATGTGTATAATCAAAATAACTCATTATTATTTGGTCTACACCCGGTTTTGTGTAATAGTTGTAAGTTGTTGTCTATCTTTTATTTTTGGAATGTATAAAACAAATTTATTGGCTTGAGAAAAGGAAAAATACTATACCACGTTGTACTTATATACATACAACTTATATGAATTGCATTAAATTAAATTTCAATGGGAATTTATTGATATAAACAAAAATAATATGTATGAATGGATTAATACAAGGAGACGTATGGTTTGACTCACTTTGGATAAACATTCATTTTGTTACCATTAATGTTTCTGCATTTCTACATTTGATACATCAGCAAAATGACTTAGAGAAACAAAAGCAATAAAATTAATACATAAGCAATAAAAATGCGGAGCATAATTATCACACTTAAGCTGACATGATGAAGTAGTGGTTGTTTCATCCTCATCATGTTTGTGGTTAATTTTAATGTGGCTATCCAGTTTGAGAGCGTTTTTATAGAATCCTTTGCAAATGTGACATTGAGCTGTTTTCCGAGACATATTTAATTGCCTTTCCAAGTGGTGGTCAACAAAGAAAACTTGTGGTTGCAGGAATATGGACAGCGGGCACAGTTGTAGTTGTCTTCCGCTTGTTTTTGAGCATGAGAGGTTTCATGAATAGCCAAATCAACAGTGTAGCTCTCCACAACCTCACAAAAGTTACAGGAAAAGCTGGAGCAAGATCCAATTTTGCACTTTGCCATCTTTTTTAAGTTGGGACCACGTCGAGGGGGATCGAACTCATTTTTCATGTTTTCTCGTGCCTCTCCAGTGCCCATTATGACGTAAATATGTTTCCGCAGTAAGAACATACCCTGTTTTTTATAGTTTCATCATCAGCATCATCACTATCGAAATCAGAACAACTTTCACTGCTGCTACTGGAAGATTCGCTTAAGTTTAGCGACGCCTGGGTTTCTAAAACTTCCTCTTGAGCTGTTGATGATGATGGTGGAGGTGTGTCAAGTATATTTCCACTATTTTGCATATGTTTAGCTTCCATCATTTTATGTTTCAATAATGCAATATGTTGGACAAGAGCCGGCCAGCTAAGAAATTCTGCTGAGCAGTAACTACATGAAAATTTTCTTGGGGGTGGAGCCAGGCCGACGTTAGTTGGATTCAAAGCTAAGTTAAAGCATATGCTGTAATGAGTCACGTAGCCCCACTATGGAACATTGAGCAATGTGGGATGTCTGTTGTGATGTTTTTTATGAACGTTTTGAGAACGTACTTATATTACGTTTGACCAACGTTTTTGATCCGCTAAATCGATTTGTCTCTGAAGTTGTTTTTTGCTTTTAAAAATTCAACTAGTTAATGGTAACTGACCATACCACTGTTATCATCTATATTTTTCAAAACCAACTTGAGAGACAAATCGACTTAGCAAATCAAAAACGTTGGTCGAACGTAAAATAAGTACGTTCTCAAAACGTTCATAAAAAACATCACAACAGACATCCCACATTGCTCAATGTTCCATAGTGGGGCTACGTGACTCATTACAGCATATGCTTTAACTTAGCTTTGAATCCAACTAACGTCGGCCTGGGTGGAGCTACATGCCTTTACACCTTTACAGTGTGTTCGGATAAATTTTCCTTGTATTTGAAGGACATTCTACAACTTTCACAAATGAATTCAAGTCACCCCATCGCACCTTCTTGAAGGACTTTTCCTTTGCTAAAGTAAATGAGTAACATGGTGTGCATCCTATCCCACAAGTGTAAAACTGGTTTTTGCTCACGAGTCAGCTTTATATGTTACGGAGAATCTTTTTTAGGTCCTGCTCAGCATGATACAGAATGAAAATGTAACTAGAAAAGCCAAGAAATTGCTTCCCTTAAGGTGAGAATAAGTTTTGTATAATACACAGAATATATGAGAATTAAATCATCAAAATCATGTTATTTTTTTCTGTAATTCAGCTACTCGACCAAAATATTTATAGTATGTAAACTTGAACACAAGTGAAGACTATATTTTATAACTAATACATTACAATTTCAATTTGTTAAGCTCAAAATTCTCAACCCTATACCAACCCCAAAACAAAATCCGATCAAGCTTTGGTAGCATCTGAAACGCCTCCTCAGGGATGATGTGAAATGAATGGCATACATTTTTTATAGTCTCACTTCACAAAACTAAAAGCATACCAAACCTTACAAGCTGAGACTTGACCATCATTGCATATCATACAAACGAGCAACCAAGAAATCGGTTTAGCTTTGCTCTCTAGAGCAGTGAAAATAGAGAAGAATTTTGTGGTTTGTGGAGTGTATATTTCTTATGGAACAGCCAACAGGTTCGAGTGCAAAAAAAGAAGCAAAGAGGATAGGTGCAGCAACAGGCAAAGTAGATATTTGATAAGGAAGCCGCATGTCTTTATGACTTGTGAAGTTCCGTCCGATTGGCGAGTTATTAGTTGCTCTGTGCTAACAGCAATTTTCCTCCCAAACCATAAGGACCTTGGGGAAAAAAGGTTATTCAGCAAAATTGTAGTCTTCCTCACATTGCCCTTGAGCTTTATTCACATGACCTTTCCCACATATCATTACAATCCATAAGAAACGCAGGGTGGACACTGAAATAGGAGCTTGCTGAATCTGAAATGTTATTGTCTTTCACCTCCTTAATTCGTCCAACTGCCAATTCCACCGTTTCCCGAATCACTTCTTGATTTTTGGCATGCTCTTGGAGAATTCTCAGACATTCATCAGTTCCAATGGCTCCCAATGCTTCTGCTGCGTACAGAAATTATAAAAATGATATTATTACTGACATATTACATATCTTATCAACATCTTAAATCAAAGTAGATGTGATTAATTCTGACATGCTTCATATCAAACCATGGGAAGCTCTGACTTGTTTCTGAGCACGCGCGCCTGCAAGAATGGGAGTTGTCTCAGATGATTTCATTAGACCCAAACAATATGCATTTGAGATATGAAAAAGTTTTGCATGCGGATATTTGTTGAGTATATATATTAGATTTCTGCTGCTTATCTGACGATGACAAATAAGATGAAGGTGATTGAGCATAATATGCAAGGAACATGTTTTAAATTAATTGAACAATATATTATGCACTAAAGCGTTTCGTTAATCAGTATTTTTTTAAATATTTAAAATTTTAAGGTTGGGTTTAATTCATCAAAACCTTAAATATTACAGTAACTGAATAATAATTTAATTCATAGTGCTGTCATTTCATCTCCTCTAAACAATTTCAATCATAAGCTAATACTACAAAAACCCCTATTAATTGACGCAAACCCTTTCCAACTCTATTATTTTACAGTGACAATTACAAAAATAACTATATACAAAATCATACAAAAGTGACAAACTTAATTGTTCAGTACATGAGTCAGCATAGACCTTTGTAACTCACCAACCTGGAGAATACAATCCAGGTGAAAGTTATTGAATCTGGAACTAGCATTAGACCTCTCATCACGATTCCTTTGAACTTGATTGCAGAAACGGATAGTAGACTCACGCCACTCCTCCAAAGTATTCTGTTGATCATCGTCAGAAAGTCCGTGATCCGGTGCTGGTAGATAAACGGCTCCAGTTTCAGTCGTAGAAGAGGTCTGTTGTCCAGTGGATGACGATGGAATTGGACCATTGAACACGTCCATAAGATCTGGAATCCATGGTTGTGACAGTGGCTTAGGCTGAGAAGATGTTGAATTAGAACCAGGATGTAGTTGTTTCTTTCCAGCTCGTTCCTCTGGCACATTTCTGCATTCTTCCACCTCCACGTTGATTCTCGCTTCCACATTGAATCCAGAGTGTTGATTTTGGATTCCAGCAGTTCCAATCGACTGACTATTTCCCACAGCCGCACGACTAGGCCCAACAATGGGTTGATTAGCAGGAACATTTCGAGATCCGGATTGACCAATGTCGTCGTCGTCGTTGTTATCTGTTCTTATATCCCCACGAACGGCGCCCGGGAAAAGTGGGGGACCTTTAATTTTCTCGTTCGACACCTCTTTAAATAGGGAACTGGAATCGGAACTGATAGTTTCGCTTGGTACGCTGGATACAACCCGCTTATACTTCCTGTTCAGCTGAAATATATACAAAATTATAAAAAAATCATGTTATTCAGTTCAATTAAAGACATCTCATCTCCAAATGAAACTGTATTACAAGCCTTTATTTCTTTAACTTACGTTTTTGAAGAAACTCTCAGTATTTATCCAGTTCTTAATGTCACCAGGAATTAGTTTCCATCTCTCCGTCTCGCCTATGGCTTTAATCAAAGATTGGATCCATCTGTCACTCCCGTAAGGGCCATATTTCTCGGATCCTCCCGTTTGAAATTTCTTCATGAAGCCTACAACTATCTGTTTGCGCCTACTGGTGAATGTTCTTGGCCTCCGCTTGGACTCTGAAGAAGTTACGCTTTTTGTCTTTGTAACTCGTCCGGGCTGGCTGCTCCCAGTAGACACCTTTGCTAACAATGCCTTCATTGACAAGCGTCTGAAATTACCATGAAAAAAATTACGCGATACATTATTCTATTAAAATTTGGTGAAAGACCTTTCATGATAAAAGAAAGAAACTTACTTTTGACGAGTACTTCTACGAGGCCTTCTCGATCCACGTACTTGCATGCCTTGAAATGATGCCATCTTGAGCACGATGGTCCACTTCCTGGTGACCTGCAAATATCAAAGTAATTAAATTAAACGTTTGAAAGTTTAACAGTTTCAACTCGAAGGGAGCCAAGGGATTTTGTCATTCTACATTGTACTTACAATTTATGGTAACCGTGAACAGTCTCTTTTTCTTTCTTGTAAGTTGGTATTGTTGGATTTGACTCCACTTTAATCGAAAGTTCCCCAGAAGCAACTAAGAGATCACGAACGATATAAAATAAATTCACTTTTAAAATTTTGAACTTCTGTAATGTTCCTGGAAACTTTTAGAATTTACTTACAAGTATTGAAATCAGTTTCTATCAATCCTCTCCTCTCTTTGTGACGACAGGCGTAACGTTCCCTGAAGCCGGAAATCTGGAAAGATATAAAATAAATTCACTTATAAAATCTGAGCTTTTGTAATGTTCCTGGAAACTTTTGGAATTTACTCAATAAAGGAAACTGAAAAGATTCAGGAAATTTAAAGTAAAATTGAAACTAAAGTTGGGAATGTTTCTGAAAACTTACAATTTTGTTGAAAATTAAAATGATAAACAAAAGAATTTGTCAGACACGTATAACTTTGTTCTTCCTTAACCACAATTTCAGGGAAAAGTAGTCGTAGTGATTTGCAAACCACGAATGAGTAAGTCTGGACAAATTCTCCCCTTTTATACCCTTCTAAAAGTATAGCATGACATGACCTTGGCCCTTTGGTAGAAATTTGAAGCTGGGGACATCCGGTGATAGGTACGTACTACCTTCCTAGGTTTTTTTTTTTACCACGGAACGTAATAATTTGCGTATACATAGTTTTAGAGGGCTTATGGTAATGAGTAACGTTTTCTAAAGTTCAAGGTTGAAGCTAAAGTCCAATAGTTGGTGGAGTAGAATATTGCATGAGAGGAAAGAACAAAGGGAGTTTCGAAACTTGAAATACAAGTAAGAATTTATTTTCATTAGGTTGTAGATCCAAATATTATAATATGCCATTCTTTTGTTTGCAAAACTACCAGAAAAAAAAGTTGCATTTATAAAGCCATTGTAGATGTCGTGATTTTTTTAGAACGGTTATTCTTAGCGAAGGACTAGGCACTTTATCGAAAATGAGGGTGTAAAAAATACCCTGGTTACATCATATCATTATCATGTAATGCTAGATTGTCAACATAAATGTTTGCTAACCAAACCAATGTAACAAATGTTGTTAACTGCTTTGCACGTATCAACTACTTCACAGGAGGCTTCCAGAATCTCAATTTAGTTAGCGTGAACAAACGTTAGCAGTTTCCAAATAATCTCGAAGATAGGAGTAAAGAACTGGCACCTGGTGCAATTTAAACTTAAATTTGAAAATTTTGAATGATTAAAAATTAAGGAATTTCGACATTTAAACGGTTGCAGGTCATGCTGAGGTCATCGTAGAACTTTTAAAATAGCATGACTGAATTCCTCTCAGCAAATAGAACCATCAAGGAGAGGTCATTTTGATAATATTTTAGTGTCTAGCTTTCTCCGTTTTATTCAACTTTTATTTTATTTATTATAAAATACTGTCAAAGTGACATCTCCTACCCTTAATTTCCTTTATATTAATGTCAGAGGATGGAATTCTTTGAAACGTTACTCTATATACTTTGCATTGTTTAAATACTTCCAGACTAAATGGAAATCAATGTATAGTAGAGCAGTTGATTTACTTATGATTAACGTTAGTGTGACAATATAAGTCACATTTTGTTTGAGAATTCAACCACCCATTTTAAATTGTGCATCAATTGTAACAGTAAACTAAATCAAACATGGTTTACCTTCGCTTGTCAAACAACTAAACTACTAAGGTTTATTTAATTAGTTAGAAAATTATTTCATTACATTTTCAAAGATATATACTGAAAACTAGAATTACAATTGAACAATTTAATTATTAATTATAGTAATCGTATTATTAATTAACAAACCTGATAAACAAGCAATAAATTAAGAAACTTTGATGAAACGATGAAATTGAAATCCCAATCAAGAGTAATTTACATTACAACATAAGAGAAAAGTACCAAGGCAACATCAGAGTCCTAATGACCTAAGCCGCTTCGTTTCTCTTGCATCTGTAGACAATCGGAAAATTCTGGTGCAGAACTTGATTAGTCTTCTCACTTCGAATAGAGATTGTTTCAACTGAGGAAGGAACCAAAGGCCAAAACGGTGCACAAATCTCCTCCAGTTCTGCTTCACCAATGTCCCGCTTTTTGAATTCATTGTACATGTCTTCAAGAACTAGCAATTTGAGATTTGGAAGCGAAAAGTGAAAGCTTGTCTCAAGAGTGTTTGTGGGTTGCCTTTGGTGGCACCACATGAACCTGAACGGAATTATGAGCTGCGTGAGTTTTGGAAAAGTTGTAATCACACCATTGTTGTTTTGGTTACTTTCACAAGCTGCTTTCTTTATACGAATGCCAAACCCCAAACTGAGGAGTTGCAGAGTTTCGGCGAAACAGCCAGCAACTCTCAACATGTTTTTCATAGTAATGCAATCCCAAATGGTACAGCTGGTTGCCAGTGCCAATCGCTTTAATTTTGGCCATTGTTTTCCAAAAGGCAGCACTACAACATCGGAATCAATTGGACTAAACCCTAGCCTGAGATCTTCCAAGTGTGGAAACCTTTCCATTAGTTTACTGCGATTGAGATGTAGATTCCACACGTCTAGTGAAAGGCTTTTAATCTGGGATCCGTAGTTTACTGATAATTTTGCATACATTCTGTCATGATCGTTGCCATTGTAATGCTCCATGAGCACCAGTTCATTAAGATTGTGCAAATCCTTTGGAAAGTCTTTTGTATCAATATACCTTAGCTGCCTCCTTGAGAGATCACAATGCAGTTGAAGGGTTCGGATGTTTTTCATATTCACTAGCAATTGCGGAATGTTTGCCAATCTTTGTGGAACTGGAGCAATGGGCTGATAGAAGAACTTCCAGACGTGTTGACCATGATCCTCAATAATTTTTAGTAGATTCTTCTTCTCTTTTTTGACGTCTCTCAAAAAAACATTCAAAGTATGGTTCCGAAAAGGATTTTTTTCAGGCTCGAAATTTCCAGACATGAAGGTCCTGATATCAGCGTCAGATTTGATGATGGTAGCAATTGAGTACTGAACTGTTCTATAATCAAACATTGAATGTTTCAGCCAAGGGTTCCAGTATGGTTTTGGTGGCATTTCATCCACCAACTTCTCCCACATACGGCACACTTTTCGACAAACCAGGAGATGCTCCAAGTCCTCCTCGTTCAGCCACAGCTTCAACAAAATCTCCTTCCATACCTGATAACAAATCAGATCCAAAACATTTATTTAGCAATAAATCATATCCACTGAAATTATTATTTTTGCACACGCGAGCAATTATACTTTGCTATTAGGTATGTCAAGGACAATTTTAAATGTTATATTTACCTCCTCTGGCAAATCCCTGCTTGGTTCAACTTGTTCCATTTCGTCGTTCGCTGCTGGGATGAAGTCAACCTAAAATTTAAAAAAAGATCTCTTTACAAAATCGAACTTTCTATTGCTGTTATCTTTATGTCTTATGATTGTTATTGTTTTAAATAATGATATGAAAGTCAAAGGTATACCTAGTTTAACCTATATTACTAAGGTCGGACGTAAAGACACAATTCAATTTTAGTTCAATTTAGAAATACACACGTTCATTCAGTGATTAACTTATAGCTTTGGTTCAGAGAAATGGATATATTTGGTTTGCCTTGGTCGAAAAGCAAAACACAACCCGGAAGAACAGAATCAAAAGGAAGAATGATGGTTGAGAAAACACAGTGCAAATTTAAGTTTCGCGCCACATTCCATCCACCGAAAGTTTGCAGGTTGAACAGCTTCTCAATGGTAAAAATGCTCCCCTCTTTGTTGCAAAATTATTATATTGAAATGCAGTTTTGATTTTAATGCAAAATACCCTTTTTTCAATAGCCTTAGAATGCGCGAATGTCGTTGTTGTTGTTGCTCCGTCTCAAGATTGAAGGGAGAGTGAGAATTTATTTTACCCCAAGTCAGGCCGACGTTAGTTGGATTCAAAGCTAAGTTAAAGCATATGCTGTAATGAGTCACGTAGTCCCACTATGGAACATTGAGCAATGTGGGATGTTTGTTGTGATGTTTTTTATGAACGTTTTGGGAACGTACTTATTTTACGTTCGACCAACGTTTTTGATTTGCTAAGTCGATTTGTCTCTCAAGTTGGTTTTGAAAAATATAGATGATAACAGTGGTATGGTCAGTTACCATTAACTAGTTGAATTTTTAAAAGCAAAAAACAACTTCAGAGACAAATCGATTTAGCGGATCAAAAACGTTGGTCAAACGTAATATAAGTACGTTCTCAAAACGTTCATAAAAAACATCACAACAGACATCCCACATTGCTCAATGTTCCATAGTGGGGCTACGTGACTCATTACAGCATATGCTTTAACTTAGCTTTGAATCCAACTAACGTCGGCCTGCCCCAAGTGGCTTCATAATATAATCGTAATAATTTCATCCCGGCTTTCGTTGATTTTGGCGAGAATTGTTATACTTATTCACCAAATTGTATTAATTAAAATGTTGATAGTTGTTAAAAAATTTATAACTATAAAATACTATTAAACGTTCTATGGACAACAATTAAACAGTTTCATCGGAGAAAAGCGATTCTTTGAGTCTCCTCATTTCACCTACTTCGGTCGACGACCTGAGTGGCTTCGAAATTCGAATGCAGCAAAAAGTTAATAACAAATGATATGCTGCAATTCCGTGTGAGGAATACTTTTGGCACGTTTTTCCTAGAGGGATTCACCTCCTTTATAAACTCCACCATCAAGCTAGTCTCCACCAAAAAATCAATGCCATTGAAGCAACATGTCTGCTTTCGCTTCACATGCAATATTCGATTTAATTGCGAATAAATCATTGTTAATCAATAATTGTTCTCCAACAGCTCCGAATTGCATAAAAGTGTTTATGATTTAACCATTAAACTTCCCTGTGTAATTTTTATTTTCTGTGTTTTATTCCGGATGTTATGTGCCTATCCCATCTGAAAGCTAATATTAATGCGATTTCCCTGATAAGTATCATAGCACCTATACGAATAACTTGAAACTGCAACTTGACCAGCTTAATTCCACAAGAAGCAAGTAGGTACAACATAAACCAGTGCTCACAGAAAAAAACATAAGGAAGCAAAAACTAGTCCACTAATTAAAAGTCCGAATATGACGAGAACATTCCCTTTCAATGTCGGTTTCTTTAAAATTCCTGACCAGCCATAATTTAGGGAACTGGTTGCCTCAAAAATTTGAATCCAACGTTCCCAAATTCCTGCCTCTTGAATTCCACTCACTCGTTTCACGACAAGTGGGGGGATCAATCCCCTCAGATTAAAAACATGGGATGGCGTAGCATAAACTTCCTCACCAACATAAACATCCTGGTTTCTCAATCGTTTGAGTCGATACGTTTGTTCCTTGTTCCACAGATAATTTGGAAGAATCAATGCAGTTTTATTAAATTGCTCAATGAAACGATTCACAACTTGATTTTGTTCCTTCCAAAATTTATCTTTGAGGGCGTCCGTTATGTTGCGGATTGAATTTTCAGGAACCGGCCTAACTGACTCAATTTCTTCAATACGACGCTTGAAAATTTCCGTCATGTTTGGATGTAAAGCACTGTGGTTATAAATCATATTAATAAGATGCTTTTCCTTTTCGGTGACGTTAGAATTAGTTGAGCTTGAGGAAAATCTCACAGAAAATTCTTGCAGAATGTTACCTCGTGCCGTAGCTATATCTCTGAATACAGGTAAACACTAAAGATCTTATTCTGCAATACGTGTGGTGTCACACGTGTATTAGATGATTGTGGGATTTTCCATCTTATCCAGTCGAATCGAGGTTCAGCACTTCTTCCATAAATGGTAAATGTGTCGTTGACAAGCTCCTGTGAACAACATTCCGTTGATATTCCTCTGCATCTGGGCAGCTGAGTGTGGAGTTGCTGCGGCGTTCTTCTTCACTCTCCCTCTGATGATGTATGTTTATTAATGAAATTGCTTCTTAAGGATGAAAATTTTGTCATTTTGAGGGGGGTTGAAGAGTGTCCAATGAAGTTGAAGACCGTAAGTGTCATAATTTTGATGAGAATTTTGTCATTTTGAGGGTTGAAGAGTGTCCAATGTAGAGTGAAGTCCGCAAGTGTCATAATCATGATGACACAGTATATGGCAAGAATGACTGCTTTAATCAATCAGTTTAGTCGAAACACTGCATCTTAAGGTTATTTTTCATGGTGAATCAACTGGTAGTATTAGGTTTTAAATTTAACAAGTATTTCGAAACTATGCGCACGAAAATTAAAAAATCAATCGATTTAGTTGAAACTCAGTATCTAAACGTTATTTTTCATGTTGAATCAAGGTAGCATGCCACAAACTTTCACAATGGAATTAAGTCGGAATTGTAGATCACTATCTTCCACTCCAGCCCTCAGATATCAAACAAAATCCTTTGGAGTGATGGACGATGAAGAGGTTCTTTTGATGTTTAGGACGCAACAAATACTTAACATTCACATAAACGAATTTGTTGCATCACTTCTCATTGCACTTCACCAAGTTGTACTTATGGTAGTGTGGATTGGATGTGCTTTTTTGTGAATCACCCAACCTGATATGCTGCTAAGTGGTGGAATTTTCTTAATGGCGTTTTATTGTGGGGCTTCGGTTGCAAGCTTTCTGATTGTCTACATGGAATGCCACAAGTTGGGAGAATTGGAGGACTTGTCCAAGCAGTGTATAACATCTTGTAAAAACCACTGCGTAAGGAGATCCTTGTTACGCAAATTTGTAGAAAGTTGCCCAACAATTATATTAAAAATAACTTTTTAAAAGTCCATTTTATGCTATGAATGTAAGTACTTTTGGAGACTTTGTTGGACAGTTTTTTGATTTTCTTGTAACACTTCTAGTCAGTCGATTCTAGTTTTATATTAAAATTTAAACAATGTATTTTACTGCTGAAACGGTTTACTGCTTATGTTATCCTATTAAAATGAATTTATGTATGCAGTTAGATAAGTAATGTAAATGTAAGTATCTATGTTTGTGCTATAAAAGAAAATAAGTCCTTAAAAATACTTTTTTAAGTGAAATGATTATAATTGATTAAAATTAGAATAATTATTTAAACCACAAATAAAATGAACCAGTATCAAACAAATACAAAACATTTTAAATCAGTTCTATCATTTCCCACTAAATTGTAGTTCTATCAAATCTCCACTGTCATGAGTCACTAGTTCACAAGGTTCCTGCCTGTGCTTCCAAATCCCTCTAAAATCCCTCTCAATTCCTTCTGAAAATCTTCTCAAATCCCTTTTCGCTTATCTTCAAAAGTTTTTGGACACCGGAACATGTTGAAACCAATAAACTGTTTCAAGTATTTAATGCAAATCAAATTGGAACATAAAAATCATGTATGTAAAATTAATTCACGTATAGAGTTTCGCATCACTCCTTGACCCGTTTATCAATATAGACAAAATCGTGGTGACAAAACGGCTTGGTCTGTGCGTGAATTAAATTTTATGACAATAAATATAGAGATAGAACACAGCAAAAGGGGTCGATAAATAAAAAAAAATCTTGACACATAAAAGGTGTTTTGCTTTCCTCTAAATAAGAAAATTTGGTGTCACGCCGAGGCTTGAAGGACTAAGAGAAGTCCTTATCCAAAGGTAGACGCGTATTTCTGAACTTACGGTTTAATAATAACACAGTCGTCACCATCCACTTCTTTTTCCTTTTCTGTTTTCTCCTTTTCACCATTATCGCTATTACTAACGATGAATAGCACCTCATAACTAGCTCCCACGTCGTATCGTCCTTCCAATTTTACTGGTAACCACGTCCCATCAGCTTTTAGATCAATTAAAAACTTTTCGATTTATTCTTAATATTCCAGAAGGCTTCCAATTTTAAACGATTTTATATCTAGCACAAAAAAAGAGGGTGATTAATAATAGAGAATATAATTTCATGCAAAAATGCTAGTATAATTTAAGCAGTTTTGCATTTGAGATATCCTGGCATTTCCATTTTGGAGTTGGAAATACGTAAATGACGACGGGCTACAAAATGTGTAAACGCGTTTTTTGTAAGCCGTTGTAAACGTTATGGTATCTGTTTGATTTGTGTTTAAATTTATTTCACAGTGAAGTTGCAAATGGGCAAATAAAAACAAAACCCACTTGAAAAAAAATAACACTCATAATTTACTTAAGTACCCTCATTGGGGGAAAAATGACCCCGATATTTCACCAGTTTGTGTCTTGTTGTTGACATGTAACAAAAGAGTGAAATGAAAGAGCGTTTTATTACAGTTTATGAGAATAATTTTGGTTCCTGCTCTTGAAACATCAGTAATAATTATGACGTTGTGAAAAAACTAATAATATTTTATCCTAACTTTTCACCAAGAAAATCATCCCCATTCCATTCTGGATGTATCATATGAATACTATTTCTCCGAGAACTGAACACGGCTGCATGTCAAACTATTCACCCGTTCTTTCAGTTTTTACAGCTATGAAGTTTTTATTAAAATCCTCGTGTTTTAGGTTTTTGTGAGCACGTGTAATCCAATTTTCAAGAGAGCTGGTAAGAATAGCATAGAATGAATCATTCAGTTTCTGTGCCGCATAAAAATGAAAGTTTTATTATGAGTGCAGAAAGGAAATTGACACCTGCTTCCAAAAAAAACTTTGTTGAGCAACTAGAGCGAAAAGAATGTAAAATATTATGTTGTGCGGCGGGATCAAAATTCCAAAATATATTTAGCATTCAAGTGAAAGTTTCCATGCAATTTGTCATTTTATGGCTTGCTCTTGAACATGTACATTCATTGTATAATCTTTCATTTTCATGGTGTGCAACACCATATGTTTGTTATTAAACTCATTCAATATCATAGTTAGTAATTACAATAAGGAAGTCCCTGTATTTTCAATCTAAAAATGTATTAAAAATTCTGGAATAACTCGATTCATTCCAGTCCGAACTAATTAAATATAGCATGCTTATTTTTCATTGACGAGTAGACAGCTTTGAACCTTTTGCTGTTAGTAAAAAATCTTCAGTATGTTTGAATGTCCAATTACCCAAAGTACAAACACGAAGAAAGTGAAATTTAATGAGCTGCCTTCTTGCATCCGTGCATGGACGTCTGCAACGTACGCACGCAATATAGTCATTTTTTAATTAGGATGTTGATGGCTGAAGGTTAGGGTATAAAATAATGTGAACAAGATATCGTATTCATTTCCTTGTGATCTATCAAAGAACAAATAATATTTAGACAATTCTCAAGCATACTGTTCAGAAATTTTCATTTTACTTTTAAAAATTCATAAAATGAAGACTGTTGTGTGCTTGGTAAGTCAACTAGAAATTTTTAAATTATATCCTGTCAATATAAACAAAACGTTAAGGTCATTTAATAGCGACTATTCATGTTTAAAATACAAAAATTATTTACTTGACAGACTTTTTTTTGCCCTTTTTGCCTGTACTTTAGCTATGCCAAAATACGTGATTGGTAAGATGTTATTTTTGATTGGCTGTTAATTTGATTTTTACTTTTCTGTTAACACTTAACAAGTTTGTATTGTATGTTCCCAAATTACTCCTTGAGCAGAAAGCGAGAGTGACTTGGCCGATTTGAGCAACAGCAACCTCATCACTTCCGGTAATGGAATATACAATCCTGTTGACCCAGTTGTGGATACTGTTGCCACCGTAGAAGTTGCTCCTGTTGACTCTGGTTTTTCTATATTTTACTAATGAGAATTTTTCCAACTTTGGACTAAATTCATAGTGTACTTATCTATTCCAAATTTATGACATTTATTTGTTTATCTGAATTTTACCAGCTGTAATCTTTTAATTTCATTTCCTTAAACAAAATAAATTTGAGGTGCTGGACAAACAAGTGGGCTGAAAATTCAATATAATATTTTTACACCTCCCTTTCACTCACATACAACACGTACAATCAATATAACTATACCTTCTTTTTTCAGAAGAATTAATGGCGGAAGTACAATTGAACACGATCACTATATGCTGGACAAATTGTCAGAAACACATTTGAGAAGGGATTGTAAAAATCGTGTGACGTTTGAAAAATAGGGTGTTTTTTTCTTAAATATTAAAGTTTAGCGGAAGTACTCAAACTTATTGAAAGAAGCTGGGAAGAATCGATGAAAATTTTAGAGTTTCTTTGGTATGGAAATTATACAAAAAAGAAGGGAGAGAAAGTTTACTTATTGAAAAACTTGGATTTGAAATGAATATCTGACTAAATGGAATACTAAAAGCGACGCCTGAAAAAGAATTGCATCACAAGAGAAAAGCTGATTTATAAAACGCAAACAAATGTGAGAATTTGTTCCTATTCATTTCATTTCAAATACATAAAAACTTCAGACGTTCTAGTTCCTTTAGCAACATGGAAAGCTGACATTTATAGGTATATTCTGCAATGTATTTTATTGAAAAAAAATGTGAAATTTATTTAAACATTTAAGTTTCCTACAAAGTCTACCTTGGATAAACCCTGTTACTTTGATCCAAAACTTTTTTTATGATTAAATTCCAGGTTCTTATGTAGAGGCTTCCTGACCACTATCAAAAGTTTTAAGACATGAACCTAGCTAAAAAGATAGCCTCTGTAATCCAATTTTCGTAATAAGTGTGAAAAATATGAATCAATTATTCAGTTCCTCTGAAAATAAAAGTTCCATTTTGATTAAATACATGAAATCAATATCCTGAGATACAATACCTTGTTTCGAGAGATACTTCGTTAGAATCCTTATACTAAAAAACGTACAATATTGTTCACCGGGATCAATACGTCCCCAAATGCTACACTCATATAAAAATCATGTTGTAAGAATTAATTGACGTAACATGATTTAATTAATCGATCATTCTACTTAATTTAATTTCTCTAGAATAAAAGGCTGTCAACTTTCCATGAGAATTGGGGAAAACTCTGTTGCACCGCCATGAAAAGAATATGAAAGAAGAGGTTTTTACCTTTAAGGAGTCGTTGAAGTAGCATGAAATAAAATTTAGTTTTATCCTTGAGCAAACTAATAAAATGAATCGTGGAGAAATGAGAATCCTCCTTGAACCTTGCACCATTGGATTTCTAAACCCAAAACGTGAGTTGAATGAAAAAACAGAAAGTAATCAGTATGGAACAAATACAACCTTCCCGAATCCCAAACTTCGTTGATAATAATTATCATCATTCTCTTTTTTGTAATGTCTTTTAGGAAAGGTTTCATATGGATGTCGTATCTCATTTCAAAATGTGGTACGACGTGAACACTTATGAAGTGCGGTCTTCCACTAAAGCTGGTGTGATATTCCAGGTTATTTACCTAACAAAACATTGGAAGAAATTGCGATTTCAAACGATTAGATGAAGGATTTCATTGAAGTTTCCGTGAGGGCCCTAATCATATTGTTGTTCAGAAAGAAATTCTCCGAACACAAGAAGAAGCTTGAATAGAACAAAGGAAAAGTTGTTATGCTGTGTGTCCACTCTTTATCGTTAATGATTGTCTTGAAATTTATCGAAAGTTTGAAATTCAAAACATCTATTTTATGACGTCAAAGTGTACCCATTTTAGAACGCAGCTTATTGAATTTTTTACCAACAGAAGCTTTATTATTGAAAATCAGTTGGTTTCCTTTGTCAAATTTATTCCAGTGTGCAAAAAAGAAAGGAAGACCTATTAGAATTTTTCATCAAAGAAAATGGAGAAAAAGCAGACCAATTTCCGTTTCTTTTTCTCCTATCTCAGTTTTACGGAGAAGTAATAGGAAACTTATTGGTGGCTTTTTACGCATTTAACATATGGTACCAATCTTTATTGCAAAATGAGAAACTAGAAATGGAAGAAAATATGCGATGAGATAGATTGGTAAACGAACTGCTCCACTTTTTTTTTATTTTGACACTTTAACGTCCTAGTTCTTACTTTGCAAAAAAATAAAAGTAAAAGGTCTCTCGTGAACGTGATCGATTATTTTCTGGTTATTTTAAATGCATAAATTTTGTTGGATGTATGAAAATTTACGCATTTTGCTATTGAACTATGGGTTTATTTGAAGAAAAAGAACATTCCAATATTTAGTGCTTTTTCATGATGATTCATATCAAAATACCTCTTGCTTTCTCACAAAATGAAGTCTGAAGGATTTATGGACCTCAGAAATAAGTGGGAAATCACTTTTCTCTTCCAAAAAGATTTCATTTTTAAGATTACAGAAATTCATCTCCATTCTTCTTGAGTTGTTCCTAATTTCATTTGTATAGTTGTGAACAGAACCGCATATGTTATGCATTCCTTTGTGATAAAAATTCCATTGATTTTTTTCAGTTTTGACCCGTCGCATTTATTTTTATTGTATCTGTAAAAATATTTCCACTTCATGTAAACTTAGGGTTTGGTGTTTTCATACTCCTAGTCGTGTACCACAGCAAATAATCATCTTATGTTTTTTTTATTTGAGCATTTGTCCAGTTCAAATAGCAATGGTAAACTTGGCTCCTGTAAGTAAAAATATATGGAATATTTTATGGAATTCCCATTATGAGTTATTTTAATGTAAATTAAACCATTTACCCATTTTCTTCACATTTCTTTAATCTAATTAAAACATTAGTTTTGGAAGATTATGATTTGTTGAGCCGTTCTGAGAATTTTAGTAGAAAGCATCATAAAAATGAGACGGTTTCCCTCTTCTCTAATGTTATTTCAAGAAAACAATTTTTAGCTCGGATGAAGATGCAAATGTGAAAATAAACGGATTTAAAATAAAATATGTGATGAAAAATCGGAGCATTTCCACGTAATATCTTTACTTGTCAAGCTGTACAGCTACCGCTACCGTAGTAATCCAACTGACAGTTCATGTTTCACATTTCTACTCGATTATTGTATGGTCGGAACAATTCACACGTGCACATCTTTAATATATTTGAGAAAATCTCATAATATGTAACAAGAAATTGTCAAATGGTAGTAGGCAGCTAATTTTCAGCTCCAATTGGTAATTTCTCCATGTCTATTCATGTAATGCCTGATTTTAATAAAAATTGAAATGTAAATGATGGAATTTTCTATAAAAATGGAGTCGTCAACTAAAATTTATAAATGTTTACTAAAGAAGGTGGAAAGGAAATTGATTTCTATCCTCAAGGGAAAGAATACACCAAAATAAACTTATTACTGTCAAGAGTTTCCAATATACCCCAACAAAATTCAACTCGCTGCTTCTGGATGAACACTTCATATGAAAAAAATCCTAAAGAATTTACCGAACATTTTGTGGCTTACGCATTCCTTAAATTTCTTACTCTCTACATTATAGGATTGCACGTGCCACGACTTTCAGAAAGAACATATAAACGTAAGAACGTAATAAATGTTCGAGTTTTTTGCTGTCGCCTTTTTTATTACGTAGCTGAAGCGAGAGCATTCAGCGAAGTAATGGTTTTACTAAAACTGTCTGTCCGTCTGTCGGTCTGTCTGTCCGTCTGTCTGTGCGCACTCTCCTGGTCACATACGTTGACCGATTTAGATGAAATTTGGCACACAGGTAGCACTACTAAAGAGGACCTCTGGAAATAATTTTCAGCGATATCGGTCAAATGGTTCGAAAGTTATAGGTGGATGAGTTCAGAAACTCATCGATTTGGTTGAAACGGTACAGCATAGTTGCGCTTCGATTTAAACACAACAGCAAGGTTGCGCTTCGATTTAAACGCAACAGTATGGTTGCGCTTCGATTGAAACGCAACAGCAAGGTTGCGCTTCGATTGAAACCCAACAGCAAGGTTGCGCTTCGATTTAAACGCAACAGTATGGTTGCGCTTCGATTGAAACGCAACAGCAAGGTTGCGCTTCGATTTAAACGCAACAGTATGGTTGCGCTTCGATTGAAACCCAACAGCAAGGTTGCGCTTCGATTTAAACGCAACAGTATGGTTGCGCTTCGATTGAAACCCAACAGCAAGGTTGCGCTTCGATTTAAACGCAACAGTATGGTTGCGCTTCGATTTAAACGCAACAGTATGGTTGCGCTTCGATTGAAACCCAACAGCAAGGTTGCGCTTCGATTTAAACGCAACAGTATGGTTGCGCTTCGATTGAAACGCAACAGTATGGTTGCGCTTGGATTTAAACGCAACAGTATGGTTGCGCTTCGATTGAAACCCAACAGCAAGGTTGCGCTTCGATTGAAACCCAACAGCAAGGTTGCGCTTCGATTTAAACGCAACAGTATGGTTGCGCTTCGATTGAAACGCAACAGCAAGGTTGCGCTTCGATTGAAACCCAACAGCAAGGTTGCGCTTCGATTTAAACGCAACAGTATGGTTGCGCTTCGATTTAAACGCAACAGTATGGTTGCGCTTCGATTGAAACCCAACAGCAAGGTTGCGCTTCGATTTAAACGCAACAGTATGGTTGCGCTTCGATTGAAACGCAACAGCAAGGTTGCGCTTCGATTTAAACGCAACAGTATGGTTGCGCTTCGATTTAAACGCAACAGCAAGGTTGCGCTTCGATTTAAACGCAACAGTATGGTTGCGCTTCGATTGAAACGCAACAGCATGGTTGCGCTTCGATTTAAACGCAACAGTATGGTTGCGCTTCGATTGAAACGCAACAGTATGGTTGCGCTTCGATTTAAACGCAACAGTATGGTTGCGCTTCGATTGAAACGCAACAGCAAGGTTGCGCTTCGATTGAAACGCAACAGTATGGTTGCGCTTCGATTTAAACGCAACAGTATGGTTGCGCTTCGATTTAAACGCAACAGCATGGTTGCGCTTCGATTGAAACGCAACAGTATGGTTGCGCTTCGATTTAAACGCAACAGTATGGTTGCGCTTCGATTGAAACGCAACAGTATGGTTGCGCTTCGATTGAAACGCAACAGTATGGTTGCGCTTCGATTGAAACGCAACAGTATGGTTGCGCTTCGATTGAAACGCAACAGCATGGTTGCGCTTCGATTGAAACGCAACAGACATCGATTCGATTCATATCGTTTGCCATATGAAAACTAATTATCATTTACTCTCATCACTACTTCTTGTAAAACTTAGAAAACATATGATGCGAAAAACTTTGTCTGCACGGCTTGGTATGCATTGAGCGTAAATATGAGAAAGCGGGAACGAAACTTTTTTCAAATACAATAATACTTCAACATCGACGAAAAAGTTCTTCTAGAATTTTAATTTTGTTGTTATTATCGTTGGATTACCATTTGACGTCTGCAAAATCAACGGAAGCCAACAACTCAACTAAAATCTAATGAATTGATTGAACTTATCACTGATTTACAAGCTTCCACTAAAATGGCAGCAAAGTTGCCTGGAATTCTGTCTCTCTTTCCAAGTAAAGCTTATTGTTGATTTAATGAGGAATTGTTAAGGGTTTCATTGCTACATAGTGATTGATATAATTTTTATTTCAGTTGGGGATATTTAGGCATATTCTGCTGCCGTCAAAGTAGCAACATTCTGCTGCCAAGCAGCAATATTCTGCTGCCGTTTAACATGGACGGAATAGGCTCGGCAGCAGAATTCTGCTGCCTTGGCTTAATCAAGCCTTTTCATATGGTTGCTGGCATTGCAGGGCAAAACTGATATCACCATGAGAAAGAGCGTACTCGTTTTGTGCAGTATGCATATTGGCAACCTGTTGCTGTCATAAATATTCATTTCACAGTCAAAAAACCGTTTCTCCATACTGTCCATATAAAAGTCTTCCACGAAAGGTATAAGAATTGGACATTGAGTTTTGGGTGTGTTTGTAAATCATTACGTACTTACAACTTTTCTAAGTTTGTCCGTCCGTCTGTCCGTCTGTGTGCACTCTCCTGTCGACATACGTTGACCAATTTCCACCAAATTTGGCACATAGGTAGTACACCTCAAGAGCTTGCCTGGTATTGCTTTTCAGCCAAATCGGTCAAAGCGTTTGAAAGTTATGGCTCGAAAATTCAAAAATCCACAGATTTGGCTGAAACTCAGTATATAGATAATATCTGATATGCTGAATCGATTCCTTATGGTGGTAATTCTCTATGTATTTCAATGTATTTCATGCAGTTTTGAATGTTTTTGAGGGCGAAAATTCAAAAATAGTCGCATTCATCACAAAGTATTCCTATTCATCGCCCAGAAATCCCATTCATCGCCTAGAAATCCTATTCGTCGCCCAGTATTCCTAGTCTCCCGTGTATGCCATTCAGCTACGTTTCTAGATCTGCTTACCAGCAGTTTATTCATAAAGATACTTATGCATTTTTCTTTACGCAGCTTTGTTCTCCATCATCAGCCTCACTTTTCGGTATCATCTTTATGCAACATGCTGAGCCGAACAGAACAAAACCTCAGTTTTACCATCCCATCTCGATTTCATGCAAGTTGTGTAGTTGCAACAAGCATTTTCCCCCCACTGAATGAGATTTCATGCTCGTTTATCGATTTCCATCCCAGCCTTACTTACACTCTCGATTCTGCTCCCATAGCTGCAACGAGATTATTTTCAGCAAGGAAAATACATAATATACTTGGCGTTTCTCTTATGATAATTCACGTAACCCAACGTTTCAGTTCAAGTTTTCGATTGTCATGCATATTTTCTTTCAAGGACCATTCAATAGATGAATTTATGTAAAAAAGGAAATATGAAAAACCACTGTTTTCTCTGTCATCCAGTATTTTTTTCATTTGACTGTTACAGCCACTACTAAAAAAATCCACTACGAATGCTGTTGTTAACACCCCTTTACTTACATCTAAATTTCACATCACATCCTTCTAATTTTATTCCACTAGCAACGAGGACGACCTTGTTTGTTCTCTTTGGTTGGGTTGGTAACTTTTCATTTGAAACTTTTATATTTTTTTTGTTTATTACATGATGAAATTTGGTTAGACAAGAGTCCTTTGCACCAAGAAAGAATTAACACGAAAAATGTCATCAACGGAAAATAAATCTAAAACTTAGGATGTCATCGTTGAAAAACCTCTCTTCTTCAAGCACAATGTTTCTAGCACAGCATTCCAGTTTATACTGCATCCCACAAAGCCACTATCATCTTGCACGCAACATCAAAAAAGTTTTTGGTATCTGCATCAGCCACAACACAACCACATGCCATGCCACCATACAAATACTGCACCGTTTCAATCTACCCCTGAAAACGGATGCTCCCTGGCTCCCTTTTCTAGGTGAGAGATACGTGCTTACTCTCATGAATCCTGCTTCAGTCTTGGTTTCTCTTTCGTTCCAGCAACAACTCACACACGGTGTCTCTTCCGTTTACATCTTGTGTTGCAACTAAACTTTCTATAGGTGCACGCGTAATGAAAGGAAGTGGAACTGAATTTTCACTAAATTTTGTTAGATTCAACCAGATAGGAGGAGAGTGAAAACTGTTGTAATGAGAAGGCAGTTTGATTCTCATTTCGAAAGTGTTCAGTTTTGAGTGAAATTTCGATCGTTTAAGAAGGTTATAACACAAATTTGCTGCTTTAATCTTGGACTTGAAGATTCAACACGTTTTCTGTTAAGTTTTATTCTAAATATTCATGAATATATTGAGAAGGATCATGTTATATTTTTGACATTCACGTATTGTCGTCTGATGAAATGGTCGGTTATTTCACGGTGAAGTTAAAAGTGTTGAAAAAATCTTATTTTTTTAATTTGGACGAACGAATCTGGAGTCAGTATGAACACCATGTTCAATGCCTGATCAAAATAGAAAGCATCTTGCTATGTGATGCAGGTTCGGCCTACCCCCTGGATCACTACTTGGTATAAACAACTTGCTCATTCCAATTTCATTCCAGTCTCGTTTTCTCTTTTGTCATGACAGCATCACACCGTGTCTCTGCAGTAACAAAACTTTGTGTTGTGATCCCAAAAAGTTGTTAAAGTTTGTGCACGTGTTTACCATTTTAGGGAAAAGGACATCGATATTTCACTGGCATTGTTGCTGTTGCTAGTGACATGTAGCAAAAGAGTGAGAAATGAACGAGTGTTGTATAACAGTTAATGAGTGTGACGCTGGAAAAAATTCATCCTGACTTTTCATCATAAAAAAACCAGTCCTTCGCTCGTTCTTTTAGTGTTGAGCAACCCCGAAGTTTTGAAGTTTTCATTAAAATAGTCGTGTTTTTTTCTCGGTTTTTGAGCTCGTGTAATCCAATTTTCTTGAGAACCGGGAAGAATAAGAATGAATTATTTAGATTCTGTGCTGCATAAATATGAAAGTTTATATTTTGGAGTGCAAACATGAAATCGACACTTGGGATGTGTGTCCTGCTTCCAGAAAACTTTGTTGAATAAATGGAGTGAAAAGAATGTAAATTAATATATTGTGTGCTGGGATCAACTCGTCTCCACATGGTTAGCATTCAAGTGAAAGTTTCCGTGCAATTTACGATGCAAAGAGGGAGCATTTTTGTTGCTTATATATCCTAATACTTTGACATTGTATATAAGTGCAATCATACTGAAAGTTGGAAAGTAATTGAGCAAAAGTTTCAAATGCTTTTTAGCAAACCGACGATAAAAAATCATGTGTTTTATTGTGAAAATTTTATTTCAAGCTTATAACATGCAAGAACAAAGTGGTGAAAACCGGCTATCTATGTTCGTACAGCTGTGATGGGGTTGCGAACTATGTCATGAAAATTATGTCAGTGAAAGTTTAGGCAATTTCGCCACCATCATAAATTCTATAAAAAAATAAGGATCTAAATATCGTAAGTTGCAATTTACCCCAATTTATTTTCAAAATATTGTGGATGGTTTTAAATACAGAGTTATAAACTTATTAGAATCTAATTTTCATTCTAATCCGTCAGTTTCTCACAGACATTCATTTCATATGACGCTTCCGTCAGCAACAGAAAATTGAATCTCACATGTTTTTTGTATAGCTGAAAAATCTATTCAAAAATTCTCATCTGAAATGTACTATGACCGAAAATGTTGTGTGTTTAGTATTTCTTTGTTTTTGGATTCACTACAATCCCCATTCATAACAGAAAATGTATCTGAAAAGATGGGTTCAATGAAAGAGTACATTCCACCATCGTGGAATAACTTTTTGTTTCCCCTGCGTGAATGCCACTTCTAATAACTGTCCAATCTTATTACCTTCTTTAACCCTTTTTTTCCAAAAAAAGCAACCACCTGGGAGAAATAACGTTAGATTCAAACCTGCAGTTTGCGTACTTTCTTGTTACCCATAGCGTGAGTAGCATGTGCAGTGAACGGTAAAACCCATTAGCAGCAGTTCACCTTTATGCCCTTTCTAAAAAATACATTTTCTTTCATTTAGACTTCAAAATCCACCTTCAAGAAAAACTACATTTTGTGCTAGCAACATAAAAGAAACTAGGTAACGAATGGAGTGGGAAATATTGTATTTTGTCATGTTTATTTTTACGGCTCACCAGTGTCCAGCATTGCATGCAAACTGTGGAAGCAAACTTTCCCTTTTCGCTTTCAACAATAAAGATGTTATACCCAAGTATCATTATGATACGGCTACCCGCAATAAAGCCAACTCTATTCTGAAAACCGAAGCTGTTTTTATTTTCTTGGTGACTTGTATGCGATTTACGATCATAAAGAACCCCTCAGTTTTCAACAACCCAGTCGATTTATCATGTTTGATGTCAACGTTCAAAATCAAAGGCAAATATCCTGCTATTCACATAAAACCAACAAATGACAGCAGCACCATCAACTTTGTAGAGACATCAAAAGCCTCCACTGATGATAGTTTCATGTAAAGTATCTCGTGCGGAGAGGGGAAAGCCCTCTCTTTCACCTCTTATTTTCATGCGTCTTTCTCTCTTTCAATTTACAACCAAGAAAAAATGAATGACTAGTATCAAGTACAAACTGGTGCTATATATCGACATGTTTGCTTGGTATTCAACCAATTTTCCAATTTTCTCTTGAATAAATTCGCGATTATGATCATGAATGAATAGTGCTTCATCATCATCATTTCGCATGAAAAAAAGGTTGAGTACCGCACTATGTCTGTTTTTAGAGACATGAAAATCAAATGATATCCAGTGCTTACAAAGCATTCATCCTGTCCGCCAATAGTAGATTTTATATGAAATTTTGGTATCAATATATATGTTTCAGATTCACATGTGTAAAAAGCAAAGCATATCATCATCAGAAACAAAATGCGAATTTAAACAGAAGCAGCAACCTGAGCTACGAAATCGTATCTAGTGTGGATATTAGAACATATCAGTTTACGATGATTATTGAATTGGAAATATTCTATTTGATCCTGAACCTGATTTTGTGCCTGAGTAAGCCTTAGTTTTACACTTATTCCTTTTCAAAGTTAGGGAAATTGTACATAAAAGGCGATATTAATTTAGTTCATTTTTTGGGTGTTCTTCAAAACGTCTTACCCTTTCAGACTTCGGAGGAACAACGCATATCGTGTTGGATGGACCGGAATTAAAAAGCATGCCGGCTCCAATGACACATTTTTCTAATACAAATGGATTGACATTGACATGTGTTGGACAAGGTCCACCACCATTAACCATCTCGTGGTTGAGTGGAAATGGAGAAGAACTTTCGCCGATAGCAGGAATAAGGCATGTTGTCAATCAACCAAGTTTCAACTTATTCAAAAAGGAAAGCTAGCAAGCGCGACTACTTTCTAATTACTTGAGATTTTGTTTGTCCATTTAAATTTGCAGAGAGCAGCTTCAAAACGGGTCGCTCTACTTCAGTTCTTTCAAACCTGAGGATTACATTCCAGCAGTTCATAATGGGGAATATCGTTGTTCCGTGAGGAATCCAGTTGGGACATTCCTCAGCCCTGTGTTTAGTGTTCGTGCAAGTATGTCTCTATAAAACCTTGTTATCTACTTCCTTATTTTATTGCGCTTTACAACTTGTGAAATTCATTTGGGGAATTTGAGACTTTTCCCATTTGATTTCATGTTGACATGTCATCAATGTTTTATAATTTAATATTGCACTTTAAACTTTCCCGTTGACAACAAAAATTCAATTTGAACACAAGTTTCTTCTCCCGGTCTTGCTTTTGTAGTTTATTCTGTATCGTTCTGGTATTCTGTTTGCAGTTGTAGATCATCCGTTTGAAGTGATAATTTCAGTAAGAAGGGAATCGGGTGATTTAATTGTTGAAGGGAGTCCAGCTCTTTTGTCCTGTAATGTTTCGCCTTCTTTTTACTCTCAGTTTGTGAGAGTAATTGCCTGGAAAAGCATTGATCAGTTTGGCCATGAGTCTGTAATTACGGAAAATGATAGAGGGTATTACTTGATTTTCAAAAATGTATTTTCTTGAATTTTTTCAGCTAGTTTGCCTAACAATGCATTTTTGACTGTTGCTTTTACCACTTTAGTTATAAAATCATATCGGATGGCTCTCTTCTCATTTTCAACACAAAATATCAGCAACTTTTTGCTTGCATTGGACAAAGTATCCTTAATAAAAAAGTTGAATCTAGCTCAGCATATCTTCTAAAATCCCGAGGTGAAAGAAATTAAATCAATTTTAGTTGAAATGGGAAAATCATCACAACAATAAATTATGTTTCTTTCTACTATTGAATATATATCTAGCTGGAGATGTATTAGTGCAAAACTCAAAACCTGAGATTATAAGAAAAAATGCTTTCCCGAAGGAAGATGTAAATATTTTAAGAGAAAAGACTGAAGAAACGACTGACTTGATTTGCTTAGTTGCAGGCAACCCACCTCATAAATTTAGGTAAAATTATTTTCCATTACTTTCTCCAATATCATAATGGTCGGGGTGCTAATAAAATTTGTGGTTTTGTGAATGGCTCAGATGGGAGAAATATCATAAAGGAAAGTTTGTACCTGTCACATCTCTTTTGAGTAGTTTTGTAATTGAACAAGGTCCACTTTTACGGCTCACAAGTGTTAATCCTTCCGTTCACAATGGGACATATCGCTGTGAAGTCAGCAATTCTTTCGGAACGTTCACAAGTGATTATCACCTTTTCCTCCAGAGCAATCCCGTCTTGGCTATTGAGCCGGAGTCGAAAGTTTTGCGGAATGGGGAAAGTATAGAGCTTAGCTGTAAAATTAAGACAAATTCATCTACTGGAGCCAATAATTCTGTGAGCAATTCAAGTTTTAGGTGGTATAAAAATGGAAAACCAGTAAAAAGGAATAGTGCCCACAAAAACACGGCATATGAGCAACGATTACAGATATTCAATGCTAAACTTGAGGATCAAGGAGTTTACCAATGTTTTGTTGACCTGGTAAATTCAAGTGGAGTTTCAGGAAGGGCTCATGCATCCACCACCTTAATTTTTCAATGTTCGTAAAAAAATAATTTTTTTACAAGTTCCCACATTTGTTAATAAAAATTCCGTCCGAGTCATTTTATTTATTTACCCACAGCATCGGCGCCGGAACTTATTCACACATTTATTTCTCAAACTATCCAACCTGGCCCATTTGTTTCTCTCAAGTGTTCCGCAATTGGGAACCCAATTCCCAAAATCACTTGGTTCATTGACGATACACTGATTTCATCAATAGACAATCATGAGCAGAGATACTGGATACAGGATCAACATAGCCGTATATCCATAGGCTCCTATCAACAATCGAATTCCGAAACCGTGAGCTATCTCAACGTTTCCAGAATTCAAACGGAGAATAGCGGCGTTTACAAATGTGAGGCAACCAACGTGGTTGGAATGTCACTCCATTCAGCACGTCTAAATATTTATGGTAGGAAAATGAAATCACGAGGCTTTCACCAGTAAGCAATTTCTTGTTGGCTAACCTTTTTCATGTTCATCCAATTGCTAACTTTTTTTGCTTTCAGGCATGATTTTTGTAAAGGAAATGGGTGCCTTAACTTTAGTAGATGGTAAAACGGCTATGATTCCATGTCATTATGGAGGCTATCCCGTGGATAAAGTCAGTTGGCAGAAAAACTCTCAAGATATTGAGACAACGTCAGGAGAAAGTGGGGTTAGAAATGGTGGGAAAGGAACATCTGGTGCTGAAAGTAGGTTTACCATTTTTGCCAACGGCACACTTAAAATTGAGAAAGTGAATAGAAGCACGGACAAAGGGCAATACACTTGCATAGTTTCCAATAGAAAGGGAGGAATTGCCTCGGGATCCGTTAATATCAACGTGATGCGTAAGTAAAAGACGAGTTGAGAAATCCTTTTTAAAAAAAATTACTGCATAAAAGCACTTTTATTATTTTTTCGTGTTTGTTAAGCAGGAAAATAACATTTAATCAATTGGGATTTTAATAATTTTGTAATTAAATCAAACAGGACCGCCGGTCATTTCCCATTTTAAGTTTGACAATGAATTACGTGAAGAACAGAGGACGTCTTTGTCTTGCAGTGTGATATCAGGAGATCTTCCTATTGACATAGTTTGGTTAAAAGACCATCAACCCATTTCCAGCCGGCTTAATATTACTGAAAACAGGGTCAAATTTTTGAGTGTCTTGATCTTTGAGGAGCTTACAAATGAGCACAGTGGAGAATACACTTGCTCTGCATCCAATGCGGCGTCAACCGTGACCCAGTCGGCAACACTCAATGTAAAAGGTCAGTTAACCATTCTCCTTCCATCCTTAAAAAATGGATCTTAGTGATTTTTGAATAAGTTAAATGTAGTGCAAAAACTGGTATTGTCATTTTTGTGCGGGATTCGTAGTACCACCAAAGTGGTTGAAAATTCCTGAAGACGCCAAAGTCGTCCTTGGTTCTGACCATTTGCTTTATTGTGCCGCTAACGGAGTCCCTCAACCAACTATCTCATGGTATCGAGGTAAGCATATAATTAATTCCTTAGAATTTTCCTTGCCCTACGTAATAAAAAACTCGAAATTGCAGTAGTAAAAAATGCAAAACCAAAAACCAATTCTTTACTTGAAGCGGGTTTACAGTTCGTAAACCCGCTTTTTATTGTCTCTTCTTTTTTTGGTATAAAATCTCGTAACTTTTTGTAGAATCTGGTGTTGGTGGGATAAAATATGCAATTAAGACAAACGACAAGTTCCAACTGATGGAAAATGGGGGTCTAAGGATTTCTCAAGTGGAAGAGGCAGATGCTTCAAATTATGTTTGTGAGGCTAGAAACGGAGTAGGCAGCGGGATATCCAAATCAATACGCCTTTATGTCATTAGTGAGTACCCAAACTTCTATCACAATATAAATGGGAAAGGATGCTTAACTCATTAAAATTACTTTTCTCCCAGTTCCTGCCAAAGTTTCAGTACGGATGACATCAGTCGTGGTTGCTGAAGGGTTGGCAGCATTGCTAAAATGTGAGATACGAGGAGACCCACCAATTCAAGTGAGCTGGAAAAAGGATTCCCTTCTAATAGAATCTGAGCAAAGTCTATCAGGATCATCATCAACAGCATCTTCTCGTCTCGTTCAACATCAAACGATTGTTGATAAGAATTCAAGCGTATTTTCTGCAGAGTTGCGAATTGATCCAAGTGAGCCAACGGATTCTGCCTTTTATTTGTGCATCGCGTCTAATCAGTATGGACGGGATGAGGCCAAAATCAATCTGGAAGTGAAAGGTATACAACGCTCAGATAGCCCCTAAACACTTTAATTATAACCCACTTTTTTTCCCTATTTGACATTTGTGTTGACTATCTATCTAAACAGCAAGACCAAATCCACCAGAGAATTTCATGGTGGCGGAAATTGGCTCTCGCTTTATCCGTTTGCGGTGGTCTGTGGTTGCCACAAGTCGTGATGATGTTCCGGTCACTCATTTTATTCTCCAGTCGAAAAAATCTTCAGTGTCTTCTTGGAACAGTAGTCAAGTATACAATTTGAGTGTGCACAGCCCAATTACGCATGCCATTATTGAATCCTTGAATCCAATCACAAATTATGATGTTCGTTTATTTTCTGCTAATGATTTTGGACGAGGGTTTCCAACAGAGACATTAACAATATTGACCCTTTCGGAAGCTCCCTCAGGGGCTCCTACAAATGTTTCTGGGATTCCATTAGGACCAAAAGTTGTGTTAGTAAAATGGAAGCCACCAGATGCTTTGTTGCAACACGGAGAAATTTTAGGTTACCAGGTTATTGCTAACATGATAGGAATACGAGGTTCAAATAAAAGAATGAACGAAACTGTTGTTGTGGATCAAAAATGGGAGCTACAAATTGAGTTGAAAGATCTTGCTCCAAATGCACAATACAAGATTTCAGTAAAAGCATACAACAATGCTGGAATTGGACCTGCTTCTTCACCTCTCTTCATTCAAACACCGGAAGGAGGTTTGCTTTAAAAAAAAAAGAAAGCAATTCATTTTCCATCGTTAATATTTGAACCATCATTTTTTTCTTTCATTTTTTCTCAGCTCCAGATTCCCCACCAATTCATTTACAGTGCGAAGCCCTTTCATCTAAAAGCTTGCAGGTCCATTGGGATCCACCACCATTTCATTTATCAAACGGTCAAATACAAGGATACAAAATTATTTATCTTCCACTCGAACAAGAAAAAATGGGTAGGCAATTGCATTATAGAAAAGCACTTCATTTAGAAGATTATTTATTGCATGAAATGGGTTTTTTAGGAGAGAAAGGAGAAGTTAAGAAAACGAGTAATAAGGAAACAACTTTGCATGGATTACGAAGCTACACGAGCTACTCGGTCAAGTCACTAGCTTTTACCCATGGGGGAGAAAGCAACATGTCTCAACCTGTTATTTGTAGAACGGAAGAAGATGGTAAGTAACTATCCAATTCCTTTTTGCTCCTCGTTCCAGAAAACGTTCTATTTTTTAATACATAAAAAATATGTGATGGCATTATAGTGCCTGAGGAACCAGCAGATATAAAAATATTAGCATTAAGTGGCACATCAGCCCTCGTTAGTTGGCTTCCTCCACATCACTCCAACGGAGTAATTACAAAATACACTGTATTTTGGAAATCCGAGGAATCTCATCAAGTGAAAGAAAAAGAGGCTATCATTTCAACGGCTTCTTTTGCCGAAGATGTTGAGCTTTTTCATGAATTACGTAGATTGAGGGAATTTCACAAGTATTCTGTGTGGGTGAAAGCTTCAACTAGTGTTGGAACTGGGAAAGCTTCTCGTGTGGAAATGTTGGAGCTGAGTGCAACTATACCTGCTCGAATAGCATCCTTTTCTGCTGTCAAAAAACCAGAGCTAGGTCAATCTCTTCTGCTGCCATGCAAGACTATAGGAATCCCATCCCCGAGAGTTGTCTGGTTTAGAAATAATCTTCTTTTGCCTTCTCACATTCCCTCGAGAAACGGATCCTTGTTTATAAGTAGAGTCAAGGTAGGAAAAGAAATTGAAGCACATGTAAGCTTTTTTTTTGCTAAGTTCGGCTTTACTTTCATGCGCTTTCTTTGTTCAGGATGAAGATGAAGGACTGTTCACATGCAGAGCTGAAAATGAACATGGCTCAGATGAAATAGAACATCGAGTTTCTATTAGTAGGCCACCTTCTTCAATTCTCATCTATATTAGCTATGTTACAGATTCTTCCATTCAAATCCATTGGGATTCTCCGGTAAAAGCTGAGCCTCCTATAACAGCATACTTTTTGCAATATCAGAAGCAAAAGAAATCTGTCAATTCAGAGGAGTGGATTTCTATTCGACTTGGACCGAGACTGACTTCTTATTCCTTAGAAAATCTTTTGTGTGGCACCCAATATCTTTGTAGGATTTACGGAGAAAACTCAGTTGGGAAAGGAATGCCTAGTGAGATAGTGAAAACAAAAACAAATGGAAATCCTCCCGAGCTGCCAAAACTCACAGAGATTCTGGATGGGAATGGGACGATGATTAGAATCGATTTAACGAGGTGGTCAGATGGTAGCTGTCCCATAACACATTTTGTTATTGATTATAGAAAGGTTCACGCTTCAAATTCAGCAACTTGGTTGCGTGTTCACAAAAGGGATAACTCGACAAGAGTGTTTGTAATTCAAACTCAGCTATATTCCAAATATGAAATCAGAATTACGGTAGAAAATGATTCAGGATCAGTCACAAAAGTATTCAGTGTGGAATCCCATTCTGGTAAGTTGAAAAAATTCAGGGTGAACATTTAAATGAACAGTTAAGAAGAAGAAATGCGTAGAAAAAGGTTATTCAGTTTAATGGGCCATGACTTTAATGTATTCTTTTGTGGTGGCAGAATTTTTCACAAACTTTGCAAAAGCTTTGGAACAATCTGAAAAGGAAGTGGGAGTGAATGAGAGCTACGTGCCATTCTACGCAAACCCGCATGTGTTGGTGCCTATTGTTTCCGCTGTCATTTGCACTATAGCAGCTGCCACTTGCGTTTTCATGCTCATCAAAAGAAGGTAAGCACCCTTCACAACTTGGTTTACTAAAAGCGTTACTACAAACTTTTTTAACTTCCATTCTTTTGGTTCGGTTTTTCTGTTACGAAGAAATCATTCTCAATCTGAATGGAAGTTTAAGCCGAGCACAAGCCAGCAAACTTGGTTGAGTACTTCTGCGGATGGTACAAGCAAATGTGTTGATGCTGCAGAAAGTGTTTCAAGTTGCCCCGATACCATGTCAATCTACACTACTATCAACTCAACAAAGCCAATTCCGATGACAATCCGGGATTCAACTGTCCGTTTTCATTCATTTGGTCAACAAGACAATTATGAGGCCCCACCTGGTGAGACGATAGCGAGGTTTTCAAAGAGAAAGCGGAGAAAATCCATTGCTTCTTCTCCTATCGATGAAATGTGCTTGCAGCAAGGTACGTGCAAATATATTTTTCTTGCTTTCGTCTTCATAATCGTGTACATTTCTTCATATTTCGCTTTTTCTTTTTATCAGTTTCATGTCAAATGGAGATTGAACCCCCAACCGAGTTTCGTTCATCATTATCCAACCCACAACAACAGCAGCAGCTTACGTTCCACCAACAAAATCATCTAGTTTCTCATAAACATAATCCTCATTCTGTTCTGGGTCCATATGGTATTAAAGAGTTAATACCTGCTCCTCATGCTACTTCCCTTCCTGCTGCGGAATATATTGATGAGGATGGACTGTACCATGACTACTCTTGCCCTTACCAATTTATTACAACTGTTTCTGACAACCACTCCGGAGCTACAAACATTCTGAAGAAGCAGCTTTCCTCTTCATCTTCGTCAGCAACTGGGGGAAAATCGAGACGATGTAGAGATGCCTCTGAATTTTTTTAATGGAAAGAGAATTGAAAAGGCAGAATATGATACTTGAATGGTTTTTGTACCTTTTAACTAACTCTAAATATGAGCACGATATTCAAGTTAAACATGAAAATATGATGTGCTCAAATATTTTCCGGTTTGCATGAACACTTCCCCAAATGGTTGTTAAATGAATTCAATAATGGCAGAAATATATTAAAAGATTGATAAAAATTTTAATTGGATACACAGATTAAATATAATTACTTAATTTAACTGAAACAAAATAAATTTTTAAGAATTTTTTCATACAGGTTTTTTATCACTGATCGAGAGTTTTCTTCAGGAACATTTTTTTCAGGGAAACTAACTGACATTTAGAAACGAATGAATCAGAAAAATTAACTGGTTATAACCAAATTCTATTATAGTATTGCTTCCTACCTAGCAAAAACATTGAGCATGTGATTGGAAAGGGAAGTTGAAATCGTCTACAATCAGCCCTTGTCATTTTGATATCAGCAACAACTACCTAAACTAAACAAATTTCACCAGCATCATTTCACTTTGAGTTGATTGACAGGAGTTGATGATGATTTAGTAACTAGATGTTGCGAAAGACCGGCTTGTTTTGAAGCTACATTCTTTGCTAAAATGAATCAACAACGAAATGCTTAAACCATACGTTTATGAATTGTGAATAGCAAATGTTGCCAAACCTTAAGGGATTAATTTCAATTGAAACCATAATGGATTTTCAAACATCAGAGTGCAATTTTTGGGCATGTTAATACATTATTGTAACCACAAGACACATATGGCAACCACTCATCCGAGCCGTGTGTTTTGCATTTTCAATCGAAACAAGTAGGTTAACATGGTAAGTTTATTGTTATAAAACTAAAGAAATAACCTTCACTTTTTGACGGATTCTATCTTACATCCAAAATATATACATACATGTAAATGCAATAGGCAAAACTTTTTCAATAAGCCAGTTTGGAATTCCAACTTGGTATCCGCATAAAATTTTATGCATTTTCTATTGATTTCTTTTCCTATCTAGCTCACCAGGATTTGCAACACCAGCGTTTAACCCATGGTTTCCACTACTGCACCAGACAAAAAATTTTCCTCTTGTGATTTCTTTAAAAGGCTACACAACATACACAAACATTTATACGTACAACACTTTCCAAATTACACAAAAATCTTGGTCCTATTTTTCGTAGGAATCTGTGCCTCTCTAACCTTATGTGTATATTAAGGTTCATAACTACTTAGATCGCTCAGATCATCCACCAAATACAACATGCTTTCAAATTTGAACGTAAATTTTATCTTGCTCATTGGTTACCCTAATAAATTTTCCAATGATGCTTTGCCACATGGCTTTGCATATAGACAGCTTCTACCATTTGCGTTGATGATTTCATGCACGTTATGGCATTTCGCTATTGGTCGTGAAAGCAAAGATTGCTTTCACCTCTGATTTCCGGAGCACGTTGAGCATTCAAAAATGATTGTAGTTTTTATATAAGTCTTGATAAGTTCAAAGTGCGAAAGAATACATGTATACTCTGTATGCTAGGCTTCGCGCTCGATACTTGGATTGGACCACGTTTTTTACTTTCTCAGGAGAGCTTTATTGCAATCCAAGCAAAACCTAGAGAGTGGGTTTCAGTAGGGAAACGTGTGTAGCCTAGTGTTTGCTCTGTACTCTAATATTTTCCAATTTTCTCTTGAATCTATTCATGATCATCATCATCGTTTTCCTAAGAACCTTTTATGAATTCATGAAGTGTTTCATCATCACATAGTATCAATAAAAACGCTGGCATCGCAAGTTTCCACACGTTTTCATGGCTTTAGACATTTGGCCTTAGATGTGTTCAATGTGCGAAAAATATTGGATGATAATATGAAATTATAACGTTGATATTTCATGTACGATGCAATGTTCTCCTTTAATCAACGCAACTAAAATATACGGTGGATTTTGTCAATTTTGTGCCCATCTGCGTTGGAAACAAATGCTACTTTCATCTCCGATATTTCTGGTTGTATGTTCAGCCCACACGTTTCGTTGCTTCGCAGATCAATCCATCATCAAAGTCCCTAGTTTTTTAAATTTTGAATTGACTTCTAATTGAAAAAGTTGACAAACAAAATTCCTTCGTTGCCTTTTCTTCTTATGGTTCAATAATGGATATCAGATTAGTTTGTTCCATTTTTGAAAAAAAAACGGGAGAAAGTTTTGGCTTTGAAAACATATTGTGAAGAATATCACTTAATGATCCTATCCTATCATTTGGCCACTTCTTTCACATTCAAACAAAAACTCTCGATCTCAGTAAACCCTTTTCTTTCACTTTTCACCAATAAGTAGGACGACATTGCCATAAGTAGGATAATCTAAATGAAATTTGGGATACTCTCAAGGCGTTAAAAAAATATCCACTCTTTTTGCACTTTCATTGACAGCGGGTGCGGGATCTCTGGAAGCAGGAGGATTTTTTTATACAGAAGCAATCAACCAAGTCGAAAACGAATTTCCATTTTTTGTAGATCAGTTTCTTGAATGGTTTAACTCATTTGAATAAATAGGATAACCCGAAAGTGTAAAAAGGAAGAAAAACTGCATTAAAAGTTTTTGTACGGATAGTACAAAAAGTACTGAGAATGACTCGCTCCATTAGATCTGGATAACCATTAAATGAAGATAGGAGAAAGAAAGTAAATTGTATTACTAAAAAAGATAGGAGGTAGGAACGAATGCGATTTTGATCACAAAATCTATTTGAGATACGTTATTTTCAATGGACCTAAAGTGTTTTCAATTATCTTTATTTGGAAGATTGGAGAAATAAACGCTTTCTTGGGTTATTGCAGTAAATTACCTCATCTGTCAAGATTAGAGATGCTGTACATTTTCCTAGCAAAATATAAGTACTTTTTCATTATGTTTAGAAGGTGACGTGCTTGAATTTCTGTTGTTAAAACAATTACAGAAAGTAAATCAATCAGTGTCCTTATTATTATCCATTTTAGGAGTAAATAAATTAAGTACAGCCTTTTTTATAGTTCTTTCTTGTTCGAAAATAATAAGATAAAACTGACATTCAACAGGCATTTGGAACCCAAGTGTGATGAAGAATGAAAAATAATGGCAACAAAAAATAAGTTACATAGATTTTTCTTAAGCTATCCTGAAGATCTTTTCCGTTTTAAAACACATTTAATTACCTTACAATGGAAAACAAATGCGGAAGTACAGACAAATTTAGTGGGAAAGCGGCTGCGAACCTGACCAATTATTTAATCAATGCAAACTTCCCTTGTTCTACTTGGCTTTCCGTGGATTATTTTGCGACGTAAGATTTTGCCCAAGAGAATCAGTATATATAACGATAGGTATCTCAAGCATCGTTATGATTTACCAATGTATACTTTCCCAACATGAATCCGACGCATTCTCTTATTGACAAAAAGAATTGGACAGCTTGGTTCAATAATACGACTTAAAAAACTGAAGTTAAAATTCGTTCTTTTCAAAACCGGCTGACAGTGGTTTAAATAAATCAGGGTATTAAGCACAAATAAGCAAATAATGGGATGCATCAGTAGTTACTGAGAAAAATTGGATAAATAAGCAACATTTAAAACAAACGTTTAAAAAAGGTATTTGAAATGCATTTATACGAGAAATATTTCAAAGAATAAATTTAAATTCAAAAATAAGAAGATAACGTAATCCTTGTAGTTTCTATAACTAGAGAAAGATTTGATATGCATGGAAACGTATTCCACAGTAAAAACTGTCAGGTCTTTATTTATATGATGCACATGCAGTTTTCTTTTCAGCAAGAAGATAAGAGGAATGACAAGATGTAATTTGTCAAATGGTATCATAAACATTTATCTGAGTTTTATTTTCTTCAACAGTAGGGGAATATCACAATCCAACACGAACAAAAATAAAACATTCTTTGTTTACTCACAATGGTATGATGGAAAAGGGTCGGATCAACTTTCTTTCCATTCTAATTTATTACATGCATGCAAAGGAATAACATTCCCAAAACACATTCCGCTTTATTTTCTTCATCATCGCCCTCCAGGTGGAATTACAAATTTACAATGCAGCTCTGCTTGCACTCCAAATTTTATAACAAAAGAGGAAGGGAAAGCAAGACGAAATAAAAGTTTTACTGTTGCGACGTCTTTCAGTAAGTTTCTTTGTGTAAAAAAATAAAAACATCCATCTTAACAACTTTGGTTCTGTTTTTTTACCCTCGTGAGGTAGTAGTTTCCTCTTTCGTGGATCACAAAGATGCAGATGTATCATTTTATTGTGTCTACACAAATTTACTGCTTAGGGTTGAAAAGATACAAGATTACTTGTGTACACGTCAGAATTATGGTTCTCCATGAAAGCCACGCATTCCTTGAAGGCCATGCAGATTATGAAGTTTTTAGGAAGGGAATTTATCCAGGTTTTTTTACCCCTGCATTTCTTTGTGGTCACTGTTTTGAGCTCCAAAAATACTGATTAATATTTATCCCAACCTTTACATTGGCTTTTTAAAGGGAAATTAATTAAGAAAAGAGTCACGTTTGCCACAAAAGTTCGTTCCACTAGTGTTACGTTTACTTGATAGAATATTTAAATATTCATGATCTCGTAGTATGGCTAGAAGCAAATTGACATAACATGATTTAATCACTTTCCGACCCCGAAGTTCTTGTTGAATATAAAGAGTACATGTATATATTGAAATGGAAAGTGTTTACAATGGAAAGTGAATGTGGGTGAAAAGAGAATGCAAGTTTCTTTGGGCAGCGAAACTCAATTTGAATATTTACTTTCGATAAAATAAAAGCCAATGCACCATTTGTTATCGAATAATGGGCATTTGCTCGTGTCAGACCTTCCAGTGAGAAAGCCGAATGAAAATTAATGAGTTGCGCACATGTTTATGATTTTTCTACCAGAATGCGTAGTATAAAATTTGTGTATGTATCTATGCCTGCAAATGAAAGATGAAGCAAGGTAAAATATTCATTGTGGATGGTTGAAAATCTTTTTGGTTTTGCTCTTGAGCATGTACGTTCCTTGCATAATTTTTCCATGGTCTACAGCACCTGCCGAGGGAGTCAGTATGGGATAAATCGTTGGTTTAACAAGTACCGTTTGATTTTTATGCGTGCACACTTTCTCTAAGGCTGCTTTTAATCTTTCATGAAGTTTGCCGTTTTTTTATAAAGAACAAACATTGATTCAGAATACACATACACGATGGTTACCCTATCCATCTGCTTTGTATGATGTATAATATTTACAATACCTATCTATTATTTTAAGGGTTTTTGAAACACTTTCTGGTCTCGACTTCAAATACCTACTTTTGTTTTATAATTAAATTTAAACGAAGGACTTTCGTATTAAATTTACTCGTTCGAAAGAGTTAATATTGTGTATCATCGTCAGGAAATATGTAAATGTGTTTTCAGAGTCCAAAACTTCTCATTAGTTTGTAGTAAAACTAATCAATATATTAAGATATGATAAGAATACTTATGCGTCTCCAAGCTAGCTGCATTTTCTGTCGTTATTATAATTATTCAATAGCTTTGCTGGAAATAAACTTAATATGTCAGCCCCATGTTGTAACTTGAATCTTAAAGTAATAAAATTCTGGAATGACTCACTTCATTCCAGTCAAAACTAATTTTTATGTGTTCATTTTTTTACGAGTTTACAACTTTGCCACCTTTTTCTATTAAAAATAGGTCTTCAAACGTACAAATGTATGATTACACAAATTACACACAGAAACAAAGTGCATTTTAATGAACTGCATTCTTACATTCGTGAGCAGCCGAGTGCCACGCACGCACGCAATTCAGTAATTTGTTAATTAGGACACTAATTCTGTTATTAATATTATAATTATCTCTTTTGCAAGATGTAGCGTAATCAGCCATTAACTTAAATGGCTAAAGCTTTAAGTATAAATAGAATTTGTTTTTATGAACAATTCACACACATTTCTTTGTGATCTAGTAAACAGGAGCTACTCAATTCTCATCTTTTTCATTTCATCTCATTTTACTTCTACAAATTTCTAAAAATGAAGGCTGTTATGTGTTTGGTAAGTCAACCAACAGTTTTTAAAATAAAAGCCAGTGAAATAATAAAATTTTAATGTTGATTATACATCATGGATATTGATCACTGATATCATGAATTTATTTAATTTACAGATTTTCTTGGCGCTTTTTGCCTGCACTCTGGCTATGCCGAAAAACGTGATTGGTAACATTTTATATTTTTTCTGTGGGCCAATGTGAAATTTTTTCTCAGTTAACGCTTCAAGTATTATATTATATAACTTTTAAATCTTTGAGTAGAAAGCGAGAGTAACTTGGCCGATTTGAGCAACAGCGACCTCATCACTTCCGGTAATGGAATGTACAATCCTGTTGCCCCAGTTGTGGATACTGTTGTCACCGTAGACGTTGCTCCTGTTGACATTGGTTGGATTTACTAATATTTCCCAACTACAATCCTTTTATTTCATTTTTTTAAAAGCAAAAAAGTTTTGGTACTGAGTAACGAAATCAGCTGAAAATTATGTTAAAATAAACACTGTTTTCCCATTCATTTTATTTAAACATTAATTATGCAGCAGATTGAATTCATGGCATTAAAATTTGACGTCAAAGGAAACCACGGATCTCTTGAACCTCTTCCCAACGAGGAAAATAAATGCAGTAAAGTTAGAGTCTTGAGAAAAGAGAAGACAAAGTCTTCAAATATCTACATTTTATATAAACCTCTTTATAAAGTTACTTGAAAGCTACAGTAACATCGTTGTATGTAATTGACTGGTTGTTCTCAAAAGAACCAGCCACTTGTGAAAGTTTTAAGGGAATTTCTTCCTGCATTACATACTGAAATATCCCATTGCTAAGCAAATGATTATAGTGTCGGTAAGCCGCAGAAGTGGGGTTTAGATTGCTGATAAACTGTCTGAAAGTCGAAAGTTTCTTTTATTGTACTTCTTATTCCTGAATCAGCCACAAAGCCGTCAATTTCAATGATTATGGTACACACTTTACTTTTTTATGAAGTGAATCCATTCCAGTAATGGTGAAATTTTCTCAAATACCTAAATATTTTCGACAGTGTACCAACAGTCAGGTAAATTAAGAAATTATTTCCTTAGAGGATCATCTTACCACTTTTTTGCCCCATTGCCAAATCGTTCTTGTAATGATCACTAGGAAAATGTTCTGAAGACACAATTTGTAGTCACTACGCAATACTGGTTGTCATCTTCTGCATTATTAGTGTTCCAACAAATTAGATTTATCCCTAGTGACTTCTTGTTGAAAAGAAGGAAAAATAACTTACAAAGTCATGTAAACAACTTTTTTTTAAAAGGAGAGTGTAAATCGACATGATACTGGCCACATTCCCATTCAAATAAAATAGGAAATTTTTATCTTGAAATAAAATGTCTGGTCTTTGCAAACAGTCCATCCATATTTGCTACTGATACAATTCTGGCGAATTTTTGCTGAACATCCCATTTGTATGTTGTATGTAGAAACGTGCTGAAAATAAACAAAGTTGAAGACCATTATGATTGATTGAAAACGATAGTAAAATGCACAGTACATTTCCAACATGCATCGCAGGTTTTTCAAATTCAACCTGTGCGTTTGTTTTGGAAATAAATTTGTATCCGAGCAGGCTTCGAACCTTTTCTGTTTTCATGAGATGTGACGTTGAAGCAATATTCATGAGTGCAAAACCAGATGCGATGTTCTGTTTGCACAAAAAATAGAAGAAATCGGAAAATGCTTGGGTATCAAGCAAGCACATGGAACACAACTGCTGCTTTCGTTTGTTTGCTTTAAAATCCACGTTCCCGTTTCCCTTGCTTGTCAATAAAGGCCCTTTGAAACGGGAGAAGGATAGTCCGCAGAGAATACAAAAGCGAACTCTGCTTTTTATTTGAATCCGTCTAGCTCAACGCCTGTCAAGTTATTCCCCACAAAATTCCACAAAAATGGAGGGGAAACAATATAGAACATTGCTTCACTTGAAACAACTATCAATGCATTGGAGTTTTATTTTTCCGTTTTCATGTTTAAAAACAATGTATGTAAAATAAAACCACACATTTAAAAATGTGAGTTTTGCTGAGCATTCTTCTGCCATGTGGAGTTATCCTTAATGCAACAAGAATGTTTGGCTGGAAAGAACAATTGGACATGATGTATTGATCAAATCGAAAAAAATATATTTGAGAAAGGGATACACTTTTATCGCATTTGAAGATTCTGCTAATAATCTCTAAACATTGCATAGCGGAAGGATTATGGCGCTGTGAGCTCGGTTTCTGCTGAATTTTACCAGAAATAGCAGGGGAAAATTTGTCAAATGTTTTTTCTTTAACTTATTAATTAATTTATTGAATCAATATTCAATATTTATGTTAGGTGATTAGTATTTTTAATGGTCAAAGGTGCACGTGTATTATTTGGTCATCTTCTAAAATTATTGAAAATCGACGATGAGTATAAGATCAGTGATGCACTGAGTAAGGAGAAAGATTTGTTCCGTAAGAAAATTTTCATCCAGTTGAAAAAATTGACCAAATTTCATTTTGATAGGAATAACCGCTTTTGCTCTTGAATGCGCAACCTTCCTCCTAATTGTTTTGTACGCAAAGTAATCTATTTTTGCTTTTTTCACATTAGCTTGAACTATTTTTATAAGTTTTATAGCGCTAAAGGTAGACCATGGCAAAGACAATTAAATATGCCGTAGACACTACCAATGTTGTTACCACAATAAACTCATATATTGGGGATGGTACTTTCCCAAACGCTCTCACAACAATCCAAGAAAAAGTTACAGCCATCCAAAATCCAATCGTGAGCAACCAGTAACTCGCGCATTGAAAAATACGCTCTCCCATCTGTATTAAAACGTTGGTGAACGTGTAGACTCTTGTAAAGATGACCTGTTGTCGAATTCTTTTTTCTAAAATGTGTGGTATCATCGACAAGGTGTCAGTTGCTATGATAAAGCATGCCAATATGACTCGTGCCCCTTTGAATAATGAAGTGAAACATGAAAGGGCTCGGATTATATAGCTAAAAATAATGGTATTTCTCTCTCCCTATAATTTGGATCAGAAAGGATTTCAAACTCTAGTAAAAAATAATACACATCAAAGTTGGTAATAAGAGCACCATAAAACAACATTACAAAAGGAAAGCTGGCATTTGAAATCGTGAAGTAAAGAAAAATATAGTCGGACATGGTGTTTTTCCTGCTTTCTCTTGAAATATGGTGTTCTATAAGAATAGAAACGTTTTCAACTAAATTTAATCTAAGGAATATATATAATTTTTTAACCTTTATTTTTTACTAACCTTGCAACAATTCACTCTCCAACTGAAGAAGTCTATTAAAAGAGTAGATGGTAGGTTGAATATTCTTGGAGAAAGTAAATGCTATGATGAAAACGACAGTTGTGAGTACAGTTGAAACAAGGAACAACATGAGATTCACCCTGGGAAGTTCTTTGTTTCGTGAAAAATATAATTTTGTCGTTTTAAAAAATTATAACAGTTGGAATTTTCGATTTGTTTTTTTAATTAGTCATGAGGAAGGAGTAAGAATAACGCAGAAAGCTTAACTATTAAAGAATTATAAAAATCAAACCATGTCCTCTCAACCGATGTTTCTATATATACCATATAGCATACCCTACAAAAAAATCACACAAACTGTATGTGGTACAAGTATGCACATAACCTGCAAGGTTTGCCTTTTGGTTCTGTTTTTTAAATTAAAAATGGGTTACGGTAAGTCTGTGATGCTTGAAATGTCACAGTCAAAAGGCTTTTACTTGCAATTATGTTTTGTAACAAAGTTTTGAATAGTCCGAGAGTTAGGAAATTTTATCTGCGAATAAAAATATCTCTGCAATATACAATAAAATCCAATATATGCAAGTGCTATCACATTTTAGCATTGCTAAAAAATACACTTGTTATGAGAGAAATGCAATAAATTCGGCACAGAAAACTTTTTTATTGCCCCTGCACATAGTGACTCAGAAGGATACTGCCAAGTTCCCTACATATTGGTTGATAAAATTCACAGATGCTTGTATAGCATAAAAACATTCTCAACATCTGCAATTGCAGTGCACAAAACTTATTTTACAGACTTAGGGCTTGTCTATCAATAAAGCACAGCTCCGTTTTTTTTCTGGAAAGAATATTTGTGGCAAACGATGTCCTGACCAGCCCTGGTTCAAGAATAATTTATTTTACCATCATTAAATGGTGTACCCATGAAGCTACTCTTTCAGTATTTCTCAGACACACGAGCGAGACATATACATCTTAAAAATGCGTTTCCAAGCATTTCGGAGCATTTCCATCACATCACAACGGCACAGGCATGTTAACTGTAAATCGGAAAATTCGATTGTCGATGTTTTTGGTGATTTTGATTGAAGTTTGTCCTCTGATGCTAAACCACAATTTCCTTTCCACATCATCAATTATACAGATTTCCAGGCAATCACTTTCAATTTGTTTGAAAGTTTCATCATTTTCATTTCAACTTTCATCATTACCTAACTTCCGCTGGTTTCGACAATGATAAAATAGTCAATCATGTTGGAACTTTTACCGAATGGAAATTGAAAATTGTTACATTTTAACCTATTTCAAAGATTGCATGGGATATTCAAAAATAAATACAAATGCATAAATTGTTTAAAAAAACACTATAAAATGAACACTTCTCGGAAACATGAAACTCTAACGTCTCATTCATTATGTTGGCGTTAGCATAAGCAAAACATCGTTCGCAAATCATCTGTTATTAAGTAGGTACGCGGTGAGAAAACGATCCGTAATAATACTGCTATTTCCATTACCCAAATGACATGTGATAAAAAAAATTCACACTACTTACTAGAGGTACATAATATGTATCAATTTATGATGTACATTATTATAAAAGGTAAATTGAGAGATCTAGTCCACATCCAACATCACAGGAAATTGGATATCCAAAACAGGTTATCCCCTTGGATAAACATTTCATTCAGGAGAAGATTACCTATCTATTACTCATGCAATAGGTAAACAGAAACATTTTCTCCTCCATAAAAAAGATAAATATTTTGCCAGTACATGCGTGCAGTGTAGTGCCAGCACCAATTCCACCAGCAATACATTTTTATGGTTCCAATTGGAATGGATTCCCCGGAGGCTATGCCCAATTTCACATCTACTGTTCATAAACATATATAAATATAACGGGATGATCCTATTATTTGGTCGTTGATCTACTTTTTTTTATTACATGTCTCCTTCAATTTTTCCTTAACATCCAGCAACACTAACATGATCAGGTCAATAAAGTGATAGTGAACGTGTACAAGATATGCAATTCTTTATGCTGCTGTTGATACTGGAATAACAGGAACAAATTGGAAGATTGGAGAAGAACATGAATGTTTCTCTATGTGAAATTGAAAATTAGCTTCCACCTAATATTCCACTTGCCCACTTTCAGTCCAAACAGAACGAGAAGCAAGGAATTCTGGGCGGGTGGGGCTGTCTTTTATCGCAAAACAACAGACATATTATTTTATTCTTATTCACAAACTTGGAAAGGAAATTAAAGTAAAGAAGAAAAAAATAAAAACTAGCAAAAAGCAATAAAGTTATTCACTAAAAATTTGTTGAGCTTGCCTGACCACTGTCATAAGATTTTCATGGCATGAACTAAATTCACGATCACATAAAAGTAAATGCAAATTCAATTTTCAGTGTTCGTAGAAGAAAAAACCAAAGTGAAATATTCTATTATCCCAAAGCAATAAATCTTCCTAAATGTTGAATGTACTACAAAGAAAATAGAATGTTATCCCATTTTTCATACAAGAAAGCAAGCAAATAGCGCTTACTCTTAACTTTTTACAACTATTCAAAAGAAAAATATGGGGAAAATAGTATTAAAACCAGAAAAAGAAATCGATTAAATTTTTGCATAAAAAATTGTCATATTCACAAGTAAATTATTTTATGCTTTACATTTTTCCTTGCAGAATGGAAAGTAAAAGTGTGTCACAATGGAAGAATGAAGAGTAGTTTATTTAAAAACCATTTGAATGCTTCTTGTCGTCCATTCATGCATTGTCATCCTGCTGTGTACATATAAAGCTATTAATTTTCAAGTAAAAGTCCTACATCCTACCATTAATTTTATTTGCACAACTGACTGCCACTTTCCCACTCTCTAATTTCCCTTTCTCCTGTTAAAATACGAATTCTGAGACAGAATGGAAGCTAGATGCTGAGATTTGTTAAAAATGAGAGCGGAAATTGATCCGCCTTTTCTCCGTTTCCTTTCACTTTTCTCTATCTTATTTTCCGCCTTTTTTATGGATTGCTGCCAAGTAAAGGTGTTTGCTACCGAACTGATTTTCAATAAAAAAGACGGTACAGATGGAGAAAAGTCAATAAATTTTACCATAAGATTCTAGCTTACTGTTCTGTTCCAGGAAAGAAAAAAGAAAATAGGTACCATACACCGGGAAAAAATATATAATAGAGTAGGAAGTAGTACTCACTAATGAAAAGTTACATTTGAATCGATTTCCTTAAAATGTACGGAATAAATTCACGCCTTAAATCCTCCAGAAATCCTTTCATTGATGCTTTATATTGAGATCCAAAGCAGAGGAAAGATGGGTAAAGTTTAGTAAGTAAAGATTCAATGTATTTTGGATGAAGAGACAGCTAAACGATAGTGTCATTAGTGCTCCATGGCGCTGCCAATACTGTGTGCATCCCAACTACCGTTAGCATCATTGATCGTGAGAATTTTTTTTGGTTATTGGTTTACTGACAACATATTTTTTAGGTTAGGTAAACATACATAATATACACATTAAACCTAAAAGGAATGCTTGAAAGTTATACAAGTACCTTTCTTCAGTTCAAATTTTTCGACAAAGTAAAAGTTCTACATTGAAAATTGGTATTGGTAAAACAATTGATGAAAGAAAAGTAACGTTTTTTCTACTGTGCTTCAACTTGGAAACCCCAGCTTGGAAACGACTTCCCCATGAAAACATTTAAATGTTGTCATCATAAAAATTATTTTAAACAACCATTGATGGAAGCTATTAAGCACCCAGCCCCCCACCCACCTGAGCATCCCCATTAAAAACTTCTGAGACTGGCCACGCGTGCATCATATGTAAGCATCTGTGTCGTAATAACTTCTTGAGTAAATTTCCACAGCTGTCTCCAGCCTGAGCAAAGAGTCCTTAATAATGTCTATAGTTAGAAAATGATGGTATGTTTCTGATGTAAACTTTGGCGACACATTAGAGATCAGCTCAGTTTCCCAAGGCCCAATCATGTACATATATGTAACGTTGATACTTAAATTCAAAGGAAATATCTTGAGCTAATCCTTGCAATTCTTATAATACTAACATGGAAGCAGCAATATCAACTTTGCATATAGCTATCAATAGCATCATTATTTGGTGCTGCATTCGTGTTAAGGCATCTCCCATGCGTAGCAGAAATACCAAGGTCTTTCACCTTTCCTTTTCATGAGACGTTGGAACATTTTGAATGGGTTTTAGTAGCCATAAACCTAGATGAATTCTGCATACCAGTTTGCAAATAGCACTTTTAAAATAACGGCTTGTATTCACAACCAAACAAAAATGGAGAATGGGTCTAACGTGAACAAACTTGGTCCATCGACGTGTTTGCCTCCGGACGTGTACTCTACCATTTTTTTCAATTTTCGTCTGCATGTAGTCACGACCATGATCATTTGCCATCCAATTTTCTTTTAAATCAGTGAATAGTGCCATATCATCATTTCACAAACACTCGTTCCTTGAATTGCCCGTTTTTTCATTTTTAGAATCATATTGAAGCAGATACCAACTTATATTTGGTGTTCACTACGCTATCCTTTTTTCTTTCATTTCAGAAGTTCAAGTTACCCCAAACCACTGTTCGTTTCAAATGATTTGGTGAACATGAAAATTATGAAAACCCTCCTGATTTTGGTATGATGATGAAAAAACACTTTTCTCTTTCATAACAAACTTTGCATCTCTGTCGAAATGAATGTGTTCGCTTATATATTCGACGAGCATCCTCTCCTGTCTTTTACTCGTTAACTTTCTTCCTCTCTCTTGGAATCTTTTGAGCTGTGGTTAAGTATATTAAATAGGGACATCTAAAAAAGTTCTGAAACAGTATTAAATTTCCTGTTCGTTTACATCATATCCTAATTACCTAAAATGTGATTATCCTTTGTAGTAGATGGTGGCTGTTAAGCGAGTGAAATGATTAACTTTGTAATAACAGGTTTTCTCTTTCATGCTGGGATAATCGTTGATATTGAAAGCACGTACCAACTTTCCATTCCAAGTGTATGCATCATGCTTACTCTTACATAGCTTTACGGAATACATGGCATGCATAAATTACTGAAAGCCGAGGTGTATATCTATCGTATGTAATTTTCCCCAGTGATTTATGATGTTGCAGAAAAAGCACATTCGCCACATATAAATTTAATTAATCAATTCTCTCTTCTGCTCTGCGTGTTTAGTTGTGGCTACAAAACACTTTTGATCAGAAATGGAACATAAATTTATTATTTCAGAAAACTGGTGTTAAGTGTTCTGAAAGAATTGTTCAAATAAATACAAATTTTCAGCTCATTTCATATGTTTCGGACCAACATGTTTCAGAGAGCCCCAGCTAAAATATCGCAACTTCCTCGTCAATAACATACAATTTTACATGGCAGATGCTGCGTGGTTGGAACTCGATTATTGCGGGAATGATTGGCACATTTAATTAGCCTTTTTGGAAAAGAAAAGGAAACATTTCGGGAAATGGTGATGATGATGATGGTATGTTGCTCAGAAAATCAAATTCTGGCATACTTCCTTCAGATTTGAGAAAACACTTGTTATGGTACACCACAAGATGTTGCAGGATTTGGTTCATTTTATTTTTCTTGGGAAAAAATTTGTTGCTCAAGATATGTATAAGGATGCAGTCAACTGTCAACGTCAATCTTTTCACTCTCAATTCTCTCGTTCAATGGGATTAGGAACAGATGAAATTTCATTTCTTTCCAATTTTATCATTGACATTGTGACAATTGTAGTCCCTTTTCTTCATAACGACTATCCTACTACTTCTGTCACATGACGTCTACACATCAACATGGATCCGTCCCTTGAGATTAGTTTTCTTTCGAGAAATACAAAGGCGGAAGAGAATACTCGAATACTCAGTATTGAAAATGCAAAAAATACTATTTACTTGAAAAATCTTTACATATTTGTCATTCTATTTGTGTTGCGTATTACACGAAAAATCCATTTCCTATGAACGAGTTTTCTCACGTAAGTTCTCAAATCAATAAACTTGTTCCTTGTAGCGTTAATATCATTATCGTTCAGTTGAGTATCTACCCCATATTGCAAACATAGATTTGCAGTAAACTTTAGTCTTCCTTTGTCTTGGCGAGAATTTCAATAAAAACCGACACATAAAGGATCCCTGAAAAATTTGAGACACAAATTTATTACATAAAAGAATTATAATCTAGCATGGAAAAGTTTCAAAATTTAAAATTTAAAAAACAATGGAAGGTAGCAATTCGATTTTCTGTGTAATTATTTATAGTATAGCAAAAAAAGAAAAAAACAGTGCTATTAATTTTTTAAAACTGTTCTTCTTGTGCCAAGAAAAAACATGAAATGTGCCCTTTACTTACAAACATTAGGGCAGTGGTCAACGAACCTCATCTATTTTTCAATGGGTAAATTCATATCACGTTCTATCTTAAAAGCCTTTCCAAGTTTGTATGTAAATGCGAATACATGCCTGTTGGTTTGCGATAAATAGTAGCTAACTTTAAATTCATGTCCCATAGATTTACGCTTTCTTACGCACATACGTAAAAAAATGTTGTGTTTTTTTACTACGCTTACGTATCACATTTTTACACTGCTCATATTTTGATTTTATTAGCTATCTATTTGACCAAAATTTTGTCCAGAAATTGCATCAGTACAAAACCCTAAAATAATTTAATATCTTTTTGGCACACAACGTTCAATCCCCTTTTCGTCTTAACGACGTCGGCCCACACATTCCAAAACTACTTCTTTCTTGTTTTTTTTGAGAGAAAAAATCGGTTGTGTTGATTCTGCTCGACACGAAACTAAATCGACTACCCCAGAAACTACATTAGATTTATGCCCATATGTACCATAAATCTAAATGAATCAAATCAAATAGACAAGGTAACGCTTATAAAATTCGCAAGTTTAATAGACCTCCCATAAAATCCTAATTTTTATGGCTTTCCGGATTTTAGTCTACCTACCTACATACCTGTCGTGATATTTCATATTTGGTTAACGGCACCTTAGGGAGTCGATATGATAAAACGATTGGTGTCCAAAGTGCCATTAGCTTTTTCTTGCTTGCTTCCACACTTTTTCTTACTTACAATCAGTCTTGATCTTATAAATTTTACTACTTGCAAGTTGAACTGGGTACACTTCTTTCTTTCAGCTTTGAGGCGTCAGCAAGCCGAAATTCGAAGCGAAAAAGTAATAACACATAGGACTTCTATTTAGCTTCAGTGTCATGCTTGGGAAAATTTTGAGAAGCTAATTTTCAATTCCATGCGGAGAAATATTCAGTTTGAATGTTGATCATCCAATTTATCCTTGTCATTCCAATATCAACAACAACACAAATTGCATTTGCATATCTACATTCACTATCACTTTATTGAACCGGGAACAAAATTGAAATACCCAATATTATTGAGATCATCTCTTTATGTGCTTCTGTTTGGGAAAGGTGGAAAGCCTCAAGGGACACAACCCAAATTGAAACCATAAAAACGTTTCCGCTGGTGCTCCCAACTAGCGTATAGTAATATTTATCTTTTTTCCTGAAGGAAATGTTTACTCGCGATTGGTATTCCGCATGTTGCGTATTTTTTGGATGGGATCTTGATATATTTCTATCTCCCAACTGACTTATACTATGAATATAGCATCATTTACTACCAAATGTCTATGTATTATTATGTCTTATGCATTTAATTAGACTGTTTAGTTGGAATCTTCCGGATTGTGAAATTGAAGTAAAAATATTGGATGACTCACCACCAAAGTGATTGGCTGCTCGTTCATATTTTAATGTAAAACTAGAAGGCACGATTCATTTGAAATCACTCATCAAAGAACAAATTTTTGCAGCATACCTGAACCATGCTTTCATTGCCGCTCATGGAAGTCAAGATGAACAAGATTTACTATAAATATTTTCACACACGTTGTTTGGAAAACGTTTGTGGAATTTTCACCTTCCCTAAACTTCTTCTAATCGAATTGCTTTGCTCAACATTATATTCTTTTGGTATCCAACATGTCATTACACGTGCCGCTGCTCCCTAAACCTGATAAATGTTGAAGGGCTTTGTATCCCCCATTTTCATTTCAGAAGCTACATAATATCATTCTTCACACTTTTCGTATCTCAACCCTAAAACCAACATCCAACACCGCAGTACCTACCGTACAAGTCGCATTTGCAATAGCTGCTTGCCGCCGACAAATTTCATTGAAAATACTTTTCATTTAAAATTTACGTTAATAGAGGAATCCTTTAGGTTCTAACGATTTCATCCACTTTCTTCATACTTGAAATTTACTTTGAAGTTGAAATACATATATATTATCTGAAAACTTAGAATTAAACAAAGTTTTCCATTTTGTGAATAAATTACAGAATTGTGGAGAACATTTTTTAAAGAATTTCCCGGAGCTTGCGTAACTGATTTCATTGTTCGTCTAAGATTTATGTGGTCGGAGTAAAATGAATAAGAACAAATTCGTCTTCTTTTATTAAGAAAAGTGTTTTGTCCTCTCTTCAGGATTACCTTTTCTCGAGACATGTAAACATTTTGCTGGCAACTCTACTGATTCCTCATTAACCCTCATGCTCATTTCATATTGAATTTTTTTAATAAGTTTTCGCTGGCTTCGTTTTTTAAGACTTCCATGTCAGAGAACTCTATTCCGTAACTTTCACAGGTCTGGTTTATTTCGTAGAATTTTTTATTTTCTCCTTTTTTTCTTTCAGGCTACGAATGGTCCTGATTTTGGCAACCGACGACTTCACCGTTCTATTATTGTGTGAAAAGTCACGAAAACTTTGTTGGTACACAATTTTATTAATTTATCAAATATGACGTTTTTGCTATACCCTATCTTCGGCATCCCATTTCAATGTTTGATGTTTTTACCTTTCTTCGTGCCTTGATGAAGTAAAAGAAAGTAATTATATATAATAGAAAAGCAGGAAGCAATTTGATACAAATAAATTAGTAAAACAAACTTCACTGTAAAAGAAACAAGAAAATAACTACCTGTTTTCCTTAAGAAATACATAGGAATATTGCATTTTTACAGCTTCAAGTGATCTATATCCATTAAAGCAGGTGAGGTACAAGTATATATGTCGTCCTTAAATACAATTTGGACAGTTTGATTAATATGGCATTACAATGTTACTTTACCCATCTCTTCTAGTTCGCTAAAGGATAAGCTACATTTTATATTTCTAGTTTTATTCTGTAGCGTTTATTTTTGAAAAGAGAAATGCCAAAATAAAAATTAGGATTAATGGTTGTTTAATGCTGAGGCATGATCTCTGTCATAGTGAAAGTGAGGGCTTTTGCTTATATTTTTAAGGAATATTTCGCTATTCGGAAAAACGGTTGGTATGCGTATAACTGGTCGAATTCAAATAAAAAACTAAGTTCGCTTTGTATCCCCTGTAAACCATTCTTCTCTGGTTTCAGAAGAAATTTTATTGACAAGCCAGGAAAAACGGGAGCATGAATTCTACGCAAATAAACGAGAGCTGTTTGTTTGCACGGCACCCGAAAAGTTTTCAATCTCGTTTTTGCAAACACAAAATCTCCATGATACCATCTTGTTTTACACTCATGAGTTTTGCTTTGTATGCATTTTTAGACACAAATGCGTGGCTCGTATTCGTAGTTGATCATTCGTTATGGTCTCCCAACTGGGTTCATTTTTAGTACATTTCTTCATAACGTACAAATATGTAAACCGTGAATTCAAGTGAAATTCAACAGGAATCTTCCAAGAATTGCAAATTTCATTTTTACATGAACACGGGCTTTCAATTTTCGATTCTATACCAACACGGTTGTACGAAATAAATTTCATTGAGTAATGTTTCAGATTTCAAATAGTTACAAGTGTTCTAGAGAAGTCAACAATAATAAGGACATTCTACTGTCAAAATAAACTAGATTCACCAACTCATATTTACTCTTCCAACTTTGTTTGCTTTCACTTGACGGCTTTGTAAGTACATCTCCGTCCTTCTCAACAAAATGACACTTCGAATAAATTTAATTTACTTTAACATTGATATGGTAGAAGATGACAACTAGTGCGTCGTGGTTTCATATTGTTGTCTTGGCGACATTCTTTTCTAGATTTTTCCTATAAAAAGGAAACTTCTAAGGGGACCTACAGTTCTATTAAACTTTTATGTTACGAGTTACAAATCCACGTAGACAACTTTCCCCTCATTTATAGCACATTGTTAGCAGATGTGGATTTAATTCACAAGATGAGGATTTTTCGGTCAATGCCCCAGTTCTTGTTGGAGAAAGTTAAACAAGTCGGTTTGCTGAAAAGATTGGCTTTATTGCTATAATGAGATGAGGCTTATCCGAATTGCCTTTTCAGTAACCAAAATATATTTTAAAACCTAGTGATGATAATTAAAATACATGATTTGGCAGCTGAAGAAGGAATAGGGATAAAAAGATGTCAACTTTAACATTTAAAGAAACGACTAACTTAATTTGTTCACTGCTGGTGTCTCCTTGCCAAGTTTTAGGTATTAGCAATTTGAGAAACTTTTACCATCACTAGAATCACCTCATAACCAAATTTATTGTTTTGTGGCTCTTTCAGGTGCGAAAAATGCCATGAGAAGAGGCGTGTACGTGACCGGTTGATTTCGGACAGTTCTGAAGTAATCGACAACCTCTTTTTGTGGCTCACCAACTCTATAATCACTTGCCTTGCAATTGGACATTTTATAGTATGTAGGAAGTAATTTGGTCAAAACTTTCACTTGTGATTATTTTTTTTTCGTGAAAATAGCCCCGTTTTGATCTGACATTGTTGGCCAACAAAGGAAAATTACTAACAATTTTTGCTAGTAATAATCCTGACAATTTTTTGTGTCATTCAAAACATTGTGGGGGAAACTAGACAGCTGAGACACAAATCATGAGTTTGTAAAACCATCGCATTCCAAAATGTATGTTTTATAGCAATTCTACAGCAAGTATAAAAAAAAAGCAGAATCTTCCCCACACGTGGCTATGTTCCATAAACACGAATTATTGAGTAGAAAAGGGAATTTTATGGAATACTAAAATGGTGTGTATTCTGTGTCTAGCTAAGGTATCTTTCAGGTTGGAATTTAACGGAAAGCTGAAGCAAACACAAATGGAGGGAAATGGGAATCCCATTATGGGTGCACCAAAGACACCACATAATGTTTTATGCATTCCCCAGGAATTCGGCTTATGGAATTATATATGTATTTCCTTTTCTATTTTGAATACAAGTAATCGATGAAAGCATAATGAGAAAGGCAAAAATTCGATTACAAAGCCAAGACAAGTTTCATAAAAAAGATAAGTTTTATAAAAAAAAAACTATAAACCAGGAAATACGTACGCACAAAATTAGTGGATAGGTATAACAGCCTAGCATTCAAATCAGCGTTTGTTTCCTTATCGAAAAATCTGCAAGATTCATAAAAGATTAAAAGGACAAAAGAGAGAGAGAAAGTAAGCAAGCATAAAAATCTAATGGCACTTGTGAAACCAACGTTGGCTTCCTTATTTTCTCTCCTCAGGTGCTGTAGACCATGAAAATGAAAGATTATGGGAAGAACACACACGTACCAGAGTACGCTATAAAACTGATGATATTGCAAAAGGGGTTTCCAACACAATGAATATTTCAGCTTGATTCATCTTTCATCTCTACATGTACCAAAATTTTGTGTAGAAAATTCTTAAGGCCTTAATCCTATCCTGTCTTAAAATAGTCATATAATGTACGTACGCAGCTCATTAATTTTCATTTTGTCTCCCGAGTGGAAAATCAGAAGCGAGAAACGCAAGCTTTCACCAGCAACTTCCTTTTCCATATCGTAAATGGTGCATTGACTTATCCTTAGTGAATAATATTCAAATTGAGTTTTGCTGCGTAACAAAAGTCATTCCCCCTTTGGAAACTTTCTTCCATTCCGCAGTTTCTTTTTGTAATGTAAACATATATGCATTACTTTACTTAACGAAATGAAACCAAAAGTTGTAAAACCTAAAGTACTTTGAGAAAAAATGACCAGAACTGTTTTTTTTTACAAATGCAGCAGAGTTCTGCCGAGTTGAGTTGACTTTTAGATAGAAAATCTGACTAAGTGCAACGATCGATTAATTAAATCATGTTATGTCAATGTACTTTTACTAACATAACGCCACGAGACGAGATCATGAATATTTAAATATTTAATGAAGAAAATTAATCCACGTGAAACTAACTAAGCCAACAATAAGAGACGGTGGTTTCAAGCAAAAAACGTGACGTTTTCTGCATTTCCTCTTGAAACCCAAATGTAATGTTGGCATAACATTTGCTGGATTTATTTTCAGACCTGGATATCGGCTTGCGTTTCGTCTAGAGGATGCAGGAGTGACGCAATAGATTTATGCATTTTCTCGGCTGCCTTGGAGAAAGTTTTAAACAAAACCTATCTCTTCTGCATCGTTAATTCCTACTAGGATAATTAAATTGAAGGCAAAATCATTAGGATGTGTCCTTTCTAAACAATTGATTTAAGGTTAGTAAAGCCCTTTCTAGCTATGCAAAGTTTTGTAGATGTGTATTCAAAGGAATTCTCGAACAAGGACGCTACAACTTCTCATTAAACATCATACATAACTGGTCCTTTTCTAGAAATGTGAGGTTTTACAGAGAACAATACCGACGTGTACACAAAGAAGAATGTGTTTTTATCTAAATTTACATAGACACAATAACAAAATGCATTTTTTTGGTGAACCACGAAAGGGAAACTAATACTAGCATTTGACAACCTATAACCCAAATATAGTAAAAAAAGGAACAAAGGCTTTTGAGATAGATGTTTGTTTTATTTTATACGGAAATGTACTGAAAGACGTCAGAATCGTAAAGTTTTATTTCGTTTTGCTTTCCCTTCATCTTGTTTTAGAAAATTTGGAGTGCAAGCAGGGATAGATATTCCATTGGGATGGTGATGATGAACAACATAAAATGGAATGCGTTTGGGGAACGTTATTTGTTCGCTTGCATGAATGCATGTAATAAATTAGAGTGAGAAAGAAACTTGATCCTGTAGCTTCTTCCATCATATTATTGTGAGCAAACAAGATGTTTTATTTGTTTCGTGTTGGATTGGAATATTCCCCTTGCTGTTGAAAAAAGACCTCTTGAAAAAGTTTATGATATCATTTTACAAATTGCATCTTGTCATCACATTTTCTATTTTGGTGGAAGGAGGAATGCTGACCGTGTATTTTTATGCAGGAACACCTGAACACTTTTTTCGGGAGGAAACGTGCGCATGTGAGTCACGTAAACTTTCAGGATAATGTCATCTCACATATTTTGTGTTTGGGTTGCTAAAGGACTTCGTGTTTCGAGTGGACTGCTGAATTTTTGGCAGGTAGCTTTTTGGCATTTTTTCATGTGTCTTACTTCTTTTGGATTTAAAATACTATATTTTTAAAAATACGAAATCTAGTTTAAATTAAACCATACTTTCATCAACATTTGTTTTACGACATAACCGTCTTACTCCTTTGCCATTTTTAAACATTGAGGAGCATCATAAAAGAGAAGGAGTAAAAATTAACGTGGAGAAAGCACGCAATGGCGAAACCTAACGGCACTTTAGATGCCCATCCTTTTTTATAGTATTGATCCTCTTGGGCATAATATCAGATATGAATGAAATTTTATATGGCCGTAAGCACACCTTCAGAAAATGCTGATGAAAAGATAAAATTATGACGACGCAGATGGGCCTTCTAACTCTCTCAATAAACTCTCTATGGTCTCTGGCTTGGTTCATATTTCTTGCTTGCATTTGCTCTACACCATCTACAAAATTCATAAAGTATTATGCCTTTAAGTGTCTGCATGTTTTTGCATGTGTGAGAACGGATGTATGAAAAGAATTTAGAGCGTAAAATAATTTTCCGGTCATGAAATAAATTTTTTTGTTGGAAACCATAAATGTTCCACGTGCAAAATGTGCAAGGAGCCTTACAAAAGATTTGTTATGCAAAAAATTCCCGTAAATAAAAGATAAAACTCCAAATACCTGTTTTCCTTGAGTTTCCTAGTGCAAAATTATATCACAATATGCTTTTATTCCACTTGCATTCCACTTTTCCAACTTAAGATAATTGAAAACACTTCAGATCCATTGAAATTGAGCCATTTCAAATTGATTTTGTGATCACATTAGTGATCATCAGCTACATTGCATTGGTAGAAATATTCGTTTTCCCTAAATCTCTTTAATGGTTATTCAGATCAAGTGAAGTGTCATTGTTGGTTCTTTGTGAGTGGAAAAGTTGTTATATTATGCATTTTATTTTCTCATCTTTCGAATTATTCTATTTATTTAAACGAGTTAAATATTGAAGAAGAGTCCTACGTACTCTGGAATTTCTCTTTTTAACAAAATTCTTCCCATTTTCAATTGAAGTGATAAAAACTGGCTAAACGATATGATCATTAGAAATCCACTTTACAAACTAAATTTCAGTGCAATGTGTTCATCATTGAAAAGTTAGCTTGCAAGAATGGAACTTTCTCTTTGTTTAAAATAATGGGCCATCCACTCGTACCAGAAAGGACGGAAGGAATTCAAATAAATGAGATAATTTTTCGTTTTTGATTATTCAAAAAGGTGCCTGTGTAAGTATTTAATACCAACACTACTTTTGAGGAAGAAAATATTGGTTGGGGTTGGGATTGGAATATACAAGAGAGGATAAACGACCCTATTCTAAAAGTCTAGGATTTTAGTAGAACATGATGCATTCGAAGAATTATATATCACGTTTGGTAATGTATTTATGCTGTAAGGTATTAAATCTTTCAGTATTCAGTAATTTATGTTCTACACGTGTCCTTTTCTTCATTCCCTGTTATGAGAGAAAGTGAATTCATTATTACAATTGGGAATCCAAAAATGTAAAGAATGTCTTCAAACTGTCGCAGTCATTTCGGTTTTCGCATTGAAAGAAAGTATTCACGCACACATTTCTTCAAAGTTGAAATGTGTGGCTTACAAAATGGAGTAAACTGTACAAAATATCTTCATTCAGTATTTGAATTACCGGCAGCAAACTTGCATTCCAGAGCCTTGGAAATTCAATGGGAAACTACTAGGCACAATGGAATGACGAATACAACTGATAATCCTTGGCATCTTCCTAATTCGAATTTACTCAAAACTTTGACTTTCGAAGAATGTTCCTGCAAAGTAAAATATGTTGCTTAAGCATACTACCACGAGAGGAGATCTGCACATTGCATTTGTTCGCATGGTGGGTTCTTACCTCATTCATTTTCGTCGCATTAGTCACTATTCACTCACAACTTGCTGGCGTGTTGATGTGCTAATGCAGTTAATTAGGGTCCAAACACGTGCGAAAACTGTAATATTGTTTTACAACTTTTTTGAATGCTCAACGCGACGGCACGTGCTTAAGCACTAAAAAGCTTTGAGGAAGCAAGAATAGTTACATGAGTTAATGCGTAGAAAGAAAGTTGGACATGAAAGAAGTGGAAGAGAAAGCAAAACTTTAGGCAGGGCAATTCTCTTTTCGATGAAGATTGAATGACAGAAAACACAAAGATGCTGTATATTATTACGTGGTGGAATTTCATACACTTAACGGTATTGTAACGTGAAAAGGCTCTTCTACATACTTTAGACTTATTTTTTTATAATAATAATATTAAAAAAATGTATTGTCATATTAGATTGGTGTAAATAATAGTCCTTACAAACTACTGGGAGAAAGTAGAGAAAATCCCAAGACAGAATGGGTGAACGTCCAACGCAAGCCAGCATCAGTGTGTTCATGTTTAATGTTAAAGAAAGGAGCCACTCTGGTGTTGATTAAGGTAGGATAATGCATGATACGGGGAACTACAACGTAATACAATCATTTCATATCATCCACCTTTTACGACATGCTATAGGGTTTTATCTATGGTTCTGAAAGCAAACGTGCTATACAAGCAATTTTTATTGATACTATGTGATGATGAAACACTTCATGAATTCAGAAGAGATTCTCTCGAAAAAAAGATGATGATCATGACTTCTTCATCCAGGATAAAATTGGAAAATAGTTGAGTATAAAGCAAACACTAAGTTACACGCTTGCTCACCAGAATCGCGAACCTATTCTCTGGTTTTTGTTTGGGTGGCAATAAACCTCTCATGTGAAGGTAGAAAACGTGGTCCAAATATCGAATCGATTGCGGAATCAAATATTATAGCGTATCTTCTCAGGTACTTTGAGCTCACCAAGAGTGCGTTATATGACTACCACAACTGCTTCAGAATGCTAAATGTGCTCTGGAAATCAGAGGTGAAAGCCCTTTACTTTCACAACCAATGCAATGGCGACATATCATACTACGCATCAACTCATGCAAAGCATTATGTTGCATTGGAGACATTATTATGAACCCAATCTACTTTAGGATTATTTCCATTTGAATTTGAAAAGGGCTTTGGATGATTGCCGTAATTTAAAAATCTCAGCTTACCCAAAAAAAACATCGAAACCTTTGCAGTTGCTATGAAGCTTTGTCACAAGCAAATAAAAAGTTGAAAATTAAATGTTCACCGACACATTTACTTCTTCGTTGAAAAAGGATATGCTTCTACACTTTATCTTTTCAGGTTAAGGTGATTGATTGGATATTTTGTTACTCAAATAAATTATTCATCGAACCAGAATATTAATAGCTTTACTGCCGGACACAGATAAAATTGATGACTCTGGTAAATATAAACATGAAATATTTGGTCATTAAGTATTTTTATGTTTTCTCCAAAATTCGTTATGATAGATTTCTCAATGGTCTAAATATCCATATTGGAAGAGCTAATAGAGCTATGCAGGTTTCGTTTAAATAAATTTGAACACCTTCCATTTCCAAATGATGAATTAAAAATTAGCTTGTGTACGCTCTAAACATGTGCACTCATAATAAATTTGCAGAAGCTTTGCTTTAAATTACACTTGTTTATTACCTTAATATTTATTTACCAACATTAATTGAAAGGAAATTTAATTTGTGCAGATATTTTTTGCATCATCCAATTAGTTATGTCACAAAATTTAAAACAGCATTTTCTGTTTATACTCATTTAACAACTAAATAAAAACATGTTCAGGTAAAAAGTTTATTATATTAAAACAAAATATTTTATCACGTTACAACGAAAAACGCTTCACGGTGAATCGTTTTATTTCTACTTCCTATTAAAAAAATTCAGAGGCATCTCCACATCGTCTCGATTTTCCCCCAGTTGCTGACGAAGATGAAGAGGAAAGCTGCTTCTTCAGAATGTTTGTAGCTCCGGAGTGGTTGTCAGAAACAGTTGTAATAAATTGGTAAGGGCAAGAGTAGTCATGATACAGTCCATCCTCATCAATATATTCCGCAACAGGAAGGGAAGTAGCATGAGGAGCAGGTATTAACTCTTTAATACCATATGGACCCAAAGCAGAATGAGGATTATGTTTATGAGAAATGATATGATTTTGTTGGTGGAACGTAAGCTGCTGCTGCTGTTGTGGGTTGGATAATGATGAATGAAACTCAGTTGGGGGTTCAATCTCCATTTGACATGAAACTGATAAAATGAAAACGCGAAATATGAAGAAATGTACACGATTATGAAGAAGAAAGCAAGAAAAAATATAGTTTTACACGTACCTTGCTGCAAGCACATTTCATCGATAGGAGAAGAAGCAATGGATTTTCTACGCTTTCTTTTTGAAAATCTTGCTATCGTCTCACCAGGTGGGGCCTCATAATTGTCTTGTTGACCAAATGAATGAAAACGGACAGTTGAATCTCGAATTGTCATCGGAATTGGCTTTGTTGAGTTGATAGTGGTGTAGATTGACATGGTATCGGGGCAACTTGAAACACTTTCTGCAGCATCAACACATTTGCTTGTACCATCCACAGAAGTACTCAACCAAGTTTGCTGGCTTGTGCTCGGCTTAAACTTCCATTCAGATTGAGACTGATTTCTTCGTAACAGAAAAACCGAAACAAAATCATGGAAGTGAAAAAAGTTTGCAGTGGCGCATTTGGTAAACCAAGTTGTGAAGGGTGCTTACCTTCTTTTGATGAGCATGAGAAGGCAAATGGCAGCAGCTAAAGTGCAAATGACAGCGGAAACAATGGGCACCAACACATGCGGGTCTGCGTAGAATGGCACGTAGCTCTCATTCACTCCCACTTCCTTTTCAGATTGTTCCAAAGCTTTTGCAAAGTTTGTGAAAAATTCTGCCACCACAAAAGAATGCATTAAAGTCATGGCCCATTAAACTGAATAACCTTTTTCTACGCATTTCTTCTTCCTTACTGTTTTTATTTTAATGTTCACTTGAATTATTTCAACTTACCAGAATGGGATTCCACACTGAATACTTTTGTGACTGATCCTGCATCATTTTCTACCGTAATTCTGATTTCATATTTGGAATATAGCTGGGTTTGAATTACAAACACTCTTGTTGAGTTATCCCTTTTGTGAACACGCAACCAAGTTGCTGAATTTGAAGCGTGAACCTTTCTATAATCAATAATAAAATGTGTTATGGGACAGCTACCATCTGACCACCTCGTTAAATCGATTCTAATCATCGTCCCATTCCCATCCAGAATCTCTGTGAGTTTTGGCAGCTCGGGTAGATTTCCATTTGTTTTTGTCTTCACTATCTCACTAGGCATTCCTATCCCAACTGAGTTGTCTCCGTAAATTCTACAAAGATATTGGGTGCCACACAAAAGATTTTCTAAGGAATAAGAAGTCAGTCTCGGTCCAAGTCGAATAGAAATCCACTCCTCTGAACTGACAGATTTCTTTTGCTTCTGATATTGCAAAAAGTATGCTGTTAAAGGAGGCTCAGCCTTTACCGGAGAATCCCAATGGATTTGAATGGAAGAATCTGTAACGTAGCTAATATAGATGAGAATTGAAGAAGGTGGCCTACTAATAGAAACTCGATGCTCTATTTCATCTGAGCCATGCTCATTTTCAGCTCTTCATGTGAACAGTCCTTCATCTTCATCCTGAACAAAGAAAGCGCATGAAAGTAAAGCCGAACTTGAGCAAAAAAACTTACATGTGCTTCAATTTCTTTTCTTACCTTGACTCTACTTATAAACAAGGATCCATTTCTCGAGGGAATGTGAGAAGGCAAAAGAAGATTATTTCTAAACCAGACAACTTTCGGGGATGGAATTCCTATGGTCTTGCATGGCAGCAGGAGAGATTGACCTAGCTCTGGTTTTTTGACAACAGAAAAGAACACTAGTTGATGCTTTCACCCACACAGAATACTTGTGAAATTCCCTCAATCTACGTAATTCATGAAAAAGCTCAACTTCTTCAGTAAAAGAAGCCGTTGAAATGATAGCCTCTTTTTCTTTCACTTGATGAGATTCCTCGGATTTCCAAAATACAGTGTATTTTGTAATTACTCCGTTATAGTGATGTGGAGGAAGCCAACTGACGAGGGCTGATGTGCCACTTAATGCTAATATTTTTATATCTGCTGGTTCCTCAGGCACTACAATGCCATCACATATTTTTTATGTATTAAAAAATAGAACGTTTTCTGGAACGAGGAGCAAAAAGGAATTGGATAGTTACTTACCATCTTCTTCCGTTCTACAAATAACAGGTTGAGACATGTTACTTTCTCCCCCATGGGTAAAAGCTAGTGACTTGACCGAGTAGCTCGTGTAGCTTCGTAGTCCATGCAAAGTTGTTTCCTTATTACTCGTTTTCTTTACTTCTCCTTTCTCTCCTAAAAACCATTTCATGCAATAAATAATCTTCTAAATGAAGTGCTTTTCTATAATGCAATTGCCTACCCATTTTTTCTTGTTCGAGTGGAAGATAAATAATTTTGTATCCTTGTATTTGACCGTTTGATAAATGAAATGGTGGCGGTTCCTAATAGACCTGCAAGCTCTTAGGTGAAAGGGCTTCGCACTGTAAATGAATTGGTGGGGAATCTGGAGCTGAGAAAAAATGAAAGAAAAAAATGATAGTTCAAATATTAACGATGGAAAATAAATTGCTTTCTTTTTTTAAAGCAAACCTCCTTCTGGTGTTTGAATGAAGAGAGGTGAAGAAGCAGGTCCAGCATTGTTGTATGCTTTTACTGAAATTTTATATTGTGAATTTGGGGTAAGATCTTTCAGCTCAGTTTGTAGCTCCCATTTTTGATCCACAACAACAGTTTCGTTCATTCTTTTACTTGAATCTCGTATTCCTATCATGTTTGCAATAACCTGGTAACCTAAAATTTCTCCGTGTTGTAACGCAGCATCTGGTGGCTCCCATTTTACTAACACAACTTTTGGTCCTAATGGAATCCCAGAAACATTTGTAGGAGCCCTTGAGGGAGCTTCCGAAAGGGTCAATATTGTTAATGTCTCTGTTGGAAACCCTCGTCCAAAATCATTAGCAGAAAATAAGCGAACATCATAATTTGTGACTGGATTCAAGGATTCAATAATGGCATGCGTAATTGGGCTGTGCACACTCAAATTGAGTACTTGACTACTGTTCCAAGAAGACACTGAAGATTTTTTTGACTGGAGGATAAAATGAGTGACCGGAACATCATCACGACTTGTGGCAACCACAGACCACTGCAAACGGATAAAGCGAGAGCCAATTTCCGCCACGCTGAAATTCTCTGGTGGATTTGATCTTGCTGTTTAGATAGATAGTCAACACAAATGTAAAATAGGGAAAGAAAGTGGGTTATAACTAAAGTGTTTAGAAGCTATCTGAGCGTTGTATACCTTTCACTTCCAGATTGATTTTGGCCTCATCCCGTCCATACTGATTAGACGCGATGCACAAATAAAAGGCAGAATCCGTTGGCTCACTTGGATCAATTCGCAACTCTGCAGAAAGTACGCTTGAATTGTTATCAACAATCGTTTGATGTTGAACGAGACGAGAAGATGCTGTTGATGATGATCCTGATAGACTTTGCTCGGATTCTATTAGAAGGGAATCCTTTTTCCAGCTCACTTGAATTGGTGGGTCTCCTCGTATCTCACACTTTAGCGATGCTGCCAACCCTTCAGCAACCACGACTGATGTCATCCGTGCTGAAACTTTGGCAGGAACTGGGAGAAAAGTAATTTTAATGAGTTAAGCATCCTTTCTCATTTATATTGTGATAGAAGTTTGGGTACTCACTAATGACATAAAGGCGTATCGATTTGGATATCCCGCTGCCTACTCCGTTTCTAGCCTCACAAACATAATTTGAAGCATCTGCCTCTTCCACTTGAGAAATCCTTAGACCCCCATTTTCCATCAGTTGGAACTTGTCGTTTGTCTTAATTGCATATTTTATCCCACCAACACCAGATTCTACACAAGTTACGAGATTTTATTTAAAAAATAGAAGAGATAATAAAAAGCGGGTTAAGGAACTGTCACAAGCTTCAAGCAAAGAGAGTTTTTGGTTTTGCATTTTTTGCTATTGCAATTTCGAGGTTTTTGTTACATATATGACAATTTAAAAAAAGAGAGTCGTTTGATATCACAGGAGTGACGTTAAAGCATAAAAAATGTATTTAAAGCAAATACACTGCTTGTTCAAAGGGCAAGAACAGTTCTTAGGAAATAAAATGCTTACCACGATACCATGAGATAGTTGGTTGAGGGACACCGTTAGCGGCGCAGTAAAGCAAATGGTCGGAACCAAGGACGACTTTGGCGTCTTCAGGCATTTTCAACCACTTTGGTGGAACTACGAATCCCGCACAAAAATTACAATACCAGTTTTTTCACTACATTTTAACTTGTTCAAAAATCACTAATAGCCATTTTTAAAGGATGGAAGGAGAATAGTTAACTGACCTTTTACTTTTAGTGTTGCTGACTGGATCACGGTTGACGCCGCATTGGATGCGGAGCAAGTGTATTCGCCACTGTGCTCAATTGTAAGCTCCTCAAAGATCAAGACACTCAAAAATTTGACCCTGTTTTCAGTTATATTAAGCCGGCTGGAAATGGGTTGATGGTCTTTTAACCAAACTATGTCAATGGGAAGATCTCCTGATATCACACTGCAAGACAAAGACGTCCTCTGTTCTTCACGTAGGTCATTGTCAAACTTAAAATGGGAAATGACCGGCGGTCCTGTTTGATTTAATTACAAAATTATTAAAATCCCAATTGCTTAAATGGTTTTTTCCAACTTAACAAACACGAAAAAAATAATAAAAGTGTTTTACTTAGTAATTTAAAAAAAAAGGATTTCGCAACTCGTCTTTGACTTACGCATCACGTTGATATTAACGGATCCCGAGGCAATTTCTCCCTTTCTATTAGAAACTATGCAAGTGTATTGCCCTTTGTCCGTGCTTCTATTCACTTTCTCAATTTTAAGTGTGCCGTTGGCAAAAATGGTAAAACTACTTTCAGCACCAGATGTTCCTTTCCCACCATTTCTAACCCCATTTTCTCCTGACGTTGTCTCAATATCTTGAGAGTTTTTTTGCCAACTGACTTTATCCACGGGATAACCTCCGTAATGACATGGAATCAAAGCGGTTTACCATCTACTAAAGTTAAGGCACCCATTTCCTTTACAAAAATCATGCCTGAAAGCAAACAAAGTTAGCAATTGGATGAACATGAAAAAGGTTAGCCAACAAGAAATTGCTTACGGGTGAAAGCCTCGTGATTTCATTTTCCTACCATAAATATTCAGACGTGCTGAATGGAGCGACATTCCAGCCACGTTGGTTGCCTCACATTTGTAAACGCCGCTATTCTCCGCTTGCATTCTTGAAACGTTGAGATGACTCACGGTTTCGGAATTCGATTGTTGATAGGAGCCTACGAGTATACGGCTATGTTGATCCAGTATCCAGTATCTCTGCTCATGATTGTCTATTGATGAAATCAGGGTATCGTCAATGAACCAAGTGATTTTGGGAATTGGATTCCCAATTGCGGAACACTTGAGAGAAACAAATAGGCCAGGTTGGATAGTTTGAGAAATAAATGTGTGAATAAGTTCGGGCGTGGATGCTGTGGGAAAATAAATAAAATGACTAGGACGGAATTTTTATTAACAAATGTGCGAACTTTTAGAAAAATTATTTTTTACGAACATTGAAATATTAAGGTGGTGGATGCATGAGCCCTTCCTGAAATGCACTTGAATTTACCAGGTCAAAAAACATTGGTAAACTCCTTGATCATCATGTTTAGCATTGAATATTTGTAATTGTTGCTCAAATGCCATGTTTTTTGGGAACTATTTCTTTTTATGGGATTTTCATTTTTTATACCACGTAAAGCTTGCATTAGTCACAGAATCATTGGCTCCAAGGGATGAATTCGTCTTAAGTCTACGGCTAAGCTCTATACTTTCCCCATTTCGCAAAACTTTAGACTTCGGGACAATAGCCAAAATGGGATTGCTCTGGAGAAGAAAGTGATAATCACTTGTGACAGTTCCGAATGAATTGCTGACTTCACAGCGATATGTCCCATTGTGAAGAGAAGGATTAACACTTGTGAGCCGTAAAAGTGGACCTTGTTCAATTACAAAACTACTCAAAAGGGATGTGACAGGTACCAACTTTCCTTTATGATATTTCTCCCATCTGACCCATTCACAAAACCGCAAATTTTATTAGCACCCCGATCAATAAGAATTTAGAATGATAATATTTGAAAAAGTAATGGAAAAGAATTTTACCTAAATTTATGAGTTGGGTTGCCTGCAACTAAGCAAATTAAGTCAGTCGTTTCTTCAGTCTTTTCTCCTAAAACATTTACATCTTCCTTTATGAAAGCATTTTCCCTTATAATCTCAGGTTTTGAGTTTAACACAAAACCACCGCCAGCTGGATATATAGTCAATAGTAGAAAGAAGCAAATAATTTCTTGTTGTGCTGTTTTTCCTGCTATAAAATAAAACTAATGAATTTTCTTTACCTCGGGACTTTAAAAGATATGCTGAACTGGATTGAATATTTTTATTAAGGACACTTTGTCCAATGCAAGCAAAAAGTTGCTGAAACTTTGTGTTGAAAATGAGAAGAAATCCATCCGATATGATTTTATAACTAAAGTAGTTTTAACGCAACAGCCAAAAATGTATTGTTAGGTAATCTAGCTGAAAAGAATGCAAGAAAGTATAGTTTTAAAAATCAAGTAATACCGTCTATCATTTTCTGTAATTGGAGACTCATGGCCAAACTGGTCAATGCTTTTCCAGGCAATGGCCCTCACAAACTGTGAGTAAAAAGAAGGCGAAACATCACAGGACAAAAGAGCTGGACTCCCTTCAATAATCAAATCACTAGAGTCTCTTCTTACTGAAATCATCACTTCAAATGGATGATCTACAACTGTAAACATAATACCAAAACGATACAGAACAAACTACAACGAAAGTGATGATCCGTGAGAAAAAAAAACTGATGTTCAAATTGTATTTATATTAAATGTTTTTTTGTCGAATCAAACTACAAAAGATATCAAATTATGAAAGGAATTGAAGAGATGTTGACATGAGATCAAGTTGTTGTCCAAATAAGATCAAGTCTCAAATTCCCAAAACGAATTTGACAAGTTGTAAAGCATAATAAAGTAAGGAAGTAGATAACAAGGTTTTAATAGAACATACTTGCACGAAACAGGGCTGAGGAATGTCCCCACTGGATTCCTCACGGAACAGCGATATTTCCCATTATGAACTGTAGGAATGTAATCCTCAGGTTTGAAAGAACTGAAGTAAAGCGACCCATTTTGAAGCTGCTCTCTGCAAATTACAATAGACAAACAAAATCTCTAGTAATTAGAAACCAGTTGCGCTTCCCAGCTTTCCTTTTTGAATAAGTTGAAAATTGGTTGATTGACAACATGCCTTATTCCTGCTATCGGCGAAAGTTCTTCTCCATTTCCACTTAACCACCGAATGGTTAATGGCGGTGGACCTTGTCCAACACATGTCAGTGTCAATCCAACTGTATTAGAAAAATGTGTCATTGGAGCCGGCATGCTTTTCAATTCCGGTCCACTCAACACGATATGCGTTGTTCCTCCGAATTCTTTAAAAGTTATGCGTTTGAAAAACACGCAAAGAATTAACTAAATTACTATCGCTTTTTATGGACAACTTCCCCAACTTTGAAAACGTTTAAATGTAAAACTAAGGCTTACTCAGGCACAAAATCAGGTTCAGGATCAAATAGAATATTTCCAATTCGATAGTCATCGTAAACTGATATGTTCTTATATTCACACTAGATATGATTTCGTAGCTCTTGTTGCTCCTTCTGTTTAAAGTCGCATTTTGTTTCTGATGATATGCCTTGCTTTTTACACATGTGAATCTGAAACATAGATATTTATACCAGAATTTCATATAAAATCTACCATTGGTTGACATGATGAATGCTTGGTTAAATTTCCATGTCTCTAAAAACAGGCATACTGCGATACTCAACCTATTCTCATGCGAAATGATGATGATGATGAAGCACTATTCATTCATGATAAAATCGCATGGCGAATGATCGCGATTTTATTCAAGGGAAAATTGGAAAATGGTTGAGTACCAAGCAAACATGTCGCTATATAGCACCAGTTTGTACTTGATACTACTCATTCATTTTTCTTGGTTGTAAATAATAACCTACTTTGAAAGAGAGAAAGACGCATGAAAATAAGAGGTGAAAGAGAGGGCTTTCACCTCCCCGCACATGAGATACTTTACATGAAGCTGTCGTCAGTGGGGGCTTTTGATGGCTATGCAAAGTTGATGTGTTGGTTTTATGTGAAAAGCAGAATATTTCCCATTGATTTTGAACGTCAACATCAAACATGATAAATCGACTGAGCTGTTGAAAACTGAGGGGTTCTTTATGATCCTTACATCGCATCCAAGTCACGAAGAAAATAGAAACAGTTTGGGTTTTTCAAAATAGGGTTGGCTTTATTGCGGTTAGACATATCATAATGATACTTGGGCATAATATTTTTATTGTTGGAAGCGAAAAGGGAAAGTTTGCTTCCTTTTTTATGCAATACTGGACACTGGTGAGTCGTAAAAATAAGCATGAGAGAATACAATACTTTCTACTCTATCCATTGCAGTCTCTTTTATTAACCAAGCAAATAACAAAACAGAATTCTCTCCTTTAGCATGAAAAACGTTGCTGGTACAAAGTGTATATTATGATGTTTTCTTGAAGGTGGATATTGAAGTCTAAATGAAGGAAAATGTATTTTTCAGAAAAGGAAAGAAGGTGAACTGCTGCTAATGGGTTTTACCGTTCACTGCACATGCTACTCACGCTATGGGTAACAAGAAAGTATGCAAACTGCAGATTTGGACCTAGCGCTAGACCCTCTATTTCTCCCTCGTGGTTGCTTTTTGGGAAAAAATAAGGGTTAAAGGAGGTAATAAGATTGGACAGTTATTAGAAGTGACATTCACGCAGGGGAAACAAGAATATACTCTTTCATTGAACCCATCTTTTCAAATAGATTTTCTGTTATGAATGTTGGATCTAGTGAATCCAAAGAAAAAGAAATGCTACACACACAACATTTTAGGTCATACTACAATTCAGATGAAAATTTTCAAATCGATTTTTCACGTATAAAAAACAGGTGCGATTCGATTTTCTGTTGCTGAAGAATGAAAAGTATCTTCTAACTTTATATTTAAAAATAACAACAATATTTTGAAAATAAATTGGGGTAACTTGAGACTTACGATTTTTAGTTCTTTTATTTTTATACAATTTATGACAGTCGCAAAATTGCCCAAACTTTCACTGGCATAATTTTCATGAACCAGTTTGCAAATCCCTTAAGTTGCAACCCCATCCCAGCTGTACGAAGAGAGATCACAGGGTTTCACCACTTTTTCTTGCATGTTATAAGCTTGAAGTAAAATGTTCACAGTAAAACACTTGATTTTTTATCGTAGGTTTCCTAAAAAACATTTAAAACTTTTGTTGAATTATTTTAATCCAATTTTTGGTATGATTGCACTTGCATGCAATGTCAAAGTTTTGGGATGTGTAAGCAACAAAAAGGCTCTCCTCTTTGCATCGTAAATTGCACGGAAACTTTCACTTGAATGCTAACCAAGTGGTGACGAGTTGATCCCGGCACACAATACATTATTTTATATTCTTTTCACTCTAGTTATTCAACAAAGTTTTTCTGGAAGCAGGACACACATCCCAAGTGTCGATTTCATGTTTGCACTCCAAAAAATAAACTTTCATATTTATGCAGCACAGAATCTAAATAATTCATTCTTATTCTTCCCGGTTCTCAAGAAAATTGGATTACACGAGCTCAAAAACCGAGAAAAAAACACGACTATTTTAATGAAAACTTCAAAACTTCGGGGTTGCTCAAAACTAAAAGAGCGAGCGAAGGACTGGTTTTTTTATGATGAAAAGTCAGGATGAATTTTTTCCAACGTAATACTCATTAACTGTTATACAACACTCGTTCATTTCTCACTCTTTTGCTACATGTCACTAGCAACAGCAACAATGCCAGTGAAATATCGATGTCCTTTCCAAAATGGTAAACACGTGCATAAACTTAAATAACCTTCTGAGATCACAACACAAAGTTTGGTAACAGCAGAGAAAAGGGTACGATGCTGTCGTGACAAAAGAGAAAGCGAGACTGGAATGAAATTGGATTGAGCAAGTTGTTTATACATACCGTGTAGCGTAGTAATCCTGCATACCAACTGCAATGAAAATATGAAATTCTGTTGCTGTGGTTTGCCGTAAAAATATTTATAATATTTTACAACACGTTTTTTGTTAAATTCCAAAAGGGAATTTTGTTGTATTTGCAACAGCACCGTGATAAAACGAAATGTAATTTTCCAAAGACCAGAGACACCGTGTGCGAGGTGTTGACGAAACGAGAGAGAAAACAAGACTGAAGCGAGATTCAAGAGAGCAAGCAGATCACTTTTATCTGGGGAAGGAAATCCTGCTTCCTCTTTTTGGGGTGGAATGAAACGGTGCAGAATTGTTGCGTGTGGTTGAGGCTAGTGTAGATAGATAAAACTGTGGATTTTCGTGTGGAAACAATGTTGATATCGTTTAGATTTTCTGTCCTATGATGACATTTTTCGTGTTAAATTTTTGGTAGGTAAAGAGACCTTTGCCTTTCAAAATTTCATCGTTTAAAAATAGAGATAATGCAAAAACAAGTTTAACTAAAAAAATTGTCAACCTACCATGTAACAGAATAATTCTCTCTTTTTCTAACAGAATGGAAATCAATAAAATAGCATGGAACCTCCTCAATGGGAAAGAATGCATTCTGCAACCATATAAATAGCATGAAACCTAAATGGGATGGTAAAACTGAGGTTTTGTTCCGTTAGGCTCACCATGTTGCATGTAATCCATGAAGATAATATTGAGGATTATGAAGGGGGAAGCGTAAGAAAGTACATATGTATCTTTTGTAATAAATACATGGGCTATATAAAACTCTCTAACATTTGTAAAGTAGGTATTTTGTGTGGAAGCAGTGGCACGTGCGATAGCAAATGTTCTGTAATACAAATGTAAGAAACTGAGTGCAAGAATTCAAGGAATTCGTAAGCAAATAAATGGTTTATAGATTCTGACGATTTTTTTCTATTTCTGTTCACCTAAAACTTTTAGGTGAACAGAAATAGAAAAAAATCGTCTTTTAGGCTAAAAGCAGCAATTGGAAACGTTTGACAGTAAAAAGTTTATTTTGGTATACATCAATTTTCTTTCCACATTCGTAAGTAAGCAGATATTTTAGTCGATCACTATCATTTCTTACAGACAATTCAATCTTCCATTTTAAAAGTGCTACAATTGCAACGAGCGACCATACAATAACCCAGTAAAAATGTGGTTGGGTTTAGGTTGGTGTTCGAGTTTACGTGGATATGCTCCACTTTTTCATAGTATATTTTTTTTTATCCTACATCAGTTTACTTCCCCATTTGCATCTTCACTCACCCTAAAAATTGTGCTTCTTGAAATGAAATCGGAGAGGAAGTAAACCGTCTCATTTTTGTTATACTTTCTACAAGAAATCTCAAAACTACTCAACAAATCTTAATCTTCCGTACTATTGCTATTTAATTAAGTGAGTGTAATTTTTAAATATGTAGTCGTGTAGTAAATGGGAAAATCCTACATGTTATATTACCATAAAGGAAATCATAAAAATCATTTTACGCATTTTACTACATGTATAAAAAGTTGAACTATACCATTTGAGCTGGGAAAACGCTCAAAATAAAAAAGGTGATTTAGCGTACTTGATTGAAAGATTGGGGTTGGGTTCCCGGCACAAGTTTCATATTGTAACACCTTCAGATAAGTAAATGGTTCAGGTAAACGACTGAGATTAAAATAACCGAAAATAATCGATCAATTTTTCACGATAAAAAGTGTATTTTATTTACCAAGTATAAGAACTAGGATGTTGCATTAATGTGTCAAGTAAAAAACTGAAGCGGTTGGAACAGCATCTTCTCTTTCATTTCTAGCTTCTCATTTTGCAATAAAATTTGGTTCCATATGTGTACTAGTTTAAAGCCACCATTAAATTTCCTATCATTTCGCGATAAAAAACACATCTTCAGACATAATGGAAGCTGAGCAGTGAAAGGAACGGAAATTGATCTACCTTTGCTCCATTTGTTTTAATGAAAAATTCTAATAGATTTACTTGATTTCTGTGGCTGTGACTGGAGCCGGCGTCCCAGAGAATGTGATTCCACCACGTTTTTGCCACGGGGTCTCAAATATTTTATATTAAACTCAAGTGAACATCAGTGGATTTTGATGTTCAATATAAGACTTATATTAATATAAACTTCGAAGCATAAATAAGTGTTTCCATACCAAATATTCTATCATACATTGAGTTGTCAGTAAAATGCATTTTTCAAAAATTTAAATTTTTATCGTTCTTTAAACAATTTTGATTTTCGCTTACATGTTCGTGTGTTAGGTATTAAATTTTAAAAAACATGGATTTTGATGTTCTTTAAAAAAATATAAATAATTTTTAAACTTATTTCATACCATGATATATATTCCATATGGTCTCTATCATACATTGAGTTTTGAGTGGAATTCTTTAAAAAAATTTAAATGAGAATATTTTTAGCATTCGTCGAAATATTTTACTTGCGGCTTACGTGTTCCTGTGTTAGGTATTAAATTAAATTGAATATCAGTGGATTTTGATGTTTATTTGAATGAGCGTAAATAATTTATAAGCTTACACAACCAGTTTATTCCATGCCATATATTCACTATGTTCTCCACCATACACTGAGTTTTCAGTAGAATTCATTTAAAAAATGTAAATGAACATATTTTTATCATTCGTCAAACAATGCTGCTTCATGCTTGCATATTCGTGTGTTAGGTACTAAATTAAACTAAACATCAGTGGATTCTGATGTCCATTTGAAAAAAACAACTTTGTACATGCCGGATAAATAAATATACTATCAATATTGGACATTCGGTTCGGGTAGAAGGTTTAGCCATGGAAGCATCCAGCATTGTACTGAATATTTTAGTAGCGCCAAATCTGAAAATAGATAGAGAAGTTTCGGGAACCTTCAGATAGCGTATTATTCTTCGGCAGTCAGTCGAACTTTAAACTTCCACCTGATTGTGTGAGATCGTCAAACCTAAATATATATCATAAAATCACCCATCAACTCTACCCAAACATAAAAACTTTGTAAAATAAATATCATAATGACGATAATAATAAGCGATCACTTAAAAACTGCTTTACACTTTCGGTTTTTCGTCCACAAATATTTCTGTCTGACAACAGGAATTTGCTGGAGTACCGCTGCCAATAAATACGTCATATGTTCCTTCTTTTGGAGATGGAATGCTTATATGACTACGTATATGGGACTATTTTACCCCATTTTCCTAGGCTTCTACACCTACACCAAAGTAGCCGAGTTATTTGAAGAGGATGTTGGTGTTGGGATCGACCAGGTGAATATTGACCAATGGAACAAACGCTTTGCAACCCAGGTAATGGCTATCGTCATGACCTTTGTGGTTGTAATGATTGCAATTGCATCTTTTTGCGTACTCATTAACTACGTTGAGATCGCTTACTTGCTGAATCAGATGTACAAGCTTGCACACAACGTGGAGGAAATGATGAGCCGAAAAAATGTCCAATTCAACCAGAAGCAACAAATGACCATAAAGGTATTCCAGCAAATGATTTTGGCTGTGGTCATCGTCTCGATCCTTGGGCCCGTAGCCTATAGCTTGTACTTCGCGAATTCTAATGAACCGATCCATCAGCTATTTGAAGATTCATTAGAAATCCGAATTGGGCTGAACCTCAAGAGCGCTCCCCTAATTCTCATAATCATGTGGGCAGGTTTGGGTGGAGGCGGGGCAGTATTTATTTTATTAAATTTGGGCGGTCTATATTCTATGCTTACACTTGTATGCGTTTCCTCTCTCATTCCCGAAAATATTTCAATGCTTGCAAAAAAGAGCGGATCCATTGGGTCGAACATCGTCCAGTACAAGATTGAAACCACGTCCTTTGGATCAATGGAAGAGGAAGAAATCATCAAGGAAATTCGGATTCATCAAATCTTCAACATATATCTGAACAAGATTGTGGCATCTATTGTCATTTCACTACACCAAGTTGCTTTGATGGTAATCTTGGTTGGCTCTAGCTATGTCCTCATTGTGGTTCCGGAAGTCTTAATTTCGGCAGGAATATTCGTTGCAGGGTTTGTCGCAGGTTGCTCCGTAGCAGGTTTGTTGATGGTAGTCGTTGAAAGTTATGTACTTGGAATGCTGTCGGAGCTTTCAGACGACTTTTTGGTCACCAGTAGAAATCTAACACTCAGACGCTCTGCTTACAGGAAATTTCTGGGAAGCTGCCGCACCATGCATCTTGATGTTGCTTATCCATTCTACAAGGTGAACAAGGATTCCCTTGCTGAATTCATGAACCAGTATCTAGACTTTCTTGTTCAGCTATTGGTGTCTCGATAAAATGTCAAAAATATTTTGCACAATAAAAATATCTAGTTGTTAGCTATGTTTTTGAATCACAGCTTTAAGAAAATGTTACTTTGGTTGCTAGTATAGTGTTAAATCAACGCATACATACATGTTCATGTATAGATGTTTATTCACAATTAGCCCTTAATAATTGTAGAGTTTTTAATTCAGTATCTAGAGTTTGTTATCAAGATATTGGTATCCGGTTAAAAAGTCAACATAATATATATAATATAAAATATCTACTATAGTTATAATGTGGTTTTAAATAAAATCTTTCAACATAAATGTAATATGTAGTAGCTAATATAGTTCAATAGAGCTTTTACCAAACATTTATAATTACCAGTTCCAACTTCTACTTGTTAAGTGTTTATGAGCCAGTTGGCCAGTATCTAGACTTTCATGTTCAGTTACCAGTGTCTGCTTTAAATGTCATAATATCATATTTCGTGTAATAAATATATGTAGTTGAAATTTGAAAAATGTATTTTTGAATAAAACTTCCAGTAAAATTCAAAAATTGCGTGTGCTTCAATTTCCTTCTAATATTTGGTCATTGTATTTAATTTTTATAAACTTCAAATGTTAATAGCTGAATTATATCAAAATACTTACTGATACTTATAATTAAGCTACCATCTTGATCAACAGGATCAGCATCTACGGTGGCAGTATTATCAACAACTGGGTCAACTGGATTGTACAATCCATTGCCGTAAAAAATCACATCGCTGCTGCTCAAATTGCTAAGTCAGTTTCGCTCTCTGGCAAAAGAGATATACACATATAATACCAACCTCAAATTGAAAGTTTTAACAGAAAATCAAAAAATGACAGCTTACCTATCACGTCCTTAGGCATGGCCATAGAACTGGCAAAAAATGCCAAGGAAATCTGTAAATGAAAATGTTTTTGCCACTTGACTGATTACTATGTCTAAAACATTACACAATCATATTACAAATAACAAAACTGGTTTCAATCTCATAAATCCCTACTTAATCGTATTTTACATCTTACTCCATTGGGTGCGTGTGGCGCACCACTATACACGAGCACCTAAGAAAGCAGTTCATTAGATTTCACGTTGTCTTGATTGTAATTTGTGTAATTGTTTATTTGCGCATTATAAGATTCATTTAATAGAAAATGTTTCAAGATTATATCTGTAGTCTTCAACGAAAAATGAACACTTCAATTAGTTTTGGCTGAATTGAATTGAGTCATTCCGGAATTTTATTGCTGTAAGATTCGTATATGTTGCATTGAATTATTGTTAGTAAATATTCAAGTTGCGACTTGGTGACTCTTATGGGCATGATTCCTTTACACAGGGATAAAACTCTTAGAATGTAGTATGTAGTAGCTGAAAATTTTTCGCCACATTTTAGAATTTTTATGGACATAAACTTAGTCGGAGGGAAGGTATACTTTCAAGTATTGATAAAATTGATTTATTGACAAGTAGCAAAGGATTTCGCACTCATACTTCTCAACTTCTGCTTCATCAGGCTGCACGCAGTTGTCTAGAAAATAAAACAAAAAGAATTAAGGTATATTTTACAGGTGCATACAAGGATGGGCAAATTAAACATTTTCAAAATAATAATTAAAATACAAAATAACTACAAACGTTCAAAATAAATGTTTAATTAAAATACTTCTTCCCCTAAAGCGTCAAACTATTGAATAAAATATTTTTTTTAAATAAACTGACAAAATACAAAATATTCTTATGAAATTTTGGCTCAAATTCGACAGTATTAGTTAATTCTTTCATCTATGTCGATATATAAGTTTGAAATATTGAGATTTAATTTTCAAAGCAATGGTTTAGTAGTAATTGTATGCTTCCAAGTTAATTAATTAATTTCAACGAAGCAAAATGATTCCACCGTAACTGCTACAGTTCGGAGTTTATTTGTAATGGGATAAAAATGTGTGAAAAATACGACGAAGTTATAGAAACCGTCTGCCCTAAATACATTTATATTAACACGGAATCGGATTTTCAAAAAACAAAATATTTTGTATTTTAAATGTCAAATGCCAGTGGTCCCCAAAATAAAACGGCCAAAATAAAAAATAAAATAAAAAACGTATTTTAAATAAATATTTTAATTAAAATCATTTTAAATACTTTTATTTTGCCCATCCTTGAGTACATTTATAGTATTACGCTTCGTTGAGTTCTTATTTCGGGTATAAGAAATGGAATTCCCGGATATATTTTTCTAAATTCTAGTATGAGGTATGAATTTAAAAACTTTTTTGGTTAGATCTGAGGTTTGAAGTACCTTCATCGTCCGTTTTCATAAAAATACCGAAGTTTGCCAAGTATTGGTTTTACTAAGTTTGTTCATCTGTCTGTTCCTACTCATAAGGATTCCCTTGGGAATAGCACAGGCGGATTGACAGATCCGGCTTAAAGTAAGTCATGCAAACGAAAATATGAAAGTCGTCCAATTTGGCGGCACTTAGAACTTTTAGGGAAGCATGGAAGTATTCCATGAATGGCATTCTATATACCAAGCTTTAAATTGAGGAAAATAACAAGAGCGCCAAAACTTTAAACAAACCAATGATTTGACTGAAACTAACCATTTAAAAGTATTTTGATATTAGTAAATGATGGACACTTTTAATAAATTTTTTTAAACCAGTTAATGTTAGTTCACCGAATATTATTTCTAGCCCTACTTAAGTTATAAAATCTCTAGACCTTATCAGTTTGATAGCAATTCATGCTGTTCAGCTACGTTTCTAGGCCTGGTTGCAAGCAGTTTATATAAGCAATATATGTCATCATTGCTTTTTCCTCACATGTACCTGATAATCATTCTGCTGAATAATTTAGTTATGAAAATCAATCCAAATTATTCGAAACCTTGGGCTTTTTAAAACGTTTGAAAAGAGTAAAGCAGATTTGAAATCATCTCAACAAGCTTGTTTAACCGTCAGTAGAACTGCAAACTTCTACCAGCCAACACCATAGAAGCTACAACATAAAATTTATCCAAACTTCAAGAATTTGCGCCAATAGACGATCCCGGAAGCACGCAATCATCTACCGTAAACGTAAAAATGACGATAATTAGCGATCGCTTGAAAGCTGCTTTACACTTTCGGTTTTTCGTCCACAAATACTTCTGTCTGACCACAGGAATTTGCTGGAGTGCCGCTGCCAATAAATACGTCATATGTTCCTTCTTTTGGAGATGGAATGCTTATATGACCACGTATATGGGACTATTTTACCCCATTTTCCTAGGCTTCTACACCTACACCAAAGTAGCCGAGTTATTTGAAGAGGATGTTGGTGTTGGGATCGACCAGGTGAATATTGACCAATGGAACAAACGCTTTGCAACCCAGGTAATGGCTATCGTCATGACGTTTGGGGTTGGAATGATTGCAATTGCCTCTTTTTGCGTTCTCATCCACTACGTTGAAATCGCTTACTTGCTGAACCAGATGTACAAGCTTGCACACAACGTGGAGGAAATGATGAGCCGAAAAAATGTCCAATTCAACCAGAAGCAACAAATGACCATAAAGGTATTCCAGCAAATGATTTTGGCTGTGGTCATCGTCTCTATCATTGGGCCAGTAGCCTATGGCTTGTACTTCGCGAATTCTAATGAACCGATCCATCAGCTATTCGAAGACTCATTAGAAATCCAAATTGGGCTGAACCTCAAGAGCGCTCCCCTAATTCTCATAATCATGTGGGCAGGTTTGGGTGGAGGCGGGGCAGTATTTATTTTATTAAATTTGGGCGGTCTATATTCTATGCTTACACTTGTATGCGTTTCCTCTCTCATTCCCGAAAATATTTCAATGCTTGCAAAAAAGAGCGGATCCATTGGGTCGAACATCATCCAGTACAAGATTGAAACCACGTCCTTTGGATCAATGGAAGAGGAAGAAATCATCAAGGAAATTCGGATTCATCAAATCTTCAACATATATCTGAACAAGATTGTGGCATCTATTGTCATTTCACTACACCAAGTTGCTTTGATGGTAATCTTGGTTGGCTCTAGCTATGTCCTCATTGTGGTTCCGGAAGTCTTAATTTCGGCAGGAATATTCGTTGCAGGGTTTGTCGCAGGTTGCTCCGTAGCAGGTTTGTTGATGGTAGTCGTTGAAAGTTATGTACTTGGAATGCTGTCGGAGCTTTCAGACGACTTTTTGGTCACCAGTAGAAATCTAACACTCAGACGCTCTGCTTACAGGAAATTTCTGGGAAGCTGCCGCACCATGCATCTTGATGTTGCTTATCCATTCTACAAGGTGAACAAGGATTCCCTTGCTGAATTCATGAACCAGTATCTAGACTTTCTTGTTCAGCTATTGGTGTCTCGATAAAATGTCAAAAATATTTTGCACAATAAAAATATCTAGTTGTTAGCTATGTTTTTGAATCACAGCTTTAAGAAAATGTTACTTTGGTTGCTAGTATAGTGTTAAATCAACGCATACATACATGTTCATGTATAGATGTTTATTCACAATTAGCCCTTAATAATTGTAGAGTTTTTAATTCAGTATCTAGAGTTTGTTATCAAGATATTGGTATCCGGTTAAAAAGTCAACATAATATATATAATATAAAATATCTACTATAGTTATAATGTGGTTTTAAATAAAATCTTTCAACATAAATGTAATATGTAGTAGCTAATATAGTTCAATAGAGCTTTTACCAAACATTTATAATTACCAGTTCCAACTTCTACTTGTTAAGTGTTTATGAGCCAGTTGGCCAGTATCTAGACTTTCATGTTCAGTTACCAGTGTCTGCTTTAAATGTCATAATATCATATTTCGTGTAATAAATATATGTAGTTGAAATTTGAAAAATGTATTTTTGAATAAAACTTCCAGTAAAATTCAAAAATTGCGTGTGCTTCAATTTCCTTCTAATATTTGGTCATTGTATTTAATTTTTATAAACTTCAAATGTTAATAGCTGAATTATATCAAAATACTTACTGATACTTATAATTAAGCTACCATCTTGATCAACAGGATCAGCATCTACGGTGGCAGTATTATCAACAACTGGGTCAACTGGATTGTACAATCCATTGCCGTAAAAAATCACATCGCTGCTGCTCAAATTGCTAAGTCAGTTTCGCTCTCTGGCAAAAGAGATATACACATATAATACCAACCTCAAATTGAAAGTTTTAACAGAAAATCAAAAAATGACAGCTTACCTATCACGTCCTTAGGCATGGCCATAGAACTGGCAAAAAATGCCAAGGAAATCTGTAAATGAAAATGTTTTTGCCACTTGACTGATTACTATGTCTAAAACATTACACAATCATATTACAAATAACAAAACTGGTTTCAATCTCATAAATCCCTACTTAATCGTATTTTACATCTTACTCCATTGGGTGCGTGTGGCGCACCACTATACACGAGCACCTAAGAAAGCAGTTCATTAGATTTCACGTTGTCTTGATTGTAATTTGTGTAATTGTTTATTTGCGCATTATAAGATTCATTTAATAGAAAATGTTTCAAGATTATATCTGTAGTCTTCAACGAAAAATGAACACTTCAATTAGTTTTGGCTGAATTGAATTGAGTCATTCCGGAATTTTATTGCTGTAAGATTCGTATATGTTGCATTGAATTATTGTTAGTAAATATTCAAGTTGCGACTTGGTGACTCTTATGGGCATGATTCCTTTACACAGGGATAAAACTCTTAGAATGTAGTATGTAGTAGCTGAAAATTTTTCGCCACATTTTAGAATTTTTATGGACATAAACTTAGTCGGAGGGAAGGTATACTTTCAAGTATTGATAAAATTGATTTATTGACAAGTAGCAAAGGATTTCGCACTCATACTTCTCAACTTCTGCTTCATCAGGCTGCACGCAGTTGTCTAGAAAATAAAACAAAAAGAATTAAGGTATATTTTACAGGTGCATACAAGGATGGGCAAATTAAACATTTTCAAAATAATAATTAAAATACAAAATAACTACAAACGTTCAAAATAAATGTTTAATTAAAATACTTCTTCCCCTAAAGCGTCAAACTATTGAATAAAATATTTTTTTTAAATAAACTGACAAAATACAAAATATTCTTATGAAATTTTGGCTCAAATTCGACAGTATTAGTTAATTCTTTCATCTATGTCGATATATAAGTTTGAAATATTGAGATTTAATTTTCAAAGCAATGGTTTAGTAGTAATTGTATGCTTCCAAGTTAATTAATTAATTTCAACGAAGCAAAATGATTCCACCGTAACTGCTACAGTTCGGAGTTTATTTGTAATGGGATAAAAATGTGTGAAAAATACGACGAAGTTATAGAAACCGTCTGCCCTAAATACATTTATATTAACACGGAATCGGATTTTCAAAAAACAAAATATTTTGTATTTTAAATGTCAAATGCCAGTGGTCCCCAAAATAAAACGGCCAAAATAAAAAATAAAATAAAAAACGTATTTTAAATAAATATTTTAATTAAAATCATTTTAAATACTTTTATTTTGCCCATCCTTGAGTACATTTATAGTATTACGCTTCGTTGAGTTCTTATTTCGGGTATAAGAAATGGAATTCCCGGATATATTTTTCTAAATTCTAGTATGAGGTATGAATTTAAAAACTTTTTTGGTTAGATCTGAGGTTTGAAGTACCTTCATCGTCCGTTTTCATAAAAATACCGAAGTTTGCCAAGTATTGGTTTTACTAAGTTTGTTCATCTGTCTGTTCCTACTCATAAGGATTCCCTTGGGAATAGCACAGGCGGATTGACAGATCCGGCTTAAAGTAAGTCATGCAAACGAAAATATGAAAGTCGTCCAATTTGGCGGCACTTAGAACTTTTAGGGAAGCATGGAAGTATTCCATGAATGGCATTCTATATACCAAGCTTTAAATTGAGGAAAATAACAAGAGCGCCAAAACTTTAAACAAACCAATGATTTGACTGAAACTAACCATTTAAAAGTATTTTGATATTAGTAAATGATGGACACTTTTAATAAATTTTTTTAAACCAGTTAATGTTAGTTCACCGAATATTATTTCTAGCCCTACTTAAGTTATAAAATCTCTAGACCTTATCAGTTTGATAGCAATTCATGCTGTTCAGCTACGTTTCTAGGCCTGGTTGCAAGCAGTTTATATAAGCAATATATGTCATCATTGCTTTTTCCTCACATGTACCTGATAATCATTCTGCTGAATAATTTAGTTATGAAAATCAATCCAAATTATTCGAAACCTTGGGCTTTTTAAAACGTTTGAAAAGAGTAAAGCAGATTTGAAATCATCTCAACAAGCTTGTTTAACCGTCAGTAGAACTGCAAACTTCTACCAGCCAACACCATAGAAGCTACAACATAAAATTTATCCAAACTTCAAGAATTTGCGCCAATAGACGATCCCGGAAGCACGCAATCATCTACCGTAAACGTAAAAATGACGATAATTAGCGATCGCTTGAAAGCTGCTTTACACTTTCGGTTTTTCGTCCACAAATACTTCTGTCTGACCACAGGAATTTGCTGGAGTGCCGCTGCCAATAAATACGTCATATGTTCCTTCTTTTGGAGATGGAATGCTTATATGACCACGTATATGGGACTATTTTACCCCATTTTCCTAGGCTTCTACACCTACACCAAAGTAGCCGAGTTATTTGAAGAGGATGTTGGTGTTGGGATCGACCAGGTGAATATTGACCAATGGAACAAACGCTTTGCAACCCAGGTAATGGCTATCGTCATGACGTTTGGGGTTGGAATGATTGCAATTGCCTCTTTTTGCGTTCTCATCCACTACGTTGAAATCGCTTACTTGCTGAACCAGATGTACAAGCTTGCACACAACGTGGAGGAAATGATGAGCCGAAAAAATGTCCAATTCAACCAGAAGCAACAAATGACCATAAAGGTATTCCAGCAAATGATTTTGGCTGTGGTCATCGTCTCTATCATTGGGCCAGTAGCCTATGGCTTGTACTTCGCGAATTCTAATGAACCGATCCATCAGCTATTCGAAGACTCATTAGAAATCCAAATTGGGCTGAACCTCAAGAGCGCTCCCCTAATTCTCATAATCATGTGGGCAGGTTTGGGTGGAGGCGGGGCAGTATTTATTTTATTAAATTTGGGCGGTCTATATTCTATGCTTACACTTGTATGCGTTTCCTCTCTCATTCCCGAAAATATTTCAATGCTTGCAAAAAAGAGCGGATCCATTGGGTCGAACATCATCCAGTACAAGATTGAAACCACGTCCTTTGGATCAATGGAAGAGGAAGAAATCATCAAGGAAATTCGGATTCATCAAATCTTCAACATATATCTGAACAAGATTGTGGCATCTATTGTCATTTCACTACACCAAGTTGCTTTGATGGTAATATTGGTTGGCTCTAGCTATGTCCTCATTGTGGTTCCGGAAGTCTTAATTTCAGCAGGAATATTCGTTTCAGTGTTCGTCGCAGGTTGCTCCGTTGTAGGTTTGTTGATGGAAGTCGTTGAAAGTTATGTACTTGGAATGCTGTCGGAGCTTTCAGACGACTTTTTGGTCACCAGTAGAAATCTAACACTCAGACGCTCTGCTTACAGGAAATTTCTGGGAAGCTGCCGCACCATGCATCTTGATGTTGCTTATCCATTCTACAAGGTGAACAAGGATTCCCTTGCTGAATTCATGAACCAGTATCTAGACTTTCTTGTTCAGCTATTGGTGTCTCGTTAAAATGTCAAAACATAATATTTTGCACAATAAAAATATCTAGTTATTAGCTATGTTTGAATCACAGCTTTAAGAAAATGTTACTCTGGTTACTAGTATAGTGTTAAAGCAACTCATACATGTTTATAAATATATATTTATGTAGATATTTATTCACAATTAGCACTTAGCAATTAGAAGAATTTTTAATTAAGATCTAGATTTTCTTGCAATTTATTGTTATCCAGTTAAATGATCATCATATTTTGATATAAAATATCTAGCTATTATGTGTATTTAAATAAAATATTTTACCATAAATTTAATATGTAGCAGCTAATATAGTGTTACAATTTGCTGAGAATAACATTACAGCAAAAATAGACTTAATGTTGACAAATGCTTTATGTTTATGGAGTAATTAAGTGCTAAAATTTACACTTAATATAACACACATAATATAAGTGTTATTTGTCTATTACACAAATCACAATTTTTTTCAAATATAATATTTGAATGGTGCTTCTACCAAACATCTACAATTATTACCAGTTACCACTTCTACTTGTTCAGTGTTTATGAGCCCGCTGGCTTATATCTAGACTTTCATCTTCAGTAAACTGCTTTAAATGTCATAATATAATATTTCGTGCAATAAAAATATCTGGTTGAAATTTAAAAAAAAAAATTGAATAAAAACTTCCAGTACAAGGAGGTTTGCAAAATTGCATGTACTTTTAGACTTTTCTGATCTTTGGCCATTTTATTTAATTTTTAGTTAGCTCCTTTATCTCGACTAGCAGCTTATTATGAACCTTTAGGTACATATAATGATCACCCTGTCGTCTGTCTGTCCGGGGGCAGGATACATTTTGAACGGGTTAACATTTTTGAATTCTGATTTCAGTAATCAATACCTAAGGTCTAACCTAACTTTAAGTTCTAAGATGGGCATTATCGGTAATCATTAACCAGGTCAAGGGTCGAGGTCAAATAGTTTGTCAAATAGCAAGGTATGGGTTGTGATACGTCAAATGATGCTACTGCTGAGCATGCATCAGTGATACTATTTTCGACATTTTTCGATAACCTCAGCGTGACCCTTGACACAAGCCATACGATTTCAGATAAGATAAGCATAAAGGTCCATTATTGCATCTTGAATTGTCGAGTTTTTTTCGTTTAAGGAATGGAAATAATAAGATTACAACTGGAAAGTATCAGATAATAGAATCAGTATTATAAACTTAAAATGATATTAGCTAATTACATAAGAACAGATACTTGTAATTTAGATATCATCTTGGTCAACAGGATCAGCATCTACGGTGGCAGCATTTTTTTAATCACCAATATTCATGTTTAGTATAACCTCATCCTTCTGCTTCATGAAGTTGTCAAGAACAAAAAATTGAAGTATAATTTACAGGTCTGTACATGTTTAGTATTACATTTATTTGAGTTCTTATTTGGGGTATGTGAAATTGAATTCCTGGATGTTTTTTTCAAAATTCCGCAAAAAAATCTCAAGGTTGCTGCAATATTATCAGTGCGAAGCACAGAATAGGCTTGTATGAGGCGTGCATTTAAAAAATACTTTTGTATAGTATAGATCTGAGTTTCGAAGTACCTTCATCATCCTTTTTCATATCCTATTCAGCTACACGTTTCTAGGCTTGGTTGCAAGCAGTTTATATAAAGCCATATCTGCCATTATTTTCTGCTACTCACGTGTATGAATTTTAATTGAATACCACTTGATTTCAATGCCAATTTAAAAAAGCATACAAATATTAAATTTAAAACGTGCCAGTTTTATATATGTATGTACATATATATTATCTACGGTAACTATCATGCTCAGATGTTTAGGTACAAGCTTAAAATGTGGCCATGTTAATCATTCTGCTGAATAATTTAGTTATGCTCTAGTTTGAAAATGATTCCAAATTTTTTGAAACCTCACGTTTTTTAGAACGTTTTGAAAAGAGTAAAGCACAGTTGAAATCTCCAAAAGCTGGAAGTTTGAAGGACTATCATTTGTCGGGAGGGAGAATTTGTATCAGCGTTACTACCTCATTCATCTGATTGGTCATATTCCATCATTTGTTACTGACGGATTTGAGGTAATGCACTCGTCTGGAATTTTTGCTTCATATGATCGAGTATATTTTTTCTGTAACAAAACCAGCTATTGGAAACAGCAGATTGGTGCTAGAGCCAAAAAGGGCTGAAATAACTGGCAATTTGGCTATAATATTTCTTGCACTACTATCTGACTACGTAACTCTTGTAGTGTCTATCGAGTTAGTCTGGTTAAAGATGTGTCGTTATGTCTTAATTATTAAATCAATATCGAACTTAGCACAATACAGTTTGATTTTTAGTCAAATGTTGGAGGCATTCGTATTAGTTTAGTATACAAAAATGTATACTTAATTTAGCTATCACCTTGGGGCTCAGGAGCAACATCTACGGTGGCATCCAAATCAACAGATGGGTCAGCTGGATTGTACAGTCCATTACAGTAAGTGACCAGATCGTTCTTACACTTAATCGGCCAAATCAGTCTCGCTTTCTGCACAGGAAGTTAAAAGTTTCATTTTATTATAATACTTGAATCCCATTAGTAGCAGACATAAAAATAAAAACATTTACCAATGACGTCCTTCGGCATAGCCAGAGAAGAGACAAAAAGTGCCAAGAAAATCTGTAAATTAAATTGAATTTCAATTACCTAAATGCATGTTTAATTAACCTTTTTAATTTAATTATGTAAAGAAATTTTGAAAATATATTTCAAAAACAGTTGGGGCGAAATTTCAAAATCTTAACTTTCAATTTTGGTTTTTGAAATTTATTACTAAAATTCTTTTTAAATGTGTAAATTACGATCCACGGATAATGAGTAATTGAAAAAAGTATTTCAGATTTTGAAATTTGAAATCTCCCGCTCAAAATTAGAATTTCAAAAAATCGTTCAATGAAATATGGGAAATCAAGTGAATAGGCGCCATGCAAAATATCAGGTCAATCGGTCAATATGCGTTGGAGTAAATCGCAATTCGTGGTCCGAATTTCAGGTAGCCCCAGCTCAGGTGTCTCAACATACCCCGCCTAGAAAAAAATACGCATCAAATATTTTTTCAAGGTCTTTCAATATAGCACATAAAAATTGGATTTTTGAAGGGTCATGTTTTTTCGATTCCTAAAGCTCCCGTTGTGACTCTAAACAATATTATATTCTATAACAATAATAAACATTAGTAATTTTTTAAATAAATGTATATATATTTATAGTGATAAAGAAAAATTTAAATAATTTGTATTTCTTTTCTTGTAGACTTTTGCTTAACTCATGTAGAAACCAGAAACACGTATCAGTTGCAACCTTAAGTGCATCCATAGGGTGTCCAAAAAAACTTGGTAAAAATTGACAGCCGTATTAAATGTATATAAGCTTATGTACTTAAAATTTGTGGCAAAAGTCAAAACATGTTGTAAAAACCGGTAAAATACTACGCAGATTTACAGTAGAAAGTATAAATTTTCTCCACAAAAATTTTTGCTTTTTAATTTAATATTGAATGTTTTGTTTACAACATTTTTGGAATATTTTGAAAAATAAAACCACAAAAAATATTTATTTTAAGCGGGAACCACATTCGTAATCGCTGGAAATCCTTTCTGTGTCTGGTTTTCTCTTTTATTGATGGCGAATGATTTACAAATGCCAATTTTAATGCGCATTCTCTGAAGCACATGCCTTACAAAACCAGTTACACAAAATAAAAAAGAGACTCGCATTTCAAACCCTAAAAATATCAGCATTCCAACGCCGTTGCCAACAAGGTAACAAAGAAAAATAATATAGGACGTCGAAATAAACGATTTTTCCTTTCTAGACGCGTAATCCTTCTCACCATCTAGTGTATTACTATTCAACAATTTTGCCCACCACTCAACTATCCCAGATGATCCCAGACTTTTCATCCTAGCGACAAAGTTTGGTGGTATCCAGTTCAAAAACATATATCCATTGAAATAGTTCTTCATTTCCTCCTTTCCCACATAAACAAATTTTCCTTCTTTGGCCAGCTTCACATACAACCTGTATGTCAGCCATTCCGGCATTAAGGCAGCAGCTCTTTCACATTTAGACAGGTGTGGCATCAACAGCTTATCCATGGTCTCATTCAAATTCCGAACGTTTTGCAGTTTATCCCAGTTTGGAAACAAACTCGTATTATTTAGGTAAAACCAAGTGGTATTGGTTATGCGATTTCCCAAAGCCTTTAAAGGAACAAACTCCGAGTCCAGTCCTAACATAATTGATTTCAATAGCTGTGACACAACTGGGTAAGCCTCGTGTCCACTACTCTGGTTATAGCTCATCACCAAATTCTGTTTTCGTAGTCTAGGGATGTCAGTTCCATATATTAAGTTTGGCAGGTCATAAATTTTGAATTCATTTGCAACAAGTTTCTCAAATGTATCCATGGGAATAACTGGATTTGGGAGCATTAACCTCATGATATTGTCCCCTTTGTAGGCATTGCTTAAAATAAGAAAGGCAAATGGAAACACAGCAATCCATTTAAAACTGGACACCATTCTCATCTGATTTCCCAACCTGTCCGGAAACTGCTCCAGGAAACAGCAAGCTATCAGAAATAACTGGGTTGTGATACTCGCTTTCCACCCTTCTTTTCGGTTGTTTGGCACAGAATCCAATGAATATAAAGTAATTTTATGTAGGGTTAATGCTAATGCTAGTACAATAATTACTATACCGAGCCAGCACCACTTGTCAAAGGCTGTGAAAAGCTCCAAAATTGGGTAGAAATGAGACTTTGTCAATTTTCCACAGCTTAAAAATCTTATTGTGTAATCGGGTAGTTTTAATGGATAGTGAATCATTTCATTCCCAATGTGTTGAACAAGCACAGGCAAAGTTTTGAAATGAAATCTTGTTCTTCCACAAAATGGCGTTGGAGCAAGGATAAAAGGAGTAGTATTATTGAAATTACGGATACCTTCCTCGCTAGCCAAGTTGAAATTAACGAAACTTGAGTTGGGAAGGAGAGAATTAAGCAGTCCACCATGCGCATACCATTCTTTTTCTTCGATCCCGAAATTTTTCATGAGTGACGAAGAGAAAAGTATTTCAGCTTCATTTACGTGGTGAATACTTCCATCCTGAGCAAAAAAATTTGATATGATTGCTTGTGGAAATATAAACCATAAGATTGGATACGCTCCATTGTTTACCCTATCTAGATGTGCGTCTAAATCTTTTCTAGTTTTTGGAAACGAGTCCAACTTCATTATGAAGTATGGTAAACAAGGGACACATTGGTGGCACAGTTGATAGTACTTGGAAACTGTGTGTACTTGCATTGGACCAATATGTTTGTAATTTCTCTTCATTCCCCAAATAAAGTATTCTCTTGCCGATGTTCCAAAAACGGACATCACAGAAAATAACCAACTGACAGCCAACGTGTTGTGCAAGCTTTGCTCATCCGTGATCAACACATTGAATGCCATCCTTGTAGATATTAATGTTACCCTTGTTTTTTTATCAACGTAGTTCCAAAATTGATTGAATGAGGCAGGGATAATGAAGTTTGGTACAGTATTTCCACCCGATTTGAAGAAATATGAGTCCGACATTTCTAAACCTAAGTAAACATGAACCTCACAAAACCATTGCTTTGATTTGCTAGACAAGTCAATCGCTCCCAGATTTTTAAAAAGGTCTGGCCGCTTTTTATTATCTGATGATGAGTAGTTATTGCGAAATTCAACAGGTACTATGAGTTTTGAGGTGCCATAGCTTCTTACAACATAGTTTGTTATGACAAATGGGAACTGAATTGGCCCAAAATCTATCTTACCGTAGTTAATTATGTGGATCAGCGAACAATTAAATGTTTTTAGGTTTTCTCCAAAATCAAAATATTTTCCGGTTGTTTGAGTAATAATAAGGAGCAGTATGGCAAAAGGGAACTCCATTTTTAATTCGTTTTGAAAGTGAAATTTAAAAAAGACTCGGAAATTAAGTTGTTAAGAATTTTATATATTTATGCCGCTACGAATAAAAACCGAAACTGGCACAAATCGAAAATGCGACTTAAACAAATGGTGACACGACGCGAATACGTTGTGGAAGAAATTTCTTGGTGTCTCATGTAGTCAAATTTATGTAACGCACTCTGCGTAACCTGTAATTTGATAAATGGTAGCGGCACTTATTTTACGACACTAATAAGTAGGTGGACACCAAATAGTGACTATAGTTATATGGTTAGAATAAGCGTTTCCTTGAAAACCAGGTTTGAGAAAGTTATACCAAGCCTAAACCAGACAGACAGTTAAAAGATTCAACATAAGACCATGTCTATTTTACAGTTTTAATTAATTATAAAATTAATTATTTTAATTATAAAAATCTAACCTTTTATAAAACTGCGTATTACGACTGCTCGCTATCACCAACCATTAAAATGATTGCTATCTTACAATATTATATCTTATGGATTACAAAGAATTACAAGAACTTTTTCATGTCAACTGGCTCAATATGGAAAGTATATATTGAATTTTTAAAGTATAATTGTTGTGTGGTATGTATACAACATACAACATGGCATGTGTGATAATAAGGAAAAGTACGGCACTAGCAATTTCAATTTTTGTCTGAAAAAATTCGTTATTTGAAAATTGATGGCGGATTATATTTAAACTGTTGCGAATAAACAGAAACCGAAAATGTAACTTAAAAAGATGACAAGACATAAATACGTCGAGAAGCAGATATTTCGTTTTAGAAAACTAATTCTGAAATAATTTTTTAATAAAAATTAACCAGACGATCATAACACTTTACATAACTTGCTTATGCTATACTTTTTATTTATTACAATTTTTTAAAGCTTTATAACTTGCTTACTGGTTACGATAGTTGTCCACATTTTATAATAAAACTACAATAAACCTAGTTACATAGAATTGTAACAAACTGGCAATTTTAGTGTAAAAAGGTATGCTAAACATCACAGCATGCCTTTACGCATGAAAGAACAATGGTTCTTTTTAACCTTTCATTTCATTCAATAATTAAACTTAATCTAAGTATCCGTAACCTTAGCTATCAATTGGCCAAAACAGAATTTAAACGTAACGACGGTCAGATAAGCCAAAAGGATTGGGTAAAAAATTACTAGTTATTAAATACAATCAGTTGTTATGGTTGGGCATTGCTCAGTAACTTAGGCTAAAAAAAGGACGAAAATCAAAGACGCACAAAAATATGATATATGGTTGCTTTTCTCTGTATTAAAGTTATACGACGAAGTATTGATAAATTAATTCAAGTTATACATGCTACCATATAGAAGCATTGGAATTTTAGACTTACAAACCGATGACCTACAATTGTAAACAGAATGCCGAAGTGATACTACGGAAGTGAAAGTGCGAGAGACACCACTTGAGCACAAAATTTGATTTATTTTAAGTGTTTTTTGTCAAAGAGCTTTCATGATATCGTAACGTAAAAGTTCAAGCTGTAAAGGACAACATATCATAGAAGAAAAAAGTCTGGAAAAGAAATGCTGACATGAGATCCAGTTTATGTCTAAACAAGAATGGATATGGCGACATTAAATACACGGCTGGCTGAGGAACGTTCCCACTGGATTCCTCACAGAAACAAGTACATTCTACATTAAGAACTGCTGAAATTTAATCCTCTGGTTTGAAAGAACTGAAGTAGAGCGACCCATTTTGAAGCTTCCCTCTGCAAATATCAATGAATATGATATTGGGATGCAAAACTTTTATTTGATGCGAAACTATGATAAAAACATAAAAAACAATCCATTCAGGACAAAATTGCAGGGCGAATGATCATTATTGTGATTTAATTCCAAAGAAAATTGGAAAATGGTTGAATACCAAGCAAGCAAGTAGCTAGCACCAGTTGGTTTAGCACGAGAAGGCTTTTTTCAGGTTCCTTAGTTGTCAATAAAACCCTACTTTGAAAGATTAATCTAAGTTTATGACTTCCAAAGCCCATTCAAAATCTTCATGAAATGCAAATGCAAAGGACTCTTCAAATCCAGAGGTGAAAATGAGGGCTTTCACCTCCTCGCGCATGAGATACCTCAATATTAAACCAAACCATCATCAGCTATGGATGATTTTGATGGCTATGCAAAGTTGATGATGGTGTTGTCATGTGTAGGTTTTATGTGAATAGCAGGATATTTCCCTTTTATTTTGAACGTCAACATCAAACATGATAAATTGACTGAGTTGTTGAAAACTGAGGGGATCTTTATGATCGTAAATCGTGGCCAAGGCACGCAGGAAATAGAAGCGGTTTTGGTTTTTCAGAAAAAAATGGATATATTGCGGTTTTCCATATGATGTTGCGCATAACATCTTTATTGTAGAAATCCAAAATTTATTTTCACTGTAAAAAAAACTGTAATATTTTCTAATTTTATTGATAACAGTACATTATTTTACGTAATCTTTCTTTTCACTCCAGTTGTTAAACAAAGTTTCTCTGGAAGGAGGTCACATTATCCCATTACAATAGATTGACGTGCAGCTGTGTTCTGTTCTCGGAGAACTATTATCTAGGAGCTGGAAAGGTGATGGTTTCCTGTCAAGATGAAATATTAGTTTTTCCCAACGTCATTCCTATTACTGAAGCTTCAAGAGATGGAAGTAAAATTATTCACATTATCCGTAATAATTAAAGCTCTTTGCTTACACTCTTTTGTTACATGTCAGCAACAACATACAAACCGGTGAAATGTCAGTGTCCTTTTCCCTCCAATAATTGTAAACACGTGTAGAAGCTTTAACAAGTTTCGGAGATCACATGACAAAGTACCGTTGGAATTCCAAAAAGTGAATTTTGTTGCGCTTCATTTGCAGCTGCACCTTTGAAAACGGCAGGAATATTTCTTTCACAAACCAAAAAGAGACCGTGTGCGAGATGTTGACGAAACAAGAGAGAAAGCAAGACTGAAGCTGGATTCAAGAGAGTAAGCAGATATCTTCATGTTTTCAGGGGTGGATTGAATCCGTGCAGCATTGTGTAGATTTTAGATACACAACAACTTCGGGTGGGTATGGTTTCTTGCTTGCAAAATGATAGTAATTTTAAGCATTTGATGACAATTTCCATACTAAATTTCGGTTAAGTAGAAAAATCTCTTGCCTGAAGATATTTCATCATGTATAAAAACCTGAGATGAAATGTTGAGGGAATCATCATAAGGTACACTCCACGTAGGAAAAACTTTATGGACTAACTAGAAACCAAATCCGTACCCAAAAAATATATTTTCCCTTACAGAATATAATCTCATTGCAGCTGTGTGAGTAGGCAGGAGAGCGAAAGCAAGAGTGGAATGTAAATCGATAGACCAGCAGCGTGGAATCTCATTCAGTAGGAAACAATTCATGCTGCAACTACATAAATGGCATGAAACCTAAATGGTATGGTAAAACTGAGGTTTTGTTCCAATTCGGGTCAGCATGTTGCATACAGGATGATATTGCAGATGATGATGATATGGTACAGAGCGTAGAGACAAAGTACATATGGAAAAAGGGGCTACAAAACACTCGAAACTTTATTAGGACCTGAGAGCAGTGGCACGTGCGACGCTATGATGTTCTGTAATATGAAGCACAGCTCAAGAAATTAAAGGAATGCGTTAGCAACAACATACATATGTATATGCTCTATATTTTCTTATGATTATTTTTCCATTTCTGTTCTTCTAAACGCAGCAAGTGGAAGTTTTCCGGAAAATTGGAAACGTTTGACGGTAATAAGTTTATCTTGGGTTATTTTCTCCCTTGGGTACAGACATCAATTTCCTTCCCATCTCTTTTAGTAAAAATACATCCATTTTAGTCAATTACTATGTATTTCGTTATACAAGATTCCATCTTTCCCATTTCGATTTCTATTACATACAAGCTTGGATAAATTTATATGGCAAAATTTATAGGTTATATATTGTAAAGACTTATCCTATTGGGACCGAAATTTAGCTGAATACTATAAAGCTTTATATCAGATTACAGTAATCAACTAATAAGAAATTTTTGCTCTATATTGTAAAGAATCCTGCTAAAAACGTAATTTGTTTTAAGAAAAATACTTGGGAATTTTTTTGCTGAAAATTTTGGATGTAAATTGTAGCAACGATAACCTGACTGATGATAAGAAGATTACTTCGTAATGTTCCACTCCAATTTCATTTTAACCGTTTATTTCCAGATTTGCATATTTACCCAAGCTGAAAATTGTTTTTCTTGAAATGGTTTCGAAAAAGAGGGAAACCGTCTCAATTTTTATTATACTTTCTACAACAAAATCTCAGAACGACAACGACTCAACAAATTGTAATCTTCCAACTATATAATCCCATAATTAGATGAATGAAAAAATGAATTCGCGTAGAAAATGGGAAAATTCTGCAAATTACAAAACCATTACCATAATAGAAATTTACCCCATGTGGAAATACGTATGTTATTTGAGCTGAAAATTTCTCATGTTTAAATTAGTTCAACTTACTTACCATGATTTCAATCGCAGGGAAAATTTCAAGATGAAACGTTTTCTGATTTTATTTCAGTCACTTTTATCTCACGGGTTGCTTATAGTTAACGCTTTGTGGGAAATTGAACGGATCCGATACTATGTGTGCACAAAACAAACGAAAGGTGAGTTTACAAATTCATAAATGAAATGAGGGAGCACCTCAAGAAGAATGTCGATAACTTTCCATGTGCATTAAAATTCACTTTTTGTAGAAGAAAGAAAGTCAGCCACACTTATTTCAAAGGCCCATAAATCTTTCAAACTGCTCATTTAGGGAGAAACCAAAGTGAAATTTAATTTCAATCTGGCATGAGAAAACATTAAAATATATCGGGTTCTTCTTTTTCTTCAAAGGAAAGGAACCCAACATTAAGTAGCAAAATCCATGAATGTACATGAATCCGGTGAAATCTATATCTACTTAACATTTTCCAAACATAATCGAACGTTTAAATTCAATTTTGTTTTTGTCAAGTAAGAACTAGGAAGTTAATGTGTCAAAATAAAAAATTGGAGCATCATCATCTTGTCTTCCATATCCAGGATCTCATTTGAATTAAAAATTTTATGGGCTATATCAAAAGATCTCGCAAAAATATTATATGCGTATTTTTTTCTAGTCGGGATATGTTGAGATGGAGCTGAAAATGGGCTACTGCATTGTAGATTTATTTACGTCGGTGATCATCATGTACTTCGAAACTCTACCCGTGGAATTATATTGGTGTTTTCCTGTTATAACCTGTATATCCGTGATGATGATTGTCTGTTTCGTCCTTTTTGCTTTGGTGTCGGGAGCTAAATGATAATTTAAAGAAATTTATATCGAATCTATTTTTAGGAAACTTGCTTGAGATGCGTTTGTCTACCTTGCAGAGCAGTGTTGGGAATAAGAGGGTGTTTAGATTTAGGAGTCGGTTATTTTTTCTAAGAGAAGATCAACAAATATTAAATTTTCACGCTACTATTAATTGTACGTGGTATTGCATTTTTATACAGCTTAAAAAAACAAATGTGCATATAATATTATTTAAAAGCTAAATTAATTAATACATATGTAAGGATATGACGTTAGTAAAGGACCAAGCCAACGGCTTCAATGATAAAAGTAAATATAAAATGTTCACAGAGTTCGATACATTTCTTATTACAGAACTACTTTCAGAGCCGTGGGAAAAACTCAAGAGCTAAAACGGTACCAGGTAGTCTCGTGCTCTGGAGTTCACTACCTGTTCCTGGTGATGATGATGGCATTTACATCTAGATACATTCCATAATCAAAAACTACTCTTGTTTTTCACAGGGAATAGGAAGACTGGAAAATATGAGAATTTTTACAAAAGAAAAATAAGAAAGAATAGTGAATTCTTACACATAAATACATATAAAATAAAGAGTCAGTATGGGGACTAGAAACTAACAAATATTTTATTATCATATCCAGCCATCTGGACGACGTCGCAAATCGACCAGTTTGTTATAAGGTTGATACAATCAAACATATTAATTAAGCCAATCAATCAATTTAAGAGGATTGAGACAAGGGAAAAGGTAGATAACGAATTGTTTTATCATTTAATTTGGCTTGCAGCGTATATTCTTTTCTATGATTAAATCAATAATGAACCAGTTGTTTATTTTCAGTGTTTAATGTCTCAATATCTCAAATCTATTTACATGTACTCCTTATTCATTTAATTATTTTCTTGCTTCAATAAAATTCCAAGACCTTTGCTGTCACATTTCTACCCCGATTTTACAGAACAAATCCGTATTTGTCAAATAGTTGATTCTCCTGCAATTTATTTCACACCATGATTTCTCAACTCAGTTTGAAAATTTTGATATGGCAATTTAAATTTGCTAAGGCCTACCACTGTTCGCCCAGTGATTGGGAGCCCATCTCCAGGCGTTTTGTACGCCTAAAAGAATTTGGAACCGGAATAGTTTTCAAATTCTGGATAGGAATATCACTCTTTGCAAATTTTCTTTCTGTTACTGAATTTATCCACATTATTAATCATTCTTCTTGGAATGATTTCAAGATGGTGGAATATGCTATGGTTAGAGTATATGCCATAGGCCTTTTTCAAGGCGGTTCTTCCTACATTTTGACCATGTATTTTGCTAGGGATGAGTTGGCTCCGTTGATTAATAATTTACTTCATATTGCTGAGAAAATCAAATCAACGAGGACGAGGATTGGTACAGCCATTGTCATCTATTGTGCGTTAACTGGTTTCTACATTTGTCACTTCCTTCCTTGTCTCACTCTCTTTCGGCCAGAATCCCATGTCATTCTAACAAAAATTCTCTGCAAAGGTTGCTCTTCAATTCCATTTTATTTAAGAATTTTCCTTTTTCTTTTGGACCTTTTATTGATTCAACCAATAATTGTAGCATTATATCCCCTCGTCACTCTTATCGTTTTGTCCCTAATTGTTGTCATCGGCTCCTTCAAAAATTTGAAAAAGTTTTCAAAATGTGTGAGCCCTCAGAATTCATCGGAAATTGAATGGATTTGCATGCACTACAGGAGTCTTCAACTCGTTGTTGACCTTTGTAACAGAGTATATCAACAATTCTTTTGGACAAATCTTCAATTTTCTGGGGCATTCGTAATTATCATCTGCTTCTACAGTGTGGTTGCTCTCCATAATAAACTCCCGGCTGAAGCAAATATCACAGTAACGTTGCTCACTTTGGCTACATTTGGATTCGTGATTGGGACTGTAGATGTGGGAAGCCAACCATTGCTCTTGTCAAGAGCTATACTTCGCTCTTGGAAGAAGTGGAGAGGACCTGGATTCAAGTTGATGGGCAAATTTTCAAGAAGCTGTAGACCAATTTGCTTTCGTGCTGGCCAATTTCATGCTGTGGATAGGACGAGAGCCCCTATTCTCATAAGGTTTTGTCTACAACGAACATTCTTTCTGGTTGTAAAAACCAGATAATTTTTGCGAAGAGAGGACGAGGTCAAACATGTATATAGTACCATATTTCTAACTAATTCTCATTTACAGGGGAGAAGCCAATAATAAATCTAGCAAAAGTTAAAGTGACTTTATGTCACACCAGTTTCTCTCACAGTAATAAAAACATTTATTGTTCAAAATGTTCAATTCAAATATCCTTAAAAAGCTTTCCCTATGCACGCAACGTTTTTTTATTTGATTTTTTGCAAGAAATTCAAAACCAAATGTTGTTATCATTATGAATTCCAGAAGTGTCAATAACTTCATCACAATACATACTTTCAATTTCCCCTTTTCGAAAAAATTGAATACAAAAAATACCGCTTATTTTGATAAAAAATGGATGCACAGTATTCGAATTCGAGAAAATGTTGGAGTGTATAGAAAGTAGAAAGTCCACATCCTGCAAAAACTGTATAACAATAGCGTCATCAGTGTTCCTATTGAAGACTCTATTGAATGCTTCCTTCCACCGAAATTGTACTTTTGTCTCATGTTTTGTTTGGTAAATAGCCTGGAAAATTAAATCTGTTTTAGAAGAACCCGACCAAAGTTCATAAGTGTTCATGTCGTAAAGCATTTTGAAATGCGATACGTTATCTGCGAAACTTTTTCAATTAGAATCTATAGAATAAATCCCTGGATTTTCACTAAAAGTAGAAGTAGAGAATCGACGTAATGACTATCAATACGAAGTTTGAGATTGGAGAAGATAGATTAGCTTTCCGGTCTGCATTTTGATGCAACGCACGTATTTGGGCTTAGAAATCCAAGGGTGCAAGCAAAGGATGACTCTCGTTTCTCCAAACTTGATTATTTTGCTCAAGGATAAAAACAACCTTTTTTTTGGGAAGCCCCTTGACTTGTAAAAACTTAACTTTTCATGAGTTTCCCCCAGTCGTTACGAAAAGTTGAAACTGACAGCCTTTTGGTTCTAGTGAATTTAAAGTATCGGAAGCGATCGATTAATTAAATCATGTTATGTTATGTCACTGTGTTTTTACACCACAAGATTTTAGCTCTAACGCTTCCATTTTGTCACATAGATCATGAATATTTAAATGCTGATTATGAGTACAGAAATGCATGTCATATAGCAATTGGCTCAATCTACCATATTCTAGAATTTGCTTCACATTTGTCATCATATTCATTAATGTGTTTAAAGGCTGGGGTTTCAGTCAACTAATTTATGTAATAAGTATTTCTGGCAGTCGATGTGAATGAAATAAAATCAATAAATGAACATTTTTTTTAAAAAATAATAATGCTGGCTAAGCCGTAAAATTGCCATCGATTGTGTCGCTGGAGGAATTTTTATGGTTTCTTAAAAGTTTCGGAGGTGGCTGCTTATTAGCATGCTAGGCCCACAGAGGAGTAAAAAAGTCACTGCTTATTTACTGTATAGAAAACTTCTGACGTTATCCTAATTAAAAACAACAAGCAGATCAACCAGTTTATTATTGATTATGTCGAAAAATTGTAAGCAAGTAATATTGCTTACCTCAAAGAATGGATAAACCGTATCATTGTATGAGGTCGAAGCGAGTGCGAAGTTTTATACACATATCTTTTCCTACCACTCATCTTTTTCAGTTTCCTTATAAACTCTTTTGACGTGTCAACCAACCACCCAACAAATAAACACTCTAACCTTACAACAAGGCAAAAAAGAATTACATCCGTGAGTAAAAGAATTAAAAAGGAATATTGTTTGTGAGCCAATAGTTCAGAAAAGTGTCATATAATAATGAACATAAACACAACGACTCCTACGTGCATAAAAACTATGTGGAATGCAATTCTTACATTCCCTAAAATGTCGTTAAGGCAACCACACAATAACTGAATACATCTGTAAAATAAAATAATTTTTTCGACGCACTGCAAACCTTCCTCATTCGTCATATAAATTGAATTATTTTCTATTGGATGATTTAACCTTGCAATTGCAGTTGGCATAATGCTCCGGTTCCAAGTGATGCTCAGGATAATAACTAAAATTCCTAAATATAATAAACACGACAGATCGAGATGTAATGATGTACCTTTAAAATTTCCTAATTCCCCCTCCCCTTCTGAGTTATCCCCACCTCTAGAATTTATTTTATTTTAATAAGGCCAAAGGTCATACTGGGGTTACCTAAGAATTTGGGAGCCCCATTAATGAACTGTTCTCTCCAGTACCTTCATTTTGATGTATCACAACCCATACCTTGCTTTGTAAAAAATATTTGACCTTATCATGATCATAGGCCACGTTGGGGTTATCAAAAACTTTCAAAAATAGTATCACTGATCTAGTCTCACTAGTACCTTCATTTTGATGTATCACAACCTATACCTTACTATTCAAAAACATTAACCTGACCTTTGACCTAGTAGTTCCCCTGAACCGATTTGACCCATCTTCGAACTCGATCTTACTTTTGACCTAAACAGAAAATTAGTTTAAACTACTAAATTAGTGAAAACAGAATTCAAAAAAGTCAAACCGTTTTTGAGTTATTTTGCCCCCAGACAGACAGACGACACCTTGAGTCTTTTCAATATATACCTAAAGGTACATAATAAGCTTACCAAAGTTGAAAGTATTGTGTACAAATACCAAATCTGAACCAACAAAATTAAGGCAATAGTTAGGCTGAATTCTACTGGTATTTCAAGTACATCCTTCAAAAAACGATGAAGTGGATTTGCTGGATGAAATAATGTAGCCGAAATTAATGGAGATAGTACAAATGGCACTGTGAATTTTAGCGTTACAAGCACCTCGAATTTTTTGATAAGCCTTGTAAAATTTGGCGAGTATTTTTTCTTGTTGATTAACGTTTCTACAACCAAAATAAAAATGCATGACACTTTCTTTCAGCATACAAAATAATATGTTTTGGGAAAACAGAAGAGAAGACTTACCAGATAGTTTTTTATCCAAATGAAAGCACGCGTTTGTCAAGTTCCTCCAGTCTAACCGATGTTTAATAATTATTGATACAAACCCGAGTAGGAATAAAGATTGGATATAAAAGGCAATAGTTATTTGAGCTTGATCATTGAGGAACAATTCGTCATCTATTTTCCTCATTTCCAAGTATGTTAAAAGCAGTAGCATTGGAACGTTCCATACCAATGATAATAAAACAAAGGAAATCCAATTAAAAAATGAATACCCTTGAGTAATCTCTAAAACATTTTTATTCAAGTCCCCGTGGAAAACTGAACATCCTAAGATTTTGCTGAAGTAGAAATGCAAAGAAAGAATACATTTTATGCGTTTTGTAAACATGCTCAATTTGCTGAAAATTGTTTTTTATGCTACTTCAAATTACAAAATCAAACCTCAACTTTCAAAATATCTCAAAATTTGTAGTTTAACCTCTGTTATTGTAACTATTTTACCGTTCAAGAAGCTACGTAACGACTAACGAATCCTGGATACTTACGAAGAAATTGGTTGCAGGTTGGAATTGTAATAACAACAACAATAACAACAACCCTGCTCAGCGTTTGCTTTATATAAACTTTTCCCAGTGCTAAAACCTTCAATATTTTCACCCAACCCTATCATAAAGATTGATCTGATTATTTTTTCTTAAAATTCAATGACATTTTTGTTGTTATTCATTATGTTTTTGGAGGAAATCAGTTTGAAAAATGATTTTCTTTGTAATCTAAAACAAAAACCTTGTGTAAAATAACTACATTACTCCATTGGATAGAGCACGCGCTCCGATATTTTTTCCCTAAAACTAAATGAAGGTCACTAAATTCTTCCCTTTCCGCGTTATTAACTCCACTTTCAATTTTAAAACCATATTTTTTCACAAATCCTGAGTAAACATAATACTTTAAATGTTGTTGGACTGGATATTTCTTCTTTTAAAATTATTTATGTGATGTTTTGTAATCAAATGGACATTTTTTCCATTTTAATGTTCGTGTACTGAAAGTCAAAACCATGTTTCTTCTCCTCTATTAAAGTTTGACAACAGTTCAGTGTTTTAATTGAGTACGGTAACAGAACAAACAGAATGTAAAAACAAGTTTAAAAATTAGCCGCTCGATATATAGTTAAAGAGTATTAATAATCAAACTTAAATTAAATTGGAGGACATAATTAGAATGAAAACAATGTTGCGATTAATAGATAGTTTATCGTGCGGAATGCAGTATTTCCTGGTTCAGTCATAATCAAATATATTATTATTTCATGTTGAGTAATTTGACGTTTCATGTTTTAAAATTATATACGTATATATATATATAATTCATATACGTACGAAAAATGTTTATACGGAAGCAATTGGAGCAATTATATTTTTATTTAGAAACAGTTTATGTTGTATCATTAACCAAATTCAAAGCTTTTGTCATTTTAGCAGTTAGTATTTTATTTATTCAATAATTATTTAACAAGTACTTAATTTATGCACGAATAAATATTATATTCACATAAGGTAGCAAGTGCATGCACAAATATTATTAGCCTAGCATTAATTATTCTATACTTCATTTTGATAGCAGTCATATGCCGTGTTTGTGTTTGCATTTTACAACTACTTTAAATTAGTCAGCCTATCTATAAAGCCAGAATAATTGTGATCATATTGTTAATAACAGAATCCATAAAAACAGTGACGGTTTTTGTTTCGAAATAGAATGTGGATTTGAAATAGATCCTCATGTCCCTGCATGATCTTAGACACTTATCCATGACAATGGTATGGCCGAAAACCATTCGTGTTTTTACTACCTGTGATCGTGTTAGAACGCCCCCTGCAGCTTCAATCGTTAAATTAGCTGCAAACGAAAGAAACAGTCCCAACACGCTAAAATTCAAAACCATTGCCAACGGCATGGTCTTGTAGCCCTTAACAATCGTTGTGCCTAACGCTAGCGTGATCCAATAGCACATACTATATGTCGTCGGTAGAATATTGTGTGAGAAGCATTCATACCCAACCTGATTCAAAACTTGTAGTATCCTGTATTGCTGGAAAGCCGCCCGAAAATTCCCAATCCTGCATGCCCTTCTTTCCACCATTTCCAACCAGAACTGCATCATTTGGAAATACAGTACAAGTATACAAATGATCCAAAAGGGTGACTGACCAGAGACATATGTTAAAATGGTATCAACTAAACCACCCAGTAACAAAATGCCCCAGTGCCAACCATCAACGCCAATCATATTGAACCGAATGGGAAGGTATCGATAACTAAATGGAGTCTGAATATACATCATCAAAGGGAGATATGGCTGAATATGAAAAAACCAACCTGCCATGTTCATCAACTTGTAAATTTTTCTTTCCATTCTACCACCAAAACGTTGGGTTAGGGAGGGCCCGAATTGATGGCAGAGAACTGTTTCTGTGTGAAATAACATGTTTAGAAAGTACATGCAGGTCTCCGGTTTGATCAGTAGATATACTCCCAAACACCAGCTTGAAACTCGAGAGACGGTGTGCATGTAAAAATTTATGAATTCTGTTTCTTCAACGGTGCTAAGTGTCACTCTGGGACTGATCAGGAACAAGTAGATATTATCTATGAACTCGTAAACCATTAAGAAACCATAGAAAAACAGATAATATTTGTTAGTCGTCGAATGAAAGAGCCCGGTTGAGTTGTCATGATAAATCGGGAGAACTCCGATTAAGTGGGGTAATTTAATCAGAGTTGCAATTGATTTGTGAATTCTCGACATGACAATTCCAGACATTTCTGACGCTTTAGTTTTCAGCTGGGTTGTTGTGATAAGAGCAAAATTAGTTGTAATTTAACGCAAGGAGTAAACACCAGCTTTAATTTATGTGGGTTATTTAAAAAAAATCTAAATAAAGTTTAACGCAAGGAAATCAAGAAATATTGTTTGCCACTAAAGTTTAGTATTAAATTTCTGACTTCAGCCTATAATATGTGTTGTTATTACGACTAGAGCAGTTCTTTCCATCCAGTTTGTTACATTGCCAATCACGCTACTGTACTGAAATCAAGGAATTGAACGTCGTACACATAATATATAACGTAGTAGAAAAACTGTTTTCAATTTTACTGGGAAATTGCGTTTTAGCAAATCGCAAGGTTTTTCATGTAAAACTCTTCTCCGCCTTTGTTTTATTTAGTTTAAACCCGTTTTTTAAATTGTTTTTGTTAAAACCGATTTTCCATAACATGATAATAATGTAGGTTTAGTTAGGAGTATTTGTGAAAATAAAAAAAAATCCAATTTTCTAAGCCTAAAAAATAATCCAATATTGATGAATGTACCTGTATATTCCATAAGAAAAAGTTCAGAAAATATTGATTATTTCGAGTTCCACTTCCATAGATTCACTCATTTTTATGAATATTTAACTCAGCATGGTAGCAATATGACCATAACAGAAGATGTATATAGAAGCATGTAAAAGTAATTTTTGAAATTTAATGCTTATACAATACATATTATACTGATTTTTTTTATTCCCAACACGGCTCGAAATTAAACAAGAATTAAAACTCAATTTGGACAAACAACTCACACAAATATTAAAAAAATCATGCCTACGTACGTTTAAATTGATTTAAAAGTAATAACAGTTTAAACGTATTTATTATTTTAGAGTTGGGAAAATACTCATGATTTTACGTGACGTTTTCCTAGAAACTCTCAAATTTTTAGCTGAAAACCTAACATGAGCCACAGTGTTTATTTTAACCCTCAATACTATTTTCATGGGGATTTTTTTCGCTTGCAGAATTTCAAAAATATGGGGACATTCTGTTTCGGTACTTAATAACTAGAAGTATGCCTCTGGAAGGTTCTGGTGACGTAGAAAAGGAATGGGCGTAACTAATGAAATATTCATAATCCTTTTACAGAGTTCTGCCCTCTTTATATGAGCGACAAGAACAAACATTTTACAATTGAAAATAGGATAGAATTGGTTTAGAATGTAAAAACACATTTACCTAAGTGTTTTTCTATGTTTCTTCAAGCACTGTTAAAATACCAAACAACTTTGTCGTCACCAACTTTAAATTCATACTAGAACACAAATATTACACGGTAGAAACTTTAGTAAAAACTCATAATCGAAATGCATAACTGAATAATACATTTTCATAAAACTATTTTATTTGGTACCTTAACTCGATTTTGTCAAAAACTCATTTTCCATAAAAAGTTTTTAACGATTGCTCACGGTTGAAACTAATACAATCAATAAAGTGGTTTTAAATAAGAAAACCAAAGTGAACGACTTTGTTTATGTTTTTAGTTTTATTAGAATATATTTTAAATGTTCGTGAGATGAGTTAAGCTTGATGAAAAAACAATTATACTTAGGGTGTAATTAAAACTACATGAACTATATTGAGTTCCACCATCCTTGTCATACTACTACATTCTTTTCTGGAAATTCAGTTGCAAGTTGCAACAGTAACTATGTCAAATTTTGGAATATGTTTAAGATCAAAGTTTACGTAATGCCATAAAGTTACTACTACTCTCTAAATTACTACATGGATTAATTTATGTATACTTTTTTTGTAAAATGAAAAGCTGATACTTATTAAAATTGTAACATATAGTATTTTTGTGACTGGCTAAAATCAAAAGTTAGGGAAACGTTATAATGCAATCAATAATGTAGTCAAATGTAGTTTTGAAGAATGTGATTGTAGTTGCCACAGTCAAGCAATAAAATCTACCAACCTTTACCTTCAAATTAGGACACGACATTAAAATCCTCCTGAAATCCTTTTGCCTTGTCCTTGACCAAGAATCCACAAATCCACATGCCAAGTCAAACATTTCTGCTCCCATTGACATTATTCTGTCAGGTCACAAAAAAATTAAAAAGAAACGTTATTATCTTTGTTGTTGTAGCTTGCAAGCATATCAAATTCCACTCTAATCAAGTATATTATATAATGAAAATTTAGAAATCGTTTTCTTACGCAAATCCTGCAGAAGCACAATCAATTACCCCAATAGGATAAGTCAAGATTCCAGGAAATTCGTCAATAAATATTTGATTCATGCTTCGTATAAGAACGTATCTTAACGGCCAAAAATAATCATTTGGTTATAAAGATATATATTGCGTCATTCCCAACGAACCTATAAAATTCCTTAAATAAATTACAACTTACCCACAAGGTATCAATCCCGTTAAGATATGAATTTTCACTAAGGGTATAGCCAACGGAGACATGCAATCGTTGAAGCAAGTACATAAAATTTGCAAAGCACGATAAGTTTCCACAGCCGTTTTGGGATGCCTCAACTCATCCGAAGTATAATCGCTCTCATTATGATTGCTAAAATAATTAAAACAGAGTTGTGTATAAGTGGTTTGTTTTGCTCTGCTCTAGTTGGACATACATAAATTTGGACGTAATTATAATGCTACTATAAAATTTTCAGAGTATTACTGCGTCTCACGAAGCCAAAAGTCAGCGCTGAAAATATGGGGACATTCAGTTTAGTTTTTAATGATCATTTTCTTCATTCATTCAAGGGAGTTTTGCTTACACATTCGAGTTGTAAAAATTTAAAATTGCTATCTTCTTTTTATTACCTAAGCGTGTGGGCAACTACAATCCATGACGTCAACATATAGGACGTTATCACTTGACCGACCACCGTATATTCTTGAATTGCCCCAGGAATCAACCAATACCAAGGCTTTGGATAGATGTATGAGAAAATATACCATGGCTGAAAGGGCATGACTATAAAAAAATAACATAAAATTTAAGCAAACATTTTTTAAACAAATGTAAAGGTGGAATATTTCTTGAAACCTAACCAAGAAAAAGTGCAACTGAAGCGAATACTTGGCTGCAATTACTGGGAATTGAGAGGTTGATAAGAATTCTCCCTCCGTCTTTGTATCCTTCCGTGTGAATCAAATACTTTTTCACATATTCCTTGTTAAAAGAAAGAAGGGTATTGATATATTGCCGAATCTGCATTTAAAAAAAAAGTAAAATTAAACTCGAAAATTTTTATTATTTTTTTTACAAAAATTTATTACTTTTTTTGAAAATTTCTTACCTGTTCCTTGTAAATAAACATGTTGATGTTAAAGTACACCGCACAAATGTACCAATAGACACTCAACGAATTCATAAAGACTTCCCTGTATGTTTTATTCGTGCCAGAAACTCGGTTAAAAAATGAGTAAAACTGGAACACGGTGAGGAAAGCCGTTTGAATCGTAACAAAAAGCCACTGCACATTCCAAACTTTCTCCATGAACGGACTCCACTTGTCAATTCGACTTTCTTTCTTATTCCATTTCCAAGGAAAGGCTCCCGCACTCGCACCCAAAATTAGAAGCTGTCGCAACCGATTCATTGTTGATTTATCAAGAAAATGACTTCGTTCCTTTTTGTAAAATGATGGGGATTTTATTCGCGCAGAATAAAAAGATGATGGTCTATCCAACGTGCTAAGATTATCTTCCCCGTAATCTTCATCCAACCCAACCTCCTCATGAAACCTGGGGTCTCGAGTTACCCTCTGGGTGGAACTGCTTCTCGTCATCAGCGATGACATTCTCAACCTCGTATCTGATTCCGTTCTATAAGATATTGGGAATCCTTCGCTTTCCCCTTCTTTTGCGGATGAAAAGAGGGTCTTTCCATCAAAAGTATCTTCCAGCTCATTATAACCCACTGCACCAAGTCCAGTTACTTTTGCGAGATTTCGCCTCTTTCTCTTTTTCAACGTTCCTGTTTGTTGCATGATGTTAGCTTTTTTTACTTTTCCTTCTGAGAATTAAAAACCTGAGCAAGATTTGGTTTGGCTTGTTGTCAACCTCAAACTGAGAAGCGGTGTCAAACGTCCATTTGACTTTACACTAGTTTTTATATCCCATTTCTGTTCCTAATGTACATCATATCAGATAGCTTTAAATGATGGCAAAACTCGGTTTGATAATTGGACGACCTAAGTAGTTCTTGATAAATTTTGAAGCATGGATTGCTTGCTTAAGTAATGTACACGCAAGTGGAAAGTCATGTACTCATGTAATTTTCGTGAAAAGAGGTAAACAAATGAACAAATCATGTATGTAGAAGCTTTAGAAGACAAGGATTTTTCTAGTTGATTTGTGTTTCCTAGTTTTGTAGCTGTCATCGTCAGTCAGTAAAATACTGAATTATTTAGCCGTCTGCTTGACCATAATCATGACAAACACAACTTCAAACTTTTCACAATCCATATTATTGCGATATGATACACACGAATGCTTACACGGTTTCTGGTAATCTAGTTTTGTCATATAAGATAATAAAACTGCACAATTATGATAGTACCACAAGGCAAAATAAAATTTTGTATGGTAGCGACTAAATCGCTAATCATCTCTATGAATGCTTTCTGCAGGCAAAGCAATTATCATATGTCTTAAGTTCGGTTTATATCCTGCACTTTTTCTATCAAATTGAATGACACCTTTATAATATTCTGCAACATGGGATGGATCATGATACAGGGAACGGTTGCTCAACTAACTGATTCTGACTTTCGAAGGAAAGATTGTGTACAATTTCGATAAAAACTTGTGTTCAGAAAATTTGAAGACTTTCAAGTTTGAATTATTTTTAAATTCAATCGTTTTGGAGAAAGCGACTGAATAAAACATGGGAAAATTTCTAGCTCATCGCGGTATGTCAACAGCTTTTGTTTTTGTTGTTTTACTTTACAGTTTTGAAATATTAGTTGGCCAAAGAGTTTAAAGGAAAAGAAAATCCAAGTTTAGTCCAAGAGGAAAGTTAAATTTTAAGAAGTAAAAAGTTAAATCATCAAGATGATTAGTTAATTTGTGAAATTTAGGTGATTTTGCTTCATTTGATTTTGCGTGTGAATTGAATAAAAGATAATCACTATGGAGAAGAAATTAACTGTAGGTGCTAACAAATAATTGTGCATGGCCATTTTTCATTTTCTTGCCAATTTTTTTTTAAATTGACTCAAAACTCCACTCACGAATTGATTTTTGCACGTGCAATTTTCTTTTAAAAAATTCTCGTGTGTGATTGAAGCAAAACTTTGCATTGCCAATACATATTATATTTGTTTAGAAGTTGCTTTGAAGCGGTAGGTAAATTAAAATGATGTGCTGCCATCAATTTTGTCTGTAATATTTATTATTTTACTTATATCACTTCCAAAAAAACTAACGCTCCAAAATTTAGGCTTTCCTTCTAGGGATTGAAACATGATTGAAACAAAAGAGCAATTGCACAATATAAGCAATGAAAATATTGAATAAGAGCACCGCTAAAGAATGAAAAATTGATACAGCAAACTGTTAAAATATCGTGTTTAAGTATCACCAAGTAAAGCTTAATGTGGAACAGTAGCGAAAATTCTCCACAATCGTACTTTCACGGAATTCAAATTTTAAGCAAAAAAGGTAATTTAAAAAATGAGCAAGTTAGTGTCGGGGTTTTGTGATGACGATGACGATAATTTATTTATTGGTAGTCAACTAACTGGACCAAGGTGAGGTGAGTTAGTTTGAACAACTGAATTATAAGTCTTTTGTGGTGATCATTTCTGTGGTACATTAGCTGGTTTGGTTTAATTACCCTAAATCTCTGGAAGGAAAACCTGGATGAGGTAGCTTTATTTTACTTTTGGAAGTGGCAAAAGTAAAACAATAAAATATGGCAGAAAGAGTTCATGGCCGTTTATCGGAGACACTTTAAGTAATATAATTTACCAACCACTTAATAAAAGCTTCTAAAAAATATAATATGTAATGGAAATGCGAAAATTTTTCTTTACAAAAACGTGAAATGGTTATGCATTATCTATAACCACAGCTTTTTTACTCTTCCATAAGGGCTACAACCTCATTAAAAATTACTTACGTAAATGTGGCCTGCTTGTTGTTTTAAATTAAATGAGGACACGCGTGCAATCATGGCATCCACAAAAACAATTTAATTTTCAGTGGCATGATATTTCCTCCAATTTGTATGAGTGGAAAGCAAAAGGTTATAAGTCATAATTAATAGTTGGTTGATGGGCTGATCATTGATTCAAGTCATGAAATTGATTTTGTCATTAAAAATTGGATTTTACACCATCTCCGCGCTAAAATAAACTACTTCCTCAAGCAAAGCATAATTTTGCCTTTAATTTTTTATTATGAAGACCCCACGTATCACCAATTACACGTTACGTGTTGACAGCTTGGTAACCTTTCATCACAACGAAAATCAAATTATACCATCATAAATTCTCACCTTTCTTAAGGGATGTGGATGAAAAGAAGGGTATCTTTTCTTGAGCCATAACACTTATATATTCCTTTGTCTGTAGCTTTGAAATGATGCGAACCTAAACCAACCCACAAACCCTTTGGCAGTGAAGGGTTTACATATGAGAGCATGAGGTGTTCCTCCGTCCAATTCAAATAAAGGAGAAGGTATCAAAAGCAAATATTTACTTTGCCTGTCATTCACAGTTATGCTATGGTTGGATAGCTAAGCAAACAAAGAACAAAACAAACATGTATGTAATACACAAAAACATCATGTTTTTCATGACAACAGCTTTTAACAAGTCATATTTAAAATTGAGCAGGTTCTGCTACGAAAAAAGGAAACATGAACTTCGCCCAACTTGGAAATTACACTTAAGTATAGAAGGCTCTTTGGTAATTATGAAATGAGTGGACGCGACTTTTTGCTCAAACTTGACAGAACATGAGTTTTCTTATAATTTATTCCTATCCTTTCATGTTTGCTGCCATGTGCATATCTCTCATCGTCAGAAAACTCGTGAATAATTTAGTTGTCTGAGTGACAAGCTAACCTGACCACAACCATGAAAAAAACAATTGAGTCAGACTGTCTCAATAAACTATCCATATTGCAATCTGATTGACGTGGGAATATTTGAGTAATCTAGTTTTGACGTTGGCAATTATCATGTCTTTTGTTAGGTTTAATTACTGTCATTTATTATGTCAAAATGACAGCACAAACATGAAATTTTATACTCGATGGAATGTTTTTCGTTAGTGGAATTGATTTTGATTATCAAAGGGACTAAAAAATGCGCAATTTTGGTTTAAAACTGGTCTTGTATAAAAAATGTCTGGACCTTTCAAGTTTGAGTTGCAATTACTTTTAATCCTTCTAGAAAAAGCGATTATCGGACAAAATAAAGGAAAAATTAAGGTCAACCCATTCCATCAACATCCACCTCCACGACGCAGTTTTAATTTTTAACCAAAATGTAACTTTTTTATTAGGCTGAAATTGAACTCCGTAAATACTTCATGACCATTTGACCTCTTCCAACAAAACATTTACGCTGACTCTAAAGCTCCACTCCAGTCACGCAATAATTTTTTCTCAAGCAATTTCCCTTGCAAAAAGTCACGCATATGATGGAACTGGTAAATTACAAATGCTGGGTATGATATGACATGCTTGACATATGAATTATTTTGAGATACTTTGTTATTTATTGTTTACTTCATTACTGCCAAAAATGATAATGAAAAACGTAAAAATTTAAATGCTATTATTTATTACGATCTTCAGTAATAAACCAATTATAAATTCCATACGGACAACAAAAATCTACATTTCGTGTTATTTAGCATATTTTTAAAATCACTTTTTAGCCTTCCACCCACTTCCAGTCCCCCCACCACCACCAGCAAGGATAGTTCCATCCGTTGCCGTTACCCAGCCATTCACTCCCATCGTCCCGGCTGAGAAGGAAACCATATTATTAGGTTTCTGTGAGTAATGCAAGGTCACTACATCATCTACAATTGCTGTAGTTTGCGAAAAGGCGTCAGCATCTTGATCAACAGCTGTGCCATAAGAAATCCCAGAAGCCACTGGCACGTTTGCCTCCATGAAGTCGACGTTTATGACATTGTTTCCGGTATTGCTCATCGTGTTTTCTGCCTCAAAGCCCCCTCCATAGTTATTGTAAGCAAGAACATCCACGTTATCACTGGAAGCGACGGTTGCAGATGCATTTCCAGCTACAATCGTTTGACCCGCTGCTACTGTTATCCCGTTTGTTGGTGCAGCTGAAATAGTTGTGAAGAAATTACATAATTCAATATTTTTTATGAATAAATGTTGAAATTTAATGAGGATTTTAAAACGCCAATGTATTTTGTACTAACCAGCTCCCCAACCAACGCCAAATTTCTCGGCAACATCCCCGTTTGGATATCCAGCCACGGGGTAAAGTGAAACTAAAATGGTCGAGATGATGCAGCTAAGAAAAGCCATGGACTTCATCTTGATTTTATTTTTAATCTGGAGATCAAGAATTTTTTGGATAAAATAAAATGGGATCAGTTTGCTCAGAGTAGAATTAGATAATGAGAGGGTGGTAGCCGCATCTCCTTTTTATATCTTCAATATCCTTCACTGGATTCCTTGCATTTTGTTGCGCTTCTATGTTACTTTGTTATGTTTTTGTTTTTAATAACTTTTTTGTCTCCAATTTTCTACCCAAAACAGCCTTTGAGTGGGTCTACTTTTGGGACCCTTTTTCAGATTTTGTGATAATATTTTTAAGTAATCCTATGCATTCTTTCGACGTCTGGGCATGAGGCGGTGTGAACGCATGAAGTGAAAATTTTAATCTGTTCCTGTGAAAAAGGGTTAGTTTTTTACAATGTCTTAATCGGATTATGTGAGCTTACTCCGACTTCTTACACATTTTTGTAGACAATAAAATTCAAATAAAAAAGGTAGGGCAATACGAAATGGAAACCCTTTGTTGTGTATTTTAATAGCCGATATATTTCTTACCTTTTAAAATGTGAATATAAAAGGGCTACATACATACATTCACTCACCACACTTGAAATTCCAGCACCTTTGAGAAAACTCATAATTTTTTGATCAAAGTAAATTCCTATTTTAAACATTTGCAACAAAATGAAATTCCAGTTGATAGCATCCATTTTGGCCGTCACCGTTTTTCAGACGTCCAAGCCAATGCCACAGGGATGGAGTGTCCCATCAACTTCTTGGACTGCTCCTCCAGTAGGCTGGACTGCACCTCCAGCTGGTTGGAATGCTCCTCCAGGCTGGAGGCCACCAACATCTGGATGGACAGCTGCTCCCGGTTGGACAGTCCCAGGTAAATACCAAATCTATCATTGCCCCCACTTGTCTCCAAACTTAAATTTCAATAAAAAAAATTCTTTCAATTTCAGCAGCAGCAGCAAATATTGGGCATGTGGTAGCAGCCGGTGAAGCAGTTGTTGGTCAAAATATCGCTTCATTTGCTGAAGCATCAGATCATGTTAATCTCACCGCAGTAGCACCCGCATATTATGACTTAGATGAGACTTCAGCCAACACAACCCTTTTGCCCTCCAACGATCTCTATGCTGGCGTCGGCTCACTTACCGCCAGTACTCCAAATGCTGATGTTTACAGCGACGACGCTTATGTTGACTTTGATGGGGACTCACAAAATAACAACACGGTGGTACTCACGGATATGTATAGCGCTACAATCTCTTCAAATCCTACTGCATCTGCGAGCTCCTCACTTGGCACCCTTAACGCTAGCTCATTCGTATCCATTTCTGATGGAGCTGGAATCCCTCCTTCTCCAGGAAATGGGTGGAAGCAACCGGAATAATGTTTTGTTTTTATTGTAAATATTTTGATAAGGCTGAGATGATAAAACAAATTTGTGTGTAATAAAAGGGAAAATAAAAAAAATCACCTGGAAAATATTTAGTTTCATGGAATTAATTTTACTCAATTTTTCATTAAGAATGAACTCATATCAACTTATATTTCTTACAAAATAATTCTCCATCAATGACTTTAGAGGCCACCTTTCCACCCTTTGACTGTCATTCAAAGTTATATGGTTGGAGCTTGAAGCCTTCAACTTCAAGATTTAGCAATGAATCTTTAGGTTCTAGTTTCCTACAAAATTATGCAAAACTCTACCTTCCTTCGCTCTGCAATTCATACGGACACCAATTCACTCTTCGCATTAAGTTTTTTATGTGCGAATATTAACAAGGTTTTTATGGTGATGCAGTTTCTTCACAAGTAAACCCATGCCTATAAGGATTCAGTTGTTTTATTTTTGAATGAATGAATGAATATGCAAGTATGTTGGCCGACTGATGTAGTCGTTTGTATTTCTAGCAAAAATTATTGTTATTGCAAAGATGAATTATTTATCAAAATATGTATGGATTGAGTAGTAAAGTATGGATTATGAAAAAGCACATATTTTTTATGTTAACTTTCACGCGATTCAGATGAAAGTCCAGGAGTAAAGGAATTCAAAAATGACTAATTTACAATGTAACTGAAATGATTATTTTTTATTTTTTTTTAATAATAAACCATTTATAAACTGAAAAAAGCGACTATATTAATTTATATTTCGTGTAGCTTCTTCACCTCAATTATTTGCCTTCCACCCACTTCCACTAGCAAGATTAGTTCCATCCGTTGCCGTTACCCAGCTGCTCACTCCCAACGTCCCGGCGGAGAAACCAATCGTGTTATTAGGTTTCTGTGTGTAAACCACGAGCCCTACATCATCTACAGCCACCGCTGAAGTTTGGGAAAAGACGTTAGCATCTTGTTCAATGATTGATGCGCCATCCTGAGAAGAACTCACAGTAGCCCCTGGAACGTTGGCCTCCATGAAGTCAGTGTAAATAAAATTGGTTGCGGTATTGTTCATCGTGTTTTCTGCCTCAAAGTCCCCTCCATAGTAATTATACGCATTAACATCCACGTCATCAGTTGAGGTGACGCTGGCAGATGCATTTCCAGCCACAAGGGTTTGACCGGCCGATACTGTTGTTCCGTTTGATGGTGCAGCTGGAATTAAAAAAATAAAAATAAAATTATACAATTTAGTTTGTTAAAGAAATGCTCAAAACTTTGGATTTATTTGACAGATTAAAAAGAACGTTATGCATTTTTTTACTTACGAATTCCCCAACCGAGTGGAGAAAGTCCTACTTTCTCTGGATCAGCAGCAGCATTACCATTTGGATATCCAGCCACAAAATAAAGGGAGACTAGAAAGGTGGAGATTGTACAGCTCAGAAAAACGGTGGCCTTCATCTTGAACAAGAGATATTTACTTTGGATGAAATAATGTGGGAATCAGTTCATTCAGAGTCGAATTAGATAATGAGAGAATGGCAGCCACTTCTCCTTTTTATATCTTGAAAGATTTTCACATTCAATTGCATTTCTATTCAACTGTGCATGAATTACATTCATATTGCACGTTGGGTGATTTTTTTCTACCCAAAATGACTTCAAATCAATGTTCAACATTGTTCTTTTTAAGCTGGGCTATTTTTGGTTAAGTTTTTAAAGCCTTTTTTGAGGATTTTGTGATAATATTTTTTTTAATTAATCCTATACATTCTTTAAATGTCTGCGTATGAGGCGGCGTGGGTACCTGAAGTGAAAAGTTTAGTTTATTACCATAAAAAAGGTTCAGCTTTCAATATGTCAAAGAAAAAGGGTGCCATGAGGGAAATCTTTACAAATCTATTTAACCTGAAAAGGATTCCTGCCGTCAAAAAAGGTTTGAAAGCCTGAAAGTTTTTATGAAACTCCGATGACAATAAAAATCCCATAAACTTCTTTTTCCTCTTAAAAATAGAATTCAGACAACACTTATGAACGTAAAAAATAATATCATTTCATTTGCATTTTGTTTCTAACCATTCAAAAAATGGGAATATAAAAGGGGCATGTAAATAAATTCACTCATCCCACTTAAAATCTTGAGAGCTTTGAGAAAACTCCTTAATTTTTATTCAAAGTAAATTCCTGTAAACTTCTGCCACAAAATGAAATTCCAGTTGCTAGCATCAATTTTGGTTGGCGTCGCAATTATCCAGGTTAAGTCCAGCCCCATGCCACAGGGCTGGAATGCCCCTCCATTAGGTTGGACTGCTCCACCAGTAGGCTGGAATGCTCCTCCATTAGGCTGGGCAGCTCCTCCAGTCGGTTGGACATCACCTCCTGTGGGTTGGACAGCTCTGCCACCAGGTAAATTTCTTATATATATATTGTTTTCTTTGTTATGCATTCCATTTCATTCCAAATTATTTTAATTTTTTTTAAATTCCAACAGCAAATGCAGGCCAAGTGGTAGCAGCCGGTGAAGCAGTTGTTGGTCAAGATATCGCTTCATTTGCTGGAGCATCAGATCATGTTAATCTCACCGCAGTAGCACCCGCATATTATGACTTAGATGAGACTTCAGTCAACACAACCCTCTTGCCCTCCAACGATCTCTATGCTGGCGTCGGCTCACTCACCGCCAGTACTCCAAATGCTGATGTTTACAGCGACGACGCTTATGTTGACTTTGATGGGGAGTCACAAAATAACAACACGGTGGTACTCACGGATATGTACAGCGCTACAATCTCTTCAAATCCTACTGCATCTGCAAACTCCTCACTTGGTACCCTTAATGCTAGCTCATTCGTATCCATTTCTGATGGAGCGGGATTCATTCCTTCTCCAGGAACTGGGTGGAAAAAAGAAGAGTAAATTTTAATAATTATTTGATGTCATTTCAACTATTTTCCAATTTATGCGTATTAAAGTTTTAAAAAATTCAAATACGATTGAAAAATTATTTAGTTTCATACAATTTATTTGCATCCTAATTTTCATTATGAATACACACACACATCGTGGGAAATGAAATAAGTCATCATCATCATCCTCATCATCACCATTTTCCGTTAGGTGTTGACAGCTTGACCACCACCTTTCAACAATATGCATATTACTTTATCATAACTCCTCACATTTCTCAAGTGACTTTAGAGGGATGCGGATGCAAGGAACGGTACCCCTTTTTGAGCTATAGATTTCCTCCTTTATCTGTAGCTCTGAAATGATTCAAAGTCAAGCCAACCACAAACCAAAACCCTTCGCATTAAAAGGTTTACCAAAGAAACGGGACGTGCTCCTTACAAAGTCATCCGAAACGAACGGGAATTCAAGGTGCACCATTTAAAAACAAATATTTGTTTTGCTTGTCAATTTTACAGTTAGAACATGGTTGGATAGCAAATATATGTATGTATGTATGTATGTATGTATTTGATGCACTCGCCGGCAAGAACATAATGTTTTCCATCTCATTTCACAAAAGTAATTGCATCCGTGTTTTTCTCGGAATCAGTGCGCTCCATCAAACCAATATAATCCATTGCTAATTTGATTACCAAACACATTTGCATATACTCCTGTTTTCTATCGTCCAGTCATTTTAGGATGATGATGGAACTCCGGTGCCAGAGAGCTTTGACAAGTTATATTTTGATTGGCATCATCATCCTTTTCAACAATGCTGTAGCTGTATCATCATCACCAGCAGAGATGAGTAGTATTTCGATCAAGAAATCTTTAAATTTTAATAACACGCGTGAATGTAAGTTGAATTTTACTCTTGATTCTCTTTTGTTTTTACTTGAGTATAAAATAAATGCGAACCAAATTGAATATGATTTTTTTTCTACTTTTTATTACAGATTTGTACTGGGTCCAGAATAAAATTACCATGTTGCAATCCTTCCTGTACAAAGTGAGCGTCAAATATCCTGATGATCATTTTCAACAAGTAGAAATACTTGTGTCGTCACCGTCCTCAAACATATCAACAACTCCAGAAGATACTTTAAAGTTAAGCAAATTTTGTGAAGATAGGAGAAACGGATATTATTCTCAACCTGGAAACTGCAATCAGTACCGAAGCTGCTCTGACAATTACGAAGTGAGTAAAAGTGAGTGTGCTACCTGCTCAAGCGATAGTGTTCCCGATGGTTATGCTTGTTGCAACGGGAGACTATGTTGGCAACCTACTTCCCCAACTACTGGTTTTTGCACGTGGTGCAAAAGTAGCTGTGAATGTTATCCGCCATTTCGTTGACATTTGATTAAATTTTAGGAAAGTATTATAATAATCTTATATATAAAATAAATCATGATGTAAAAATGTATCTCATACAAAATCTTGTAAATCTTCAAATTCTTTAATAAAACTACATGCATAAATATTTAGAATGAAAACGTTGTACATGCTACATTTATTTGATTTTTTTTAATTGACGACACATATGCATAAATTGTCTTGGTGCCTACAAAATCTTCTTGAAAACAATGCATCAGTCCTTTTTCATAATAATTCACAGCTTAAATCATTTCCTTTAATTACAATTTCAACCCTTACATTTATTTGTCGATGGCCAGCAGAAAGGGGGCGGAGGGCAGATGGCATTTCTCGTGATGGCAGACGGCATACAAAATCCCTTTTAAGCTATTTCAGTCCTACCAAAGCCACCAGAGCGAAACTAGCTTTATGTCAAGTCTTGGAAACTAAGGAGAAAATCTTTTTATTATTTATTATTGGAGCTATAAAGGAACAATGGAGGGCAAGTATTATAATTTTTGTTTTAAGGAGGAGCGTATTGCAAGGTACCTCGATAAATAAAGCCGTGCATCCAATCCATGTAAAAAAATATCATAATTTTTCTTTCTGTCCTTTTGTTTTTCAAAAGGAAAAAAGGTTGAGTTAAAAATACCATCGCCTAAAAAAGGGGCTCCAGTCAACTTTAAAGTTCCTTTGTACTCAAAGACAATGCCGAACATTTATAAACGAATACTTCTTCACCTTTTTTTAAAATTGATATTTTCTCACCCTTTTATCTAATCCTAGCTCATACCCATTCGTTGTGTTTTACACCAGAAACAGAACAAAAATTATTTTTAAATTTAAGTACAATCTATAAAAAACTTACACTACTTGTATGGCACCTTTGAGTAGCTAAGTACCGAAAATTCAGTGATTTTCACATGCCTCGTTTTTACCTTATATTAAATCAAATCCTTTTATGTTCCTTTTTTACTAAATGTGGCTACTAGCTACCACCATTCATTCTCAAGGCATATAAAAAGGGGCTTGCATTCCATCCAAGACATTCATTCCTTTCCAAGCTTTTGAGTAGAAAAGCCAATCCAAAAAATCCAACTCTAATTTCTTTAGGAACCAAAGTTTTTTCTTACATTCATAAAATGTTTGTATCTTTCCTTGCTCTCTCTTCTCTCATTTGTTTGAGTTCTGGAAACGATCCTAGTAAAGGAGGGATAACTGGTAAGTTAAACCAACACCAACAAAAATTCTTTGAAATTCTTACCCTGACTTGCTAAAACTTATTAAATTAAATTATTATTTTTTTGGTTTGTTCCTTTATTCTAGATCCAACACCAAACGCTTGTCCAACCCCTGAAGGGAACGGGGCTTATCCAAGCGCTCAGTCATGCAATGCATTTATACTTTGTTGGGGAGATAGTCAGAGTGGGTATGAAGCTGCCAAATTCACTTGTGGTGGCTGCAATCCAACCAACTCGTGCTGTAACAAACTCCTGTGCTATTATCCTCCTGATGCGGCTTATGAATATGGTCATTGTGACAACTGTAATCGTGACTGCGCGACTTGCCCGGCGGGACCAGACCCGAGTGCTGTTGATCGGAATACGACTTTGCCTGACTCAATCTCCACCATTGTGACTAACATTATTATTCCACAAAGAACTTGATTTTGTTCCGGAAAAATAATTTTTAATAATATTTGTTTATCAATAAAATGCTTCAGTACGTATTGTATGTGAGCTGCTTCACTAATTTTTTTTATTATAGCTTCTCCTCATTTTTTTTCATAAAATCACGAAGAATATATATTTCTTTTTTCATTTTCTCTGAACATTTATACACATTTACCATCATATTTCATATTCATAAAAAATTTAAATAGGTAAATACCTACAGTAACTAAAATCTCTCATATCCTCTTTTCAGCATTTCCTACCTATCAAGTTTTCAAGCGTATAAAATCAAACAAACTTGATCTGCTTTTCATCACTTCTTTTTTGAAGCTCTACGGCGTGACACGAAGCTCCACGGGAAAAAATGGGAAATGGGATTGTCTTTCACAAAGCTATCTTTCCTTCTTTTCCAAGCTATTTATTTCTGTTCCGGTATGGATAATGAGAGAACCATAACGCGTGAGCAAAATCTTAGAAATTGGAAACTCTTTTTCTTGAATTTATTTATTATTTATTAAAACACACTACTTTTAATATTTTTCAGATCCGGAACAGAATGCATGTCCAGTTTACGGAGGCTTTGGGAATTATGCGAGCTCCCAGTCTTGTAATGCGTACTGGGCTTGTTGGGGTGATGCGGGGAGATAATATGCTGCAAAATTATCGTGTGGTACATGCCACTCCGGATCTCCATCCTGTTGCAATGATTTTTTGTGCTATGATGATGACCTGGGGGATTGTGACTTTTGTTTTGAAGTTGATTGCTATAGCTGTCCACCTCCAACTTCCAGGTGGAACGGCAGGAATTACACGGTGCCAAGAAATGGCTTATAATCATGGTATATTTTTAAAATTCTTTTAAGGTATTTATAATGAAATAATTATTACGTTTAAAAACTTAGCCTGACGTGGCCAGACAATAATAATTTTCGTTTTATAAATCCTGAGCGATCAAAATAATAAATGTGTCTAACAACTTTGTTTTTTAATGTACAAAAATACTTACCCCTTTTTTCGTGGCATAATTTACACCCCTACAATAATCCTTTTCTACGTGTGGGATGCTGAGTGACAATTTTCAACCCTTTCGAGAATCATTACCTTTTTGCGGCTTTGCTACAAAGATCTAAAGTACCTTTTTACCTTAAGTACCTACTTTTTTTAATCCTCTTACACCTTTTTACCAATAAGTATTATTTTATGCTAAAGTTGACGTTCAATTTCTTGACAAACTGGGTTTCATTCTGAAGCATAAAAAGGCAAAGAAACTCATACATGATATATCATTCCGTAAAAAGTTGTCCACGTTGAAACAATCCAATTCTCTAGTTTCGACATTTACATTTCAAAAATGTCTAACTATTCAGTTTCCTTTTTGGCTACCATGGCAGTCACCACCTTTCTCCTTTCACAAACTGTATTGGCTGACATGAATACCAAGAATAATATTGTAAGTAAACGAAGTGGGTAACCTTCAATTGTTATTATTATGATTTCGTCTAACTTTTGTAAATTATTTTTTTTAAATTGAAGTAATAAAACTTGTTATTATTTGTCATTATAGCATCCGGCTCGACTCCAATCTTTAGATGGTTCTGATTCTACAATCCGGATGAAGACTGCACCCTTCAGGGAAGGTGTAAAGTATGTGCAACTTGGAACAATAGTGACCTCATTGAGTACACAGATTCTCCTTAATGTTTTAAGAGAATTGCTCCCGCAAGAACCTTCTGTTGTGGTGGAAAACTCTGTTGAAAACAGATAGAGTTCAAAGTTGGAGCTTGAACTGAAAAAAAATTGAAGTTGAGTTTGGAGAGACTTCTTCACACATAATCATTTTTTTTTAGTTTTTTAAACTTACCTGTATTTAAATTATTTTATTGTATTGACTTGTTATGAATTATTAACGCATTATATATAAATAATATGATCAATTTTAATAAAAAAAATTTACGTCTGAATAGATGCACAAACTTTTTTTATTCTGCAAAAGTAAATAATAGTTTTCGTAATATTTATTCCCATAAAAAGATTTTTGGAACATCGCGGATTTTTTTACAATTAGAATCATAAGTATATACTTCATTCCATAAAATATTTGTCCTTGTGTGTCCCTGGAGCCTCATCAGCAAAAACTGTTTTCCAGCTACAAAATCAAAAAGAGTTGCAACATCTGAAAAATTAACGAAATAAAATACATGTAAAATATCTGGACGGAAGGGGCAAAATGGTAAAAAAAAATATTTTTTAAATTCAGTACAACCCATAAAAAACTTATGCTACTTGTTTGGCACCTTTGAGTGGCTAAGTACCGAATACTTAGTGATTTTCACGTTTTTTACCTTATATTAAATCCAACCCTTTTTTATTCCTTTTTTACTAAATGTGGCTCCTACCTACCAAGCCACCTTTCATTCTCAAGGCATATAAAAAGGGGCTTGCATTTCATCCAAAACATTCATTCAATTCCAAGCTTTTGACTGGAGCCAAAGCAAAGCCAAGCCAAATATAAAAATAATCAACCTTAATTTTTTTAGGAACCAACGTTTTTTTTACATTCATAAAATGTTTCTATCTTTCCTTGCTCTCTCCTCCCTCATTTGTTTGAGTTCTGGAAGCGATCCTAGTAAAGGAGGGATAACTGGTAAGTTAAACCAACACCAACAAAAATTCTTTGAAATTCTTACCCTGACTTGCTAAAACTTATTAAATTAAATTAAATTCTTATTTTTTTGGTTTGTTCCTTTATTCTAGATCCAACACCAAACGCTTGTCCACCCTATCAAGGGTTCAGCTATCATGCAAGCGAACAGTCATGCAATGCATACATAGTTTGTTGAAGAAATAGTCAGAGTGGGGTTTATGCGTCCAAATTTGCTTGTGCTGCATGCGATCCCAGCAATGTAGCTGACAAGTGCTGTAATGAGCTCCTGTGCTACTATCCTCCTGGTTTTAATGACCCTGCTGGACATTGTGACTACTGCGGCGATCGTGACTGCACAGCTACTTGCCCGGAACGACCAGACGCGTCAACTATTAGTCGTAACATGACTTTGCCTGCCCAAGTCTCTGAAATTGTGAACAACATTAGTAATCGAAAAAGAACTTGATTTTATTCCCCTAAAATAATTTTGTAATAATATTTGTTTATCAATAAAATGTTTTACTACATATTTTATATGAGCTGTGGCTGTTTCACTAAATTATTTTATTAGAGCTTCTCCTCATTTTTTATAAAACAACAATGAATATACATGTTTTTCATTTTCTCTTGAAATTCATACACATTTACGATCGTATTTTATATGCATAAATATTGAAATAGGTACCTATAGCACCTACTATCTTACACTGCAATGCATTTTGTTTTCAAGGGTATAAAATAAGACAAACTTGATCTGCTTTTCATCATTCCTTTTTGAAGCTCTACGGCATGACACGAAGCTCTAAGGGAAAACATTGGGAAATGGGGTTGTCTTTCGCAAGGGTATTTTTCATTCTTTTTCAAGTTATTTATTTCTGTTCCGGAATGGATAACGAGAAAGCCATAACGCGTGAGTAAAATCTAAAAAATTGGAACTCTTTTTTTTAGATTTAGTTAATATTTATTTTTAAAAAAAAATTTCAGATCCGGAACCGAATGCATGTCCAGTTTACGGAGGCTTTGGGAATTATGCAAGCTCCCAGTCTTGCAATGCGTACTGGGCTTGTTGGGGTGATGCTGGGAGGTATTACGCTGCAAAATTATCATATAGTCCATGCCACTCTGGTTCTCCATCCTGTTGCAATGGCCTTTTGTGCTATGATGATGACCTGGGGGATTGTGACTTTTGTTTTGGAGTTGATTGCAACAGCTGTCCGGCTCCAACTTCAACTGGCAGGAATTACACGATGCCAAGAAACGGTTTATAATCATAATATATTTTTTTTTTAAATTCTTTTAAGGTATTTATAATGAGATAATTGTTACATTTAAAAACTTAACCTGACGTGGCCAGACAATAATAATTTTCTTTTTATAAATCCTGAGCGATCAAAACAATAAATGTGTCCAACAGCTTTGTTTTTAATGTACAAAAATACTTACCTCTTTTTTCGTGGCATAATTTACACCCCTACAATAATCCTTTTCTACGTGTGGGATGCTGAGTGACAATTTTCAACCCTTTCGAGAATCATTACCTTTTTGCGGCTTTGCAACAAAGTACCAAAGTACCTTCTAGTGTTAGGCACCTACTTTTTTAATCCTCTTGCACCTTTTTTACCAATGAATATTATTGTATGCTAAGCTTGACATTCTATTTTTTTAATACATGATGGTTTCATTCTGAAGCATAAAAAGGTAAAGAAGCTCATACATGATACATCATTATTATTATTATTATTATTATTGATACTATATCAGCACCCTAATCCAAGGTTGTTACGCTGATAAGAGGAATTTACAGAATTAGTTTCTTTCAGATACAAAATTTTACATTTGATTTTACAGTTTTAAGAAGAAAAGTCATACGTCAGTCATATTAACATAATAATAACAAAATTAGTTATAATCATCATTATATTGTTGAATTTGGATATATTGTTTAAACAGAGTTGTATAGTAAATGAATATTAGAAATGACATCATCAATACACGATGTATCAATGAGGTTTTCGTCATGCGCAGTGGCTCTCATTTGAATTGTTTCATCGCGGAGTGTATTTTTAAAGGATTTGTAGCAGTCAATGTTCCTTGTAGCGGATGATATTTTCGTCCATGCAGTAGTCACCAAGTATTGGCCATAGTTATCACAGTCTTCAAGTTTTACCACTTCATGAGATTTGTTTCGGGTCTGTACTATTTTAATGGCTTCTGGATTGAGATATTCTTTCATTTCAGTCGGACATCTTTTCGTCGAGATCTGATACCCTAGACAAGCTAAATCAAAATTAAATTTCTCATTAGGATAAAGCCATTTAAGTTCGTTGAATTCATCTTTGGTATAACCATAGCCTAATACAAGATACACGCATGCTTTGAATATTTTAACGATCGGTTTCATAGCCTTTTTGGAGCAATTGCCCCATATTGGTAGCATGTAGTAAAGCTGCGATAGTACAAGGGACTCGACTAATGTCTTAAGGTGATTCCGGCTTATCATATATCTAATTGACCTGAGCTTGTACAAACTTTTATTGCAGTTTTTAGTTAAGTGATTAATGTGGGAATCCCACTGGAGAGTATTTGTTTTAAATAGACCAAGGCTTTTGATAGTAGGCGTGCACTTTACTACATTGTCATTGATAGTTATGGTAAGCTCAGCAGCAGTGTTTTGGTCACATTTATTACTGAAAATAATTAGCTCAGTTTTGTTTGTATTAAGAGTTAGGTCATTATCACTCATCCAGCGGACGATGTTATCACAGTCACTTTGAAGTAGCTCAAAATCGGCTGAGATTGTATTGCGTTGAAGCTCTTTATTAGTCTGAGAGTCATCAGCATATAACGTTAAACTAGAGTTCTTAATCACATCAGGTAAATCGTTTATAAATAATGCAAAGAGGACACCAGATAGGCATCCACCTTGGACTAGGCCTCGTATTGTTGTTGTTTCATTTGATTGGGCGTTATGTTTTGCGACAAATTGACTTCTGTCTGTTAAATAGGCACGGAACCACCTCGAATCGATGTTTTTGTTCTCAAGCTTTTCAAATAGTAGGGGTCGATTCAGGGTATCAAATGCTTTTTGAATATCATGCATGAGTAAAGCACAGAGATTATTTTTAAGTAATGCACTCTTTACAGCACTGAACACTTTTAACTCAGCATGTAGGGTGGAATGCCCCGGACGGAAGCCAAATTGATTGTCCGATAGGATATTGTTACGCACAATGAATTGAATTAGTTGAATATACACACATTTTTCTAGAAGTTTGGCTAGTATTGGCAATATAGAGATAGGGCGAAGGTCGTTTAAGGATTTGATGAATTTTGTCTTTAGTATTGCAACTATTCTTGCCCTTTTTAGTTTTTTAGGAACATGGTTTGATTTAATGGTAGAGTTAAAGAGCAGTAAGATGATTTCTCTGGCTTTTGGGTGTTTTATTAAAATATCAAACATCTTATTGCACATCCCATTTGCATCTTCAGAGGTACTCTGTTTATTACGCATTTTCTTCCATGCTACTTGTAGTTGTATATCTGTGATTTCTTCTAGTTCAAATTTTTCATATGAAGGAGGATTGATGGTAACAGGTTTAGTTGTTCTTTCTGCTAGGTTAGACACACTTGCAAAATGAACGTTTATTTCATCAGCAGTAAATGGTATTGATTCTGGTGAGTGGTTGTTGTTGAGTAGCCTATTTATTGTTGGCCAGATTCCATTTTCGCTTATTTTACAGCTGATAACATTTTTGGCGTCTTTATCTACAGCTCGCTTCGCTTCTTTACGTAGTTTTTTGTATGTTTCATAATGCAATGGGTCTGATATTGCAAGGTCATGGTACTTATTTCTTTGATGTATTAGCTGGATTGTTGAGTTGCTCAGCTTTATTGGATTTTCTTTTACAGTGATGGTTTTTCGTCGAGGGGGAGCATGTTTGTGAAAGAGGTTAAGTATGAACTCTTCAGTTTTTGTATAGATATCGTCAGTTGAGTTCTCACTCGTAAGTTTAAGGTTTACATTACTCACTTCATTATATAATACATTGAGATCAATGAGTTTGTAGTTGCGAAATATGAATGACTTTTTAACTCTTGGACTTCTTTTAAAGTTAATTGAGGTGGACACACAGAGATGGTCAGAAATGTGTGGGTTTGTAACAGCAGTTGAGCTGCACATGTTAGGGACATTCGTAATTATGAGATCAAGTAGTGCATCACCTCGTGTGGGTGATTTAATAAGTTGAACTAGCTTGTGAGATTTCAATACATCGGAGAGAAGCTTGTAGCACCAACTGTGCTTGAGATTGAAATCTCCACACACAATAAACGGTCGGTTCGTTTCATAGAGTTCGTTAAAAATCATATCCATCGCTGATATGTCACTGATAACAACATCATTTTTGTAGTTGGGGGGCCGATAGATACAGCATATAGTTATCGCTTTGAGGAACTTGTTCTTAATTTTTGCTGAGGCATATTCAATTCTGGACAAGTGCTTAATTTCATCATTACATTTGAACTTATATTCAGTAGAGCTGATGCTGTTATTTATTAATATAACAACACCTCCACCTCGAGTTTTATCAGTAGCACTAAGGTCACGATCACATCTGAAGCTCCTTTGATTGTTGAATCCAATTAGTGGTTTTTCAGGGGTTAAGAAAGTTTCAGTCAAGCACAGGATATCTATCTTTTCATCGTAGCATAATTTTTCAAGTATGACGTTCTTATTAGTAATAGATTGTACATTGAGGTGGCTGATATTTAGAGTTAGTTTTGATTTGTTCCTTGAGTTGATTGTGGCTTCCGTACTAAAAAAATTGGTGGTGCAATTTCATTTTTCTCGTCAATTTCATCAAATGTAGAGTCAGGATTCAGTTTGTATGTTTTGGATGGTGTCAGAACTGCCAGTCTATTGTAGTTAATTTTGGTTAGAAATTTAGCAGCTTTTAGCTCACGTTGTTTCTTCCTGAGTTCAGCGTGAACTTTTAAAGTATTTTTTGGGAGGTCTAGATTGATAAAGACTGGTGGTTGTGTTTTTGTATGATTTTTCCATACTAGGTCACGTTCTCTCATCGTAGCAAATCGAACTTTAATCAGTCGTGTTTTATCCTTACTGTACCTTCCAAGCCTGGACACTGTGTCAATTTTGACGTTTTCGGTTGTTACAATTGAGTTTATTTCATTTTGTACTTTTGATCGTAGCAGTGATTCTGGTTCATTGTCTTCGTCTCCAATTCCTGACATGATGAGATTGATCTTCTTGACCTCAGTTTCTATTGCATCGCGGTCTGTTTTGATAGTTGTGACTTCCTTCTGAACGTTCTCTAGGCCTTCAGATATGTCATCTACATCTTGTTGGAGCTTTAGAACATTACTGTTGGTTTTTGTTAGTCCTTCTTTAAATTCTTTAATTGCTTTGTCAATGTCATCAATTTTGTCAGTCTTTTTGTTAAGGTTATCAAGTTTGATGTTGATGCCATCGAGCATTGCTGTTAGTTTATCATAACTGCTGTCAGATTGTTTGCTTCTCTTCGTTGCGTTGGATTCATCTAGGATTGATGATGATGATGATGATGCTGACTCATTATGACCATTTGTATCTGTAATTGTGGATATTTCTCGTTTTTTGGGATTTTTTCCATTACTTCCAGTTGTTTTGTTTCCAGATTTTGCAGCTTGTTTGGAAGACATTTTATTCATATCGCTGGGGTCACAGGTTGCTCTGAAATTAAAATATCCCTCAGCAGTACTCCACTTCTAAAGTATGTGTCGAATGGGATAATTGTTTGTAGTATAATATGTATATTTACCTGCTGGTGGACCCAGCAGTATACTTGTGCAGTCAAGTGTATACGCCGGGATAGGTGTGAGTAGACCACTAATTATAAATTAATATAAATAGTGTATGCAGGGATTTTAAAATGTTTTTTTTTTGTCAGTTAGGTAAAATATACTTTTGTCAATATAAGTCTATAATTTGAGATTTTTTAATTCGTGTTTTTAAGTAGTATTAAAATATTTTCTAAGAGCGCTCGGTTTGTTTACACTCTCTCTCAGCTGCTGCTGCTGCTGTCAGGATGTGTTCCAATTTCAAGTTTTCAGAAACAAGTTTACCATTCTTGTCACTAATCTCGTGATTGTCTTTAAAAACTTCTGAGAGTCTTTCATAAATGGCTTGGAACTCTATTTCACTTTTTTGAAGGGTGGAACACAACTCACTATTTTTGTCGATAACTGCAGTTAACTTTTGACGCGCACGGAGTTTGTAGCTTTGATGCTCTCCATTCATTTTTGAGATTTTGAGACGAAGATCAGCATTCTCTTTTTCAAGTTTTTGGTTGTGATTTTGCATCATTTCTTCTGTGCTCATGAGTTGTTTATGATGCTGGATTGGAGGTGAATGTTGGTATTGAAGAGTTACTGGGGGCCTCGGTGATATATTCTTTTTGTAACCTGGGCCTTGTGGTGTGGGAGCCGGTAGTATCTTTTGGAAACGTTGTGCAGATGGAGGAGGTGGTGGTGGAGGCATTAGGGAGGTTGTGGGTTCATTTTGGCGCTTGGAAGTTGAAGCAGTTGCATTTCCAGGGGGAAAAGATGATGTTGAAGCCGTTGAAAAATAATTTTGAGGTGGTGGTGGTGATAAAAATTGAGCGGCGGAGGAAGTGGAAGGCCTCGGTTCTGATGAAGAGGAGGATGATGATGAAGATGATGATGAATTTTGAGTCAGAATTTTCTGTTTTAGCAAGTCTAATAAATCCAAATTGGGAGTGGTTGTCGTGGTATTAATGGCGTTATTATTGTATGGCATTTTGGATTGAAATTATTCAAAAATTTCTGCTTAAAAAAATCTGTTTTGTTATATTTTCCTAACGAAAGCTCAAACTCAAAGATGAATAGAAGCCACTTTGAGTATGATTGTAAAAGAGCTGTATCAGGTCAGGTGTTACTGTCAAGGTAAAATTGTTATTAATAGGATAGAATGTGAAGGTAAGATTGAAAAACACTTGTGCATGTAAAAATGAACGCTCGAAGGCATGAAAAACCATTAGGAAATTGGACAGCAGACCATACCAGTACCATCCATCCACTTGTCTCATGCTTTTGATGAGGATTTCGGAAATATACATAAAACGAGCAGACCAGACCCTTTCTTTACCCTATATTTAGAAAGGTACTTGACAGCCAGTGTGAAACAATTCACGCATCCTTTGCTTGACCTAGATACTTGGGTGCATTTCATACGGAATATCCTAATGGGAACTCCGTACACCTGTTGGTAAACCTTCACACATCCAGCAGCAAAGCAAAGTTAACCGGTAGCTCTCAATCATCATGATTCTGGTACGAAAATCTGCATCTTCTTTCATCAAAATATGACAACAACATAATTTGACGTTCATGTTGACAAATATTGGCAAGGTCAAAAAATTGATGAAGGCTTTGACCTTTCAAATATTATCGTCTTGTCCCGTGAAATGAATTTATTATATTTTTGCCTTGAAAAAAAGTACATAAAACGGATGAATATTCACATGCCTACATTCATTCCTTCCTTTGCAGCGTTGACAGCTATCATTATCATCCTGGACATTTTTTGTTAAAAGAGAGCACAAATATTTCTTCAAAATATTATGGCAATTTTAGAATTAGCAGTACTCCTGATTTCCACTACATTAATATCATCTGCGTCTGGAGAAACTGGGAGGAAGATTGTTACAGGTTGAGATGCTCACTTTGCCCCAAAAAAAACTCAGAATTAAATTCATTATCAGCAAGTTTAACTCATCCTCGTCTTAATTACCTTTCAGGTCCAATAGGAAACGGCTGTCCCATTCCGGAAGGAAGTGGGAATTTTCCGAGTTCCAAATCCTGCAATTTGTTTTGGGAATGTTGGGGTGATAGCCAGAGTGGACACCAAGCAGCGGAAATGGAATGTCCACCTTGTGACTTTGGATCTCCTCGTTGCTGCAACGGAATGACTTGTTATAATGAAGCGATAAAAGTATGCGGTGATTGTGACCATTTAAATTGCTCTAAATGCAACTCTCCATAAACCATTCATTAATGGAAAATAAATCTTTTAAGTATTTTGTTTGAAAAAATGAACGGATCATTTTTATTTCTTTGCGCCAGTAAGCTATAGACTGAAAGGTAAAGCTCAGCATTTTACAACAAATATATTCAAAAGGTTCATATAAAAGGGCAATCTCCACTTGTCCCAAAAATAGGATCAGAAAGGATGATAATGATGATGAAAAATACCGTAATACATCCTGTTTCTACCTGATTTTATGTAGAATCTTCATCATTTCAATTCTGAAGGGCGAGAGGTAACTTTACCAAAACAGAAAACAGCTAAAGCCATATCCGTAAATTTTAATTGAAAGCATTTGAAATGGAGATTCCAATTTTTATTAGTTTTACCATAGTATTCACGCTTCTCATAGCTATGAGCTCTACTACTGAAGCTGATCTCACAAAAAATTCAACTCAACAAGGTAAATCTATTTTTTTACATTGAATAATGAAATTTTAGAAGGCTTGTAACTTTTGAATTTGATTGATTATTTTTTTGTGGCTTCCAGTTGAAATGAAATACAGCATGTTCTGCCTGTCATATGGAAATGGTGACTATACCCACCGGAACTGTCATCGGTTTGTGACTTGTACAAATGTTTATGAGATAGAGCGAGATTGTCCATCATGTCACCAAAAGGATGCTCCACCTGGAAAACTTTGTTGTGGAGGGAGAACCTGTTGGCATCAAACCAAGGGAAATGAGGGAGTTTGCGATTGGTGTAGTGATTGCCAATGCTCTGGAAAGAGCTCAAGAAGGAGCTAAAAGGAAAAAAACCAGGAGCGACTGGCAATTTACTTATTTATTAAAAATACTTTGCTTTGGAATCTGGAAATAAATTGATTATAAAACATCACATTGTATTGCACACGATGTAGCTATTGGTTTGTTCACTGCATGAAAATATCATTTCCTTTATTAAGATTTGTTTAAGAAGAATTCATTGGAAATTCTCAAGAAAAATTCCCACAACGGTCGTTTTTAGGTACTTATGCAAGTTATTTTTTATGCGAAATATATTATTTTTCAAGGTTGTTTCCTCCTGATGCCAGCTTCCATATAAAAACTTGGGATTTGTGAACAATATTATTTATTTGTAGGAATAAAAACAACAGAAAAACTTTACAATATTAAATATTTTACTAACAAATGAAAACTATTTTTATACTCAGCCGTCTTCGCAATCGCTCAGCGTAATAATTTCAACTGGAACTCTTACTTCCAAAGCTGCAAAGTTTCCTTGGAGATTACTCTCACTATCATCATGATCATTAGCACTAGCTTCACATAATTTACGTTTATCTTTCGAGCAACCACCACTCTTTTCCTCAGATTTGGATTGTTTCAAGCGCTTTCGTTTTTTGAGATGGGCATTCAAATTATATTTTTCACTTACAAGACCTCCCAACTCAGTCCTCATGTTGGAAATCTCCCCCACAAACTTTTGGAGTTGAGTTTCATGTTCACTTTTTAACTTTGCGAGTTCAAACTTATTTTTCTTTACTAGTTTTGTGAAGTTTTGAGTATAACATTTTTTCTCTTCATTTCTTTTCTTCATTTCCTCCGATTGTTCCCGCATAGCCGTTTGGAATTTAATTTTTTCATTTCTCAAAAGTAAAAGCTCTTGATTTAAATTTGCTACCGTTTGCTTTTCCAGCTCAACCTGAGCAACCAGTTTTCCTACGACTTCTTCTATTTCTTTAATTTTCGGGTTGATTTCGTCTTCTTCTTTTTGATGCCGTGAAGTTTCTTGGGAAAGAAGTTGTTTCAAATTTTTGCATTCTTCCCGTAAATTTAAATTCTCTTGGTTTTTATCTACAAGCTTTGTTTTCAGATCAATTTGCTCCTTTTTCAAATTTTCAATATTAGTTGATTTTTTGTTTAAATTGTAACAAGTTACTTCCTTTTCTTTTGATACTTTTTCAAGCTCCACTTGTAAATTGTTCTTTTCTTTTCTGAACTTTGCACGTAGTTCTGAAATCTCTTGAGTTTTGGATGAGAAAAGGTTAGAATATTGCTCAGTTTTTGCTTGCTCAATTTCCACCATTTTTCGCTTCAATCCATTGACTTCCAGCACCAGCTGGTTGTTGTCAATTGAAAGTATTCTATTTTCGTTCATCACTTCAGAAAGTTTCGTGTGCAGGGGAGTAAAATTCACTTGCCGGTTTTGAATTTTTAAAGACAATTGCACATTATTTGCAATCAATCCATCTTCCTTTTTTTGCGAACGGAGTTTATAAGCTTCAAAGTGTTCCTGAAGTTTGCAAAATTCTGAGCGAAGCCATACAATTTCATTACCTTCGTCGGGTAAGAATAAAGGCTTGTATAAGTTTTTAGAGAGTTTTTGAGGGGGAATAACGACCGGTGGAACGGGAAGAGAATCAGGTGGCCACGCTGTCGAGGTCACTGTCACTTCCCCTTGTGATGATAATGATGACAGCGGCTTAGGCCTGAGCAGCGCGCGCTTCAACAGCTCCATTTGTGAATGGTTGCGTATTTTGTTCACAAATTTAACCTTAGTATTTGAACTTGAAAATTATTAGCAGTGGAAAATTCACCATTGAATTGTGGCTGCAACAAGGGTAAAATGCAAGCAAGTGAGAGCTGCAGTGGAGATAATCTGGAGCAAAATATATTTCCACTTGTTATTCACAGCTAACCAGTTTCTATACTAAATATATTTGCAGTGAGGAGATGGGAAATTGGTGATGAGGATCATGTTGTTTTGATTGGGTCCTACGTACGTCACGATGTTGTTAACCTTGAATAAATTTTGCGAATGGAAAGGGTTAAATAATAAGCATTTTTGTTATGTAAATCAGGATGACGACGATGCAAGCATCTGCATTCATAGATCACCTACTTGGTGTGTTTGGTGGTGGTGCTGACGACTGTTTATTGTTTTAGAGCAACGAGGAATATATAAATCTACCCGTAAACAACAAATATATCATTATATAATAACCCTATAATGCGAGATGTGTTGAAAACCTGATTTTATAAACCTCCCATGCAATTTTTTAAAGGGTAAAGGACTTCACATTCTGTAAAAAAAATATTATTATTTAATTCTTACCTACATTCAACATTGAACTAACCTTGGAAAATTGTGTTCACCCTTCCGAATCGCATAGGGTAAAAATTTCAAGAAAATTGGCAGCAATTATATTGCTCGAGCTGAGTTTTTACGGTCCCATATTTTGCACCGCTACAGAAACTTGAGGATCATCATCTTCTTGGACGGCTTCATGCTTCAGTGCCAAATTATATGTTTGCTGACTAATAATGATGGTGATGAGTGATGACGTCTTTTATTTATATTTTGACATCCCACGACTTCCCTTCCATTTTTTCGTTTTCGTTTTGCAAATTATTTTACATTCATCAACATTAACCCACCTGGTTGATCTTTCATAGGTTATTCCTCCTGCACAAAATTTTCGAAATGCTCCATATCTCATAATTTATTAACTAGCAGCTTGTTGCTAGTTTATAATTTTGTGATTTCTGTCCGTCGGTTCATGCTGGGGCTAAACAACTCAAAAATGACTTTTGAGTTTAGTCATGAACAAAATCTGAGTCAGATTTATTTTCCTTTGCAATATCCGGCTCTTTATTTTTCACAATCTGAGTGATGATATCATGATAGCACGCAGTCATAATTTCTCTGCTGCACTTGCTGTGGATTCTCCAAACTGGTTATTTATTTCAATTCTTTAAAAGGATAGGTAAAATCCGATGATAGGATTTTTTAGGCCACTTGGAATCGCCACTACTCTGTAATTTTCTTTTTAGGTTGATTATCTCCCTACGTTCATCCTATGCAATTGATTAATTTTATTTATTTATAAGTTTACTTTAATCAGATTTGGTTTCGATATTTGTTTTGTATGAAAGTTAAATAAATTGAATCTGTGTCTTTAGGCAACTGTTGAGTTATGGTAGTGCCCATCGACAAAGTGGAAATAGGAAGAAAATGAGCCCAAGAACAAAAACAAATTATGAAACGGGCTATAGGAGTGCATCATTTCTCACGCAAGCATAAAAATCGAAAATCAACATTAGATTTTCTCAGGTATGCACTTACGTTGGTGAAAACTTGTTGCAGTTCATTTTTATGTTTGTTCGTAAAAATAAAATGCAGGTATCAACTATAAAAACTAGAAATGACCAACTATGACTGGGATTCGTAGAAAATTCCCATATTATTTTTTATCTCAATAGATAGCTACTCACTTCATGTAGACCAACTTGTTTTTTTTATTCGAAATGCATAAAGTATTGTCCTACCAATTCTTACCGAACTAAACCAAACTATAACCCCTTGTCTTGCTCCATTACTCTAGTTTTGAATATTATTGACGTGTGGGCAAAAATTATAATGAATATTTCCAAATAGATATTTCACGTTGTTCATTACTGAATTTCCCATAGTAAAAAAATATAATGAGTTTTTCCCAACCAAAAAATATTATTTAAAAAATCGGAAATGATCAAATAAATGAGTAGAGAAAGGCCAACCCTCAGTATTTCAATCAAATGCTCTAAATGAAAAAAATACAATCAACACTTTCATGCTGACCTTCAGTATCTGAGTAAGCTGGCAACGGCTGGTTAAACATTCAAAGTTGATAATTGATTATTTCTTTCAAAATTTCTTGGCAAAAATTCATCTAAACCTCCTATAAAAACGCAGTAAATTTGTAGTAAAAATGAAAACAAGATCATAATTCTCAATGATGTCTATATTCTTAATAAAAGTTCTACATTGTTGAAAAACGTTGAAACAAATATTTTGCACCAAATATTTTGAAACATTCAACATTGGTTAGTTGCAATAGCCATAAAATACCTTTTTTATATAAGTAAAAAAATAATGATTTATTTCTAAATTGACAAAAATGTCCATGTAGAAAAACAAGTTGCCTTCTTGTTTTTGTTATAGGTATTTTATTAGTTGCTTTTGCTTTTTAGCTCTGGCTATGTAGTTATTAATTGGTTCGTGTCCGAAATAATGGCTTATGGTTGTTGTTTAATAGAATTTTATGGAAATGAATTTCCTGTGGTGGTAATTGAATTTCAAAATGTGAATTGGAAAAACCGCTCAAGACAGCAGCACCAAAACCAACCTAGAAAAACAATATTACAGCTAGGTCAATGAATTCTCGATATACCCCGCCATGAAACTAAAACTATTGCTACTAATAGTTTTATTATGCTTTATGGCATTTGCAAAAAGAAGTATAGAACATATTATACAAAGTTGTTATTGTAAAGTAGTATTTACTTAAAGAAGAGCCAATGGTCGCGCAAACTCATGGTCTCCGATTTGGCTGAAAATTTGCAGGAATATGTATTTTGATGTGTAGATTACGAATCTGAAAGCAATAACCGGTTGGAGCAATCGTAACCGGGTTGCCATGGTAACCCGCCGTTTTTCCCTGTGGGGGCCCCACGATTTCTCCAACCGGTTACTGCTTTCAGATTCGTAATCTACGCATCAAAATACATATTCCTGCAAGTTTTCAGCCAAATCGGAGACCATGCGTTTGCGCGACCATTGGCTCTTCTTTAAGTAAATACTACTTTACAAGGAACTAGAAATGTTTCAATCTTACTTAGTTCATCTCGTCATAGATGCATTGATAGAACGGGCAAAGTAAAAGCACAAACTTATAAATTATTCACACAAGCTATCCATAAAAAAATTTCAGGGTGTCCCTTGGTCCACTACCCAATTTCTTATAAGGGTTCGTGCTCTGTTTCAGTCAGGGATGGTTGTTTGGTGGAAAGGTTGGGAAGTTCGGCTAAAATCTTTTAATAATACGGTTAAACGTGCTACCTGATGCCAAACCTTTGTGTCAACAAAAAATAACTTTATTGTCGTCTTCTACATTCATGGTGCTACTCTTGGATTTGCTATGGTGACATTTATTACAGAGTTGTCTCCATGGTTATGGCAACACTTCAAGAAATTTAAATTTCTACAGAACTGTAGCACCAAAGTTTCGGTAATTCAAAATCAAGGCGCCGGTAAATTGATTTTAGCCAAGGTATAGCTGAACCCTGCAAGATTTGGTTTTTTAATTCCATTTCTCGTGTGGTTTTCAACACGTTTGTTTGCTGTGGTAACAAAATTCGTAAATTTTTAAATTTTATGGGCAAAAATATTTGAAGAACGCAACTACCATGTACTTATACCCCATCCTGAACTGACCCCAGTTGGCGGTGTGTAACTAGACATTGGAAAAATATATCGTTTAATGTAATCTATTAAATTATTTGACGACCACGCACAGCTAGTTTTGGCAGCGCCGTCGCCAAACTGCACACAGAAATGGTCTATACTGTGCATACGAAACTAAATTACTTGAATGGAAATGCGGGTGATTTACCTGGAGAATGCTGCACGAATGGTCACTACTTTACAAAATGCACAATATAACTGAGACGATGACTTTGAATAAACATTATTTGATTACGGATAAATAAAAGGGCAATCAAAATCAAAACTGTTTATTTTAAAAGTCGAAATAATCCTCAAACAATTTGACAGCTACACTTGAAAAATTGGCAGCAATTAATAGAATGGCTATTGGTGCTTTGATAGATTTTGTTTCTAATTACAAATTATCTTAATCTTAAAACTTATAAATAAATATTTCGAATTCAAATAAACCCGACAGATCAAGATGTAGTGATGTACCTTTAAAATTTCCCAATTCCCCCTCCCTTTCTGAGTGATCACCACCTCCAGAATTTATTTTATTTTAATAAAGTCAAAGGTCACACTGGGGTTACCTAAGAATTTGGAAGCCCCATTTATGAACTTTTCTTTCCAGTAGCTTCATTTTGATGCATCACAACCCATACCTTGCTATGTAAAAATATTTGACCTCATCATGGTCATAGGTCATGCTGGGGTTATCAAAATATTTCGAAACTGGTATCACTAATCTAGTCTCACCAGTACCTTCATTTTGATGTATTACAACCTTACTATTCAAAAACATTGACCTGACCTTTGACCCAGTAGTTCCCATGAACCGATTTGACCCATCTTCGAACTCGACCTTACTTTTGACATAAAATATCGATTAGTGAAAACAGAATTCAAAAAAGTGAAACCGTTTTTGAGTTATCGTGTGGACAGACGGACGATGTCCTGAGTGTTTTCAATATATACCTAAAGGTACATAATAATTCTATTAAATATTTCAAGTGGCTAAGTATTGTATAAAAAATATAAATTAAAGCAGTTAATAAAGGAAACGTTTGATGCATCATAGTTGATAGTAATGATAGTACATTATTTTTTATTCCTTCCAAAATGTAAAAATAAATTGATTTTATGATGAAGTAGAAATGAGAAGATTGCATCGCCACCCCTAAATATTATTTAAATTGGCAATGTACTTCCATTGCTTGTCCATTGATATTGAATTCTGCAAAAACATAAAAAAATATTTAATCATCTTTGTTCTGACAGCTATTCAATAAAATCGTGGGAAATAGAACTCCCCTTACCAAGATAGATGCGCCCTTGATTACAAAGTATGAGTATGAAGTAGTTCAACCATCCGAATCGCTCAAAGTTATTGTTTCAACTGAGCTTTGTGGTGTTGCTGAGCTGGTTTTTTGTTTTTTATGCATAAAATCACATGACGCTCGTTGATTGTTATCATTTTTATGTTCTCTACTTCGTTTCCGCTTCAACGCAGAATTATTCATTGTGCGGGGTGAGGATGAGGTCACTTCGTGTATTTTTAATTTTTGCCCCGGCTCGACTTCGACTTGCTCAACAAGTTGCTTTGATTCATCGCCACTTCTATTTCTTCTTTTCAGTCTAGTTTTCAAATTATATTTGGCATTCATCAACCCACCCAGTTGGTTTCTCATCGTGTTTATCTCATCAACAAACTTCTGGAGCTCTGTATTCCGCCCTTGTTTCACTTTCTTGATATCATTCTCCCTCTTTTTCTCAACTTGAGTGAGAATATCGTGGTAACTTGCTTTCATTTTTTCAGCTGCACTCGTTTGATTCTCCAAACTGGTTTCAAGCTCATTTTTTTCCGTTTTTAATGAGGATAGTTCATGTTGCAAATTTTTATTTAGAAGCTTTTCCAAAACAATTTTTGAACCCAACTTTCCGATTTTTTCCTCTAGAGCTTGTGTCTCAATTTTTAACTCTTTTTGAGAATTTACAGCAGAAGAGGCTGGAATATTTGGGTTAGTAAATTTCTCCAGTTTTGTTTTTAAATTGGAAATCTCATCATCTTTTTCTTGAAAAATAATTTCAAGTTTTTCTTTTTCTTTTGCTAGCTGTAAACATTCATTTTTTGTGGTGTTATGTAATTTGGCCAGCTCATTAAAATTTTCACATTTTATTTTAAAACTGTTATTAACTTCCTCGTTTTCAGTTTTCAATTTATTAAGCTCTGATTTCCCAATGAAAATTTCAAGAGAATATTTCTCAGTTTGTTCTGAAAGCTCTTGAGTTTTGGATGCGAGAAGAACATCACGACTAGATTTTTCTGTCAACAGTTCATCAACTTTTCTTGCCAGCTCATCTTTTTCAACCACAAGTTTATTATTGCTTGTTGAAACCACACGATTTCGTTTGTATGCACTTGACAATTTCACAAAAACAGCTTGAAACTCTACCTCACTTTGTTTCAAATTGCCACACAGCTGTGCATTCTTTGAAATCAAACTGTTCAAGTTCTTTTCCGCCCTGTGCTTGTAGTTGTCATATTCCCTTTTAATTTTAGAAATTTCTGAGCGAATTTCATGAATTTCTTCAGTTTTTTGGGTGATGACATCCACCAGAAGCTCATAGTGATGTCCTTTCATGTCAGCGTCATTTCTTAGACGATGATGATTATGATGGTGATGAGGATAATGTTGATGCTGAGCAGAAAACAAGGAGATTTCATTTCGGAGGGCTGAAGCTGTCTGAACTTTTTGAGATTGTTGTTGAATGTCCAGGTCCGTAAACTTTTGAAAAAAATGGTGAGGTGGAACTAGCGTTGGGAGAAGAGGAACTGGAGGTGGTGGCATCATAGGCCATGCTGTGGAGGTCACCCTTACTGTTGACAACGGAGGGGGGGTTGTTGTTGATGATGATGATGATGATTGGGATGACTTTTTATGTACTTGCAATTTTGGTGGCACGTCCATTATTTCAGTAGAAAACAATATTGCTGATGATTTACCAAGAATAAATTGATCTTTTGGCAACCAGTTTACGAATGGTACTGCCTACAAACCAGTCTGACTCTTGAAGGTTATAGGGTCCAAGATAAACCAAACCATGTCTCAACTCTCAACCACAAAAAAACAAGTTGGTAAGAAAGGATAGCATTGGATTGAAATGCACAGGAAAGATAGAATGGGATGATGACGCATAAGCGCTCATGTGAGAAAAACAACTTTGTATGCAGTTTATTTGGTAAGGAATTCTATACATGATATTCCCATTTAGTTGCTCAAGTTTTTGACGCAGTTTTATTTCCTATATTATGAAGATAGTATGGATAGGCTGGATGAATCTGGTCGTCAATAAAAGGAGATAACGATGTCTGGATGATGCAGAAAGTATTTCAACATCACCGCATTTATATTTATGCACCTTTATCTAATGCTGTTTTAAAGGAATTGCAAGATTTTATGGCAATACAGCAACAGTTTCAATATAGTTGTTTTGGTCAGGTTTGCTTGTGAGTTGAAGAGAAGCAACATGATGCTTTTGAGTTTTTACATTTATTATTTACCATTAGGTACATCATTGTTGCTATCATTATACTCACTCGTTCACACAGTCTGCTTGGAATTTATTTCAGTTGTGGGTAAGAATGAGAGCAAGCGAGCAAGAAAACAACGAGCCAGAACACTCAAGTTCCTGTTTAAAAGTGAGTGTAGAAACTTTTGTGGGGCACAAACATCCTCTTTTACTTGGTATTTATGGTTCTGCTTGTGAATTATATATTATATAGAAAAAATTATGATTTTTATTACATCAAAGTCCATGAAAATTTTTATTCAGTATTATGCTTTGCTTTGAAGCTCAGCCTGAACTAAAGTCGAATTTTATAGTAGACCAAACACATGGAAAACTGGTTTTGTTCAAGCAAGGGAAAATATTCGAGTTGGTAAAACATGTTTGCAAAAACTTCTGCATACATAATGTGACATGTGCACAATTATTAAACCATGAATCCTGAATCATAATGGTTTCAATTTTTGTCCTTTAGCTTTGTCCTGATGAGAAATTACCTAACCCTTTCAATTATGAATCCATTTTCAATCTACTTTATTGTATAAAGCCGATATTTACCTACAAAACCCGATATGGTGTTTCCATTCCATACTCATCGCAAACATGCATAAATTAAAAGGATAGCTTTTATTTTTCCCATTCCTAAATACCTGCTTACTAGCAAAATAAAATTACTTGGAAATCGATTATAAGCTCTAAAATATTCATTAAGATTGTGCACGAGGCAGGCCGACGTTAGTTGGATTCAAAGCTAAGTTAAAGCATATGCTGTAATGAGTCACGTAGCCCCACTATGGAACATTGAGCAATGTGGGATGTCTGTTGTGATGTTTTTTATGAACGTTTTGAGAACGTACTTATTTTACGTTCGACCAACGTTTTTGATTTGCTAAGTCGATTTGTCTCTCAAGTTGGTTTTGAAAAATATAGATGATAACAGTGGTATGGTCAGTTACCATTAACTAGTTGAATTTTTAAAAGCAAAAAACAACTTCAGAGACAAATCGATTTAGCGGATCAAAAACGTTGGTCAAACGTAATATAAGTACGTTCTCAAAACGTTCATAAAAAACATCACAACAGACATCCCACATTGCTCAATGTTCCATAGTGGGGCTACGTGACTCATTACAGCATATGCTTTAACTTAGCTTTGAATCCAACTAACGTCGGCCTGGCACGAGGCTCCTAAATACCTGCAATGAAATTCTTTATTGAAAGTAGCTAAAGTTATACGCTTTATACATAAAATCGACTATCTACGTTGCTTGGATTTTTGTGTATTTTTCTTAAGTGCCAAATGGCTCTCATAGTGCCACGAGTAATCGACTTGAGACTTGTGAGTACAATCGTTTTCTTAATAACATACAATAACATGATTGAAGTTGACTTTGCTTTCAATTTATATGCAAAATGAATAATCAGAATTTCAAGAATCATTTAAGCTAAAATTGAACTGATGACTGAATGGAAATTTAATTTGCTTGAGGGAATTAAAAATTTATTAGTGTACTTGCCAGCTTACCTCTTTTTTCTATTTCTACGTACCTATTTTTATATTTAATCATTCTTTTCTAGAATTAGTTGGCAAAACATTCTACGCTTTAAGTTGATATTATTATGTATATTTTTTATTTACATGTCTTCATCTAAGTTGTATTATAATTTTAATTTAAACTGTAATACGACTGCCGTATTTTTTTAAAATTATGAACTAAATGAAGTTAAACTACATTAAAAGTAAACTCTAGGTTTCAAAGAATGCACAAACCTAAAAATACGACGCATTTTCCACTAAAGAGTATCATTATATATTACTCACACTTTATGTCTTACCTAGCAATAGCAAGTCGACGAATCTACTAATAGAAAAATCAAGAAACTTAAGCGGTGAATCCTTCTCAACAAAATTACTAATTCCAAAAGCCACCTTTAAAGGGGCACATGATCGATAAAACAACCTTTTCCTTTTTAGTTTGATTATGTTACCGACCCTCGGTGTAAACGCAATACTAGCCAAAGATTTGCTAATACTCTCATTGAAATCCACGTGCAATGATCCAGCCTTACCAAAGATGCATAAAATGATTAGCGCTGTAACTATTGCACCATTGAAGTTCCAAATTATTACAGGAGCTAGAATCAAACCAGTTTGCATCTCGGACTTAAATATTTGAAATAAAACATGTAGAATACAAGTTTGCATCACGCTAGCACCAACTAATACGACGAATAAGACTTCAGCATGGGACTCATTAAAAAGTCCACCCAGAATTTGTATTTTTCTGTAGATGATTGTGTCCACATCATTTCCATGATGAGTTGCTCTACACAATTTAAAAAAATATCCATATTTAATGGTAAAGTAATTTTTTTATGAATTATTTTATTTTACTAACCGCTTCAACACTTTCAAAATTGTTGATTGACAGCTGCAACCAATCAGTATGTGGATAGACGCGATCACTCCACCTTCTACGATTGCTTTCCAAAACATCTTATTTACAAAGAAGACGGCTGTACGTTCCAATATTTTGCTAAGAAATATTATTTCTGATCTCTGATTTTCCAATAAGTTTTCCAAAAAGGTATGTAAAGGAATCAAAAGATTTGGGGGTGAATTAAGGATAAGAAATGACCCAATTCCCATTAGCCACGGCGTGAGGACCTCAAATACCACAAATACTTTGCAAACGTATGCAAGTAAACCCGCATCAGCCGTTTTACTCCAATCATCAATCAATCCTAATTGGTAGCAAAAATTAAATTAGTTGATCTTGTTTCGATTAAATTTATTCACTACTTACCAATTTCCTGAAGAAAATGTTCCATTTCAATCAGCCCATTTAAAAAGTTCACCCACGGCTCTGAATTCCAGGATACAAACCAGAGAATGAAAATGGTCACGATTAGTCCGCAAAAACTAATGGAGCCCAAGCTGAATTTTATTAAATCTTTTTCTATCATGAATTGCCAAACTGAATAGGCATTTATGATGGACAACGAGACTAAAATAAGGAGCCATAGCTTCCATGAGTTTTTATGCAATGCTTTCATCCTGAAATCATTAATGCTTTTTCCTTTCTCCCATTTAAATGGGTACCCAGGGATAGTACAGCCACTTTCGTGTACTTTGACACAACTTTGCAAGAATCCGCAATATTGCAGCATCTTGTCAAAAGGATTGCACTGAAATGATGAATTTCGACTTATTTTCAACGATTGTTGTTGTTTTTTATTTCACAATTGTTTTAAAGCAAGAAAAACAACTAAAAATGGGGTCAATAACTACGAAATTTTGGTGAATATTCAAGAATTACTTAACTGCGTTAATTGGGTTTGATTCAAAATTGGGTTAGGAGCGTAAACATATTTTCAAGTAATAGTAAAAAGGGCTTCCGATAAAATCACGAATGACAATTTAATTCATTTGTTTTAATGATAGAAACGATTTGACTGTTATTATATTTTAAATTTCCTATTAGAATTTTCCTCATCAACTGTATGAGCTAGGCTTTCAAAATTAAACTAAAAACAAAGCCAACCTGTGAGCAACTTTTAATTTATTTTGAAAAGTAAACAGAATTAAATAAATATTAAAATGTTTCACACTGCTTGTAAATATTATGTGTATATCTATTATTTATTTCAAATTGGACATAACAAAAAGCAATTCACTTCCATATTGTAAAATATGTATATTCGTATTTGTGAGCGTTGTTGACTTAATTTCTTATATGTTTTCATTAAACCAACTTTCACAATACAATTTGGTGAAATGTTTTCCAATATTTAATTTTCCATAAGCAGATTTCCAAGATATATGTTTTATTATTTCAATTTCAAGAGCGACGTAGCGTTTGTTTAAGGTAAGCACACAAAGGTTTACATTATTTACACGTGGGAAATCCTAAGTTTAAGAATTTCTGGAGTAAACTAATATACAATATAAGTGATATTGCTCCTAAAATTTGTTTACATAAATTTATATTTGCTTTACTTTAATTTGATGATGGTAATATGAAATTCGTAAAAACATATTTTAATACATCTTTATTTATAGCCAATTATTACATCGCATCGCAGTTACACAGTTTTTAAGCACAACATTATAAATATCTTTAACTTTAAGGAAACGTTGTGTATAGTTTAATTACAAAAAAAGAAATATTTTGTAAATATGAATAATATAGTTTGTGTAGTAATAAAGTAGTAACATATTGAATTCAGACATAATATTTTGTTTAAGTATTGAGCAAAAAGTTAGATAGAACGATGCTTTTTGAGTCACAGACTTACAGTTATGTACTAACAATCAGCTACAGTTTGTTCTCAATCCTCAGAATCACTTAATGTAACCACTTCTACTTCTGTTTGGGTTGGTGACTGCGTTTCGTCACGTTTTTTGGGTGTCATCTTCTCCAAGTGCGTGTAAAACAATTTCTTAAACTCAACATTTTTCTGCTCATCATCCAGTTCCTCAAAATCATAACATGTTTTACGCTTCAAACATGTTTTTGAGCTTTGTTGAATTCCGGGTTCCGCTCGTAATTTTTCCAAAGGAGATGTCGGTCTTGTTGAACTCACTTCAGATTCTGTTTCAGGGAGCCGGAGGTTTTTTCCATTTTTATTTTTTAAAGCAGCTTTTAAGTATTGCTTCCCTTTTATCAACGCCACCAACTGTTCCTTAAGAATTTTGGTTTCAGAAGCAAACCGGCGGAGATTAGCATCCTGCTCCTGTTTCAACTTTTCGATGCTGCTTTCCTTTCGTTGTTTATATTTTGAGATTTTCTCAAGAATTATCTCCTTCTCTTTGTTTGCTGAGCTAATTTCTTTCTGAAAAGTGACTTGCAGGCTACTCTTTTCTTTTTCTAGGATGATCAGTTCCTCCCTTAAAGTTCCATTGACTTTCTTTACAACAGCAATCTCTCCCTCCAGTTTTTCTCCTTGTAGCTCAATTGCTTTTATATTTTGTTTTAATTCAACGGACTTTTTCTGGTGGTTTAGAACTTGTTCAGAAAGTTGATGCTCAAAATTTTCACATTTAATTTGGAGCTTGTCCACAGCCTCCTGCTTTTCTGCAAGGACTACCTCCAAATTTTCTTTTTGTTTTGTAATTTCGTCGCAACGAGATTCCAGATTAATGAATAATTCTTTCAATTCGTTGAGTTCCTTTATCAACTCAGAATTTTTGGTGCATTTTTCTTGTAGCAAGTTTTTCAATTCTTGGTTTCTTAGCTGTACCTTGTGAAGCTGATGTTTCATATAATCCATTTCCCGTGAAAACTTTTCCCTTTGTTCTGAAATATCTGCGTTGCTGGCAATCAAAGCATTATTCTCTCCAACCCTTGCTGCCTCCAGCTCTTCGTATTTGCATCGGATTTCGTTAAAATCGACGCATTTTGTTTCGAAAAGCGATTCCATTTCCTGTTTTTCAAGCATCCATTCCTGAAATTTAGCTTTGATTCCTATGACTTCATGCGAAAATGTTTTCCGCTGGTCCACTAGCGCTTGTTCCTTTGATAAATTTTCCGCCAGGAGATAATCATATTGCTTTGAAATAATATGATTTTGCTTGATTGCTTCCGAAAGCTGTAAAGAAATGGTTTTAACTTCAACATTATTTTTCTGCAGGGATGAATGAAGCTCGGTGTTTTTTGTCATCAAATATTCTACAGTTTTCCTTAGTTGCTGATCCCCGGAATGTTGCTTCAGCCTCAAAATTTCCTGACGGAGAGTCTCAATTTCCATGTTTTTCTCAAGTAAAATATGAATATGCTTCATATTCAAGATCTCCCCGTCTTTTTGGCGATTAGTCATCGTTAGATAACTCATTCCAGAATCGCTTCGCTCAGTTTGGGGTTGTAAATAATTCAAGGTAATACTTGTTTCGTCTGCAGCAACTTTAGTGACAACATTATCACTATTCCGTTCTACAATGCTCACATCCGGGAATTTTTCAAAGAAATTCGCCATCTGGATATTTTTCCTTTTGATTAAGGGTTTATCTGTGATTTTTGGGGTTGATTGAGACATCTCGTTCAAAATTTTTTGCTTCAGCAAAACCTTAAGAATCGAATTGCCCCTTTTAGTTAAACATTTTTCACGGTCACTGGACATTTTTAAATATTATAAAAAAATTCTTCAATAATCGTTTTATTTAGGTTAAATACTTTAATATCTTACCGGTTTATGCCAAATAAAATCCAAACCACTGAAATGACAGAGTTGGGATGTGACTGTTATGACACCAGTAAAGAAAGTGACAATCTGAAAAAATATTTTCCACTTTACCCTAAAAATCTATTTTTCTGACTACTTTTACAAGCCCCTTTCCTCAGCAAACTTTTTGAGTAGAAAAGGTTGCAAAAACACGATAATTTGGATAAAAACTACCTACCATATTAGAGAAAAGTAGAGAAATGTGTTTTACTGTGTGTGTTTTCGGCGCAAGCCATGCAAGCACTAGACAGTATCCGTGTCGATAAGTGATGAAAAATAGGACAACCAGAGCAATCCAAATATTTTCCGCTTTCAGCTCATTAATATTTATACCTTTATCAATATTTGATGACACACGCCAGTCCACGTCTTTTATGTTTTTTGCTGACGTGTGATATACCTTGATATGGATTTGTTTGCTTTTCTCATTTCCATAACAACGAGCTAATGTTGTTCAAAAATTTAGAATATTTCTTTCAACCCCCGAAAAATTGGTAAAGTGCCAGCTTATGTATATTTGAATCAACAAAACATGTAACCAAAACCAATGCAAATGAATACAGTATAAAATTCTTCAGGTCGATTTTTTTCTCGAGGAATATTTATTCAGAGGTAAAGGAATGTGTGCCAAATTAAAGTACCAAAACTGCTCTCACAGTGCCCCTACTTATAGCCTTTAAGCATTTAAGAACACTTACTTTTCTTATCACGTAGGTTCTTCCATACCCAAATTGTATGGGTTTGCATGACCTAACAAACATACCCATTTCAATATTTTTTTGTTTTGTTCCCCAATCTTTATTTTTTAAAGATTTTACAATACGCTTTCCCTTATCAAATATTATACCACCTGTACTCAATGCTATAATAATTGCCAAAATGCCAAATGACGACAAAAATCCTAATATAAAAGTAGTGGCATTATCCATCTTGTTTCTATTGCGAATAAGAGAATAGTTGCAAAATAGGACTAGATTAGTTGTAGCTGTCAATAGTGGAATTATAAATAGAGAAATCGCATCCATCGCTTGCAAATATAAGACTTCCAGCTGCCTATACATTTTTTGTATTGTTTTAAACTCTCGAAACATCCCAATCGTAATTTGCACTTGGTTACTACGACAATCACCACAAATATATTCGGGTAAAATACGGCTAAAATAAATAGTGAACGTAAAAAACATTATTTCAAATGCTGCAAGGGTGACGAATATTGCTTCAGCTGCCAAGAAATAAAAAACACGCATCAAAATCATGGTCCAATATGTGAGATATTTTGGAGGAATGACAGATGTCAAATATATAGGGCAGTCGGGATACCAGATGAAATGGCAGCAAAAAATTAGCCCCGCAATTGGATACGCAAGTGCTATAACTAATACAAGTGAATCAAAAGCCCAGTTCTTGGCCAGAAAATTAGGATGAATAGCTGGGGCGTACACTACTGAAATAAAAAAGATAAAAAAATATTTTTTATTTATATTAAATATATTATGTATGATTAAATATGTGATTTCTGGGTTGTGATATGATAGGACTTACCTTCTACATGTTTTAAAAATATGAAAAACTTATTGAATAAATCAGCAATTTCTACTGATTTCCACAAAATTCCAATGGCGAGTACTATGTAGACTATGAAAGCAATGAGAAACACATAGAGAAAATAAAATTCCATCTCGTTTGTCCGCTCCATCGTAGTGTATCGAGAAATCTGAATTGTGAGAAATAATGTGTGAAACAGCATAAGAAAAGGGTAGATTGAAAAAAATCGTTGGCTATTCACTGTCACGTGGAGTGTACGAGAGTTTCTATCCCACACAAACGGACATGCACATATTACTTTTGCGAGGGAAATTTGTGCACTAAAAATCTTAAAGAAACGATCGGAAATCATTTTTAAGGAAAAACTGGAGTATATGTTGGGCTGGTTTTATTTGTAATTCGCATTTAGTTTTGAGGACGTGGTTTAGAACGGTTGTTAGTGGGCCAAATCCAGCTTCTATATAGTTGACAGAATAACAAGAAAGTTATTTTTCGTTTTCAAATTCGATTTTATTTTTAATTCAAATTGACATAAAAATGATTTCATCTAAAATTGGGTTTATAACTAAAAGCGATGAATTTAAATTTTATTTTTCAATTTAAAATATTCCAATTAGATTTACGTTAGACTTTCATTATAGTAAATAAACCTGCAAACAGGAGTAAAGAACCGGCACCTGGTGCAAAGTAGACCTATTTGAAAATTTGAATGGTGTAGTAACTACATTGTTGTTAAATCTCGAAAATTTAGAAATTTATACATTTAGGTCACGGTCGTAGGTCACGCTGGGGTCATCGTGGAACTATCACAATAGCATAGTTGGATCACTCTCAGCAAATAGCGTCATCTGTATTGCACTCTAGTACTTTGCGTTTTAAAAATATTTGACCTTCACCTTTGAGCCAGTTATCAATAACCGATAATACCCATCTCGCTTCTGAAGAAAGTTGTTGTTGACCTAAGATGCCGTTTAGCAAAAAGAATTTTTGAAACTCTTCAAACGTGTGGCAGTTATCGTGTTCACCGACAGACCAACAGACAGACAGACACCATCAGTGAAATTAGAAACCTACCCCCTTTTGCAAAGGGTGCCGGCTAATTAAATTGAACAATAACATGGAATAAATTAGCCATGAAACCAGTAATACGTTAAATATATAGGACCTAATGAAAATTTTGTATTACTGGTTAACACCAAAAATCTCATGAGATTCTCACCGGATAACACCGGAAAAAATGTGAGATTCTCATAACCCTCCTGGAATCCAATTCAAGATGTGATGATGATACCAATTTTCAATTTTTTTCATAAATGACATTTTTATCATTCATTGCTTATTTACATTCCTTACATTCATTGGGAACCTTATGGACTCCAGCAAACCTCTACTTTATTGGGGATTATTTATTTGGTCACCAGGTCAAAATAGGCTTGGTGTGTGTAGCATGTGGTCCAGTCACCTGTGGCCTGCCCAACTCTGCTAAACCTTGACAAATTTTGGCATATATACATACATTTGACTATATTGTTAGTGACTATGTAAGACCGAACAAACTAGCCTTCTGTGCTCTCTCTTATTCATATGTAGCATTGCATGTGCTTGCACGCTGCTTATCGGTTATTCGCATTACCCCAACCAGACATTATAAACTCTAGCAAAATTCAATCCTATCCTCACCTTCCTCTAGTCATGCTGATTTTTTGGACATAAATACATACATCATACATTCACCTTTGCTAAAACCAAGTACCACAAAAACTATCATAAGCTTCTGTAAACAATAGACTTTCAAAGAATCCATACTTTTATGACATTTATTGATTTATCCTATTGATTAATAAAAATACATTTAGGCATTGCATTTTATATCCAAAAGTGTGACTGCAAGAGTAGTGTACAACCACAAAAAACTACTAGTATTTACTACATATGCTCTCTGCCTATTAGACAAACCATCCAATTTTTTAAATTCGTTATGGTTTTTATTCTATCAAGTTTTGGAATAATAATTTACATTCTAGCTCTTTTTCTGATTAAGTTTTGTCTGTATTTTTTAGGATTGGTTTTTATATCCATTGTATTATTTGATATCGCATTTATGCTGTGGTTTCACTGTCCGATTCAAATGCCAATGGTATATGCTTTTTAAAAAACTGTAAACTTCTCGTTATATACAAGTTCACTACAAACGCATATTATTCTGATACCACTTTATTTGTTTTATTAGGTTGATGCCTTTGTCTTTGACCTGCTTTATGAAGTTCAAGATGAAGATTTTGAAGATCAGGAAGGTGAAGAGAATAGACACGAAGCCCAAGTCATATTCATGTTGGACGTAGAATTTCTGGTTAATAATCGTGATCCTTTATGGCTCCTATTTCCTCCAGTTGCCTAAGCAGCAACCTAAAACAAGCATTAAATGGTTCTTTTCATATACTTAAAAATATATATGTGTATCCCAATACATGGAACCTTATAAATTTTCATTTTAGGGATGTCTTTTTTATACATAAAGTTGAAATGTAGGTTGTATGTATTCACTTATATGACGTCAACTCAAATAATTTCTGTGATAAAGTTTACCACTATCGGTGTGCGTAACAAAATTGGTCGTGTTGTTTAACGATACCTGTAGACTTTACACAACATAAGGAATTATATATTTATGAAGTGTGTGTTCAATTTTGTAGTTTCAAAGAGAATTTAATGTTTTTGTATGTGATATGTATGTTTATGCCAAACCACATATTTTATAAAAAAAAAAAAAAGAGAAGGTTTTAACAGAAATATAATTCGTAGTCTTTAATATACATGGCATTTTTTACAAGACGAGCAAGGATATCCAGTTTTTATTAGCCTCCCAAACAATGTCAAGAAGGTTATTTTCACGGTAAATCCTCTTTAAGAGTAAAATTATAATGATTTTGAAAAGAAGTTTAGAAAGGTTCCAAGTACAGTTTTGTAAAAATTCGTTAGCTTTAATTTATGTCAAATTTGTAGAAATAAAGATGTACAGCGGCTAAAAAACCTGACTTAACAAATTTTCAAGTTTAATCTGAATATTTATGTTGTAAATTTTCACACATTATTTCATTGTGCATATTATTTCCCCTCTTGCTGGTTAAATTATCATTTCTCATACAATTGTATACTTGTGCATTTTTCTCCTTACGTTAAATGTATCTCTAACCAAAGTGTTCAAGCTACAATGAAACGCTATTACATCTTTCAAATGCCTTGTCATACTTTCACTGATTTTGGTCAAGTAGTAATAAATCAACCAAACGACAAATTGAAAAGTCCATGAAAACAAGAGGCGTCGTCTTTTCAATAAAATTACTAATTCCAAAAGCTACCTTCACTGGATAACAAGATCTGAGAAATAGCCTCTGCCTTTTTGTTTCTCTTCGATTGCTTCGACAAGTTAGCCAAGCAATGTCCCCCATTTTCCTAGAGATGTTTTCCTGGAATTCTGAATGCACATTTGAAGCTTCGTCATCCAATTTAATGCAAGAATTTCCCATTTGATTACAATGATCATAATATTCCCCTGCTTGTAGCAGCTTCTCATAGCTGACAGTTAACGGATACATTTACTTAAATAAAATTGACCATGGTTGAAAAAAATCTTAAACTACTTCCTAAATTATAACTACGTACCAGTATTAATGTTCATGATTTTAGTAATAAACTATTATAATTTTGATGCGTTAAGTTTTACCATGAAAACGATTTCATGTTCATATGATGCGAAATACATTTTATACTTATACATCATAGAAATACACCAATAGAAGGGCTGTGCTCAATGCACTACATGCAATTTTTTTGTGTCCATATAAAAAATCCTACGGACGTTGTTTCCTGAACTACTACAGTTGTGTAAGGAAACCCACGTAAAATTTTTCTTTGGACAGAAGATTTTTTTTTAAACTACACCAAAATCAAAGTATTCAGGGATATATGGTCCGTGGGTCATTTTATATGGATTCAAAATAAAGTCGGCATGTCTAATCTAACTAAGTTTATATCTATGTTATACATACATATAGCTTCTAGAGTGTATTAGTATCTACATCAAATTAAAAATATTTAGGTGATCGGCAACAGCTCTGCAAATAGTTGCAATTATAAAAATTAGTTTCGTCATTTTATATCATTTATACAGTGAAAACTATATCCCTACAATCAGAGATTGGTAACTGAAAGGTTCTAGTTACAAGTTAAGTTACAGTTACATTTTGTTACAACCTTAGTTACAAGTTACAATTACATTTAGTTACAAGCTCAGTTACAAGTTACAGTTATTTAACTTAACTGTAACTTAAGTTGTAACTGTAACTTTTCAAAAAAACTTACCAATCTCTGACTGCCAGATACGCCCTGAAAGAGTATGGATACATGCTACTGACCCAGCTACAATTGCAGCCTTCCAAACTAGCCAATTTAAAATTTTAATTATAAAAAATTCTGTCATATTTCTGTCTGTCATACATTTTGTAACAAGCTCAGTTACAAGTTATAGTTACAGTTATGCAACTTAAATGTAACTAAACTTGTAACTGTAACTTTCCAAAAAAGTTACCAATTTCTGCCTAAAATAAAGAGGATATATGGAGTTTACCAAGAGCTAATTTTGGTGAATATATTAAAGCTTGTAATTTATATAATGTTTTCAATCACTAGCTACAAAAGTTGCAATACGTTAAAGTATCCCATGAGTACACATTACGGTGAAATATCATTGCAAATTGTAAATGGTATGTGCTAATTTTACTCATTTTTACCAAGCAGTAATAAATCAACAAGCCGACAAATTGAAAAGTCCATGAAAACAAGAGGCGTCGTCTTTTCAAGAAAATTACTTATTCCAAAGGCTACCTTCACTGGACAACAAGATCTAAGAAACAACCTTTGCCTTTTAGTTTCTGCTAGATTGCTTCGACAAGTTGGCCAAGCAATATCCCTCATTTTCTTTTGTAAGTTTTCCTGAAATTCTGAATGCACAGATGCAGCTTTTCCAACGACGTATAACATAATGAAAGCCATTTCCACTGACATCACCATATTCCACAATTTGACAGCAAACGGGATGGTAGTTGAAGTAGATGTTCCAATTCGAATAAAAATATAGAGCATGCACGTTTGAAGTATGCTAGAACCCATAATGGAAGGAAAAAGAATAGGAGCATTGGATTCGTTGAACAGTCGATTTAGAATTTGGATTCGTCTGTAGATCAATGTGTCTGACTGAACACGATACCAACCGGAACTAAAACGCAAAAAAATATTACTCCTTTTGTTAATTACGTTAATGTTACAATATTTTGCGACTTACTTTTTGGTGGCCTTAATTGCAGTTGTCTGCGAAACACATCCTGCAAATACATGAATTACGCACACCAACGCTGATTCCATGATGGCTTTATATAATATCCCGTTTACAATCGAAAATAGGACGAATTCCCCCATTTTAGGAAATGAATACGGTTTCTCACAAGACTTCAGAGGAACCAGAAGGTTTGGTGGTGAGCATGGATTGATTCCAGAGCCGATTCCAAGAATCCATGGTGTGATTACACCCGTCAGTTGAAATATTTTGCACATTGTAGCTCCATATTTCATATTCAAACTTGGGTTCAGAAGGCCTGTAAGATAGTTTACATTTTCTTTTAGCTTTAGTTTAAATTTTTAGCTAACATTTTTATTTTTTTACCTTGTTCCTTCAGGTAGATTTCCATATCCAGTAATCCATTAATAAATTTGACGGATGCTTCTTCTGTTGTACAAACGGTCCATATAATGCATGCAGCGACAACCAACGCAACTTGACTAACCACTCCAAGACTTAACTTTGTCACTTGATTTTCTTGCTGAAACATCCAGATCGAATAGCCATTAAGACAGGATAAACCAGACAAAATAAGGAACCAAACCATCCAGGATTTTCTTTTGGATGATTTTACTCGTGTGAGTTTATCATCCCACTGGAAAGGGAAACCTGGGATTTGGTATGAGCTTTTGTGAATTTTCACAAGGCTTGGTAAAAATCCGTGAAACTGTAGCATGGTTTCGGACGATACAAAACAAAAATTTACAGCATCAAACGAAGGGGGCAAGAGTAGTGAACCACTTAACTTCAAAGCATCAAATTTAATTATTTTGTAGAGTGTTCACAATATACGTACATGTCGACTTTTGACTGTTAAACTATACGCCTTGACAAGAAGGTTTTGAGGGTAACATAACACAACAATATATTATATACGTTTTTGGCATTCGGTTTGTTTATATTTTATAATACATCAAGCGGGCGTGCCTTAAATAATAATGTGTCGAAATGGAACTCAGTGAAAACAAATAAACTAGCGCTCCCAAGATATTTGATTCGTTACAAGTGGAAAACCAATTATCTATCAAGAGGACTCATTGTCAAACCCTGATGTTTATTTATGTTTATTGTCTTAAAACGTATTTAATTTTTGATCAACCAATAATTGAACTTTGTTATTACTTTAAAATTTTCGTAATTACTTGTCGTTCCCAATTCTGTGGTTGTCCCTTTGGAGAACTCCCCATGAATTTTTGAAGCTTTATGGCAATCATTTCGTTTATATTTTGATATTATATTGAATAGGCGTACGACGCATGTTCATGTGTGACAAATATTTGTCGAAAAATATATCAATTAGTAGTTCCATGATATTTCATTTGCTACGCTTTGGTACGTCAAATAACGTTTTACCATAAACAATCCTTTATTTGTCAAAGAAAAGCAAATTCTAATATAAAGTCAATTTCACCACCAGAACTAGTGGAAACGTACGGAGTATATAGCGTGATTATTTTAAATCATATTAATTATGCATCGTCTTCCATTTCCGCGATTGTCTTATGTGTCAACCACTAGAAATTTCTGCTGTTTGTTAACCCGTACTTTAACAAACAAACGATAAAGCGACTGAAAGCTTAATAAAAATACATAATGTAGGCCTTTTTGATAAACCTATTTATCAAAACTTTGACACTATAGACCTCACGGATACATAAAGAATTTATGGTTTTTTGCAATTATTTTGATGTGTGAAGAAAAATAAGGCCTTATGAACTCAACGAGCACTCAAATTAGGGGAGCAGAAAGGACCGGTTTCGGTATTTTAATTGTTCCCTTCATCAGCTTTCTATAAATATTATATACATACAAATGTGTAGTGGCTGACAATGCATAATTATGACATATTAAAATTAGGTTGAGTTAAAGATAAAAATAAAAATAAGAATACAAGTACGGAGTCAATTTAGTAGATAAAATTATATTACATAATAACTGTTAGTATCAATAATACCTGCTAGCGAGATGGTAAAAGTTTGAGCTCGTGAAATTAGTTTAATTGAAGCTCTGGTGTAAATTACACGTTTTACTGTATAAGGTTTAAATCAAAATAATATAATCATGATATTGTTGAAGAACTCTTAGTTGATCTATTGACAAATATCTTAATTAAAAACCACTTACAATTCCAATGATGTTTACAAATATTATATAGTTTAAACCACCAAATATTTTTATTAAATTATTTATATTATACTGTGGATAAATCGGAATCTAAAATGAAGTATATTATGAGTAAAAGTGTATATGTTGTGTTTTTGTTTGGATCTGAGTTGACGGCAGGTGAGAAAGAAAGAGAGAGGGCCAAAATAACTTCGCGGTTCATACATAAACTTTATTGTTCACGTTTCAATGCATGATATGTACTTGTTGACGGAGTTGGACAAAGAGAATGTGATGCGTAAATTCAGATCTAAAATGCATTTACGGAATGCATTACTTCGACGTTTCATTAATTCACAAATTAACATTTCCCTGGTCATTCTACCAAGACCTCTGATATTATTGTGGAATGGTAATACAATAAAAACTGAATTAGTTGGGATACTATGTTGTGAAGGAAGTACATTGTAGCTATCTAAAATGCTTGGGTTGTGGATAGCTAAATGTTTTATCAAGATATTTGATTTGGGACGTAGTAAGTCTTTTCTAGTTTTAGTTTTTATTTTGGATTTTGCTGTTTCAATAATATTTTGTGGATACCCACGGGTAAGAAATTTGTTAAACAGTGTATCCAATTCTTTATTTTGATCTTCAACGAACGTGCATGATCTTACGATACGTAGTCCACACGAATATGGCAATGAATTAAGCAGATGACGAGGGTGGTTGGAAGTATAATGAAGGAATTCATGCTTGGACATGGGTTTACGATACAAGGAAGTAGTTAACTCGTTATTATCATTGATTGCGATAGTAAGATCTAGAAAGTTAACACTCTTTTCACTGAATTCATATGTGAATTTGAGGAACCTATGTGTAAATAGTTTATCTAACCTCTCAGCAATGGTTGTATCAAAATCAGTTACATCAATTATCATCAAAATGTCGTCTATAAATCGACCAATAAATTTCATAAATTCTGAGTTTAAGCCTTCTAATTCCATAGCGGCTGTTATATTGGCTATTGAAACACTAGCGGAGTTTCCCATCTGGATTCCACGATGTTGAAAATACATTTCACCATCAAATTCGATGAAGCTATAATCTAAACTGAGGTCTAAAAGAGTTTTTAATTCATCGTAGTTAATTTCAAATGGAAACTCGGCTAAGTATTTATAGCGTTGGAAAAATGCTAGACAGCTTTTTTTACAAACATTAATCGGAAGTTCAAGGTACATAGCATTGATATCTGCAGTGACTAGAATATATTTGCGATTGGGCTCAAGTTTAATATTTTGCAGTAAAAGGAGCAAATGTGGCGTATCAATGATTAAATTTGGAATAAATAAACTGAGTGGTTGAAGAAATTTATCCAGTAACATTGATACTCCTTTATTATAGCATTTGATTGTACTTGAAATAGGCCTACCAGGAGGGAATTTTTCAAATTTCTTATGAACTTTCGGAAGTATATGAAATTTGGCTGGACTATGTGTGTAAGGAAGTATAGAACGGATTTTAACTGATTTGAATAACCATTTACTTAGATGTTTCACGCGATCTGCCAGATCACTCATTACGTAATGATATTCAGCGGCAGTTGAGGGTCTGTATGTATTTGTATCATTAAGTTGGCGAATAACTTCATTATGGTAATCCACCTTGTTCATTATGCAAATACCTGCATTCTTGTCACTCTGCTTAATTACTACTTGATTAGTGGTAATAAATAACCTCAGATCTTGAATTAGGTATTCATGCAGTTTGTTGGAGTCTTGGGTGGTTTGTTTATAACGTGTTATACATTTACTTAGAAAAGTTTCTTTGAAAAGATAATTCTGAATTGGACTTTGCAGTTTTGATGGACATACTGCTTTTTTGATTTTATGAATTAAAATTGCTTTTGAGTCCATGCTTTCATTTTTGTCTTTATTGAAAAATATGTGCCATCCTATTTTACGTATACCTTCCTTTAAACCTTTATGTAAATCTAAGTAATTAGGTTTGAGAGAGAGGCTGTATTTGAGGCCTAATTTAAGGCATAATTTAATTGAGGGTGGAATTTTCAAAGAACCTGTAAGGTTGTGAATATGATCATCGTCTGTATCACAGAAATTGTACAATTTGTACAATTTTCTCTGTTGTCGTTTTGAGATTTGTCGATAAAATTTAAAGATTGAATTCATGTTTAAGAACCTACGTTTGTTATTTTGACTCTCTTTTACAGGCATATTTTGTTTGATCTTTGATTGTCATTTTAATAATACATCTGACTCAATAAACTCGTTTGAATTTGGATTGGAAATGGGAATGTTTCGATTTCTATCAATTCTTGGATTAGGATCACGCTTACGGGCTGTGCGTTCGTGATTGGGAAAAGAACGAGACTTGACTCCTTTTTTGTTATCAAATCTTCTACTTTTGCCTTTTGAAATTCCACTATCTTCAGTTTCTCTTGAAATTTGAACATGGCTTTGTGATGGTGGGATAGAAGATTTGGGTTTGAAACTGTCTTCAAAATCTTTCAAGACACTAATTGAATTAAGAACAAATTTACCTTCTTCTACTCGCTTAACTAGATTATTTGCGTACCTATTTTCTATATTTTGAGGCACAGGGTCTCCTTTAACTCTCCAGCTAGGAAAGCCACAAGTACTTTTGATTTTTGATGGTTTTGTTTCCCAGTCTAAAGCTCTCACTGTCTTCTGTTTGTGAAAATTAGTACGGGAAGCAGTGTATAATGTCAAAAGAAAGTAAGTAAATACAGATTTTCTATCTTCTTCATTAACAATTTTTTCATTCACAAAAGGAATTATACGACTGTATATTTTTAATAAAATAAGCTCGATGTTAAAAGCTGTTCCTTTTGCTGAAGACATTTGTAAAGAAAGGACAAGGTTTTGTTTTGCATCTCTCATTTCCTCCAGGTCGGATAAAGGAATTGTGTTCACACATCAAAATAATTGCAAAAAGTTCATGTGTGACAAATATTTGTCGAAAAATATATCAATTAGTAGTTCCATGATATTTCATTTGCTACGCTTTGGTACGTCAAATAACGTTTTACCATAAACAATCCTTTATTTGTCAAAGAAAAGCAAATTCTAATATAAAGTCAATTTCACCACCAGAACTAGTGGAAACGTACGGAGTATATAGCGTGATTATTTTAAATCATATTAATTATGCATCGTCTTCCATTTCCGCGATTGTCTTATGTGTCAACCACTAGAAATTTCTGCTGTTTGTTAACCCGTACTTTAACAAACAAACGATAAAGCGACTGAAAGCTTAATAAAAATACATAATGTAGGCCTTTTTGATAAACCTATTTATCAAAACTTTGACACTATAGACCTCACGGATACATAAAGAATTTATGGATTTGAGAACAATCTTTATATTTTTAGCAATGAATAGCTCATATGTTAGATGTAACTCGTGTCTATTTTTATGATAAGTTCATACATGCTTATGGAGCATATAGCTGGTCAGGTATCCGATAGCGGTTGCCTAAATTTGAAATCATGGCAACCCGATGACCATCGGTTGCCTGGTAGCCTATATTTGAGTTGGTAGTCGGGCAGGTCTGATTGTGGGTGCCAAGGCTATCGGCTAGCCTGGACTGGATAGCTATGTTTTGGAGTATAATTCTCAGATGCACAAATATGCCTATAAAATGATAGAGCTTTTAAACGTACGTTGACCTTTTTCTTCGAAATAATTCGATTAGTTCTTAGCACCTTACAAATAATTAATACCAAGAAATGAGGTTAATTAGTGTCTGGCATTCTTAGAACAAAGGAGTGTATGACCTTTTAATGGCCTGCTTCATGAAAAAGCAAACTCACAAATAGTAACATATCTGTAAAAATTAGTATCGCATTAAAACTGTAAGTTGTAGTAATTTTTTGCTTCTAATTTGTTTCAAAGACTCCAATTATTGCGCTTCCATTTTTAAAAGTTAAGAAATTTGGTGAGCAATTTCGTTATGGCCATGATTATCTCAAATTTTGGGCTTTCACTTTTACAAGTCATTCTCAGTTTGTACGATGTCTGCAAATCATTACTTTCCATCGTTTGTACAAGTTATTTAAGAGCAGTATTTGCATGCATTGCAGTTATTTCTGTGCTTTCAACTTTTCTAGCTGTTCTGGTAAATATATATAATTTACTGGTAAAATACGTTGCGAGTTAAATAAATCTTTTATTAAATTTGCACGTACATAATGAATTCAATTTTGGATGTTATAGAATGAATATCTATCATCTGAGGACTTGGACGACGACGAATTTGCTGAGTGGGAAAACTTTGCACAGGCCATATTTCGAGTAAACGAGAGGGTCCTTCAGAATCTACGTCTTCGACGTGACATTCGAATTCAACAAAGATTTGACGAATTTGGTCGTGAAAGAGATGGTGAAACTCGTGGCCTTTAAGTGCTCTGCTGACAAAAAAAATGTCGAAGAATTATTCCATGCCACTTAAGTTTACAATGTATTTTTTGTCTAAAACTTGGCAGTTTTGTATCTCCCTTATCCATAGTTTAGTATACGTAGCATGTTTTAAATTAGCTGATCAGTTTTGAAAATCTATACATTTAAATTGCATCAGTTGTAATTAAAACTATACAAATTTAAAAAATGATTTAAAAAAAAATTATTGACCTTTCTCCATTAATAAAGCTCTTTTACGTATATTAAAATCAATAAACTTCCTTCTAATTACCTTCAGTTTCTAAAAACTCTTTACTTCTGAAAGTACTTAAATTGTAAAATTGCATAACACTTTTACTCTAGATTAAAAGTAATAATTATGATAATTTTGGCAATTTAATTGGTCTAATAAATGACTACAGGCTAATAAGGACAGACGTTGTTATTTTTTCTGCTAAAAAATGCAAATCTCTTAATGAAAAACATTTTTCATTTTTGACATCCATTTGATTACACATTAGTCATAATATTACCATATTATTAAGCTCTTCATATTTTTTTTATTGGGAACTTAGCTTATATTGATTTTAGAAGAACAACAAAAAAAAAGTGTGGATTTAATGTAGGGAAGCCTGCATTATCAGACGACGTTACAACAATCCAAACTAATACTGTGCATAATAAAAATTACCATCAAAACAAAATTGAAACTCTTTCATGCCGGTAAATTAAGCCCCTTTAGTAGATAACATTAAATTTGTTACTTGCTATCATGTAAACATAATATTTGAACCCTGTAAATTACTTTTAAGATAATAATTCACATACAAATAAACTGCTAGTAAGCAGGCCAGAGACGTAGCTGAAGAGGGCGTTGAGTGATCTCCTCCAAATCACCTCCCCCCATGTCCACCAAATCTCGTCCACCACCTCTCTCTCTCGCCTCTGCGATCCTCTCCCAACGTAGTAAAATCATTACTTGTAGAATTCCATTCCGGATTCTGGCTTTATGCACAAGGTCATGATTCCGGATTCATGCATAAGTACATCCACACGAATGCTATGCTGTGCTTACGAATACGTATACGTTTAAGCCAAATCGATGAGTTCCTAAACTCTAGCGCCTATAACTTTCGAACCGTTTGACCGATTTGTCTGAAAACTATTTCCAGAGGTCCTCTTGAGTAGTACTACCTGTGTACCCAATTCCGTCCAAATCGGTCAATGTCTATGACCAGGAGAGTGCGCACGGACAGACAGACAGACAGTTTGAGTAAAACCATTACTTCGCTGAATGCTCTCGCTTCAGCTACGTAATAAAATATTTATGCACTAAGAGTAAGAACACTGCCTAGCAGAGTACGCTGTATAAGTAAAAAAAGCTTCATTTCTGAAACTTCAAATTGGTTTATAAAAACTGTTTGCGGAAACCAAGAGGGTTTCGTCAAGTAAAATAATATTTTTTTTAATGATAAAAAGCAATTATAAATTAGATCCTTATTTGAATAAATTGGGTGCACGTGACCTACAGCTATCCCTCTTCTTATATTCTATTTTATATTACTGGAGATGAACGCAGGAAAAACTCATTTTTAACATATCTGAATATTTAAACCTGTTCGTTTCTTTATTCTTGCGCGGAATATGTTCTGCTCTGGCTTCAGAGTCGTTCGTATTGTTCTTGGTTCATGAAACTGAGTGAGGCATGAAAAATAAGTTACTTAAACTAATTTAGACACACTAGGGTGAAAACTACTGTAAATTTTAAATGGCAGGTAATATTTTTACTGATTTTGGTCGAGCAGTAATAAATCAACCAAACGACAAATAGCAAAATTCATGAGAACAAAAGGTGTCATCCGTTCAATAAAATTGCTTACTCCAAAAGCAACTTTAACTGGACAACAAGACTTGAGGAATAGCCTCTTCCTTTTTGTCTCAGTTCTATTGCTCTTGCGAATGGGTCAGGCAATATCCCTCATCTTGTTTGTGATGTTCTCCTGAAACTCTGTATGTACAGATGCAGCAGTTCCAAATATGAACAATATAATGACAACCATTTCCGCAACCATCATCACATTCCACAACTTGAAAGCAAATGGGATAGTGGTAGAGGTGGAGGCTCCAATTCGAATCGAAATATAGAGCATACAAGTGAGAAGAACGCTTGAACTCATCATGACAGGAAAAAGAATAGGAGCGTTTGCTTCGTTGAATAATCCATTTAGAATTTGAATCCTTCTGTAAATCAGAGTGTCCGACTGGTGAAAAGGTTGACCATTTCTGAAACGCAAAAGCATAATGAATGAGAAATAAAGTTATTAAAAAAAATATGAGTTCAAGAGTAAATACTTTTCATCACTAACTTTTTGATAGCCTTAATTGCCGTTGTCTGCGAAACAAACCCCACGAATAGATGAATTCCACACACCATCGCTGATTCCATTATGGGTTTCAAAATTATCCCATTAACAATCGAAAAGAAGGCAAATTCCCATATTTTTGGAAATGAATACGGTTTATCACAAGATTTCAGAGGTACCAGAAGGTTTGGTGGTGAGCACGGATTGATTCCAGACCCAATTCCAAGAATCCATGGCGTTATAATTAACGTCTGTTGATATAGCTTGCACAGTAGGGCTCCATATTTTATAACCAAATTTTGGTTCAGTAGGCCTATAAAATATTTTACGTTTTGCTTTAGACTCGATTAAATTGAGCTTACATATAAAGGCTTTACCTTGTTCCTTTAGGTAGATTTCCGTATCCAGCAATCCTTTAAAAAACTTGACGGATGCTTCCTCTCTCGTACAAACATACCAAATAACGCATGCAGCAAGAACTAATCCAACTTGGCCGACTACTCCAAGGCTCAACTTCGTCACATCCTTTTCACGCTGAAACTGCCAGATTGCGTAGGCGTTTAGACAGGATAAACCAGACAAAAGAAGGAACCAGACAATCCATGATTTTTGCATTGATGACGCCACACGTGTTAGTTCATCATTCCATTGGAATTGATTGGAATGGGAAACCTGGGATTTGGTACGAGCTCTTGTGAATTTTTACAAGGCTCGATAAAAAACCGTGAAACTGAAGCATTTTGTGTTTACTAGAGATTAAAAAAATGTCTGCTTTCCAATTATTCAACGTGAGGAAGAATGAAAGTTTGAGAAATAGTCCATGGTCATTCAATTGCCCTCTTAAAGTTAAATTATGAAATATTCAACGTCGTCACGTTGAATTAACATATATTGGTTTGAATATTGACTCCAATGATGGCACGCCATGACAAAGATACGATGTTGATTTTCACAGGTAGGCGGATGAATAAATTTATTCGGAACATATTCAGCTTTGGCTTTAATTTTCCGTATATTTTTCATCACACAGGCGTGTAGCCAAATAAAATGGGTGACAGATATTAATACGAAAAAACAGTCCTAAGATAGCATATAATTATGCTGTACGAAAATCAATTGGCTATCAAAATGATTGACAGCCAAACACAAATGTTTTGTACGTGTGTCATAAATAATTCCTTATTTATTAGGGAAAAGACAAATTCTAATATAAAATAAACTTCATATGTTTATTATCTCATGCTCCACCCTATCCTCTTTATTTACTCAGTCAATAAACTGATGGGGAAGTAAAGCAATAACAGTGCTGATTAAATTAGTTTTCACACTACTCAAAGCAAGCCAAATAATATTATTTTCAAATATATTGTGAAACGAGGACTGGCCAACCCAGTCCTGTAAATAATAGGTGGAATTATTGAAGCTGCTTATACGCTATATCCCGGTTCCCTGAGAAATATTTATAAACAAATAAAAATAACCATAAATTTGTTTACCAAGATATCCAATTCCTTAGGATTAATGAAACAATAATATGTAAAAATTCCAGTAAATTCTATCATGCCTAATTTGAATATTTACATGTGTAAAATTACGAATTTTCGCGTGACATTCCTTCATTTATGCTTTAAAATATAGCTCAATACCAAATCTACATCACAAAACTATCCTATTTTTGTTTATCTAATAGTAATAAGTCCACACAGCGATTTATAGCAAAATCTAGAAACACTAAAGATGTGCTATTTTCAACAAAGTTACTAATTCCAACGGAAATTTTGAGTGGTTGGCATGATCGGTAAAACGCCCTTCGACCCTGAATTTCGAAACGATTTTTCCTACCGTGAGTGGAATTTTGTACACTTCCAACAGCTTTCTTAATATATTTTTTACTCTGCTCATTCAACAAGCCAACTTTGCCAAATATGTATAAAATTATAACAGCCCCTATTCCAACCATTAAATAATTCCAAATCATTACCGGCAACGGAATTTCAACAGGAGCGGCAGGTATCATCGTTTGAATAATTGTATAAAGGACGGAAGTTATGGTAAGTGTGCCAGCAACCAATATAGGGAAAAGTATTGCTCCATGTGATTCGTTAAATAATTTGTCAAGAATTTGTATCCTCCTAAAAATCATTGTATCATCGTGGCCAACGGATCTAAAACAAGCTTTGATCAAGGTTGCCTGACAGATACACCCCGAAAGAGTATTAATACATGCTACAGATCCTGCCACAATTGCAACCTTCCAAACTAGCCAATTTGAAATTGAAATTATACAGAATCCTATCATATTCCAATGCTGATGTAAGCTACTTCTACTATCACTACAAGCTTGAACCAAGGGAACGAAGAAATTTGGAGGAGAGCAAGGAGTAAGTCCAGCTCCAATCCCGAGAAGCCAAGGTGTGATTCTTACAGCTAAAATGAAAAGCTTGCATATTAAATGTCCAAAGTAGCTTTTATCTTCTGGAGTAACCCATCCTAAATATATATATATTATTATTATTTATTATTTACTTGTTTATTCAATTTATTTTTTTCAGTAAATTAGTTCTTTATTGTATACCTTTTCCTTGAACATAGTTTCCTGTCTCCACAAGACCATTCAGAAACTGCGCCGTTGACTTAGATTTTGCCAAACTAGCCAATATTATACATGAGGATATTGTTAGTGCTCCTAGACCCTCAATAGCCAGACTTAGTATAGGTATGTTTCCTTCAAGGCTATATTGCCGAATCGAATAGGAATTTAGGATCGACAACAAAATCAGGATGGTAAGCCAAAATTTCAGTTTCCATACTTGTCGTTTGGATTTACTTATTTTTAGTTTTGGTATATTTTTTTCGTTCACCCATTCATAAGAAAATCCTGGGATGAAGTAGCTAATTTGATTTATTTTTATGCAACTTGGCAGTAACTTATGGAATTCAAGCATTGTGATGTTTATTTGTATATTCACAACTCACAAACAAAAGAAACTTAGCCTGAGCGAAATTAGTGGAGTGAATAGAGAACTTTCGTTAGTCTCAACGTAATAACGAATGAAAATATATGAAATAAATAAAAAACAAGTGAAAAACAGTTTTAATTATTTTTTGAAACTACACAATAAGTTTAGTAGTTCACGATAATTAAAACAACTACTAGTTAGATTCTTATCCTAGGCCTAACGCGGAAAAGGCGTTGTTCATTTACACTACTGTTGATTTAAACTTTTCCAATGCTTTTAATCCCAACTTGATTGTTTTGTGGAGCTTTCGAATCATGCACTATAGGAAACGATGTTCTAGATATTATAAGTTGATAAGAAATCGAGTTGATTTCAAACGTATAAAAAATTCAGTAGAAACTACTCCGTAATTTGTATGTAATCATGCAATATATCTTATGACGTATTAAGTGTTTACGGTGATGATTTTTTTTATAAAATAACAACAGCAAAAAATCGTTTTATTCGGCTTCAACATGGTTTCTTACTGATTTTCAAAACTTCCAAAATGATTTATAAACAACAAAAATATTTAGAGCACCACCCCATTTAAAGTTTTGCTTGCAAACAATAATAATTCCTAACGTGGTGCATCTCAAATCAGCTGCAAAAAACGATGGTTCTTAGCGGCTAAGCAATAAAATATGTACGGTGAGTTCCACCGCAACTTGCATGCAGGTTAAAGGTGTTTTATTCTCAATGAAGTTATTTGTCCCAATTTTGATCTTCAAAGGAGGGCACGAGTTGTAATATTTTTGAAGAAACTTGTTTCTCATCACGCCATCATGTGCTTTAAGTTTTATAAGGAATTCAACAGATTCTTTATAAATTCCCAGCCATCCCACCAATCCACACAAGAAAGCCTAAAATTGAAACCAAAATCACAATTGGAAATATCCACAACACAAGAACATTTCCTCCTTTCCATGAAATACTATATTCGATATTTCACTTTCGATATTTATTCATAATCTTTGAGTCGCCGCGCTTTCCCCAGTATTTGCCAAAAAGCCTACAAAAAATTATAATTAGCATAATGGATAAGTGTCTGTATTGTCATTATTTGAAGAATTTTATATTTCAAACGACTTACATTCGAATATGTTCATGAAGACTGAGGGTTCCCAGAATGTTAACACCAGCCAGAACAAACATGTCAGCATGAACACAGAAAGTCCAAAGTTGATGATTAACCCAAAATATTTATTTATTTATTTACTAATACAAGTGATACCCTCTATAGAAGAGGTAGATTACATCACAGGAATTTTGAGTATTTTGGAAACATCAATTAATATTACAGTGTAAGGCAAAATTTAATCAGAATATAGGGATTTTTTTAGGATTAAATTAAATTGGTTCAATTTGCAACAAAATAATAAATCTTTACATTAATTTTATAGATCATTACAAGATACACCACAGATGGTCAGAAATATTTATACCACCTTAAAAATTATTATTTTACACAACATTGTTTTTTTAATTTGAAGTACATAATCAGTCAATTACACCCAATATAAGTTACAGAAGTTTTATTTTATTTTATTTATGATTGTTCTTGCCCGTTTTCAGTCCACACCCAATGCCAATGAATGGGCTGACTCTGAAAACTCCGACAAACATCATTGTTTTATTTGAAGTACATAATCAGTCAATTACACCCGATATAAGCTACAGAAAATTTTATATTATTTATTTATGATTGTTGTTGCCCGTTTTCAGTCCACACCCAATGCCTATGAATGAGCTGACTCCGAAAACTCCGACAACTTCATGTCCGAATAGTTAGGTCAAAGTTTAAAATTAAATGTAATTATCAGCTTAACATGAGTAACATTTACTAGTCACATTCTAACATTTTATTTAGGTAGAGTAAAGCTCTATCTGTATATTGTTCTGTGAGTAGAGAATATTTAATCTTATTACATGTAGCTTTTAATGTTAGGTATTGAGAGTTTTTTATACCATCAGGCAAGTCTAACCATTCTTTGGTTGCCATAAATTTGAAGGATTTGTGTCCCCATTTATTTTTACATGAAATAGCTGGAGATAGATATGTGAGATTACGGGTTTTTCTTGCTTCTTTGGCCTCCATCGTCAGATAATTAAAGAAGTAGCTATCTAACACATTATTGTATAGCAGTCTACAAGCAAAAATAATAACATCATACCTTGCTTTGGTGTGACTATTCATCCAGCCTAATTTATCTGCGATATCGTCAGTCACTGTGTCGTATTTACGCTTCCCTAAAATAAATCTGGCGGATGTTTTAAGAAGCTTATCTATCATGTTGTGTTGCACTCCCGTAAGTGATCTTGACCATACTACTGATGCGTAATTAAGTTTTGAAAGGACGTAAGCATTTACTAAAGTTGTTCTGCTTTCTTCACTGAGCAAGAGTCTCAGAGGGTATATCATAGATAGGGAAGAGTAGCAAGATTTTAGTGTTTGAGTTATATGTGAGTTCCAAGTTAGTTTATTATCAATATTTAAACCCAATATTTTTAAACTGTCAACGTGACTAATAATCTTTCCTTTAAGTCTCACTTCTATGAGGTCAGTGTTATAAGATTTTCCAGTAAATACCATCAACTTTGTTTTGTCCTCGTTCAGCTCTACCCTATTTTCTGTAAGCCACTCACAAATACCTTGCAGATCAGATTCAAGTTTTAAAATGTTTTCAGGCAAGTCACTTGGGTAAGAAGCGATACAGAGATTTGTGTCATCAGCAAATAGAATAGGTAAACAATGTTTGATTTTAAGAGGTAGATCATTAATCATGATATTAAAGTAGAAACAAGAGACACAAGAACCCTGCGGAACACCCAGTAATGTATTTTTAACATCAGAATTCTTAGTTAAACCATTGTGTTTACAAACTACATATTGACCTCTTTCATTTAAGTGAGAATATATTACAGCTTCATCGATACCATACCATTTTAGTTTCTCTATTAGTATTTCTCTAACAACTTTATCAAAGGCCTTACGAAGGTCCAGTGATACAAGAATACAGATTTTTCCTTCATCTAGGCTATTGTAAATAAAATCAGTTAGAGCTACTAATGCATGCGTAGTAGACAATCCCTTTCTAAACCCAAACTGGAATTTAGTAAGTAAGTTGTTTTTCTCAATGTGGTTTGTAAGCTGCAATTGCATACACTTTTCAAACAATTTAATTAGTATAGGCAACTTGGCAATAGGACGTAAGTCATTTGGAGATTTTGGAGTACCTGTTTTTGGTAATGGTATAATACAAGATTTTTTCAACATACATGGAATGATTCCAGTTGACAAGAAGAGATTGAAAAGATTAGTAATGCATGCCAGAAAATGGTGCCATGAAATACACATGTCCATCATTTTAGGGCAAATGCCTAGGTGATCGTATGACGAAGAGTCACGATTCTTCATTTGTTTCCATGCCTTTTCTACCTGAGCTGGTGTAAGCAGATTAAGTTTAAACTTTACATTATTGCACTCGGTAAGGCTTTCAGGACATTGTGGAATATCAGTATTGGAATGTGGAGAAGGCATGGAAATGTTCACAAAATGGTTATTAATAATATTTGGATCCATGTCGTTTGGCGATTCTGAGTTTGGTTTAATATTATGGGTTTGTTTGATTGCTGACCATAAGTTTGATTTTTGGATTAAATTATCGAGCTTATGTTTAGTATCATGTCGTATGGCTAATTTCAGCCTTCGTTTGAGGGTTTTCATTTTAGATTTAAGCTGATTAGACGGCTTATGTTTTAGAACTATGTTCATTTTATCTCTTTCTTTGAGAATGGCTTTAGTAGCATCAGAAAAATGTGTTTTCGTAGATCTTTTAGTAATTGTTTTATACTTTATCGGAGCTTTTTTATCAAAACATGACTTGAATTTGCTCAAAAACGATGATAAGAACGATTCTGAAAAATCCCAAGTCAATTCTTTTAATTCTTTGTGCAGCTCATTCAAATTAATCAAATCTAAATTACGGAATTGAATAACTTTCTTGGCTGGCTTGGGCTTTTTAATATCTAGAATACATTCAGTAAGTAAATGATCAGCCAAAAAGGACTCATAAACATTTTTCGATACAACACACTTATCGTTATTGACTATAATGAGGTCTAATATGTTAAGTTGCCTAGTTGGAACATCAATTATTTGTTGAAGTGATAATACATTCAGTATTTTCATGAGAGGATCTATGAATTTACCTCTGAGATTAAAATCGCCCAAACACACCATGTTAATGCTTTCACGCTTTAAAGTTAGGAAGATGTTTTGCAAATTTTTATAATCATCATTCAACTGTTTTTTTACATACTTAGGGTGTCTGTATACACACGTCACAATGAAAGCTTTATTGAAATCATGTTGGAGCTTCAAACTTAAAGATTCTATGTTATCATTTGTTTTTAAAATCATTTGCTTTAAGCATTTTATATTATCCCTTATTAGGATTCCAACTCCTCGTTGTCCAGGAGCAGTTATGTCACAACGAATGAAATGATAGCCGGGAATATCTAAAATAGTATGAATTGGCTTTAGGAGCGTTTCCGTTAAACATAAAATATCAAAGTTGTGTTTTAAAATGCATGCTAATAACTCTTCTTGTTTGTTACGTACCGACCTTATATTTACATGTCCAATTTTGAGGTTATTTTTAGAGAGTTTTGATGGCTTTATTGTCGATTTGTCGATGTGTGGCGTTGAGAGCCCTTCTCTAAAAAAGTGTTGTACATTTCACAATTATTTGGGTTGTTGGATGTAGTGTTGAGCCGTGTTGCTAGCTTGGTTTTCTTCCGTTCAGGTTCAGCAAGGTCTTCATTGTTGTCGTCCACCCTTGGCCTTCCCCTTTCGGTTTGAGTTTTCTGCAACTGCCCCGCTTTTATCGTGAATGTATCCTTTTTGGTTGATACCTGTTTTCTTTTCCAGTCGATCAGAGCTTCTGTGCCTTCTTTTTCAAGTTCAGTCTTTTTGCGCCAGAGCAGGGCATTGTCCCGTCTGGTGACATATGGAAGGTCATCTTTGATGAATTTTGGGGGTTCGAGTTTATCACGGTTGGCTAGTATTAATTCACGATCATTTTGAAATAGTAGTTTAACACGTACTGGTCTTGAGTTTTCAGGTTTGTATTGACCAAGTCGGTGACTAGTATCAACAACGATTTTTCTGCCCCAAATCTCATATAATAACTCTTCCGCGTCAGATTTGAGCTTAGCTTTGGATTCAAACTCGTAGTCTTTTAAACCATGAATGATAATGTTGCACCGTTTTAACTCGCGTTCTAATTGTTCTTGGGTTCGGAGCATTTGCTCTTGAGTCTGTTGAAGTGAGTCGTAGTCTTTCATCAGATTGTTTATTCTGGTGTGTAAGACTTTGTTTTCAGTTTCAAGGTTGATTAGTCGAGAATTATGCGCAGCTACAGTTTTGTCAAACTTTTCACTGAGATTGTCCTGTTTATTACTCACTGTGTCAATTTTGGCAACTTGGAGTTGAATATTTTGTAGTTGCGCTAGTATCATTTTTGAAATTGGGTCTATGTCACTAGAAAGTAGAGCAGAAATATCAACTTGTTTTATGGATTCTGGAACCGAATTTTGATTGGGAAAGGCTTCGTTTCCAGAAGATTCCATTTCCACGTCACTAACACTGTCTTTACGTGGCGTACTGTAGTTGCTAGCCATAGCTAGTTGAGTAAGGATTAGCTTGAAGTAAATATATTGTAAATGAAAAGGTATGTATACTTTAGGCTTGAGGCAGGAGCTAACTAAAAGTGCGTGTTGACAGGTAGGCAGTGAGAATGAGAATGATGATTAACCCAAAATAGAAAGATTTTCAGAGAAAAGTTCCAGAAATCCAACGATGATTTTTTCCTGGCGCTGCATTCTCCAATAAACCACCATCCGACGAATGAATTTTTACATGGATTCATCCAGTGCAATCCAAACACAAAAATGATCGGAAACACCTTTCCCGCATATTGTAACAAGCGTACAAATCCAAGATTAAGTTTCTCCAAACCAGTAATATTTCGGCGACCGTTCCCACAACCATTTAAACAAGAAAACTGAAGTATGCCATTAACGAATACAATTATTTCACCCACATGCTTTCTCCCGTTTTACAAAGTGAAGTTAGAACTCAGAAAACAATCAGAGTTAAAGCGGTAATAAGCTTGTCCAGCATTGCCCCATTTTCTTGCCTATTTATTACCTCTTGAAGTATTACTCGCCGGTTATAAGTGTGTGTAAATAGGAACTACACTTCACTTTGAATATTTTTTTATAATTGCTTCGGACAATTTTGTTTTTATCATTATCCCATGCCAAGGCATGGCATTGTGGTTGTTGGCTGCCTCCAGGAGTCTTATAAATAGGTCTAAATTATCTCTCAGCATCTTGAAATGTTTGCGAAAGTTTAGGACTAGCTTCGTAATAAATTGAGTTTAAAATCAGGAACGGGTTTCCAACTGATCAACCAAGTACTGACAAAAAATAACCACTCCATTTGGTTTTACTTTGTTCATTCGCTTTTTAAATATGATTGATGGATCGGAAAAATGGGAGTGATGGGTGTAAAGCTACGATACTTGAAATGCCAAGAGACTTGGTGTATGCCCTTCAATCAAACTTTAACCACCTATTTTTGCTCGCTTTACATAAGCATATATTATTTGCCAAATTTTTTTCATATCGGACATCGATCCTTATATACGAGGAGATATTGATGAAGGCGGAGTCGTTGATATAAATAATTCAGGAATATTGGGATGGAAGCGGAAAATAAATGATTGGCAGTTCTTCCAATTGATTTCCAGATTCAGATTGATTGACACATCATTACGAATTACCAATCACTTTCTTTTTGCAAGTCCCAAGCCTGAGCTCATGTGTTAATAATTTATTAACAATAATAATACATCTGCAAGATTGCGCTTATGGTGACTAAAATATCAATGTTCGGCTTAGAACGTAAATGAGTGGAATGGCGTTATAGTGATTGGCTACACTCCGAAGTTTTTGGAATAATTTGTTGTGATCTGTAATTCTTTTAAAGCGGAAAAAACTATGGAATATTTTGAAACTTAAGTAGGTGACAGCGGACTAAACTTTGTTTTTAGGAAATCATCCACACTGAGAATAAATTGGCTGTAGTTTTCTTGATTTACACAAATTAAAATTAATACTTGCTTCCTGACACCTGAGGTAAAATTAAAGTCGCGGGCTGGAGCTCAATTGTAAATAACGCATCAAGTCAACGTCGCTGAATGGGACAAACATATGATGGTTTAGCCCCAATACTCCACAGCAAACAGAAAATGAACATGTATATCATAATTACATAATTGAATAGCTCCCAGCCATGTGTTTCCCTTCTCCAATAATTTGACAGTCCACCCAATGACATGCTTTTGACAACCAAATTTTTCTGAGCTGGGTTCTCTTATGGTTTGATAAAAAGCAGCATGCAATAAATTAGTAAAAACAGTACATTAAGTGCATGCAAGGAGCGAAAGGATTGTCTCCGTAAGCAACAATAAGACTGGTTGCCGGACAGAAGTATTAGCAAGCGACTGAGTATCTTGAGTAACTGCTATTTTCAGCAACAATAGAGTGAAGTAAATAGGTATTTATAGCTTGCAGCGATCACTCTAGAATGATATGCATGAATGACTTGATATATTTGAATAAATTGAATCAAAAGAAGTCAGACCCTGAAACCAGTCGTTTCTTTAAGAAAAGAAGATTTCATAAGTGAGAATATAGACAAGGATTGCACGCAAACAAATACACATCCTCGTCATGATTATACCTAACTAGGTAAGAGCTCTAAGGTATACATCCTTGTAATACATTGTATTGATATTTAAATTATGAAGGAGTCATTTAAAATCAAAGGTATCACATATTTTGATTTTTTAGCATTTTCTTAACATTTATCTTTGTTATTTTACCCATTGTTTTTCCTTTATATACAGGATTTAATGTGAATTTAATAGCAACGTTAGCAGTTTAAATTCTCATTATGTTTTGGTACAAAAAAATCATCAATATTTTTCTTTTTGTACTAATATATGGATTTTTGCCCATTGTCTTTTTTAGAGAAATTCCTACATGTATGATTATTTTACTAATAGAATGCTTATCAGGTTATTCGAATGTGTGATAAGTTTATTACAAACTCAATTGTTCATTATTATAAATTTAACATATTTTTCACTTCTTCGTATATTTTTGGAGAACTCTAATATATTTGATAATCAAATTTTTATGAACCCAATACAAATTTATAGGATGGCTTCAAATTGGCTGCAGATCATCAGCAGAACTAGACAAGACAACATCTTCCTCCTACCAAGACTTGACGGAGAATCATGGCATTTTATCTTTATCGTCAATTTGTTAGGCATGCAATATGCAAAAAGGTACCGAAAAGACTTAGGTTCAGCATTGACTCCATTTATTAGTGCCAACTTTGAGATTGCGCATTTGAGGTTGACTCTCCTGTTTTCATTGACCCTCGACTAGTTCCTACCACTGGAAAAAATAGCACAGATATTCAAGACCAATGTAATTCCTTCTACAACTTACTTGCGATTCCTTAGTTTCATTATGGTGTTAATGAGAAGCAGAAAAAAATCTCAAAATAATAGGTTGCCGGTTCGGAGCGGCTATTTTACAAAACACCAAATCAATAATCGATTTATACGTGCAAAAACATTACCTTGCGCGAAAGTTGTGAGAAGAAAGGGTTTTGGATGCATTACACCACATGCATTTGAGGTTCTGAGTCCCATGATGCAAAATAATTATACTTATTTTCGTCTCGATTTCTTCTAAACTAGACAAAATTTGTTTTCTGGATAATACTTGGTTAGAAACCCTTCAAACTGTGTAATAAAATTATATAGCAGAAAATAACAGGTTTTTCTTTTCAGATTCACGTGAAGATATAAAGTGGTAAAGTATGTTGGTGCTCTGCGATTGTGAAACAAGTCAAAAAAGGTTATATCGTGCTGCACAATCTCATGTTCTTACACGGGTCTCAGAATTGAATTTATGAGCTTGCCATATATTTACCTAATTATAGCTTTTGATTCCGTCATTTTCACATTTACGCAAAACATGTGAGAATGACGTAGGAAAGGTTATAAATGAAGAAGACAAAAATGGCTGGACAGAAATAAAACAACTTGATCAAGATCGCATTCGGAGATCTCCAATCATTTCATAAAAGACTGTCTCCGTTTGCGGTACACACACACACAAAAGCAATCGTTTTTTTTACAGATTCGTCTAATAGTTGAGCTAGCTTTTTTGGATTGATAGATAAGAATTCCACCCAATTTTTAAAATGGTTTCTAAATTTTCGCAAGAACTTGAGTTAGCAAGGATTCGTTTGAATGCATTGCTTCCGGATTTGTTAGCTGACCTTTTGACAGAAAGAGAGACGAAAGACATCCCCCTTGTGTTAAAGTGGTTAAAGAAGGTTTTCTTGTATAACGTCCCAAACGGAAAACAAATACGGTACGAAACAATTCCCCCAAAAAATAAACCAATAAACATATATTTTAAAATGATTGCCGGTAAACATTTGACATTTGTATATTCCTCAGTGGTCTCCTGATTCCATTGGCCGTGAAGCGACTATCGACTAACCCAAGTGAAGCCCTTATGAAGCAAGCATACATCCTTGGCTACTGTTTGGAAATTGTAAGTGGAAACTTAAAAAGCATGTTGCATATTTACAAATTGAAGTGTGTATAACATAACACATTTTTTGATAGTTGCAAGCATCATATTTGGTAGCCGATGATATTATGGATAAAGGAGAAACCCGAAGGGGTAAACCATGCTGGTATAAAGTAGACGAGTTGGGATCCCTCGCTGTGAATGACAGTTTATTACTAGAGCACATGGTGTATCGACTACTCGCTAAACATTTCAAAGGAACTAGCTACTACACTAAAATTTTGGATTTATTTCTTGGTGTCTCGTACAAGACCATCATGGGCCAATGTTTGGACACTCAAAGTGGACGGGATGGGAACTTTGCTGGGTTCGTCCAATACAGTTTAAAATGGAACTATATGGGTTTATCAAATTCTTCAAATGTGGTTTTAATTCAACAGATTTTCAATGGAAAATTATGAAGCAATTGTAAAGTACAAAACAAGCTACTACACTATTTACCTTCCAATTGCACTGGCAGCAACAATTTCTGGATTGGATGAGGAGGCACTACTTTTGGAGCAAGTTGAGGAGTTTGCAGTCAAACTTGGATACATATTTCAAGTTCAGGATGATTTTTTGGATTGTTTTGGAACCGAAGAAATATTGGGGAAAGTTGGGACAGACATCCAGAACGGAAAGTGCACTTGGTTGTTTATTTTGGCAAAGAAAAAATGTTCATCTGAACAGTTGACAATGATTTTGGAAAATTATGGGCGTGATGGCGTCCATGAGGTTAGTGTGATAAAGAACCTTTATAAAGATCTTGATGTTGGATATGAGTGCATTACTCATTTACAAAATGGGATTAAAGATATTCACAAATTATGTGAATTTGTTTCAAACCAGCAATTAAGTCTCTTTATGAAAGAAGTTATCCAACTAATGGTATTCATACCAGAGATAAATGAGCATATTAACGTTTTGGTTAACAAAAACAGGAAAGGAACATAGTAAACTATTTTTGCCAAATATTTGTACAAACGAACATAAATACAATATTAAAAATTACAAAACGCAAGCATATTATTTATATATATAACGTGTGTGTTATGCAACTGAGAGATAAATGAGGCATAGACACCTTTTGTTTCAAAAGTAAAAAGGGATACGAATATTGTGACAATAACTTTTTCCAAAATAAATTTTATTACAAAATAGTATGACAGTTTGAAGCTTACATTTATTATGAATTGTGTCACATACACACACATATTATGCACGATGTCGTTGCATTAAAGTTATGCATAGACTATGATACAAAAAGGTTTGATACGGACAATACTGCAGAACGCGAAAGATCACGATTTTGGAGATAGGAACGGCTCACCAACTGCGAATTATAAAAATCCGATGACACCTTGACAAAATGATAAAACACCACAGATTCGGCCATTGTTTGAACCCAGACGATTTTACTGCCAATACTTTAAAATATACTTTGTGACACTACCAATTATAAATAAATACCAGTGTAGATGCCATAGATGCATGATATATCCAGGCTCATCATAGTAAATTAATTCCCACGACGTCTTAAAATTTGAGGTAACCTTGACCATGCTCTTGTTCCATTTTAAGAACAAAGCACATTTCAACTCAGAGCATTGGGTCGTTGAAAGGGAAAAAAACAAGTTTTGTGGGAAAGAAAATCAACTTACCCAAGCAAGCTAAATAGGCTGTCTCCTCAGTTTTTTTATGATTCTACTAATTTTTATCGATTTTATGCAACCTTTTATACAATAGGGTTTCTATAAATTGATATGTACCATGTACCATGCACCTAAATCGCGCTTTTATGATAAGAAATGCAACATAATCTTTAATTTTATTCATTTTTATACTCCTAAAATAATTCTTGTCAAGCAGGTTGAAAAGGGTAATTCTAGAAATTTAATGGGTAGCGTAAAAATCATAAACATGCATCCATGTGTGATTTATTCAACGTGGGTATTTATACCATGTCATAATATGTAGCATAATAATATGGCCTTGTTGAGCCTAATTGCTGACCACTAGCAACATAAATCGAGACAGATCATTATCCTGGGTTACATGATATCGTCTGCCAGTTTACGTAAATGTTCATTTTTTTTTCATTTAACGTTTAGCATATAATTATTTCTCTCACTATGAAGTTTATCTCTCTGTAATTTTTTGATTGACGTCAAACTTACGTATGAAATCCATTTTATGGATGAAAATTCAACGATAGTCGATAAGAAATTGGCAGTATAAAAAGGAGTCTTTGGGACGCAACATTTATCCAAAAACATTTATTACTGCGTTGACTCACATTTTAGTAGAAAAACTTAGTTTGTTGAAGCGTGTTGTAATCCAACAAAAATATGTCTAAGTTCGGACGGGTTTATCACAAATCAAAAAACTCCGATAAACTGGAGTTACAGTCGTCTCTCCGATTTTCTAACCTCGATCACACATTACACGATTTTGAAGGCAAACTAAATTCCAAGTCAGACACAAGATACAACGGGCGAAATTTTTCATTGCGTTTCCGTATAACTCAAAATGACAAGAAAGGGCTTCCAGTTCAATTTGAGGGCAGCTTTCAACTACCTTACAAATTCGGGGAAATTGCGGCTCAAGACTTTGATGGGGTTTCCTTAGCGGAAAAAGAAGACTATGAATTAGTTCAACGTTTCAACTTGTTAAGTGATAAATACACTGCTGAGGAACTTGAGCGAACCTTTGGTCAAGCTGCATTTTTGGCTTCAATTTATCCCGGGTTCAAACTAAAAAATTTAATACAGAGAAACTACAACCTGTCTTTCTTTGCTTTTGATGACTACATGGAAAAAATTGCTGTGGATTTAACTAACGACCAGTGCAACTATTTTTTCAAGTCCAGTTTTGATAAACATGATGCTGAAAATCTAGAGCCAACAATTCCAGATTTGCCTGAAGTACTTCTGAATTTTGTTAAATATATTCAGTATTGCAATGAAGAGCTGATCAACGCAGAATGTGAACCTGGCGTTGGAAAATATTTGAGAAAAGCCTGTGAAGAATATATCCAAGCCGTTTGCCTAGAAAACTGTGCGGAATGGAAGAAGAAACAAAATGAGCTACCAGACACAACTCTGGAGGAGCTACGCTATGTTGTTTCTGGAGCATGGCTTGTTTTGGAAAATTGTTTGTTTGACACAAGAATTCATATCCGAGAAGAAATCCGCAATACTTTCCTTTTCAAGTATTACGTCAAGCTTTACGCTCAGCAAGTTTGTTGGGTTAATGATATAATTTCATATCGAAAAGAGATGGAATCTGGACAAGCAGGTTATGGAAGCAACAAGGTGTCCCTGTTTCACTACAACCAAGGATTGACACTACAAGATGCAATGCAGCAAGCCCTTGAGAAAGCCAATCATAATACGACTCTCATCGTGAAAACTGGCAAGATCCTAAGTAAGTTGTATGAAAAGGATGATCATGTCCAACGCTTTGTTATGGACGTGAGGGACATTGTTTACGGGCACATTCAATGGTGCACCTACTCTGAAAGGTATCACAAGGGTTTTGTTTACGACATTATTTTTGATTTTGATGAGGAAATTTAATCATCTTTTGTTGTAATTTGTTACGTGAATATAATAACTGCATCTGAAATATAACTCGAATTAAAAAGCTGTTCTCTTAAAATTTCTCTCATAATGAATAAATAAAAATAAAAACTTAAAACCTTGCTTACTTAATTACACCGTTGCACACAAATCACTAATTCAAAGAAAAATTCATAGTATGAGACCCTGTCCCAATATAATGGACTGGAGAGGATGGGAGGCATAAAATCAGACCAAAGTTTTTCATGCAAAATATAATGCGTTGCATTGAATACTTTTTCGTTGCATTGTACTTACTTACAAAAATGTACAAAAACCAAAAGCATCGTTCATATGTGGAGTAAAGTCAAGTGTTTTAAGCATACTGGAACTCTCCTTTCTTTCTCATGAATTACAAATAAACTTTTTTGTTTCTGCACCATTTCTGTTGTTTGTGCAGATGGGTTGCATGCTAACCAAAGAGGGCAAGCAGTTTGCTCATGTAAAAGATGGTACAAGGTTGACTGATATGTATTTTCCCCCAAAAAGACCATCATCGTTCGTCCTGATTTCAGAAATTCACTGCTGATTTTTTTTGTATCAAACTCTTTTCACTTGCCATACCACTCACACGAACACAAGAAGAATCACGTTTGATAAAAATAAAAATTATTGATTTCACATCGTAACGGAAGAAACAGTGTCAAATCAGTTTTGTTTTGCAAATTACATTTTAATGGTGACAAAGATTCATTTCTGATGGATACGTATAAATACATAATATTTGTTAACTAATAATAATACTGAACCAAAATACTATGTTGTTCTAGTCTTAAAAACAAGAAAAGTTGTTCTCTGCAGGCAAAATCTTACCAAAGCTGGAGCTCTTCCCCTGTCAACCACGTTGAAGGGACCAGACCTAATTTTCAAGACTGGAAATGATCTAATATATTTCTTCATTGGTAAATTTTTAGGCAACTCCCATTTTTTCAGTGACCCTATGAACGCCTTAGAATGTAAAAGACCTCTGCTTGACACATCCAAAACAACAATACAGAAAATACCAAGGATCGCCGCTAAAAAGGCTGACGAAATTCGAAGCAGTTGTGGAAAATTCTTATCTGCTATGATTGTTGTATAAAGTCCAATAATTATTTCTGCGCTTCCAATAGTTTGAATAATTGGTAAGAGATATGGTGTTGCAAACAGATTAATGACGGATGTAAACACTTGGAATTTCCTATATTGATAAAGAAGCTGCTGTTGCTGACTACGATTTTTAGCTTCTTTGGATGCTTTTCTAATTCGTAATAAATTATCGTTCCATACCTGTATTGTAATTCCAAACATTATAGTGTGAAAATTTGAAATGAGTAATATAATCCCTAGTAATGTTGCTTCAGTTAAGTATGAAAATAATTGGAAAGAAATGTAATGACATAATTCTGGCTTCAAATATGACAAAATGTTAGATATCGGTTGCTGACAGGGATGTATAAACGCGACAAGAGAAAATACCGGGGGTAGAAATAATAACGTAGTGGCGGACAAATACGTTGAACAAAATTCAACTGATTTACTACGGAGATGGTTGTTCGAATTAGGGCCTCCTATAAATGTTAGAAAGTTTAAACATATGCTTAAAACAAATGGAAGAATAAAGCTATAAATTTTTATAAGTTTTACTTTAATCCTTACTTAAGAATGTTTTTTCCAACTGAATACAGCAACCAAGAAGCGAGGACATTTCACGATAAACCGCTAGAAAGGAAATAACCATTGGAACCCCACCAAAGTAAGATAAGACCAGAAATTGTGGTAACAAGGAAGAACGGAAGAGTATTGTTTTTAGCTAGAAATAAAGTTAAGTAGTAAATACTGCAGAAAATATAGATTAGTAATAAAATATACAAGTTAACTTTCCACTGGGGTCGTCTAACGTTGCTTTCATAAACTTCAAATCTACTTTCCTCCTCATTCCACAAATAAGGACAAATTTTTAAATGGCAAGCGTACTTGGTTAAAATTTTTAAAACGGCTTGGCTACTTTGCAATACCATTTTTGAAATTATTTTGAAAGTAAATAAATTTCTAAAATATTATTTTGACGCTTTGAAAACAAAATTAACCGAACGCAATTGATTGTCATTTCATGCAGAGTAAATGCGCGACTGATTGTGTCTGTATTTTGAATAGCAGAACGTATTTAAGAATAACATGATTCTTAATACTTAAAATAATTCCTGAAATTTAATACATGGAAAAGGAAATTATATTCTACCCACACAGGTCTTGGTTGATGTAGAAATATTAGTCATTATCATGATGAAAGACTCGTAATATAGGCATCTTATGCCATTAATAGCAGGGAGGAACATTAAGAATTGAAAAAGTGCTAATAAAAATATTTTTCCCAAACAGTTCACACACCAACGTATGTATAAAATCCAATAAATTTATATTCGTTTTGTAGCATTATTCCTTAATTTTTTTGTTGGCATATACCTTCAATTTGATTGGCTCTTTCTTAATAAACTATTCGAAGGTTTTTGGAATTCGTTGTTTTCAGTTTTTGCTACTATTGGTATTAAATTAAAGTTTAAAATTAAGGAAGGGGTAACAATTATATGGCCCGTATTTGCGATGCCTGACTGATTGCTAACTTGGCTCAAAGTTTTTAATTGCTTCCACAGTATACTTATAAGATATATATTTGGTTGATTACGCAAATCTTCTTCGAAAATACTGATACAAAAGGCGGTACGCAAACACGAAGTTTCAGAGCTTAATTAAATATTGTAGCCCATATTATCGCAAATAATTCTACTAATTCTGCTCTACAAAAATAACCTCAATCGAATTTAAAGGTTGGTAGTGTTTGCAAATATTCCTATCCGTTCAGGATGGTGTTACAAATCAGTCTCGATGTTTTGAAGATTCTGCTCAAAGTTGGAAATAAATTGAGGATTCTACCACATTATTGGAATGAGGAACAAACCAAAATCATGCTTTATACAAATAAAGTTTGGCTGTACCAATGGCAGCTGGGAATGAGCGTATTATTTCTAGTCTACTTGTCAACTAGTCTTCGATTTCTTAACGTTATTTTGAACGGAGACGAATCTCTCCCTATTCTTCTCATAGACGCCATTTCTACAGCTCCCCATTCTTCCGGAATTTTGTTTGTTCTCGCAAATTTGACAAAGGATTCTGTAGCTTGTCAACTTTATAGTTGCACACAAAGCTTCGACCAATATATGAGAAAAATTGGTAATATATAACTCTAAAATCAGTACATGTTTTTATAAACATTATTAATGTGATCTTTATTCCAAATTTTATAACTTTAAATTTCAGGACTCGTAACTAAACGGCACACCACCTTAGAAATATGTTGTACTGTAACATCTCTAGCTTGTGCAATTATTGTACCACCAGTATTTGCTTTTGTGACCTTTTTCTTCCCATGTCGTCAATTGTTATCTAGTTTTGTTGGATATTTCTATCCAAAATCTTGCTCCAGTATGAAGTTTCAGTTGGTATCTTACTTATCTCAGTATTTCCTTAAGGAAGTAATCGCAATTGGTTGGGGATTTCAAAGCATATTGCTTGGCATTTCCATTCAAGTTTGGAATGGGAGTCTTGAGGCTCTGAGAAATGCTTCCAGAAATTTTTCAAGGAAAGATTGTCCACAAGCTCATCAATGGAAACTTCTTTTAGTTTATCGGAAATGTCAGATATTTACGACGATTCTTAATGAATATTCCCAAAGTTATTTACTTCCTGCTATTCAAATGCTTGGATCATCTTTGATTATTGCGTGCTTGTTCACAACTATCATGTCAGATGATAGCTTTCCGGGATTACTTTATGTATTCTCAGTAGCTCTAATGCTCAACGTGCTTTGTTTTTGCTTTGTGGTCCTGGATGTGGCTAGCAGGGGATTGTTGTATTCCCAAGAATTTATTGCGTCTCTTGGGAAATGGCCGTTACATAGGAATGGAGTGTATAGAAGATACATGAGATCACTTCCATCGTTGAAAATATATACTGGTCCCTTTAACATTGTGGACAGGGTTCGAGCTCCAGCTCTGTTAAAATTTTGTTTACAAAGGACAACTTTTTTTGTTTTTAAATCAAGAGCAACATAAAATTATCCAGAACATAGTATTTACGTATGTACATAACAAGTTAATAATTTAGTCAATTTAAAATGATATTTAATGCTTTATAAGTTATGGGCTTACAGAACAAAAATAGGCTAATTCCAATAAATAATAACAATATGGCGTAGCAGAAGAACATGCGATTGGCGGATCTCATTTTGATGATTATTTCAAATATTTTAAGTATTAAATTAATATTAGGAAGAGTTTGTCGTCATCATGTTTGCAAAATCAAGATCAGTTTTCTAACATCCTGGTGTCGAAAGTCGAAGACACTCCTCATATTCCACGCCCTTTCCATGTGTGTGAATAATTGTTTCTCCGAAATTATCTCACATACAACGATTGTTCGAATTTCCCGGTAGTGAATGATGCGAAATTAAAAATATGGAAAGCATTTGATTGTTTTTCGTTCTTTTATTTATTGTTAAAAGACATCAACACTACTCTGGTGAAAGTAAAGGAGCAGTATACTTGCCCATATGTCTCCTTGGGCTCGAATTTGAATTTAATTTCCTTGTTCTATATATCCCTTCCGAGTAATTAATTATTGTTTTCATATATTACGAGCCAGGTCAGATATTTGTCTTTGTTTTTCATGCTAAATTTTGCCTACGAAGCACAAACAGTTATACATGACAGGGCATTGTTTTCGGATGTTGTTGTAACCAAAATTTTAGAAAATACTTTTATCACGATAGCAATTTAAAAAAATGGTACTACAGAGAAGCCTAGCCAACTTAAAAATCCTAACTAAGTACGGGTGTCTTTTGAAAATTTGCCCATATTTTTGGAATGATGAAGAAAGCAGGTTTGAAATTTCGAGAAATAACATTGGACGACCTCAGTGGAAAGTTAACTTGTATATTTTATTGCTAACCTGCACATTATGCAGCATTTACTACCTATCTTTATTTTCAACTAAAGGCAAACCTCTTCCGTTACTCCTTGTTACAACAATTTCTGCTGTTATACACTTTGCTGGAGTTCCAATGGTTATTTCTTTCCTAGCCGTTTATCGTGAAATGTCCTCACTTCTTGGCTTTTGTATTCAGTTGGACAAAACAGTTTCAAGTAAAGACCAAAGTAAAAATTTATTAAAATTTATAGCTTTATTCTGCCAAATGTTTCAGGAAACGTTTAAACTTTTTAACATTTACAGGAAGCCCCAATTCGGAAAATCACCTCAGTAGTAAATCAATAGAATTTTGCTCCACATATTTGAGCGCCGCTGCATTAGTATTTACACCGCCAATGTTTTCTCTTGTTGCTGTTCTACACCCTTGTCAACAACCGATATCGAGCATCGTAGCATATTTCAAACCAGACTTATGTCGGTGCATTTCTTTTCAAATTTTTTCATACTTGGTAGAAGCAACATTGCTGGCGATTATAATACTCATTGCAAATTTTCATTGTGTAATATTTGGAATCACAATTCAAGTATGGAACGATAATTTATTACGAATTAAAAAAGCATCCAAGCAAGCTAAAGGTCGTAGTCAGCAACAACAGCTTCTTTATCAATATAGGAAATTCCAAGTTTTTACATCCGTCATCAACATGTTTGCAACACCATATCTCTTACCGGTTATTCAAAGTAGTGGGAGCGCAGAAATAATTATGGGACTTTATACAACAATCATAGCAGATAAGAATTTTCCACAACTGCTACGAATTTCGTCAACCGTAGTAGCGGTATTCCTTGGTATTTTCTGTATTATTGTTTTGGATGTGTCAAGCAGAGGTCTTTTACATTCAAAGGCGTTCGTAGGGTCACTGAAGAAATGGGAGTTGCATAAAAATTTCGTAATGAAGAAATATATAAGGTCATTTCCTGTCTTGAAAATTAGATCTGGTCCTTTCAACGTGGTTGATAGGGGAAGAGCTCCAGCGTTAGTAAGATTTTGCCTACAGAGAACAACGTTTCTTGTGTTTAAGACTAGAACCGCATAATAATTTGATAAGATTCAACTCAAGTAGTATTTATACATGCACAAGCAGTCATTTTAGTAATTCAATTTGCATTTATTGATTTGTAATAGGATTACATAATTCGTCGTTTAGGATAGAGTGTTAAGGATTTGCTATATTTAGATGGAATGTAGTTTTAACTTTTTAAATGCTTTAATTAGTGATTTATGTAACATTACTTAGTTTCTAAATCATTATTATACAGTGTCCACTTAAAATGTATTGTTAAGTAAATAGATTTAATAATGTGCATTCGTAACTGGTATGCTTCTCTGCTGAAAAGTTTTAATTAATTTGTTCGAACTAATTTACTGTACTAAAATCTACATTTCATTTATTTTAATTCTAAGTACTAACGGTTAAAGCAAAACTAAAATATTAATAAAGCAAATATTATTATTTATTAGTGGAGTAGAAGTAAATCAACTGTTCTTCTAATGCTAAAGTCCTCCAGATTCAAAGATGTGTCCCGTTCAATAAAATTCATGGCCCCAATTTTGACCTTGATTTCCGGAAACGACTTTACCCACCTTCGAAATAATGCACTTTGCATTATTCGCTTTTGTTGCTTTGTCATTTCAAGTGCCCGTTCTGACCAAACGTTTGGTTCCGACCCTAGTCCAAAAATTATCAAAATTGCCCAGATGGAATCCGAAAGAAGCGAAACAAACAAAATCATTGCAAAAGCCGGAATTGTTGAGGATCCTGAAGTCAAAGTCATGCTACGAATTGCTATGTAGGACATCAAAATTTGGCAGAAACAAATGCACGTCATTAAATACATAATTACATGACAATTGAATATGTTGTAGCGACTAGCAAGAATTTGAATCTGCCGATACAGCATCATTATTTTGGTTATCTTGATATTTTGTTGACTTGTTGTATCATTGGTAAGCCGTGTGAGCTTCGCAAATAACATGATATTTGCACGTAACCACATTGCCCCTAAAAGAATCTGTGAAGTCATACAACATGCTGTGATCACTGTGGTGTAGAACGTGAGAAAATTGAAGATTCCAACAAGTGTTAGCCAACCAAGGATCCAGGCTTTTGTCCAGAAGCCGTCACCAAAAGATTCTCTATAGTTGCATATGGAGCTTGGAGTAAGAAATGAAAAGAAGGAGAAATGGCATGGGAGCAGGATTGAGCAGATGGACCACAAAAGGGAAATCAGAGGAACTGGTTTCAAAATGAGATTGCAACTTAATATAGCGTTCTTCAGTTTCCGATCTTTATCATACGTGACACCATCTTGAATTGTGAGGGAAAATAATTTTGGCATTAAAAAATTACAAAAATTATATGTGCTATGTAAAAATTATTACCTTTCACCATTCTTCTTTCCAAATTTACGAAATTATTGAACATGCCAATGATTTTCGGATACTCAGTTCCAACATTCCAGTTGGAGTAGGCCATTAGGAACAAACATGTAAGCCAGTATATTTGAATACATTTCGCTATGACGTCTTCAACAGGTTTTCCAAACAGAAGATTCAATGAACTGGTCAATGCTAGTGATCCCAAATAGATGGATGAAGTTATCATTTCTTCCCTTGTTCAGTTCTAATTGAATAGTTTTCTTATTGTAAGCAATTGGGAAGCCTGGAAAAATAGAAGCTAACTTCATAGCGTTTCCAGACGCTTCCAGAATTCCCTTAGAAATCATTGTTGCTGGTTTCAGTATGTTAGTAAGACTGACAAAATTCAAGAACTGGAGGAAAATTGACGAGATGAGATAAATAAATAGATTGTATTCAAGTTTTAGTTAAAGGCAACCGATTTTATTGCTTCCGTCTTCAATAAAAGCCTACCAAACAATGTTAATAATGGGTTTGGTGAACACAAAATAAGGTTATTAATTAAAGTTGGGTCCCTATAAAGTATTTAATTTCTCTTATATGGAATAAGCATCTACCAAACAAATTTAACCTAAATTCCAACAAATAACAGTAAAATGGTGGAATGCAAAACAACATGAATTTAATATAAATTTGATCCCAAATATTAAAATTGTTTAATTAATTTATGGGCCAGGTGTTCTGTCAAGATATTTCCAAGATATATTACATATGTTTGTCAACGTTGAATTATGACAAAAAAACACTCATCAATATCATTTAACTGTCCCTTTCGTGTAAATATGTTTTGCCTCGGGATTAATTATGCAAAGTAGTGCTTCGAGATATTGAAAATGGCTAGATTAAAATTACATTTTCAACATTGTTGAAAAGCCCTGAAATACTATTTACCTAACAAAATCGCAAACATTGAATTAAAATGTTTTCATCACAAATATTATTTAAAGCATATAGCGGAAATTTTCTGTATTATCAATATGAATTTATAATGTGTTTAAACATTTTATTTCCAATTCAAAAAGTAAATTTTTCCACTTGGAAGCAGAAAGAAGCACATCATTGCATGACTTTTGCTACAGGTAAAATATTGAATTTATATCTAGGCATTCTAAATTTTATATACATCTACAGTTTCAATTTTTTCTTGAAGCTGATCACTATTAAAATCCCGGACGGAAGATAAGCGAGTGTAAATTCCTCTCCGTAGTATCAAAATTCGGATAAAACTGGTGACAAGAAATGACGTCCAGTTCCCAACAAGTAAAAAGTCGACAACTTCGTTTACCAATGTGAATGTAATGGAGCAAACTCTTGAGAAATGTACCGTGCCTTTCCCAGCCTTCTCTAAATTTGGAAGCCCCTAAAAATTGAATGAACATGAATTAAAATGACCTTGAAAATAAATATAAAGTCTCATAATATGTCTAACGCACCGGTGTACAATGTGTGACAACCACATCGGCAAACAACGTCACCCAAACCCAAGCGCTGTAGAGGGACGCCAGCGTCCAAGCAAGGGAGAATCTCAAATCGCCCAAGGTCAAAAATAGCCCTTCCTCGTCATTATTCTTTCCAACACGACGACGACTTAACAGTGGAATGAAGGAGTTAACAATGTGTACAATAATTAGAAAGATCCTCGTCTTTCTCCTGAGTATAATGATTTGATGATGATAATTGTTCACATTTTGAACCACTTTTACTTTCCTCAGAACCACTTTAAAAATGAATAGATTGCAAATATCATGGGCGAGAGTGTTCACTCTGGCTCCAAAAATATAAAGAATTGTATGCATAAAGGTTATGGTGAGAAGGGCTAAAATAATATTTTTAAAGAGCGACATTGCTCCACAAACAACAGATACAACATGCTGCTTTCTTCCTCTCAGCAGCTGAGAGGGCATATACACTTCATGGAAATATCGACGTTTTTGTGGATCATCGAGAAAGGTAGAGAAAGCTGGGCAGTAGGAATAAATATGCTAAGCGAAAGTTCCATGAAGTTTTTATAGAATACAGATGCTATGCAATGCAGACTACGTTTGACGTTATGCAGGACATGATTTATTTTACAAGTAAATAAATTATAAATTACTATGCATTAATGACAAATTATCTTTTCATGTCAGTATTATTTAAGGGACAAAATCATAAACTTCTTCGCCCGGACCACAACCACATCCTCCCCCAACAGATCTGGAACCTTCTTTGTCCCCCGTGAAAAAGAGGTAGTATAACAAGTAGGTGAGTCCCAGCACGCAATATAAAAGGAGGAGATCCTTCAGCCAGTCTAAATCTCTCTTGAGGTTAGTTGCCGAGTCATCCAATTCCACGGGATTTTCTACAGGCACCATCGCAGGTCGACTGTCTTCACTGACCACGTCCCTTAAATGAAGATTGTGAAGACTGGGCCTGGTTGTTCTTCCGGATTGAGGATCATACACACCTCCACCTACTGGTCTAGCTGGACTAGCTCCAACGAGAGTACGACCTTGCATCCCACCACCAGGACCACTTCGGGAACGTCCTTGAAAAACGGATGAAGGCTGGGTCGCCGAAGATCTGTTCCCAAAGGAAGAGTTGCGACCGGCCAACTCTTCCATTTCTGAAGCCGCTCTTTTTCCGAAGGAAGAGTTGCGACCGGCCAACTCTTCCATTTCTGAAGCCGCTCTGTTTCCGAAGGAAACACTGCGTCCAGCTCCACCCATCTCATTCTCCTCTTCACCTGGATAGTTTCCACCTCCTGATTGAGAGCCATAGCTACTTCCAACACCACCTCCTGATTGAGAGCCATAGCCACCTCCACCACCACCTCCTGATTGAGAGCCACTTCCACCACCACCTCCTCCTACCCCACCTGTTGAACGAGATCCAAAGCGATTTGATTCTCTTCCACCTCCGTAAGGAGACTCGTAGCCACTCCCTCCAGCAACAGAGGCGTAGCCACTTCGACCAGGAATTTGTCCTTCGGATCTCGCTCCCTGACTAAAACCCCCAACACCACTTGCTCCACGGGATTGTGATTGTAGGCGATCGATTTGATCCATCATCTGCTTTTCTGATTCCTCAATACCAAACATTCCACCTCCATAACTTCCACCACCACCACCTCCAATCTCCTCATTTCCTACACCTCCTCCGAAATCCATATAAAAAGATTGGCCGGTAATAGCATTTCCTCTACAACAAAATATAAACATTCATGTCTGCTCACTTTTAATTAAGATTATTAATAATATTGCTATCGCTATTCAACGCCAAGCATAACGTACGTCATCCGAATATTGTGGAGAATGCGCAACTGATGACAATGTGTTCGTCTGGCTCGGGCGAGAGCACCCGCGTCGTCAGCCACCACACTATCCGCTCCCGTAATAACCATGGCTGGTGCTTATCTTCAAAGTTCAATTGATAACCCTGAGAATGATAATGCTAATAATATTTAATATTGATCTGCTTAATAAATAGTCTGTTTGTATGAAAAGTATGAAGCAAAATGAAAATATATGTGAGAAAATGCTAATGACATTTTTCATGTTCATCAAAATCATCAAAATAATATATTCATTTCATTTCACATTTTACTTTCTCCTTAAAATCCAATGCAAAAATGTTGTCACGGAAAACACATAAATGAATACTAAAAAAGCTGTCATGCTATAAAATATGGCTAAGCGCAGGCTATACATGAAAACCGGCGTAGGGAAACATAATCAATAGTTTTTGCTATTCAACTGTTAAATGAAAAGTGCATAGCCGAGCTGAGCTTCCCGTCTCTTTGCTTTAGCTGCATCCTTGAGAGTATGCTTTACATTGCCTTGCCTTTTTCCCTACTTTGTTGCTTTACAAGCTAGCTTTTACAATGTGCGTGTATAACATGTAGAGAGCCAAAGTCATCAAGTAATCTCAAAGCTAGAGAGAATGCGCTGGATTCAAACAGCCCTTTTTTTCTCTCCAGCACCAAAACACTTTTGTCAAAGCACTCAAATAAAACACTAAATTTCTGGGTGTTTTTAACTCCAAAATTAATTAATCAAATTGGAGGAAAGTTGGAGGGGTTGTGAGGTGATTGGTGTTGTTATAAATTAAGGGGATTTGTATTCCAAGTGGAGTTTTAATTAGAAAGTTTTTGGTTGAACGCTGCTGAGCAAGAAATTAATTTATATATTATTTACTGACTGGTCTGGTTTGTGATTGTTTTTGTCTGTGGAAATTTAAATTTTACCGACGCTGTGACTACTTATTGTGATTAAGTGATCATTTATTTTCAACTGTTTGTGATTATTAGTGACTAGTTAAAGTAGTTAGAACAGAATGTCTGGCAGTGTGGGGAACACGGCAGCTACGCCCACCCAAGTTTCTAATTATGGGGACGATGATCGATTGGAACGCTGGTTGGGTTTGGTATTGCAAATTATTTTAATTGAGTTGGTTCTTGAATGAATGAATTTTATGATTAGAAGGAATCGAAAGGAGGATGGTGTGTATTTATTGAGTGACTTGACTTTTTCAAGTAATTCCTTTATCTTTACATTTTACAGCATCGTAGATTTGTCAGTGAAGCCCAAGAGAAGGAGCCGGATGTGGTCTTCATTGGGGACTCAATCATCGCTTATTTAGAATATCATGAAATGTGGGATCGCCTCTTTGTTCCGATGCATGCCCTTAATTTTGGCGTTGGAGCGGAGCGCACTGAAAATGTGCTTTGGAGGGTCACAAACGGAGAAATGGACCAAATGAACCTCAAGGTAGTTTTTAAAATCTGGTCTGGTTCTTAGGGTACCACTCTTAGAATTATTGTTGTGATGATGATGATGATAATGATCACCATTCTTATTTTTGAAGGCGGTGGTCCTCCTAGTTGGCACCAACAACCATGGGTGCAACCCAGATCAAATTTCCGATGGAATAGTTGCAATTGTGGATGCAATCAACGAGCGACAAAAAAGTGCGAGTGTGATTGTGCTTGTAAGTATTTACAGTTATCAATATTTTAACCCGAACCTTGCAATTGTAACCTAAACCGAACCAGTCGGTGTAGACCCAAACGTTACCCACGGAACAGTTGCAGCTAGGTAGGTTAAATCAACTTCCTGGTAGTATTAAACTGCTGCCTTTAACATTGAGGATTAGAAAGGCAGCAGAATAATGCTACCAGGCAGAAAACAGAGGTTACCATTAGAAAGAGCGTACCTTAATTGACCAGGAGGCATTTAACTCGACCTTCTTCGACCAAATATACACGATTTATTGAGAAAATTAGTTCGCTATCTAAAAACATTACAGGGTGCCAGGAAAGGTTTCAGAATTTTTAAGTAGTGCGTGGTTGCAATATAAATATTTTGCAGTGCAGTTTTATGTTTTAAATGACATTCAGTTAGACTTGTGTTTCATTTTGATTGATTTACCGACTAACTGCTTACTGTCTCGTGTTTAAAAAAACATCTATAGAAGACATAAGAATTTACTTTCTCCTCTGACACACCACATCATGCATGATGACATACTCATCATTCATGTTTTTTGCTTTCTAACTTGATTGACACCTAATGCAATTCAAGGACCACCTAAAAATTTACGTACAATATTTGACGCTACATACATCTACTACTGACTACAATTAACAATAAGCTGCGATCCAATTAAATTTTTATTCGAAAACACAATTTTATGAAACGAATGTATGTAATAATACGTTACAATAACCCTGAAAACTACGTGATATGATTTTTCTGATACGTTATCTGGCACTCAAGGTAGCAGAATATTGCTACCTTCCAAAGCAGTTGAATTCTGCTACCAGCTGGCAGTTGATTTGACCTACCTAGCTGCAACTGCCGAATACCCAACTTAAATTAAATTGTAACGTGTATTTATATAGCGGGTTTCATGTATTACTGGTGGTAACTTATGGCTTTGGGGGACATGTTTACATTGTGGGTAATGTCTACTGTCTAAGTCGGTAACGTAGGACTTCAGTGGGTGACGAAGCGCTTCGGTTGATGGTGTTGGTATGTTGGGGGTTTGCAATTCATGAATTTGTGTAGTGTGAATAATAATGTTTGTAATTTATTTCCAGACCTTACTGCCACGAGGAGAGAAACCAAATCATATCCGTGAGCGTAATGCCCAAGTCAATGAGCTTCTTTCCAAGAAGCTCGTCTCCAAGCCACAAACTCAGCTATTGAGAATTGACCCCGGTTTTGTGCAGCCTGATGGTAGTATAAAACTAAAATATTTATTTTATTGTCATTATCTCCTTCAAAACCAAGATGTTTATGAACTTTTTTTAAATTTTATAGGTACCATCTCTCATCATGACATGTGGGACTACCTCCATCTCACCAAGTCAGGGTACACCCGAGCCTTTGAGCCGGTTCATGAGCTCCTACTCCAAATCCTTGACGAGGAGGACGAGAAAATCAAAAGGAATGCAAATCTGGAGGAATTGGCAATTGCCGAGGAAGGCAATTGATGATGTTGTTAATTCGAGGGTGTAAAAAAGTAACCCAGGCTAGTTTTTCGTTTTTGCACTAAAATTATATTATATACCTTGTAAGGCAGCTGGCACTGGCAGGCAGGCAGTGATATATTTACATACTTAAAAGCTAACCAATAATTATAATTAAGATGAGGATGAAGATGAAATATCAGATGAAAATGATACTACTGCACAATTTTTTGTATATTTGCCTTCAGATCAAAATGCAACTGAATGTATTGTATGTACTTCAGGCATAATTTAATGCTGTGTGAAAATCTTTGTAATTTTTTATAGATGTAGGGAGAATCATAGGCTTAGGATAGGAAAAAGGGCCAAGTATTATCACACAACAGTATCAAATCATTGTGATTCTTGTTCTTTGCGTGCTTTAGGCGTGCTGAATTGACTGTTGACATGTTGACTGCTTCCAAAAGCAAATTCTTGTGTGCTGTTGCGTGACTATTTAATTAATTACTTTTCGTATTCATGTATTTTCGTTTCTTGACTGAGTTTAGATGACAAAAAAATAGGGGAAATAGAAGGATAATAGGATTTTGTGCCTTTTGTGCAGTTTATTTGCGGGTTTTTCGTCTGCGCCAAGATGCGTGGCAAAATTGTTGAAAAATGAGTGGTGATTAGACTACGAGCTACGCATAAAATTAATCATGAATTATTGCTATGAATTATATGAATATTTATATTCATTTCAGGGATATTGTGTTGTGAATTGTGATTGATTGATATTATTGTTAATAGTCATAGTTAGGCTTTGTTTGCAATCTCCTTTCCAAATCATGATGATGATGATATGTTATAATTGATTGAGTTTTGTATTTTTTGTATGCCTGTTAAATTGAGTTCAATTTTTGGTTATATACCGTTCGAGCACAGGAACATATTATGATATTCATTGTATGTACGTGTTTGCTTTTGCTGTTAGTTCATATTTCATTGTTACAAACAAGTAGTAGACGGTTTAGTAAATAATTATGGAAGGATAAGTTTTGTGTGCTACAAAATGCTTTGGAACTGGAATAAAAGAGTTGTGAATTTAGTCAAGTCAAATGATCCAAATTGTATCTATTCTGCTATTGTTCGATGTTTGTGCGTGCATCTATTTGGTATTAATTGGGTGTATAGGGCACAGGGCAGTATTGGCAAAGATATATGAAATGTACGTTTGTATTTTATGTAAAAACAAGTAGCAAAATGTAAACGAGGGATTTTTTATACTTTACACTCACAAAAGCCGAGGTCGCCGAGGTGGAATTATGTAACGAATTATTTGAGAATCACTTATATTTAATCAGTTTGTCCTCTCTTTCACTTTATTCTGTATTTTCCAGATACAATCAATGAGTCAGGTAGGAAGTAGGAAACGTGACTTCATGATGTAATTCAAAAAACACTATCACATCACGTGACTCAATCGTGTGATCTGTAATGCAATTTGATTGTTGTATATTATTTAACATGTTGATATTTTCCATAGAAAAAATAAGTTTCGTTTAATTTTATATTAACCCTTTACTTGTGCCGTGTCTTCCCTATATTTGCCAATTTTACCAACTGCCATAATCGCTGGTTAGTCTTTTAGTTCATGTTAAATAGAATTACATTTGTGCATCCGGAAATTATTCCAACGAAAAACATTTTTTTAAGCGTGACTATTACTAGTAATCGGTAAAATTGATGATTTTATGTAAGTTAGCTGCAACGTAAAAGAATGATGTGGATATTCATTTCCTGTTGTTGCGTGTGAAGCGTCAAGTTGCAGCCAAAAACTTTGTTTTTCCTCTTAATGATTTACTTTTTCTTTTGTCAGACGCATTCATCGATGCGATCCTTGTATCTATGTAATTCTAAGTATTTGTCATTCATGTTGATCATGCTCGTAGGTCGGGATTTATATTTAAATGAAATCAACATGATTTTAAATATTATGACGCTAGCATTTCATCCCAAAATGATATATAATGCTGAGTTAAAATCATTTAAGTTATTATTCGTTTATTTGGTGGAGCTAAGTTTTATCTATTCTGGAACCGTGTAACTGACGATTTAAATCTCTCTTCAAACTTCAAAATGTTGAAATCACAAAGTTGGATCCTCTTTGCAATCTCTTGTTACGGACAGCAAGCCAGTGGACAATTTTGTGACTCAGCCTGCCTCTCGGAAGTCGCCGGTGCTAAATCCTATGCAGGTAATTACAAATAGATAATACATTAACCAAACAATTATATCTAAATGATTATTTGAATTTGAATCTATTTAATTTAAATACTTCATTTGTAGCTTCCCTGCATGAAAGCACCAATCAAGACGTTGAGCGACTCCTCCAAAGAATTGTAGATTCGGAAAGAAAGCTGAAATCCTATGAAACTATTCTGGATCGTGTGGTCCTCCTGGAATTTGCCTTGCTCAACAACATCAGCAGGCTAGAAAAGCGGATTGGGGATGATGTTAACTATGTCCTTACCGAGATTGAGAAGGTGCGTGTGCGGGTTGAAGTTTGGGACGGGAACCATAACCATAACCAGAACCATCAACCAACGGACAACCGATATGTTGAAGATTTACGCTACCAAGTCTCAAACATGGATAAGAATTTGAGGGGAAATGTAACCCAGCTCTCCAATCAAGTCAGGAATGAGATCGTTGGGTTGAGCTCTGTTCTCACTGACAACATTGGGCGTGTGAATAGAGACGTCAATTCGAGAATTGATAAGGTTATAGCATCAATACCTAACAGAGGCGTGGGTAATGGTAATGGAGGTGGGAATGGTAATGGCAATGGTGGAGGAAATAGGAAAGCAATGGATGTGTACTACAATTTGACGAGGAGAATTGACAACCTGGAATCCGGCAAGATTTATACTTTATCGGCAGATAACGATATTTGGAGGCTCAACTTCAAGATTGTTAATGCCACGTTTGCGAGCCTCAAGAAAAATAATTATTTGAATGGTGGATAGAATTAATATGAACATGCAGATGGTGGGTAAGATACGATAAAATCAAATTCCTTTCTATATCAAGCATGTTTATATTGAGAAATAAATTATGATTTTACAGCATCAACAATACTCATTGTATTGATTTTTTTGTCATAATACTCATGGTTCCAAAATAATGGGCGGTAGGCATGTATTTAGTATATTTTACTCAAGCAAGTTAGACCTAGGATCTTCAAAGAATTATATCATTCGGTCATTGGTTGAAAGAAAACTCACCAATCTCCTTCATTGACAAAAGTTTACATTTACACTTCTGATTCACTTGCTTGTAGCAGCAGAGCAGCACTATTTAGTCCACTTCCAGGAGTGACCAGCTTTCTTGCCAATTGAAGATGAAGAGCTCAAAAAGCGACTGCCAACTACGATTTCATTATTGTCGGTGAGTTTAGATTTTTCAGCATTTTTTATGATTCACGGGAATTTCAATGAATTGTTTTTGTTTTCAATTTATTTCAGGACCTTACTGGTACTATAGAAGGGACCAACCCATATCCGTGTGATGATGGAAATGCGCCAAGTCAACCAGTTTCTCTCTAAACCTCAACTCAGTTATTGAACATTCATCCCCGTTTAGTTCAGCCTGATGGTGCGTAGTTAAACATTCTAAAAATGATGATTATGTATGATAAATCTAGTTTTAAGTTAACATTTGCATTCCGTTTAGATCCCATTTTATACCCGTCGGCGGGCGACCGACCTACTCCCTTGTGAGTTCCGAGCTCCTCCACCGAATCCTTGACATTCAAGGAGGGGGATGACCGGTGACTAAATCAAGGGGAATGCTGATCTGGGGGAATTTGCAATCGTCAAGGATACGTTAAAAAGTAATCAACTATCAAATCAAGGCTAGTTTTTTGTTTTGTAGTAAAATTGTAACTTGTAGGCGTGTAGGAGGCAGCAGTGTTGTATGTATTTATGTAATTAAATGTCAATTATCGAATTAGGATGGGAATGATGATGTTAGAAAATTGGTTTGGATTATTGTCCACCGAGGAATCCAATTATTGCGAGTACTAAGTTGTTGAGTGCTTAATGAAACAGATGACTCAAAGTAAAACTACAAAGCATTGCTACCGTAACTGTTTACCTACGCTATTTAAGTAATGTTCAAATGTTTCGTATGCCTGAGATTTTTGAAAAACGACTGGAATAATTGCTATGAATATTTTAATTCAGTTCAAGGAGATTTTTTTTGTAATTATCCATTATACAAATAGTTGTAGATATTCACAATCAAGGTTTATTGTACACAATCGCTTTATGATTTGAGTTTTGTACTCTTATAATCTCAAGTTTTCTGTAACACACGTGCGTAGGTGCGTGTGGCGTTGAGAGCTTTGAGTGCTGCAAAATGCTTTTGAACTGTGGATTACAATTGGTGTTTTGAAAAACATATTATTGTGCGTGGGTGGTGTGCGTAGTAAAGCACACGCACTTTAGTAGGGCAAGGTTGTTGTTGTATAATGGTGTGTAGTAAACGATATGTAAAGAAAAAAAATTACAGTTCAAAAAGTTCAAAATTATGTTATATCAGGCAGGGATGTAGTTAGAAATACATGGATAAGGAATGATACGAATAGTAAAAATGTTTGAGAATTATTCTTTGTTTGGTTTTCCCTTCCCACCTAGCTCAATCGTATTTTTTTATGGATTAATTCAATTTTTAGATAAGGAATTATGACATATCGTGATGTGATAGAGTGAATGGATTATGAGCATGAAATAATGTAATTGCAATTCAAAGCTTACAAAAACTTAAAAATACAACATATTTTTGTTTGGTTAGACACGTTAGAGAGCCAAAACAGTTTATATTTTGTTTCTTATAAAGTCAAGTCGCCACCTTCCATAGAATGTAAGATAAACGGTGACTGTAGTTTAGTATTTATAATTTATTGATCTGTAAAGAATTTATTTTATTGAATTTCCTGGTGTTGCGTGTGAAGCGCAAGCAAGCTTTACAATCGGCACAAAAGGGTATGATGAATGAACACTTCCCCTTTTGTGATGGTCCGCCCGATCTATTGTTCAACACTAATTTTATTGATTTGGTCCTCTGTGAATGTCAATGATGAAATCAACAATGATTCATTTTATTGCATGACATTGACATTCCGTGCCAAAATGTTATAAAATTGAGTTTAAAGTCGTAATTTCTTGTTCGTTTCTAGGAAGGGGGATATCGGAGAGGACAGGATTTAATGCACTCTGGAGCAACCCGAACGATTTAATTCTCTCTTTAAAATGTGGAAACTATTGAGTTGGATCTTAATTGCGAGCTCTCCCCATCTTCAATTTAGCTACGGACAATTTTGTGATCCAGCATGCCTCACAGAAATCGATGGAGCAAAAAATTACGCAGGTACAGTAACTCCAACATCCAACGTAATTAATAAACTTTTTTTTACTAAAAAGGTATACAAAAATCATTTTTCCGTATGCATTTTGCAGCTGCACTTACTGACGTCACAAACGTAGAAATGGGACAACTCCTTCAGCGAATAGTTGACCTGGAGACAAAGCAAAAGTCCGTCGATTCCGTTCTGGACCGCTTAATCCTATTGGAATTCGACTTGGCCAACAACATCACAAAACTAGATAAACGGATTACTGACGAAGTAAATTACATCCTTTCCGAAATTGATAGGGTGCGTGGGAGAGTAGACGTGCTGGAGAGTAATGAGCTTGCAGACGACCTATTTGTTGGGGACTTGAGCTTCCAAGTATCCAACTTGGATAAAAACTTGAGAGGGAATGTGACCCAACTTTCAAACCAAATCAGTAATGAGATCTTTGGATTAAATGTGGCACTCTCCGACTCCATTTCTGCTGTGAATAGAGACCTCAATTCAAGAATTGATAAGGTGGCAGCATCAATCCCATCATCAGGAGGTGGGGGAGGAACAACTCCCGCCCCCGTTGGCAGCTCAACGGAAGTATTCTTCAATTTGACGAGGAGAATTGACAACCTGGAATTTGGCAAGATTTCGAATTTGTCAGCAGATAATAATATTTGGAGACAAAACTTCAGGATTGTTAATGCCACCTTTGAGAAGCTCAAGAAAAATAATGTTTTGACTGGAAGATAATATGTGAGTGTGAGAATGGAGAGAGGTTCGTGGGATGAATATATTTTTAATTCATATTTATTTTATGCATTTCAATTTATATTAGAAATAAAATAATAATGTTCCACGGAAAACTCGGGATGATTTTTTATCACTTTATTTATTTTTATTCAGGGTCCAAATTAAAATCATCAATGACATAAATATTATAATATAATATATTTATTTTAGTGGAATGCAAGTTAGAAGTTATCTAGGAATATAGCGTCCACATGTTGGAGGGTATCTAGCTGGTCCAGCCATACCTCTAGAGAGGTCCATAGGTGCAACTTGAGAAGTCGCATGGCTTTGTTCCGCTTGTTGGTTGAAGTTTTGTAGAGGAGGTGCAGGTCTTGCTCTTGCCTGTTGGGCTACTGGTTCTGGTGGATACGCCACGTTTCCCATGTACTGATTATTAGCAACTCCAGCATAATTGTATCCATTGCCATCACGACCTCCAAAAATTGGTTGGGGTTGTTGTTGTTGCTGCTGCTGCTGAGTCCAAAATAATCCTTGAATCACACCACCTTCTCCTCCTCTCACTGCCATTGGAACTACGGCGTGTTGACGTGAGTGATGACAATCGTGATAATGAAAGGAAGTTTGGACGTTGTTGATATAGGGTGGTGGTGAAGGCCGTTTGAAAATTGGGTGGTGATGATCGGCCTCGACCATTACACCTCCTCTGGGTTGCTGCAGATACTGCTGCTGAGCTGCAAATATTTGTGCGGAACACTGTTGCTGTTGCTGTTGCTGTTGCTGTTGCTGCTGAGCCAACGTATACCCAAAATTTGGCACCGGAACTTGAAAATGCGCACCCATATTGTTCACAGGAACGTTTTGTTGAGCCGCATTTTTTGGAGTTAAAGTCCTCCGTGGTGGATCTGGTGATGACGTGGCAGACCTATAAGGCAATATAACAAGAGACCCACTGAATAAGACATTCATACAACTTTCGATTATACCACTCGACTTTTGAGCCAAGTCGGTCAAAACATATGCACGTGTGGAAAAAGGTCAGTGAGATAAGGTATTGAAAAGTGTTTAAAAAATGGAGATGCCTACCTGTACTGCATATTTCTTATGCTGTTGGCTTGAGGCAAATCATCCATGGTTTGATTTTCATTGCCAGGTCGAGGCTGCTGTCCACTCGTTCCACCTCCTTGAGCAAGCTGTGGTCCAGTTGAAGTTGAAGGCCATTGACGACGAGGTTGGGGTGGCTGATAAATGGAGCTTGCTATTGGAGCTCTCATAAGTTGTTGCGGAGGTCCAACAGGTTCCCCAGTTAGTGACGGTGCTCTTTGTACAGGAGGTCTACGAAGTCTATATGTCAGTCCCGGTGGTGGTACGCTCGTCCCGAAAATTTGTTGTGGAAGTGGTACTTCTAACCCTAGATTTTTTGACATAACATGCACCTTATGTGCGTCATTTGGCTTTCGCTCCCACTCTGCTAGGGTTTCAGATACCTACAATAAACAAACATAAGGATCCATTCATTAGCAAGTGGTTCATTAAATCTAGATATAAAATATTGTAAGTAGTTGAAAATATGACTGGTGTGACATACCGTTGAGTCAAGTGCCTTTGTAACTGGACGCCTAATACCTTCCTCAGAACGGTGGAGCAAGCATCGAATTTCATGAGTGGCTACCGTAAAATTGTTATGCTCATCCACCTGGTTAAGCAAATCTTGCCAAGTAGTTTCTTGTGGATTTACACAAACTACGTTTCTCAGATAGGGTTTCTTTTCCAGAAAGATGTTTAGTCTGACGGGCCCTTGACCTCCCTGTCTCATGAGTTGCTCCATTCTCTCGGAATCTGAAGAATAAAACACACACACACACGCAAAAGGTGCTAGCACTAACAGAGAAATATTTATAATTATGAAATCTCAATTCATTATTTAGATTTAATATTACGTACCCACACCCACTACCCACCTCAATTCGAAACTTTTAAAGATTTTCTTTTGGAACTGGAGTGAAAAGTTGGACTCTGATTTAAATCAAAGAGATGAAGACAATATGGAAGGAGGAGACGGAGCTGCTGCTGGCTGCTGTAGTAAGGCAGACGGATGGCTTGGCTTGGCCTACGTGTCAGTTTCGCTGTTAGGTATCGAAAATCAAAACTAGAAAATACCAGTTGATTAATTAAGAATACTTTGACAAGTAGGTTAGCTGTCCGTCCGTTCATTCTTAACATGTTCACTTACTCAATCCATCACTGGGTTTCTTAGTCTGTTCCGCTACATTTATTATTCAGCTTCTTACAAAACAATGGGAGGCGGAGTTGGGGAGTTGCCAACTCTTTCCCTGAATTAGAATGACGTCATTTTATCGGCTTGATTATGCTGCAGGTGTACTCAATTCACTACACAACCTCATGCCCAGACAAAGTTCATAAGCTACACGTTGTGTTGCATTATATTTGTCGCATAAGGAAATTGATTGAAATCAAATTGAAATGGAATTGGTAGGCTAGATGTCACACTTAAGACAATGCGCAATTACAAGGCTTGAGACAAAGACAAGACAATGCAATGCAATGCTTAAACTTGTATGATTTTTCATTTGCTCAAGCTAGCTGGCTTTAGTTTGACATAGATATGGGTGAATACTTTGTATCCAAATCCGGACACCTGTGGCCGTTGTGTCCGGGTGTCCAGTAATTTTCTAGTGTGCACATGCCTGGTGTCCAGTAATTTCTACGCTGTGAAACCGGCCGTCTGTAATTGGCATTTTATGTCGTTAATTTTTGCTTTAAATTTTTTTTTGTAATAAGAAATGGATAAGAATTTGCATAAGAAAAAAGTGATACTTTTGCGTTCTTTTCTTTGATACATACATAAAGCGATGGAACAAAGAAGGAACATGTAATAAGCTAATTTTATACGCGAAGGCTCTTATGCCTCGTGTTCGCAACTTTTCGAGAAATTCCGAGTCGTATCCTTCAAAGTTTGACGTGCAGCAGCATCTTTATCCCATTTCCAGGAGAAGCCTGTTGCTATACTTTTATATTTTTTTGTCTATCCAACTCCCTATAAACTGAATTTACAACATACTCGTCCGCATGTGACTGATTTCAATATTTAAATTTTGTATTCTAACAAATATTTCATTTTGCAGCTCTAAAAATTCAAGGGGGTCAAATTATCACTTTCATTTAAACGCTAGTTTTCGCTTTTTCTTTTCAGGGAGCACAAGACGTAAAAGGACGCCAGTTCTAAAGTCAATCCGTGAATCCGTGTTCCAGTTGGCTCAACAGTTTTTGGTAAGGTTAAAACAAAATATCACCTAACTGTCTTCATTCACTAATTAATGAGTGTCTATGGAGACGCTAATTTTTTCATTGCTTAATTAAATTTCAGACAGTGGTCACCCTTTTCAAAAATGGAGAAAGTCCTTACTGCAAAAGAAAAAGAGCTTAAAGCAGCTAACAAACTGGTTCAAGAGCAAGATGCCGAGTTAACTGATTTGAAGGCAAGGCTCAATGAAATGTTAGAGGATCAACGAAAGCAAGAGCAAGTTGTGCAAGTACTTCGGGAAGAAATTGAAAAATTCAAGGCACGGGAATTACATTACACAATTTATAAATGTGTGGAACGCCACAACGTTTCATTGGTGAGGGGGAGTAAAGAAGCTCAAAAGGAATTTGAGGAAAAAGTGGAGCAACTGAAAATTCGAAAGAAAAATGAAGTAAAAGAAGTAGCACGTCCAGAGTTACAGAAACTGAAAGACGGTGGAAAAATACAGGAAGCGAAAAAGTCTGAAGAACCCAAAGTTTCAATGGGGAGCGTATCAAAGGTTGAGAAGAAACCTGAAAAAGCTCCAGAGCCAAAGGGAAAGCCAATTAGTGTTGAGGATCGGCGTAGAAATCGCCGTCAACAGAGAAGAGCTAAAAGAAAGCCCCAGCGCGGAGGGGATGACAAGGAGGTGTCGCCATTGAAACAGGGAGATAAGGAAGAGCATTCAATTGAAAGAATCTGCACGAATACCAAGGAAACCCAACCAATAACCCAAAAGAATGAAGATAAACCCCACAATTCTACAAAGGATTGGGCATTTCTCGTTGAGAATGAGGTTCGAGCTCTGAAAAGCAAGTTGGTTGAAAACGAAGCGGCGTTCCAGCTCAATTTTCGGGAGCAAGAAGAAACCAGGAGGAAAATTATTTCCTATTTTAATATCTTATTCAAAAAGGTTGAGAAGGGGAGGAAAAAATGGGGCAGTGGAGAAACTACTGCGATCTACTATTTTAAAGTGGATGCAGAGTTTAAGAAAGCTTTACGGGATTTGAAAATGGAATGTTCTAAGAAAAAAGTAAACCCCCAGTCATCAATGGAAACCACATCAATTGCCGCTGGTGGCGGTGGTGAGACTGATACAACTACCGTCAAGAAAAAGATTGATAGTGTTGACTAGGAATTTGATTTGTCCACATGTTTCGAAACTTATCAAGTATATGCTAAGACACATTTATTCACGTTAGAGAAAAATGTTAAGCATAAACTGTCAAAGGTATGCAAGATTTGAAACCATGTTCTCCTTTTGAAATTTCAGAATGGAAGATTACTACAGAAAAAGGCTCCTCTTCTGAATTACTTCGATATATTTACTCATAATTCATTTGTAATGATGTATAATACTCCAAAAATACTATTTAATTGTGTTAGCTGGAACCAGTCGTAGTGTTAGTGCAGTGTATATTACATTAAAATAATTTTTGGTATATTGTGACATCATTAGAAATTATTAAAATATAGTGAGTAGCGCCAAAGATGATAATATATGTAATGTGTAAGTATAATGAATTCCATTGTATAGATAGATGAACTCAAAATACAAAAACGCAATTGTTTTTTGAATATTTTAACAGATATCTACAAATATAATATAACTCGAAAGATAATCGATAATGAAACTTGTACAGGGTAATTATGTATAGTTATTTGACGTCATTTTTTAAATATACTACTTTTCATGATACTTTGGAATGGAAACCCAAAAGCATTCATTCAATTTTTTTAGTAAGTTGATAAGTAAACGTAACACACATGGTTATCTATAAATCATGACAAAGTACATATAATATATATTGCTAAGGTTTTATTGATGTAGCCGTTGTAAAAGTGACGTATTTTTTGTGAAATAAATGACTACTCTAGTAACAATAAAGTTTATTATACACTTTAAAAATATATTGTTCCGCCAATTATTCCACATTATCTTTGTTACATGGTATCAGCGTGTGAAAGATTTCATTTCAATAAATATCATCTTCAAGTGCAAAGTAAATACATAATATCGAAGTATACAAGCGTAAAGAGATGAGTGCTCGCCTACTGCTAAAGCGACCCTGTGATGTGAGCATGTATGAACCTTGCAGTAAAATCAATAAATCATGTTCACTTCCCCATGCACCTACTTGCCTAGTTATATGCACTTGCCTACCATCCTAGAAATCCTACGCGAAGCATTGTATCACTTCCATGGTTTACTGACCTAAAAACTTGGTGAAAGTGGACGGGGTTCCCCTTACATTTTCAACTATTGTATTTCAAAGCAAAGGGGAGAATCGAGCTTTTATATTTACTTACATATTCCCAATCTGCCAAGTTATAAGGCTGATGCTTGGCCCATACATTTCATGATACTCGGCCCATACACCTTTTTGGCCAAAAGGACAAACATTCCCCAAGCATGCCGAAGATGGCGAGTATGGGCCATGCATTTGCCGAGTAACAATTAGTTTATAAAATACACGGACTGTCAGTTATTTGCCATACATGATATGAGACTTGCGGATGACTCAGTAATTCATATAAAAATGATGCTAGTAATAATACGTAACAACAGCATATACAAAATTACCAAATTATTGTTTATTAGTGTTTTATTCGATTGGTTTTGTAAATGGTATACATAAGTAAACATTATTATAAGGTAATAACACACATTTTGAGTACAGATCAGCCAAATTAATAATCACATCATTAATATCATCAGAGTGGAGGTTTTCAATTACATATATTCCTAATTTATAGCTTAAGCAAACATAACCTGTAAGATTTCTTTTAACTAAATTAGTACATACAAATGTAGACAAAGAAGGATCACTGTGATGGACAATTTTCTTCACTAAAACTATGTCTCCCTGCATGGTTTGAAAGCAATTATTACCCACTGAGGTACAAACAGTAATACCCTTGTAAATTAGCTTTTTAGAAGTCTTATGGAAAATTACATTCTTATTATTTTCCCTGCTTGTAGTCTGGCTAGCTTCACTCCGCTCTTGAATACGTTTGGCTACCTGGTTTACCTGCTGGTGGTGTTTCCTTATCATACTTTTTAAAATCTGCATATGATTTTCAAAAGGGAAAGCGCTACAATTGTCAAGTGAGCCGTACAATAACGAGTCATCAGCCAAATGGATTAAATTGTGAACGTTATACACTATAAATTCTACACCATATAACTCTTTTGACATATGTACAAACTCAACGAGCAGTTTTGAAGCATACCGATTCCTTTCAAAGTTTGAGGCATTGTTAGAAAGTAATATAAACATTGCACAATTCAGTCGTAAATATATAGCGTATTCTAAATCGGAAATTGTATTTTTGAGCACAACAAGTCCTGTATAAATTAAAAAAAGACGATATTCAGTCGCTTTGTAATGTTTCAACTCTCTCAATGATCTACATTTTCGGGAAAATTCTACTGGAATATATGGCTTTAAAGTTATAAGTTTACGAGACACCTCAAGAGTTTTAGCTGCATTCCATTTAAACGGGACTTTACCAAACACCCACTTATATAGTAACTTTCTCATGACACCAAGACACACGAGGTGCATATAATCTAAAGGCACCTGGAATACTAAATCTAACTTTAATACGGACAATGGAGAGACACCAGTGTGATGATCTGTATCTTTCTGACTTGAAAAATCGGTACCACTACGCAAAGCTGATAAAACGTCTGGATAAACTACCCTACCTGAATAATGTCCTTCAGTAATACAGCGTTCACACCCATGAAACGCGTTAAAACTTTTACACTGTTTAACAAAACTTCTGGCCGGAGCGTCTGCTATGACTGCACTAATTCTAAACTTAAATTTACTATTCATGACGATTATACCATTAGCTTCTAAAGATTTTACTTCATTCACCAACTGCTCAAAAAAGGAATGGACATTGTTAGGTTTCTCATTTCCCATGAAAAGACCGATAACAAAAACCTTTGATTTATAAATTTGATCACATTTTCCCAGAATGGGCCAAAATGCCATATTGGTGCTTTTTGAAATAGGTACACCATCGACTGATATTTGAATGCTTATACAATTTTCCTGACATGACTGAGTAACCGTACTGTCTTGTAGTTTGCTAAAATGGTTTTGGATACCAAAGTAAACGAATTTTCCCCCTGCTACATTCTCAACTAATATGTTTCTTGGAGTATTCAAAAACGATCTTGAGTCCACTGGAAGAGTTTTGCCTTCACTCGTGCATTTTTTTAAAATTTTTAGTAAACTAGACAATGCAGAGTGTGGGACATTATTTTGTTGATACCAACTAGTTAGAGCAGTTTTGAAATCAAAATCTACACTATGGGTTTGACTAGCTAATTGATGTGTAAAGTTACTTGACTCGTGACAATGTATAACATTTTGATTACTAAAATCGGCACTAACCGAATTTACACTAGGTAAAGCTATAACGTGTGGACTAAGACGAGGCTGATTTTTTACTTCATTAACATATGCTTGAAACCGCTTTTGAACACGGCGACGTTGGGTTCTAGATGACTTCATTCTTGATTAGTTTGAAGCGTCTTCCAGTTGCTGCTGCTGATTTCTTAATTGTTCTTGTTGAAGTTGTTTTTCGTATCTTCTCTGGCGTCCACCATCTCTGTCACCTTTCCCGTTCAGCCATTTCATTGTTATCTTGTCAACGTAGTGATCCGTAGCATCTTTTCCAATATTAGTAGAGCGGATGGTTTCTGAATAAATGAAAACCAGTTAAAAAGTACAAGCTAATATTTCATAATAGTTGGAGTATACAAGCACTTTATCTCTTATTACTGATGATGAGGGCATGAGCATTTGTCCCTTTTAATTTGCAACGTTGAAATTTTCCAGTGAAATTGAGGTCTTGGCATAACCCGGGTCCAAGTAGTCGAGTCAGCACATTCTCAACTAACGATTTGACAATTTCCCCACCGACGAGCCTAAGCTGTTGCGTCTGAAATTGAAAACACACTTGTGAAATATTTAATTATTACACATTACATTATTTATTTGAAAATAAATAAAACTTACTAGTAAATCAAAATTCAGTTTTTCCGTCAACCATTCGTTAAGGCGATAGAAGTCTGCTATTGATGACACCGGAAATGTCACGGGCAAAGTGGGTTCAGGGCTTTTCAGATCTGAGTTCAGAAGTGTTTGATACAATGTGTAAAGCTGCTTAATGTCTTCCTGAATCACGCTAATTCCACGCAGAACCGTCCTCTGAAATGCTGGAGAAAATGACAGAAAGTATATTATGACTCAAATTCAAAAATACAGCTGTTTAGGAGACGTGCAATTTAAAAATTACCTGTCAGTGTAACATCAATTTCGTGAGCTATGGACTCACGTGAAGCCAAACCATATGGAGATCCTGCGACACCCTGAGTTCCAGATCCCGGTGCCAAGCCAAAGGAAGGGCCCCCTTTCCTCTGAGATGCTGGAGCCAAGTTAAACGAGGAGTCTCCGTTCCCCTGAGATCTTGGAGCCAAGTTTAACGAGGAGCCTCCGTTTCCCTGAGATCCTGAAGCCAAGTTAAACGAGGAGCCTCCGTTCCCCTGAGATCTTGGAGCCAAGCCAAACGAGGAGCTTTCGTTCCTCTGAGATTCTGTCGTCAAGTTAAACGTAGAGCCTCCGTCCCGCTTAGATCTTGGAGCCAAACCCAAAGGCGATCCTCCGTTGCTGTGAGTTCCAGATCTTGCTAAAGCCAAATGAAGTGGAGAACCTCCGTTCCTTTGAGTTGCAAATTCTAACCAAAACCGGAAATTTTGGGGATTAAAATAAGCCGATACAGTTGTTAAAAGTCATTAATAAATCGAAGGTTCATGTCAATCTACGTATTTTGCTTTATTACCAGCTGACAGTTGATAAGTTGGTTCGTTTGGAGTAAAAAGCAATTTTTTTCGTGGAATTGGTCTACTCCTGGGTGCTAATCCTGGGCGCTTCCTAGCTGGAAAGTTTCTTAATTCGTCTTCTGAAGATGAACCGTTGTCTATCTGATGTTTTGGAAGTTTTCGTTTACGAAATCGAGAGGTTTTCTCGTCGTCACTTTCCAAATGAGATGTCACTTCTGCGGCTGCTGCTTTTTTTCTCGCTTTATCGTAATTATCTGTATCAACAATTGCAATACTTTTTAATTCCAGTAATTTTAATACTCAAAAAATCCTTATTTTCCCCAACTTTAAGTGTTAAAAATTACCTGCGTATGTAAGGATACGTACATCGAAGGTCTCCCAATTTTCACCAGGCTTCGGCTTCAACTTCTTTTTCACTGCTTCAGCAAATTTAAATGATGGCAAACTGGGATATACACAACTTTTATTATTATTCCTCAACCACGCTCGTGGAATAGCTTGACATGCATTTTCTTTGGGAAACTCAACAATGGCAAAATCAAACTTGTCCATTTTTGAAATTCTTGGCCAAGGACTCTTACTGCACAAGTTAATGATTCGTTAACTTTAAATAGAACTGAGAATAAACAAATCAAGTCAACAGGATTGAAATGATCTAGCTCGCTCTTCTGCATGAGGCCTGATCTGATTCAAATTTGGCGCTGCATATATAGCTCAATGCTTCTTTGTTGCAATAATCTAAGCAACATCGTTCATAAAAATCAATTACCAATCTTGGCCCATACATATTTTACATCACACAGTGAGTCATGCTTTGGGAATTGTAGAAGGATAATGTGTATTGCAATGCAATAATAAAATGCTTGGTCCATGTTTGGCACATCTAACTCAATTCCCTATGAAAATGACACAAACTTTGGCCATCTATAGCGGTGATGGCGCTTATTAACCGTGTATGGTCCATTTATTCTAAATACACATGGCAGACTGGGTTATGTATCAATTTGTACATTTGAGCATTTTATCTTATATTACTTGATCAGAACCATCTCTTCGATGATGATGCTTGTTTGTTTGCTTTACTTTTATGTCGCAATTTTTTTCATCCAACCAAAAATGTTTCTTGTTATTTGCTTTCCGTGAGAAATAGCATGTTTTATACAGAAAGGGTCTTACTTTTAATAACAAGGCATCCTTCTTTTTTACTCTACATATGAATAGAGAAAGGGAATGCCTTTCAATTCCGGATTGGCCACGCTCCGGAATTTTTCCTTGACATAAATAACTCCATTTAGGTACTCAACACGTGGCGTAATAAAAAAGGAGATGAGGCCTTTTCCATCAGACATTTCCTGAAAGGTACATAGTTAAATATAATTATATATACTCATAAAGTATTATCATTTTCAACGTGACCATGCAACAGTAGATTCTCACGTTGCATAAAATGTAGAAAGCTTCCTTTTACATAATATTTATCTACATGCAGAGAGTTATATCTGCTTTACAGAAACAACAAACCCCTCTACTTTTTGCTGCTGCGAAGGTGATACATAAGTGCTACGCATTGAACATGCCCATGACTTTCTCCAAGGTATTATTGCAAATGCGCTTCTTGTGGAGAAAGTAGAGTAAGATTTATTTGTATTGTGTTGCATCAGCGAGAAGTATACATACATATATGTATGATTTACGTTTCCATATGATTCGCTCACTTTCGATCATCCGAGAGGAAAATAAAGTACAGCCTCCGAATCTTTGGTAGTGTCTATCTCGATGCTTTCACCTCCCGTGCATTCCATTCTTACATATCTTGCTCATTTTATAATTCAACATGTCACTGTTACTTATTCATATATCAACTCAACACTAATATATGTATCCATACATTAATTCGAATGGAAAGCAGGGGTCCTTCTTTTCACTTTCCTATCATAATATTATTTTGCATTGGACTTGTGCTCAAAAATTCAAAGGGAAGACCATAATGACGTATCCAAGCGTTATATATCAATTTTTCTTCGCTGCTCGTATTTTTTCCTGAACTTCTTGTGGTGTTTGTGATGTGATGTGATACAGTTATATGAAATCAAACCTCCGTGAAGTAAACATCCTGCCTAAAAACAACTGGAGATTTTACAACGCAAAAGCTATTCTTTCAAAGAATATTTGTTATAATACAGTAATATAATTTTATTTTTAAATTTGATACTTATTATTCCTTAATAAATTAATTTTTCATAAAAAAAATAATACTCTTTTGAATATTTGTATAGCAGAGAAAATGAAACACCATTCCACTTCAGCGTCCAAACCAAAACCAATGAGTAGAGTGGTTCCGGCTTTCAAGAGTGGGTTGATTAGTCGAGCTCCTCCAAGATCAATGATTCTACCAAGCCTAATGGCCAGTTTTGTGCGACAATCAATGGGTCCAAGGGCTTCACGTCAACGTTTCCAAGATCCAGATCGTCATTCCCGACCAAGACCACGTCCATCTGTTGAGACTCAGTCGGTTTCCATGACATGCTTTTTCAACAAGGATGAAGAAATTCGAGTCGTGAACCAGGTTCGAAACCGGGAATACTTTATCCATGAGAAGGATGAGGTCAGAGTCATGAACAAAGTTCCCACAAACCGAACTGGCTACCTGCCAACCGCATCGAAAAATGTGAGCGGGAAACCAACTTCAACCACATCATCAGGATCAACTTCAACTTCCGGAAATGAAAGTGATGACGGGGATGACGATGAGAATGGTGAACAAGTTTCGGATTCGGAAGACGAGTTACTTGATATTGACTAAGAGTCTTTATCAAACTTTGGTAAGCGTGTGAAAATTTTATGCCACAAGAACGTCATAAGTTGCGAATTCTAATTTTTTTTCTTCAAATTTCAGTCGCCGTGTTTGCTTTCAAAAATTATTTACATGGCTGTTTGACAAAGAAACCAACGCTAGAAGGAAGCTATTAACAAAAATTCACATGTGTGTTATATTACGTCATATAATATTCATATCTAACTTTTACTTTCTTTATGTTTAGCTTTCTAAATTTACTCGGAGACTTGAGTTAAATTTAATGTCTCATTTTAATTTAATATTGTCGTGTCCAAATTGATTGCGGCTGTTTCTGGTCTGGGACGTATTTTCTGAAAGAATTTGAGACTTGAGATGATGGTAAAATTACGAAGCGAGAAAAAGTAGAAATACATATTTTCCGTACTAAATTTTTGTCACTTTTACAAATAAAGTAAATTGCATATTATCTATGAATGTATTTATGGATCAATGTATCACTAATATAAAATATTCATAAATGTAATAAATTTTGAAAAATCATGTAAAAAATATATGCTTTAAATGTGTACGAATTATTGTAAAAATTTGAGCAGGGTAACAATATAGTTCAATAAATAAAAAAAACTGTACATCTGTGTTTTGTCTGGCGTGCGTATATAAAAAAGTGCATCTCTACTACCAAAACGACCTTGTGAGCATGTATGTATGCATCTTTGAAAATCGATAAACCAGCTTCTCTCTCACTCATCTACCTATACTTTCCTAGTCACGCATTTGAGGGAGTGCACTTGTACTAGTGCCGTGGTTTATTGACCTGGAGGGCTGTTGGTGAAAGTAGGTTGTTTCCCATATATTTCGTGTTGATACAGTGGACGCTTGAATACGCTGTTGATACCCTAAGTTATGTAATGTAGCAGAGACTCTTGTTTTACACTTCCCAGGAGAGAGCAGGCTGAGTAGTATGAAATCCATGGGGGAAATCATGATGCTAATTGCTAATATAATAATACATCACGGAATTGTATAATATTTGTTGAGTAATGTTCATATTTACCAACTTTTCTCTCCACATCAGCAATACGCATTAACCAAAATAAATATCACAAGAGTTTTTGCTTGAAATAATTAATTGGCTCTTTTTTGCTTCATTTGTTATTTTTTCTTTCACACTAAATAAATCCTCTCTTTACATAGGTATTCCACACATGCCGAAATAAAATAGAAAGCGGTGGCATTTTCCACTTCAGTTCAAGGCAAATACCATACACCATGTACAGATGAAGTATAAAATATAGCCACTTCCTAATGTACCTACTTGCAAATTTTATTCCTTCTTTGCTATATAGCCATTATCTACCCATTGGTGCGAGTAACATCATCTCCTTTTGCTCTTGTGAACCAGACAGAGTGTAGACAGCTTTTTCCATGCACTACTCTTGCTTATAGTAAAAGTGGCTTGAATCCATAACCTCCCTTGCTTGATAACTGTCACAAGCGCAAGCTTTGCATTGAACATGCTCGTGGCTTTCTCTGAGCATTGCATACATATTGCAGTTGCGGCCAGATTTCCTTTATGATTGTTCTTTACTGTTTCTATGTGATTCGCATCTTTTCGATTAGTCCGAAAAAGTAAACTTCAGACTCCCTATCCCTTTCATTGGCTGTTATTACACTTTCTCCTTCTATTCTGCAATTTCTCACCTATCCTATTCAGTATTCGGCTTTGCTACGTAACACAATACTACTGCCAATGGAGTAATTCAATGAAAAGCAAGATTATTAATAAGATATCATCATCACATTCTGCTTTAGATTCTGCTTTAAAATTTAAGAAAAGCATAGATAAATACGAGCAAATGTCGATCATCGATGGTTTAGAATAGTTATTAAAATAAAAATGAAAGACTAGTTGAAACTTCTCATTTTGAGATGTCTCGATTCGATTTCCTTCACCAGACCATTTTAAATCTGATTTTTTTCTGCCAATGCAATAGAGGAAGTGTTGCGCAAAAACTAATACTTGACCCAAGAGTGGAATTTCATGGCAAAATTAAAAATAACTTTCATACAATTTCATTGAGAAGCGTAGTCGCTTTGGTCTACCTAATGAAGCAAATTTTGAAACAGTGAACACACGATATTTTCCACCAGGGTTACTACCTGCTCACCTGTTAAAATTTGGATCAAATCTGGCACCCAACTTGAAAATTTTTTCTTGAAACTAAAATGAATAAGTCATAATATTCATTGAACACGTAAGGAAGGATAGACTTCAAACATATTGTTTGACAACTGTCTCATCACATTACACAAGTATATGAGCTACGCATTGAACATGTCCGTGAGTGAATTTCTCCGATCTGTCCATTGCAATGGAATTGAGATTCTGTCTGTGTTTTTAAGCAAGGAGGAAGTTTTGTAAAAACGAGATCATATAATAATGCTGTGTCATAGTTAAGCATACATATATAATTTGTTTGCATATCATTCGCCTAGTTTCGATCAGTCCGAAAAACTTTTCTGTAGCATCCGATGATGCTACGTCACCTACTGCTGTATTTTTCCTACTCGCATATCTTGTTCATTTTATTTATATTACAACACTTGACCACATTATATCGGTATTTTTTTGTATCAACACCATATTTCTTTCCAACATGGGACGGCAGAGTTTTTACTGTCATCTCCTATCTTTTCATTCTTTACCACATTTCTGTTTTAAATATGGAAAGTAATATTATTGTGTCTTAAGCACTGCATCTGCATCTTTATGATCTCATTCTGTTCTTTTGATGTTCTTTCATCATGTCCGTCAAATAAAACCGAGCTCCTAGAGTACTTTTCCAGGTTATCCTCACTAATATTGAGAGAAAGCGATAAAAAAACAAAAAATAAATGCGTTTATGATGCGCATAAATACATAGGCCAGATGAAACCCAGCTAGGAGAGTAGTTTTGTCTATCAAACGTGTCACTTGTGGTCGATTTATTATCATATTCACCCAATAATAATTCTATCATCTCAACCCCGTCTGTTTTACAAAGGTGTACCTGGCGAGGCTATAGCTTTTAACAACAAAGTGCTTGTAAGCAAGCCAATGAACGTGTATCCAAATACTGCTAGAAATACCAATGTATGTTAGTTTTTTTTAGATTTCTTGCGCAGTTAACATTTCTAGGATTAGTATGACATTTTTACCATTGTTTTAGATTTATATAACTTCTGGAATTTCCAATTAATTCAAAAACTGTTTGTTTTTTTGTAAAATTCGTTTTGCATATGCAAGGAAACTAAATTTCACGCTTGTCATTCATCTCTTGGCCACATACATTGCCCGATTTGCCCCAAATTTCACTCTCTAGAGGGCTAGCAGACTGACAGAGAGAGAAACTTAATTGGAGTCATTACTCGCTGAATACTTCCAAGTTTTGTAGGTTTAAATATTATTGAGTATAAAATCCAAAATATAATACACAGTAAAAAAGTAAGCTATAGCCTCGCCAACAAATAAAGTAAAGATACAGTTGAAAAAAGCGGGGTCATTAACTGAAGCACAGTATCACAGAAACAAAATTTAATGGCGGGTTCTGGGCAAAGTACCCATTCAGTGATTCAGTGGGCACCAGGTCATAATTCCTATGACCCACCTCATTCTCAATTGGCTATCTCGACAAGGAGAGCATCTCCGAACGCCCCAATGCAAGTATCCCAATCATACTCCTTGCAATTTATGCCACAACGGCGTATGAATCAAGAAAGTTTTCTACTACAGAAAACTCAAGCGTTCCAAAACTGTCTTCAAAAGAAGAATGAAACTGTATCGGTTTTTACTCCAGAAACTGAGAAAATCATGAGAGAGTTTCAAAATCTCTGGGATGAGTCCGACTGCTGCAACATAACCAACAACATGTATGGATGGTGTGATGCACAGCAGCTAAACCAAACTCAGGTCATGGCACACAACAAAAAGATTTGCGCAAGGATGCCAACAAAGGATGCTGTTGATAAGAGGAGGGAAGCAGAAACGCAAACAACAAGAATGGAAATGGAGTATCAGAAGCTTCGTGCAGAACGTGAGAAGGAAAGAAGAGAAAAGGAAGAGTTTCAAGCTAAGTTTGAGGCCGAGAAAAAGGGGAAAGTAGATTTTGAGATGAATTTGAACCAGCGTAATTACGATTTATGCAAACGCAACCAGAAGCTGATGAAAATTCAGAAACAACTCAAACTCAAATTGGAAAAGAAAGAGCAAACTAATAAGAAGGTGGTGGCTGATTTGAAATATTTGCTGAGCTTGTTGGAAGACATTAAGGCGATGGAGAATTATGAAAAGTTGGAGGGATCATTTTTTATCCAAGTTAATCCTGAGCTCAAACATTTGATTGGACGTCTCAAAGAAGAGCACCCAGAATTAGCTAGAGCTGATGATGATGAAGATTTACTTGATATTGATACCGAGTAAATCTTCCAAAGCAAAAAAATGGTGAGCGAAACAAATTGAAGCCAAAAAACAAATTTACTTGAATATTAATAAAATATTTTTAAATTTCAGCTTAATTGGAGCAACTGTTAAGTGGTTTGGCACGGAAGATGTTACTGTACATACCAAGGATAGAAGGGAGTTAAAGATAAAAAATATCCTTCTAAGTTGATTACTTGATGTATTAATTACTGTTTAAAAATTCATTATTCTATAAAAAAGAAGGACGATTAAATCTTTACATATTATTATTGCTAAAAACCATAAAATAATACTTGAAATAAAAATAAAGGAATTATCATGACGTAGATTTAGTTTATGAGATAAAGTTTGATGCTGGAAGATTATATTATGATGTTTAGTAATATTGAAAATGATTGAAGTTACTTAAGAAAGAGATAAGAAATGCGTACATTCAATTATAAAAATATTGATGGTAATGGTTATTGGTGTATTTAAAAATAAACTAAAATTGTTTTGCATTGGGCCCAATTTGAATGACGAGTTATTTTTTTACCTTCGTTAACAAAGCTGCCTATTTATTCCATTTTTTCATGGATTTCAAAATAAACACCATTTCAAACTATTTTACATTCATAGCATATTGCAATTGCACCTGGCAAAATACAAACGTAAATAAATACGTGCATTTCATCTGGCTGTACTGAATATATTATATCCCATTGATGCATCAAGCGGACTTGAAAAAGTAGGGAACTTTCTCATGAGAAGCGTTGGGTTACCTGTTGCTCCATTTTCTTAGGCTAGCTTTTTTTGCATTTGTTACAGAGATTTCCTTTGGGCATAAAAACCATAACTTACCGATTCATACTCAAAATTAATTATGAATATGTGAATTTTCCTTGGAGGAACACCCTCTTAGTCTCTCTACTGCCCTAAAATTGTGATTCATTCAGCATGCCTTAATTTATCTTAAAAAAGATTTGATCCTTCCTTCTTCGTAAAAGACTAGGATGGAAATTCACTCTTTTATGTGGTCAACTACTTTACTTGGTAAAAGTGTACTTGATGTTCACCCACACAAGAAAAACAAGTAGATTTAGAAATATAGCTGCATAATAACATACTTACATGCATATACGCACATATATGATTTGCCTATCCATTCTCATCTTTTCCATCGATCTTGTTTTCAGCGAACGTTTTCGAATCAGTTGTACAGGCTCAACATACATATATTTGTTTTGGATATGATGACTTTTGCAGTGTATTTCTTCTCCCATTCTGCAATAGGGCTTGCTTTAAAAAATAAAATAAAGCATTGAATATAACCATATCTCACCTCATCTTTTCTACATTTCCTTTTTGCAAAGTTTCTTCTTTGCTCGTTGATTTTCTTAACTTTCCTGCATTGTGATGTGATAGTGTTACACAAAACCAAATTCCCGTCTAACCAGCTCCTAGAAAAGCGTCCGCATAAATTATCACTAGCCCTAAATAACTATAGTTACAAAGCATGAAACATGATTAATTAGCAGTTTCTCCCTGAATCATTCAGCGTTAGGTTGTTACCTCCTACGTAATTATCCGCACGCATCACATTGTTTGTGTTGTTAGATTGATACATACTGGATTATAACTGTCACATCACATTACACACATTGATCATGCCCGTCAGTGAATTGTCCATTCCAATGCAATCGATTTTCCTTTCCTTGTACTTTTAACAAAGAAAGGGTTTTGTACTGCATAATATTATAATGCTGCGTCATGTTTAAGCATATTATAAGATTTGTTCGTATATGATTCGTATTTTCGATGAGCCCAAAAAAACAAATGCGTGGCATCTGATTCCCCCTTGTTTAGTTATGCGTAGTGCTATACTTTCCCATATTGCATCGTCTTTTCACCTATCCTATTCATTAAAAGTACATTGCAACACTCGACCACATTGTGAGTATATCATATCAGTACTTCTGTCTTTCAACATAATATTCCTTGGGGATCAAAATTATTACTGTCATCTTCTATCTTTTCATTCTTTCACCACATTTCTGCTTTAAATATTGAAAGGAATTGTGGTTTAAGCGTCGCATCGTCTTTTCTACCCACATATTTCCTGTTTCGGTCTTCACTGCCCACGTCCCTTTTTCTAGCGCTTTCTTAATGAATGTATGTATTTGATAGGATGGCGTAAATGTCAGAAAAAACCGAATTCCTACACGAGTTTCACAACTATTAGAGATGATGCACATAATTACGGATGCCAAAAGAAAACTAACTAACGCAACGATAGAGAGTAGTTTTAACGCTGAAAAGTGTCGCATTTGGAGCTACAATTCTACCACCTCCAATTCATCCCACGAATGTACATTACAGTAGTAAAATTGTTAGAGGCTTCATCATTTCAAGCTTCGCGACGATAATTCAACAGAAAGTTTTTATATCCTGAATCAATTCGCACTTTAAAATAATATTTAGTGAAGAACGTAAAAATACTATATCAGGGTGGACATATATGTCAAGTTTTAACCACTTTGGATAATATCAATTTGAGTAGTTCTTTCGTGACTTAGCCAAACATCTCGTTCAGTGCTCTCTTACCAAGTAAATAAAATGTGTAGAAAAAACTCAAGCTATTGCCTCGCAGCCAAATGAAAAAAAACTAAATCCATAGCCTCGCTGCCAAAGCAAAAACTGGTGAAATCCCTGATTCAAGTAAAAGATCGTAGCCACTCAAGATTTAGAGGTTTAATGGCCGGTTTCGAGCGAAGTATCCACGTAAAGGATCAGCGGTCAACAGATCAAAATTCTAATGACCCCCTTCATTCTCAGTTATTTATCACGGAAACGAGAGCCCCACCACCTCTTCCAAATATTTCCAGAGTATATTCGTCATTGAACATTCCCAAATCCAAACCATACAACAGGCAATTTGTGCCCCAACACCATGTAAATCAAGAAGTATTTTTACTCCAACAACAGCTATTGTCTCAGGAGCGACAAATCGTTTCCCTTCAAGACTCTGTCCAAGAGAAGAATAAAAAGATTGTGATTTTGCAAGCTGAAAATGCAAAGATAAAGGATGATTATCAAAAGATCTGGGATCAGCTTGACTTTTTCAACAAGTGGAAAAATGCGAATGGATTGAGTGATGAGGAAAATCAAATCTTTACACAAAAGCCCATCCTTCATGTCAAGATGATGACATCTGAGCACGTACGGAACGAGACTAATGAAAAGATAAGGGAAGTGATGGAAAAAACAATATTGGAAAAGAAGTATAAAACCGTCTGTGCACAACTTGAGAAGGTGAAGAAAGAGAAGGAACAGATTCAAGCAAAGTTTGAAAAACAGAAAATGTTGAACGAAAATTTTTCGACAACTATGAAGCAGTTCAAGTACGCTGCTGAGATAAGATCGGAAAAACAGCAGTTTGAGGAACTCAAATTGAATGAGAAAGAGAAAACTAATCAGAAGATGCGGTCTGATTTCATAACTTTATTGAGGGAGCTTGAACACAATGGACTCTTGCGGAGCTATGCAAAATTGGAAGGATCATTGTATATTCAAGTTGATCCAAAGCTTCAAGCAATGATCGGGCGTCTCAAGACGGAATACGGAAATGACTTTAATGATTGATTGTTGCCTGATACCAACTAAAAATTGGTAAGCCGAACAAACTAAAACTAAATGAAATTTGTTTGGTTGGACATATAATAAACATAATATTTTTAAATTTTAGCTTGAATGGATCAACGGCTAATATTGTTGCTTGTTAAGGAAGTTGGATAGCAAGGACAGAAGGATGCTATACAGTGAAACTCCACGTTTGTTACGAAGTTATTATGTATTTGTAATTAAAATAATTCACATTTAAATCTATGATGATTAACTAATTACTAAATTATTGTTGCGTAAAACTAACATTACATAATACTTTAAATAAAAACATAGAAATTTAGGTAGATTAAGAGATAAAAATCAGAGTGCTGGTTTCTGGATTAATTTGAAAGATCCTGGTGTATTATAATAAATAATAATGAGAAATGGTTAAACTTGAGAATGAACTAAACATTAATATACATATGTATGTATGACAAAAGAGTGTTTTAACTTGAATAAAAATGCTATTATATTATGCTCGATTTGAATGCCGAGTTGTTTTTCCCATCGACAAAAGTACCGCAATGTTCTCCTGCTCTTTATTACTATCTTACATATCTCATCAAACGGAAAACTATTTTATGTCATTCGTGAAGTGCTTCCCTTTTCTTTTTCCTTGGTTTCATTGCATTTATCATTTGATACGAATGATTTGAGCGAAAAGAAAGTTTTCCTCTGGAATAAAAAAAACTTCCATTTTGGGAAGAATCTTATTCATTTTAAAGCATTCGGATTTCTGATCAAAATTATAGCATAAGTAATTGACCTAGCTAGACAATGCAACTAGGGAAGAAAAATGTGTAGGTGGTTTTTTAGATGCGCAGGTAGAGAATGGCGTAAAATGAATGATTGCTACTAAGATTGGTAGAAAAAAATAAGCCAAAACTTGGGGAACGGCAAGAAACTAAGGGATTTATCGGGGCTGACGAAAAACGGGTGAGAAGATCGTGGGAAGCGAAAAGTAGTCATGATCGATCAAAATGGTATGGAAAAGACAAAATATTATTCCATACAACTACTACAACTTACTTTTACTTACAACGGAATCTACTCTCTAGTGCAGACAACTAAAGTTTCATATGTGGTCAACATATCTACATGTACTACTTGGAAATCTTGTACTTTTTATAATATAATTCTTTGATTTACATATATCCAAAGAGAAAGTTGCATATGACATAAAACTTATGTAAATACCTTTCACGAGGTGTACTTATCGTTCGCTACTATTATGATAATAAAAACCAATACATCGTCTTGTGTAACAACTATCACATCCCATCACGCACACCGATGCGATATGAGCTACGCATTGATCATGTCCATGAGCAAATTTATACGTTCTGTCCATTCCAATGGAATCAAAGAAAGGTCCTTCTGTGTTTTTAAGCAAATAGAAAGTTCTGTAAACGTGAAACAAAATAATAACGCATATTTATATGATTTTTCTTTGTATTTGATTCGCATACTTTCGACCACTCCGAACTTATACTAAGTTATCTTATATACTAACCCGACTAACTGATTCCCATTTCTTTAGTTTTGCTTGTTACTTTCACCTACTGTATTACCTTTCTCACCTATCCTTTTCATTAAATCTCAAGAGAAGAAGAGTTCCTACCGTCATCTTCTATCTTCTTGTTCTTAGCTGCAGTTTTGTTTTACATATTTAAAGGCAATAATGTCTTTCATGTCGCACTTGCTTTTATGATCGTATTTTTTCCTTCTCTGGATTGGATGGCGTCAACTATTAGAGAAAGCGACGAAAAAATTATTTTTAACAAGAAATGCGTGGATGATGTGAACAAATACAAAGGCCAAACCAAAACCGACTAGGAGATTAGTTTTGTCTCTCAAAAGTTTCACATTTAGTTGAACCTCTGCTAGCTTAATAATTCTACCACCTAAATCAAATCTATCTTATAAACGTTAAGTTAAGTTGCACCAGTTGCTTTATCTGGCGAAGTTATAGCTTTACCTTTTAATAATATCATAAATTGACACAAGAAAAAGTAAGGCTGTAGACTTATCTTTAGAAAGTAGAATCTGTTTTTTACACGTAATATTTTTCCACAAAATTGGAACAACACAGAAAAAGTGTGTTGAAAATTGCATCCATAACTATTTTACTACGAAATTACATTGCATTACAATAACGGTTTTTTACCACGAGGGTATAACTATAGCTTTGTCAGGTAAAAATATAATTTACAAAACTCCTAACTGAAGTGAAGTATTGGAGTCACCCAATTTAATGGCCAGTTCTCAACAAAATACCCACTCGGTTGGTGAGGGATCAACAGGTCATCATAATTCATATGACCCTGGCCCACTTCATTCTCAATTGGTTGGCACAGAAACGAGAGCCCCAACACCTCTTCCAAGTACTTCCAAAGCTGGTTCATCAATGAACATGCTTGCCCCCAATTATGTGCCCAAACACCATATAAATGTAGGAGGGTTTCTACTACAACATGAGCTAGTATCGCCGGGTCTTCAAATCCTTTCGCTTCAAAACTTGGTTCGAGAAAGGAATGCAATGGTGGCGGGTCTGCAAGAAGAGAATAAAAAGATAAACAATGAATATCGACAGCTCTGGGATCAGCTCGACATTCACAAGATCTGGAAGAATAAAGATGGATTGAGTGAAGAGAAATTCCATATCACCTCACATATTCACAAAGTTCTTGTAACGATTACGACATTGGAACACCTATGGAAGGAGGCTAACGATAAGTTGAGGGAAGAAGCAGCACAAAAAACTGTGGTGGAAAACAAATATGAGAAGATACGGGAAGAACTTGAAAAGGAAAGAAAAAAGAAAGAAGTGGTCCAAAAGAAGTTTGAGAAAGAGAAAATATGGAAAGAGCATTGTGAGATAAAGTTAAAGCAGCGCAATTACGATCTTCAAGTGAAGCAGTTGGAAGCAGCTGTGGCTAAAAATAAACAACAAAGTTACACACTGAACCAGAAGTTGGTAGAAAACAAGGGAGATTTGCTACTCAAATTGGAAGAGAAAGATGAAGCTAATAAGAAGATGCTGAATGATATGCAAAGTTTGGTAATCAAGCTGGATAAGCTTGGTTTTATGGAGAACTATGAAAGATTGGATAGATTTTACTATATCAAAGTTGATCGTGAACTTCATGACATGGTCAGCCGTTTCAAAAGAGAATATTCAGTTGCTGATGATGAGGAATTGCTTGATGTTGATAAAAATCAGAAAGGATAAAACATGGTAATCAAAACAAATTTATTATAATAATTGTAGAACAGGCAGTCTATGCCCAGATCCGTAATTAGATGCCTTTTCCGAGATATCTAATTACGGGTCTGAACACTGACTGATATGATTATTTGAATTTTATAACAAAATATTTGTAAATTTCAGCTCTACTGGATTAGCTGCTTGGTTGTTTGACAAGGAAGCTGGATACTAAGAATTAAACGAAGATATACAGTTAAAAGTTACTTAAGAGTGAGATAAGAAATAAGTACATACGATTTTTAATATATTTATGGTATTGGCATGTATGATAACTGTTTGTTTACGAATAAACAAACACTTGTTGTGTTCTCTAATTCTAAACAAAAGTACATCAAATCAATGTTCTTTCTTTCGGTTTCACTACCTCATTCATATCATAGTTCTTATGTATTGCAACTCATCTCCTCTGAGCACATAAAACCCCTTCAATAAAACATAATTCCACTGGATAAATAATACCTGTACATATACTTATTTCATATAGCGGCACCGTATATTTCGGTAGCTTTGATGAAGCTTGGAAACTTGCATAACGAGGGGAAGATCCTTACGTGAAGTGTTGCGTTGCATGTTGCTCCCCTTTTTTTGAGCTTGGTTTCATTGCATACATTGATTGGTATTGCTTGATTTGGGCCAAAAAAATAAAGCTTTCCTGTGGATCAAAAAACCACATGAATCTTTCCTTTTCATAACCAAACATCAGTGACTAATGATAATGATCAGCCTGGTGATCTTTCAATGTACAACCCAGATTTCAGATTTTACTTTGAGTTATCGTTGATTTCAAATAATCTCGATTCCTACTCAAAATTATAGAATATGAAAGAGGTAGATTTTTAAAATATTAGAACCAGATAGCGGGTCCTTCACGAGGAAGAAATGGACGAATGACGTAAAATTAGTATTAGTAGTTTTTTTTGGATGCGCGGGCACCAATGACGATAATATGGGAGACCCGATCTAGATTTAGCTATGAACTTTCTAGGTGTAGATAGAAAAAGAGTATACTGCGTAAATTTGGGGGACGCCAAGAAAAAAGGATATATCGGGGTTTCACAAACGGGTGAAAATCGTAGGAAGTGAAAAGGAGTCAGAAGTGATCAGAATGATGAGATGAAACATGGTCAACTACACTCTGTACTGCTTGGGGACTCATGCACTTTTTATTCATAAAAGAAAAACAATATGATTCATCTTTTCCATCGATCTTACAGCCCCCACATGAATTTCATTGATGGTGGGAGGGTGACTAGTACTGTGCATTTTTAATCTTAATTTCCTTATCATATCATTTATACATTATATTATTACTACATCTAACCTAAATATGAACCATAGTATACAATCTACCATTATTTTATAACAACTAATAATTTTGTTTCATGTCATTTTAACTTAGGAATACATCTTGTCGAATGCCATCTTACAAATAGAAGCATTTATTTTAATCATTAAGTTGCTGGTAATGTGTTTACGTCAGTATAAATATACGATATGCATCAACATTTGAGTAGGAAAGCGTTTTTAGTGGTGTTTTAACATGCAATGGAAGTATTGTATAGTTATTAACTACGTGTTGAAATAAAGAAGTGTGACTCAAATTGGGGCAACGAACGACCTTTCCTATGCACACGTACAGCCAAAGAGAAAGTAGTTTGAAGGTTATATAATATATAGTACTTATGTATGCACATCAGCATTTTAATGTTCATCGTTTCATCGAGCAACACCGAATACATGGTTTTATAAGTGGCTTACATCATAATCTTTTGCAGCAAATAATGATGCGTAACCGTAGGGGAAATGAACAAAACATTTCTTCCTTTTGTAGCTGCGGGTTGCCTATTGCTCTGCTGCTTTCCCTTTTCCTTTGAACTTGACTTCTTTGTATTTATTGATTTACCTCTTTAAATGGAGTGAGGAGAGGAGAAAAAGGTAGTAATCCTCTTTCATCCTTATTATCATGTGAGTCATCTCTCCAATTTAGAGTAAAGCGTCATCATTTCTTTTAATCAAAGCGTAGTATACTTATTTCAGCGGTTGTTTAATAAATCTCCAAACGTTTAAACGAAACAACTTCATCTGAAGAAACAGAAAGTTCTTTCAGTTTACTGACCTTGGGATATGTTGAAAACATATAGTTGCAAAAAGAAATGGTTGATGAATTTTATAAACTTTTTAGTGGTTGCTTTTGTAAGCTTTTGTAAAGATTCCTAATATAATAATGGAAATGGATAATATTTTGAGTTTATTGAATCATAATTAAAAATCAAGTAGCCAAAAGGCTTCATTTATAGAGCCACCGACCAGTTTCATCCCGAGTGTAAGGAAATTGTCTTGGCATATGATAATAAATTTAAAAATTCAAAACCCATTCATTTAAACTTGATTACTTGCGTTTGCATATCTTAATTTGAGACGCTTAACTTAATTTCGGTTGAAACTCTGTTTAGATAGGTTTGCAAAAGTTTGTTTTCCACTCTAAGCAATGCGAAACAACTCCTATATGAAACTACTGATTTTTAAACCAGGGCTATGAAATATACATGTACGAAAGCTCCATCTAACAATTTTGTTCTCCAGGCCCGGTTTTTGATAGGAGGCACAGCTAATACCACGTAGTGGTATCGCAGGTGAATTGAGAGAAAATTGGATTTCCTCTAACTTCCGACTCAGCATATCATCATCATTTTCTTTGTTGTCTATGCTTCGTATGATTTACGGAAGCTGGAAAGGGAACCAGTCGTGTACAAATTAGAACAAAAGACATGGCCACTAAATGCAGATAAACGGAAATAAATATTATGCATTTACATATGTAACAAAAAATCTGTAACATATTATGTTTTATGGGAACGTTATGCATGTGTATATAGCCAAAAATTGTACTCACTCTTCATGTTAATTCATTCACAATTTATTTCATAATTGTGTCTTTGTTCAGCAAAAGCACTTATTAAAAAACCATGTGCAAATCCAAAACGTATGAGACATGAGCCATTGGACATTCAAATAGGCAAATGGAAAATGGAGCTATAAAAGTTCGTCATGATTACAAAGTCAAATGACGCGTAACACTAGAAATAATTTTATGAAACCGTTTTTATGAGTAATTAAATCATTTGCACATCTTTAATATCGCAGTAAATATTTAATTGCTTTGTATTTTTCCAAAGCCATGAGGAGGCTAACACCAAAACCATGAGGTAGCTCACTCTCGGTGCCATAAAAATGCATAATAAAATTGAAACTACTTTTCGTTAACGGTTAACCTAACAAACGAACGATTAGCTCTTATGAATTGTGCATATTTCTTAGCTGAGCATAATCTATCTTGTACATCCCATTTCATAATACGTTCAACATTAATAGAATACTTTAATCATATACATACAAAAAATACATAATATTCTCCTTTTAAACAATAATTGAACTATTCGAGATTCGGCAAAAGTAAATCGCTTGTAGTTTTGCCTTTATATAGAAGGCAAGCAATATGAAGGACAAGTGAATGGTTATCGCAACCACTAGACATTTCCATGGTAGGTTATAGTAAAAATTATAATCAACATAAAGTAGGTAGAGATAAATTGACATTAGAACGAGCTCCCAAAAAAGAAAAATGAATTGGCCACAAATATGATTCACAACGTGCCTGATGGCTTGTTTTCCTCTCATATTCCGTGACTACAAAAACCAAATAAAATAGCAATACCAATGTCTTCATTACAGAATATTTTAACTCATAATTATGTCCATCTTACCACCGAAGTTGCAATGGTAAGCTGCCTTATCATCAAGATTTGTGGTAATAAAACTACAAATAAAAATGAATAATCCAGTGTGAAGAAAACTTCTTTCCAGAATTCTGCGTCTTCTAAAATAAAAGATATTTTAAATAGTCGTATTCACCTAAAAATTTATTGAAAATATATACATAGCTAGTTTTAAAAATTTACCGTTGGTTTTAACCATGCTAAAAAGTATTGAAAAATTAAAGCGGGTGCAGAATTTAGGAAATGGCGCATCATTGGGAATAACAATAATTGGTTCAAACATGTACATTTGGTCGCAATGTTTGATACTAACGTAGGAAACAGAGTCTGCCCAGACTATCAACATAGAGAATAAGTATCCAACCTAAAAAGTAAACCAAATTCGGATTTTTGAGTGAACTCAATTAATTTAATTCATTTTTTAATAAATTACACCTTACCAAAAGGACAGTGCCAGGTATGATAACTATGAGCCTTGTATCTCTTAGTGTCATGGAACCCATCATGATATTTTACTATCACGAAAGCACTCGGATGCAATTTCAATTTCGAGACGTTACGGTGAATTTGTGCCACAAACAAAAAAAACTTATGTAATGAACATCGTAATGATAAAAAATGTAGAATTTGCAGCCTTGATTATTTTAATGACATGACGTATGATGTTGATGTAACGACAGCTATAAATTATGAGAACAATATAAACATTTATGAATTAATGGGTAATTAAAATTGACAATGGCTTTGGCTTCAGTATCATTGCAACCAAATAAACAGCCGCAAATTCTACGCAAATATGCATGCCTAATATTATAATTGTGAAGAAAAAATGTTCTATATTTAATCTACCGCATCATATTGTCAATACATGGAAAAACAATGGGAGGTAAATATAGCTAGGCTACCCATAAATGTCCTGCGTTCAAGAAGTAAAGCTTATTTCAGTTTTCTTTAATCTTCATACTAAAAGAGACCATGTTTTCCTTTCATCAAACTTAAGTAGAAATAATCATGGTGATAGTGCTAGTTGAACATTGAATATTGTTCTCATTTTAGATTTTCACCACCTTTATCAATTTTAATCCCCTTGTCGCTTAAGCTGCTTCCTAGAACCAACCGGTATTTAAGCCATTGTCGCCTAACATACCACAGCCCAATATTGCATTAGGGTACTTAGAACACACGAAACCCTCGAATGGTTGTGCACGCAACTATTTATAAAGAAAATGAAATACTTGAAGGGATTAGTCAAGTGGCGCCTTGCATTCATCAACCTGTGTAACGTAATATCACGTATCTTACCTTGGGACATGAAATGTTTATTTTTAAGAAGAATACCAAATTTTGTAAATAGATTGCAGGTGCTTTAAATTTGAGAAACCTTTTTTAGCCTAATACGACGTTACGATAAGTTGAGTGTAAAAAAATACACAAAATTTTCAGTATAAATAGCGCCATGAAACTTCAGAAACGGCATCAGTTCACCTCCGCAGTTCACAGCAACATTACCTATAAAAACAGTCTCACAACTTCAAACTTTATCAGGAAACCATGGCTCGTTGTGTCCCAATTGTTATCATCCTTGTTGCTTTCATAGCAGGTAAAACCAAATTTTTTAAAAATTTATACATAATATTTAACTTATATTATACCCGATATTATATATGATAAGTTAAAATCTCTTGTACAAAACTAAATTTATAATTTCTTATATTTTCACAGCATCTGTACTAAGCTATCCTCAATACGGTTGGCCAAGCGCTTCCGGTAGTTCTGTTGGAAGACAGGTTGGGCAACAGGAAGGGAGCCAAGAGACTCACAATGATAAAAACTTTGGATTTAACTATGGATCCAAACAGGGAAGCTCCAGCAATTTCAAGAACACGGCTGCACAAGTTGGTGCCGAATATGGAGCAGGTGGCTGGGGATCAAATAGCGGATATGGAGCAAGTATCCCATCTCATGGATGGGGACGTTAATTAAGAGATACCATCCAAATTTTTGTGCGATGAATTTGAAGCTGCGGTTGAATGGTTAGCACTGTCACATCGACAATCATTCATGTAATATTTGTACCCTGAGTAAAATTAATAAAGTTATTTTAATTGTATAAATCCACAATTTCCGTCTAACGTTTATTTTATGGCAAAGCCATTGGTAATTATCAGCATCATCATCAAATCAATAAATTGTATCCCCCAAATTTTGAAGAGCCTTTGTAGTCTTATTCGTGCAGAAAGTTTCATTATACATTTCTCAAAAGCGCATATACTCAACTTACCCTTCGTGGGGGGGAGCAAACACTTCACGATATCATAATATTATGTAAGAAATTTCCGTAAAAACATTTGTTCATTTTGCTGTTTTTGTCTACGTGCAAAACCACAATGTTTCTGCTAGCAAGGAAAGTTTGCCGCTGAGAATCTTTTAGAGTATCAGTTGATATACACAGTGTTACTACCAATATATGATGTTTTCGAACGGGCTTCCACAAGCAAAAGTTTTCAGCATCACATGACAATTACATATGCAATAACTTTGAGTATTCAACTTAAAATTTGAATTTACGGGTCTATTCCTATTGCTCTTATACAGTTTACTGATGAAATTTAATATTACTTGCAGCTCCCACTTTTTATAATCGAATTGCTAAATGCAAAACCTTCTTGTACTAATAATGCTTTATCTATATAAATAAAATCCTTAGCGACCAAAATTGAAGATGTGTCGGTGGCCCTACTGACTTCGTTGTTTAAGTCGGGTGGTCATGTTGTACACCATTTGAATCACAAAGAGTTGGTGTTTCATAATAAATAATTATCTTCATACTAATATCTTTGATGTTGAATACACAGCCTCATGAAAATGGAAATTTTTGTAAAATTTGATGATTTTGCCCAAAAAATACATTCCAACCGGTCCCTCCTGAGTAAAACTGCTTGAAGTGAACTGTTTATTAGTAGTGCCCTGGGACTCCTTAAAGATTGCAGATGGATCGAATCATATTCGTTACATCCATATTGATTGTATGTTTGCACCATGCGTGTTTTGTTATGGAGCACTTTTCAGGTATTAATTCGCAGCGACCAAAACTGAAGATGTGTCGGTGGCCCTACTGACTTCGTTGTTTAAGTCGGGTGGTCATGTTGTACACCATTCGAATCACAAAGAGTTGGTGTTTCATAATAAATAATTATCTTCATACTAATATCTTTGATGTTGAATACACAGCCTCATGAAAATGGAAATTTTTGTAAAATTTGATGATTTTGCCCAAAAAATACATTCCAACCGGTCCCTCCTGAGTAAAACTGCTTGAAGTGAACTGTTTATTAGTAGTGCCCTGGGACTCCTTAAAGATTGCAGATGGATCGAATCATATTCGTTACATCCATATTGATTGTATGTTTGCACCATGCGTGTTTTGTTATGGAGCACTTTTCAGGTATTAATTCGCAGCGACCAAAACTGAAGATGTGTCGGTGGCCCTACTGACTTCGTTGTTTAAGTCGGGTGGTCATGTTGTACACCATTCGAATCACAAAGAGTTGGTGTTTCATAATAAATAATTATCTTCATACTAATAAATTTGATGTTGAATATACAGCCACATGAAACTGGCATTTTTTGTAAAATTTGACGATTTTGCCAAACGAATTATATTCCATTGGCTCCCTCCTGAGTAAAACTACTTGAAGCGAACTGTTTATTAGCAGTGCCCTGGGACTTCTTAAAGGTTGCAGATGACTCGAATTATAATTTGAATATTGATTTTGACTAAATATTTGCGCCATGGGCCTTTGAATTGCATATGAATTCAAAGGTAATCTATACAATATTGTGGTTAAAATAAACCTGACAACTGGCAGAATATATAGGAACCTGCGATCTAGCGTTTATGCTGAATGAAGTAAGCATAAGCTATGTGTCTGAGAAGTTCATTGGTTTAAAAAAAAATTTAATCATTGTGGTTGCTGCTGAGAAATTTTTTAAAAATTTGACCTTTAAACGCTTATAGGTCACGCTGGGGTCATTGCTGAATCTTGAAAATAGCATGGTTGAGTTTTTCTCAAGAAATAGCATCATTTCGATGTATCATAACCCATGATTTGTCATTAAAAAATATTTGACCTTGACCTTTGACCCAGTTGCAATTGACCGATTTTGCTCATCTTCGAAATCAGTCAACCTAACCTAACCTTGACCTATAGTGTCGTTTAGCAAAAAGAATTTTTGAAAATCTTCAACGGTGTAAAAGTTATCGTGCGAACGGACGGACAGACCGACTATGATCCATTCTAAATAACCTGCTTTTGATTGATCTTCGATCGCAGGTTAATAAATGGGATCTTCATTTGCATCCCTCTGGAGGGTTTGCAATTTAAGTAGTACAGACGTGTAGCATACCTAACTTAACCATTGTATTCGCAAAGCTTTGCCCAGTGCACATCAACTGTTAAACTTGATGTTTGCAACTCGGATCATGGTCATGTGGTCCCTTAAAAAAGTGACTTTTCAATGATTTTGTTGCTAACCCAAAAAAACACATCCATTTGCATTTCTCTAGAGGGCTTACAATTGTAGCACTGCAGACATGCAGCCTGAAATAACTCACGAAATTTCGATGAGTCCTTATCTTTAGCTGATTTTGTTGCAAGGGCAAGGGTCATGGTAGTACGCTCACTTGAAAAAATGACGGATTGATGACTATGCTCTTAACGTTTGTGACTCTCTGGCAATGCTAAATTTGAGCTTATGCGGTTATGTCACAAGTGAAATGCGAAATGTGGTTATACGGCTATATAAAAATTCACTTGCCCTCTACGATGAGCATAAATACTTTCAATTAACTAGATAAAGGTGTCTAAAAATAAGATGAACTTTTTCCTTTTTTAATCCCAGTATGAAAGTTCTCTCACCTTGCTTACAAATACTGCAAATTTTTACTTTATAGAACGGTTATAATTTAATTCGATTTTTAAAAACACAAGTTTAATTAAAAATATTTCATAGACACGATTTGACATTCAGTTACCTATTATCAAACGTAAAACAACCAGTGTCTCAAAACTATTGAGTTATTCAAGTTTTTGACTTCGAAGAGCAAATTCTATGGGATTATTTTGTATTGACATTTGGTAATCAAATCATAAATGCATGGATAACTAAAGCCGACGTTCCGATCGCCTAGCCTGCAAGATTGAAATGGTGTACAATATATACCACCGTGACTTAAAAACGTTTGGTGTTCAGAAACGGGGCAAGGCCCGTTATCTGGCCGCTAGTATTATATATGTATGTATTTGTTTTTGAAAGACAGTTTTTGATTGGTACCGAATGGACATTACTTTATCTTACTAGCTCTTGAATATTGGTTTGGTAGTCGAATTTTATTAACTTAAGGTTCTATTGCATGAATAAAAGTCTCATATTTTTTAATGTGGATGAAAGTTAAGCACTGAACTTTTCGGAAGAAATAATCAAATAAAGTAAAATCCGTAGTAGGCCTGTCCGCTCACAGTGGAAGTTTACCACTGTGATTCTAGGTACTATATTCAAACACTTAATGAGCCATCCGGTTACTTGCTCAATAAATAGAAATAAAGTACTTGGAATTAAAAAAACAGTTTTTTGGTATCCTGCAGGAACATAAATTTGCTTTAAGGTCGAATTTTGGTGTTATATAATTTAATTTTTAGTAAAAAATTCGTGTTCATATTGAATTTAAAATATATGTAAAACTTGACTGAGGTAAATTTTTAATATTATTTTAAGTTCCGATTTTTGGAATTTCTAAACTTTTATAAGGTACTTTTGGTACTCATAATAAAATGCTTTATATCCTGAATTCAATTTTTTACAGGTAGTGCTCTTGTGTTTCAGATGTAAGAAAATCAATTTAATTCCAATAAACCCGACAGATCGAGATGTAAAGATGTACCCTTAAAATTTCCCAATTCCCCCTCCCCTTCAGAATTTATTTTATTTTAAGAAGGTCAAAGGTCACACTGGGGTTACCTAATAATTTGGGAGCCCCATTAATGAACTGTTCTCTCCATTAGCTTCATTTTGATGTATCATCATACCTTATACTATTACAAAAAATATTTGACCCTATAATGGTCATAGGTCACGCTGGGGTTATAAAGGACTTTCAAAAATAGTATCACTAACCTAGTCTAACCAGTACCTTTATTTTGATGTATCACAACCTATACCTTACTATTCAAAAACATTGACCTGACCTGTGACCCAGGAGTTCCCCTGAACCGATTTGACCCATCTTCGAACTTGATCTTTCGTTTGACCTAATATGGTGATTAGTGAAAACAGAATTAAAAAAAGTGAAACCATTTTTGAGTTATCGTACATACAGACGGACGATGTTCTGAGTGTTTTCAATATATACCTAAAGGTACATAATAACAGGTACATAAAATTTAAAACTGAAGTTAACTTGTATTCCGTATACCTACAGCACTTTTAAACCGAATATCAATGATGCAAAAAACATAGGTTTGAGAATATGAAAGTATTTGCAAATTGCATGACAATTTCATGCGCTGCTCTATTCACATGATATTTCAACGTGAGCTTAGATGCCTAATTTTCGATCAAATTTCAGACAGTAAGACGCTTGGCGACTTGAAGACCCTCATCCAGTTGACTGCTTGTGGTCAGCAGTTCCACACTGTTTCTTATGTGCATCCATGAGTTCTTAACAATCCCGTTGTATAAAAATTCATCTCGAAATTGTAGCTTTTTATTTATTACTATTTAAACAGGATAAAATATAAAACAAATTTCCGCACCGTGAAAAAAAGTAGTTTTGGACGACTATAAATATATATTGAAAAAGCATTTTAAATTACTTGTTATCGCCCCACATTCCAAAATGACATTGGAACCACTCATTGCAATTGCAGAGCTTGAAAAATTCCTGTTCGGTTACATGTATCCATTTGTAATTAAATGGGACAAAGATTTCAATCAAATCATAGTGGTTCGACCATTCTACAAATGGATTCCCTGTGGATTGGCTTACATGTTTTGTTTCCTTATGGGTGTTTGTTGCTTTTATAATCTCATTTCCTTTCAGTATTCAACACTTCCAGGCAGATATGTTAGACTTGACACAATACTGAACGTTATGATGGGTTCCCTTACTGCAGCCCTAATGTTCCTATTATATGTGGGTTATAAGGAGCCATCAATATTCCACGGTTTTAATGAAACTAAGCGAATGGCAACATTTCTTGAGAAAAGTAAGTAGAGTAAATATTACTTATATACAAAGAAAAAAGTACCTTAAAACTTCCAATCCATTGATTTTTTATTTAGATCATCCATCATTATCGTCCAACGAAAATAACGTGTTCATCACGTGGGTAATGATGTGCCTAATGTTTCTCTTTGTTTTTCCTCTTGTGAATGTAACTGCTGTTGCCGTTGACTACGACGTTTTTTTCTACATCGCGGAAAAAGTACTTCCTGATCCAATGTATAGAAGTAGAAGTGATATCTTGATATCTGCTCTGATTCGTATACTTCTTATTACCCCTCCTGCTTTTGAGTATTGTCGGACAGTCACATTCTTACTGCCTATTGCAGTTATACATATTGAAAATATAAATTTGATTGTCAAGATTACGAGGGATAAACTCTGTCGAAATGTATCATGTTTTCATGATACTCACATCCGGTTAATTATACTTTGTAAAATGGTTGAGAAAATTGTCTACCATGGTGTTTTGCTTTGCCTCACATTCTTCTTTTGGGTACTAGTAGCTTTGATTTGGATTGGGATTAAGGGACAAAGAAAATTACCACCAATTATTTTATCAATGAGTGTTATTAGCATTGTGCTACTTACAATTTTTCATGTTGTAGTCATACCAAAATGTGTGCACATGTCGCAAGCTTCATTTGAACTTCAATCCTTTGGTAAGAATCTAGCAAAAAAATTGTATTTTCGAACTCGCACCAAACGGGCTAAAATATTGGTGAAAAAGACAAATGCAATTATTCCTATAAGGTTTACGTATGGACGATTCTGGATATTGAATCGAGAATTTGTTTTCGAATATTTACATTTAATAATGCTTCGCACGTTTGATGCATTGATCATTGTTGACTTTTAGGTGTTGTGGACGAGGTTTTTATGAATTATGTTTTAGGTTAAGATTTATTAACAGTCCGGATAGTTATATAACATTATGGATGTAGTAAATATAGGAATATTTACTTCATTTCTTAAGTAATCTAAAGACCGAGCATGTTTGGTATGCATCGCGATTATGATCATGATGATGTAAAATATGAATGAATGACAGATCGTCGAAGACGAGCTGATACTGCTCCTAATCAATAAATGAACACTCACCTTTCCACCCCTTCGGACAACATCTCCTATTAAGTTATTCTCTTACTTTACTAACTTTACTCTACTTATCATACGTTAAACACATCATCAAACATACAAAGAATTGTATTACAGTGGGGCATTTTCCAGTCTACTACTGCAAATGTAATTCCTAATTGTTAGATCATCAATAAAGCGTTCAGTTTTGACATTTAATTCTGACTGAAGACAAATGATGATCAACAATTGGTGGTTAAGTTAAAATTAGTTATATATATATTACCCCGCCTAAGAGAGACTACTATCAGCGCTTAAATCTTCGTAATATTGAAGTAAAAGACACATACTGCAGCTGTAAACACCAACAACAATGCATTTTTAGTTAAAAATACAGATTTATCATTGATTTGCTTGATTTTTTTAATTAAAACCCGATTTATCCGTAAACCCCACCAAATATTCGGTGGGCTGGGCCCATTAAAACCCGGGTTTAAACGGGTTACCCACCTACTCATTATAACCCAGGTGCCATCTCTGGTGCGTATGTGTATATTATGAATAGAATTTCATTTCCTCCTGAAATGTTAAGCTTGAATTGATTGTCCTGCAGGCTCAATGTAAAGAGTATTACTTGTAAAAAATTCCCTACCGTTACTCCCAATATTTCCAGCAATATTTCGCTTTATCTCTATGCAAATGATAAGAGAGGAGAAATGTTGTTCGTTTACTCATTCTAATTAGCTTATTATTTCCAAATGACACACATATACATAATCCTAGACCATTGTTAGCATGCTGATTGTTTAGGTACCAAAATACATAAAAGAGTATAGAACAAGTGGCCTTGAGCATCCTCACCATTACAAGTATTACTTGATAAGTACCTCGCACCCTCGTCAAGCACTAAAAACTCACGGATTAGCCCTGTTAAGCTGCTTAACTTTTCCGATATATTATATCCAGGACAGAAAAAGTTGGAAATCCTGCCTAAATCACTACTACAATCATTAGGAGAAAGTACATGAAAAGGGATAGATATTTTTTGCATTTAAATTTTGATAGAATTAAATTTATAAGGTACTTTAAACGTAGACATTTATCTAAAACCGCTGGCTTGCTTGTTATTCGAATATGCATCATTACCTTCAGTTTGATCGTATCTAAATTTTGATAAGCGTCGAACATATGTGCATAAATAATGTGTTTCTGTACTTACAGAACATTTCATACAAAGATTCCTGAAAAAAGTTTATCCATTCGAAAATTTACCATGCAGACATGTACCCAAGCATACATTCTAAAAGATGTAATGTATGCTAGCTCGGGTATTTAGGGTAAAATATGATGTCATCGTCTTATGTGTCCGTCTGTCAACGCTTTATCTTATTGTTAACGTTTGTAAACGATTTGATATTTAAAAATTATGCTTCCAACATACGGTAGCCTTAAAACTAGGTGACTCTAAATATGCTGGAAGAAAATACATTAAATTTTACATTTTTTAGTTCGGCGTTCAAAATAAATTAAATTATTTAATTCCGTAAAGAAGAACGAAATTTAGGATCAACTATTAATTTTTAAACTGGATTTGGCCCAATTTTAAGGAATTAATGATTTTTTAACGCTTCAATCTCTATTCTCCAAACTTTATTATGTAAAGGGCCAACCAGATACGCATATTTCTTCCCAAGAGAAAGCTGGCTGAGACCGTACATATCCCCATTTCTTCCATAAAAGACTCCAATAATTTCTCCAGTTTTTGAAAGTTCCACAACAATTGCAATTTTTGGACCTCCCATCAAATTTATAAGCGGGCGAAATCCTTTTACCTAAAATTTTGTAAAGTATATTTGTAAAACGTGCTTGTCCATTTTATAATATCAAGAAAAAATTGAATTTTTTTCTTACAAATGTTTCTACTTCCAGCAAGTGACCATTATCAGGTAATATCATTTTTACTTGACGAATAATCGTAAGCAGCAAAAACCGTACTCGAAAAATAAGTTTACGAAGCAGCGGATACGGGGAATATAAATGGTTGCCCATGGAAAACTATAAAATTGAAATTTTGAACCTTTCATATCATGATTTAAAAACTAAAATAATGGACACCTTAATATATACCTCTTCATTCCATGGCTGAAACATTGCCACATAATAGCCACCCCGTCCATTTGGTCTAATATTATCCGGATAGCCAGGCAAGCCATCTATGAACGTGTCGCTTTGTCCTTTTTTATCTCCTTTCAAATAATATCGTCTCACTTTGGCACTTCCGTATTCCGCAACAAGAATAAAATCCTCATCATGCGATAGACAAATGCCGTTTGAGAAATTTATGTCATCCAAAAGAACCTTATTCGTTTTCTTGACTGGATCATAAGTTAAAAGTCTACAAGAATTGTTCAATAAAATTTACTGATGTATGTATGTTTAACAATAAATACAGATCATAAATTTTCTACCTTCCATTAGGCTGCCCCATTAATGAACCAGCAAAATCTATTTCTGCCCCATCTCCACTTGTACTTCCGTCCGTCCAATAAATTATTGAACCATCTTTGGTCATCTGTACGTCTTCAGGAAGATATCCAATTTTTCCCTGGATTGGAATCCATTTCGGGACTAGGTTTTCATACTCACCCGTTCCCAAATTGACCTTTGTCATCCCACCAAAAGCGTCCATAACCAGAAGGTTTCCTTCTTTATCCAGTCGCATTCCTAATGGAAACGAACACCTTTGTCCGTTGGTCTCAACATGTTCATCTACTTGCTCACCAGAACAAGGAAACTTGAGTTGAGTTATGTTCACAATCTTTTGCTTCCCAACGATTCGAAATATAGTTCCCCTCTGATCACCAGTTATTATATTATCATCGTCCAACACCACCAAAGATTCAATCACATCGAGAGAAGGACCTTCATAGTAGAGCTCAGCCCTGTCCAATATTCTATTAGAAGCCATCCATCCTTCAAGTTTTTTGGGTGGTTCAATGCTGGAAAAAAGCAAAAATCATATTATTTTAAAGCGTTCCTTTTTAATTTTTAATAAATATAAACCCAACTTACTGAAAAGCCGTTAACTCCTCATCTGGTGGAAGCCCTGGTAGAATTAATAACAAAATTGTTACTACCACTGTTACTACAATGAATCTAAGCAAAATAACAGTGCAACATTTTAATGCCATGATGGTTTATTTTAAATGCATGAAAATATTAATGTTTAAATGACACCATAAGTTGAGGTGTCAATTATGTGAATGAAAAACTAAACTCATGTCCATGAATATTTTATCATCATCACTTCACATCACCAAAATAAAAATGGATAAATGTTATCTAATCATTATCACATATCAATATACAAGGTTATCAATCTTACTCAATGCTGAAGCTGGAGATATTACAGTGTAATAATTACACTCTGCTGCGAGAAAATTGAGTTGAAACATCAAAGCAAATCAAGGCCACCTGTTAAATTTATTCCTTGCTTGGATTTCATCAGCACGCATGGAATACGTCTGTGAATAAACACAAAGTAATTAAATTATACATTATTGTATGCCTCCTAACCAATCAAAAATTACCAACAAATTTATATCCTTGTGTTTCTTTCTTATATCCTTTCCCGTTTCGCGATCAACCTACGCCAATGCCTTGAATAAGATTATGGGAATGATGTCACAATCCCACTTCATTTCAACCCCTATTTTTTTCAACCCGACTTTGTCGTACTAAATATTCATCTTGCTGGAGTTGGTTGGCTGAGGGCGGAAAGGTCATCAACCCAAGCAAGCCAAGTGAACTAAATTTAAGCATTATTATTTTTCAGATTTTTTCAGATCTTTCTCTTATTATTAAAGATTGAAAAGATTAAAGATAAAGAAAGGCTCTGCCAGACTGAACGCAATCGATAATCTACTTATTTTTTAGAATGACCAGTTTACGCAAAAGATCAAAAGTTATATGGGGTTTGGAGAGAGCTCCTTGTGGAGCTATTGCTATTGGAAAGAGCCAACTCTTCCAAAGGCCACCAAACAGCAGCCAGGTTTTGCAAAGGGGAGCTGCTCATTGTTGCCATTTCAAATCGTTTTAAGTCGGGGGCAATTGAGTTGAGCAAAGCCACAGAACCATTTGGTGATTAAATAAGATTATTTAACCCCAGTGAAGTCAACTGTCTACCGTATTGGATGAGGAGTTGAAGACGATTCTGTTGTAAGCAGCTCAAAAACGTTGCTGAGATTGAGCTCTTTCAGTTTCTCCAAGTGGGGTAGGTTGGGCAACCTGATGAAATTCATATTCATCCCCCATATAAACGCCCTCAATCAAACTTATCACCTGAATGTTTGGAAGTTGGTGGAGTAGGGTGAAAAATGTTTCTATTATTCTTCCACCGATCACAAGCTCATGGAAATGGATGCCAGTTAAGCGATGTGATGACCATAGCGAGAAAAGAGTGAGCCGAAGGAAACCACAGCTCTTCTAGTCTCGTGGACGGAGATGGAGCCTGTGAGAAGTGGAGTTTTGTCTGGAAACGGACGTGAGTTCATGTGGCCAAGGCATTTCTCAATGCTTTCCACACCCACAAAACTATACTTCCTGTCGATTGAAGATAGCTTATTGAAATGAAGGGTTTTTTCAACGGGAGGGCAAATCCCAGTGTAATGTGATAATAAATTTGCAACTGGTGACTTTTTATGTCTTTGATGAAGGTTTAAAATAGGCTTGAGAGGAAGGTAGTCTCCCAGCGAGGGAAGAATCTGATGTAATATAATAAAAAAATATAAACGGTTGAGTAAAATATTAAAGAACTGAATGAATTTGCTTCCTTGGTATTAAATCAAAATTTAAAATTACACTTTACCAATGGAAAAAGAAAAGCGGTCCTGTGATGTTGTCACACTTGACGCCATTCTAGACAGGTATTGATGGCAGAGTGAAAGTCACTAGATGACAGAAATGATTTGCTCCCATGTCTGAAATATAGAAAAATAGACGGACCGTAGTTATGCAATAAAAAAGTTCCAGCAATTGAAGTACCAGAATGGGAAGCGGATTATTAACAAGGGAACGAAGAAGAGCTAGAATCTCATCAATGAACGGGTCTCGATCGATGTTTTTCATTTTCTTTGCTGTAATAAGTTTAAATAAGCAGGTTAATTATTTAAATAAAACTTTGTTGTTCTATCGATAGAATTGATTAAATAAAATGTGCAGCTATGTGTAATTTATGTCTTGTACTTGAAACAAATAGTTATGTTGGATACTGTAAGCATGTTTTTTTCTTCATAGCTAAGAATGTTAATGAATCTAATTTATCCAATCTTAACTACCTTCCATAAGTTTGATGTTACAAGTTGCCAAAGTGTGCATTGTGCATATTATTCATAAATATTATTACATATTATGCATTTTTTTAATTTCATTTGTTTAATTTACTTTATTAGGATTTTCAACAATAATTGGTTACTAGTTGTTAATAATTAATAATAGTTAACTTAACTATTCTATTCTACGGAAATAGTAAACATAATCAAACAGTTTCGCTTGGAAATTGCAAACCAGTAGTATAAAAGTCATGTGAAGGGCCACCGTTATCATTAGAATTTTCCATGCAACGGCTTCATAGAAATTTGAGTCCGCATGAAGTAGAAACAAAGAAATGACCATTAGAATAACCTCTCCAAACAGGAAAATTGATTGCCAATCGAGATGATTCTGAACGTGTTTGATGGCTTGACTTCCTCTAACATTCTGAGAGCATAACAATAAAAATTATGTTTAACATTGCCTGGCTTTAATTGAGTAATATTTTTAACGAGTAAATTTGTCCTACCGCTGACGTAGCACAGATAAGTTCGATTGCCATTCCCAGTTGCACAAATGCTGCTGCGGTTGCAGATAAAAAATATAGCAGTCCTACTAGCAACTTCCAATTTTCTACGTCCTCTAAAATAACGTGAATTTTATGCTTTAAAATCTTTGCATTGAAAATAATCGCAGATATTTTTATAAGGTGATCTGCTATAAAAAAAACATTACCCTTGGTTTTCACCAAGCTATAAAATATTGGTAAATGAAGGTTGCAACACAGCTTATCATCAAACGGCATAACTACACCTTCTCCCTCAGAAGTTTTATTACAATCTTTAACAGTAACGTAAGAATGGAGCTTCTTTAAAGTTATTTCTAAACATATTACGTATGTTAGCTGAAAAGAAAGAAAAAGTATTTGCCTTACCATTAACATTTTACTAGTAGATAAAATTTTAAAAAAAATGTATACAAAATACCAAAAGGATGAAGCCAAAGTAGATAACAGTTAGCCTTGAACTTTTTAGTTTTCTGATTACCAAGTGGTAAGGCTCCATGATGAATCCAATGAGCAAAATTGTAGCAAAAAGATGCGAAACAGGCACAACTTCACAATTAAATACTAAAGCGAAATGTGGAGCTATCAAATTAGTCATAATTACAACGTCATGTGATGTAACCGCAGAAGAACATTATGAAGTTAATTGCCAATTAAATCATTACACTAGCTTTAGTGACACTGTAAATATTTAATTGATTTAAGCTTTACCAAAATCAAATTGCTAACAGCAAAAAAAACCCTTTCGTCAACCTTGTAGTAACGAACGATAATTTCTTTGTGAATGTACGTAAATTGTAGCTCATGCTAATATCGGTGGCGACGTCACAGAAATTAGTAGTACGAGATCATAGCTTGTAATCAAAAACAATATTTTCAAACTTTCTGTGTTTTGATTTGTGTCATTTTTATTAAATTTTATTATACACAATAGTAGGAATTTGAAATATCGTTTCTCTACAAACTAAATTCATTTTGAGGTAGATATATTCTGCAGGTATGCTGGAAAATCAAACTGTTTTTTCTACATATTTCGATTGTTTGTAGATACACATGAAAACAGGTATTAAAAATGTTGTTAGGTACCTAAGACCAAAAATGTTTAAAATAAACTACATGTTCCAAATTCTTGGCCGATCAATATTGTAAATAATACAAATCAAGTCAAATTTTGTTAACAATCGATACGCTTAAAATCCATAAAAATTATTATAGGATGTATATCAACACACACCTTTTGAAATAATTTGAAAATTTTAAGGTCTAAATATAATTCCTACATGTTAATTATATAGTATGTTCTTCTATGTTTTTAATGTGTAGTTCATGCCACGTGGTAAATATCTGGCTTAAAACGTACCCAATGAGGTCGAAGCCTAAAAAACTATCAACTACTGTAAAAACATAAAACTCAATATGGATTTGCAAAACCCTGTAATTGCTAGGTGATACTAATAACTTGAAAGTTTTGTAACTCCTCATAGAAAAACAGGTCAAGAACGTTTCCAATCAAAAATTAATTCCAGAAAATTAAGAAATAAAATGTGTTAAAAGTCAACGATGATCAAAGCATCAAATGTGCGAAGCATAATTAAATGCAAATATTCGAAAACAAAATCTCGATTCAATATCCAGAATCGTCCATATGTAAGTCTCACCGGAATAACTGCATTCGTCTTCTTCACCAATATTTTAGCCTGTTTGGTGCGAGTTCGAAAAAACAATTTCTTTGCTAGACTCTTACCAAGAGATTGAAGTTCAAGTGAAGCCATCGATATGCGTACACATTTTGGTATAAATACAATATGAAAAATTGTAAGTAGCACAATGCTAATAACACAAACTGATAAAATAATGGGTGGTAATTTTCTTTGTCCCTTAATCCCAATCCAAGTGAAAGCTACCAGTAACCAAAAATTAAATGTGAGGCAAACCCAAAGAGTATAGTAAACAATTTTCTCAACCATCTTAAACATTAAAATAAACTGTATGTGAGTGTCATGAAAACATGATACATTTTGACGGAGTTTATCCCTCGTAATCTTGACAATCAAATTCATGTTTTCCATATAAATAACTGAAAGAGGCAGTACGAATGAGATTGTCCGACAATACTCAAAAGCAGGAGGGGTAATAAGAAGTATACGAATCAGAGCAGATATCAAGATATCACTTCTACTTCTATACATTGGATCAGGAAGTACTTTTTCCGCGATGTAGAAAAAAACGTCGTAGTCAACGGCAACAGCAATTACATTCACAAGAGGTAAAACAAAGAGAAACATTAGGCACATCATTACCCACGTGATGAACAAGTTGTTGTCGTTTGACGATGATGATTGATAATCTAAATAAAATCAACGCATGTGTAATTTTAAGGTACTTTTCTAGTTTTAAAGCAATATTTAATCTACTTACTTTTTGCAAGTAATGTCGCCATTCGTTTAGTTTCATTGAAACCGTGTAATATTGATGGTTCCTTGTAGCCCACATATAATACGAATACTATAGCTGCAGTAAGGGAACCCATCATAACGTTCAGTATTGTGTCAAGTCTAACATATCTGCCGGGAAGTGTTGAATACTGAAAAGAAATGACATTATAATAGCAAGAAACACCCATAAGGAAACAAAACAGGTAAGCCAATCCAAAGGGAACCCATTTGTAGACTGGTCGAAGTCGAACCACTATGAGCTGGTTGAAATCCCTGTCCCATTTAACTACAAATGGATACATGTAACCAAAGAGAAAATTCTGAAGCTGTGCAGTTGCTAGGAGTGGTTCTGTTGTCATTTTGGAATTTTTAGTGTGGCAATAATGCTTATTTTAAAACGTTTAAACAATTTACTTATTAGTCGTGCAAAAAAAATTTCTTAGTGCTTAAAATTCTTTAATCCTATTATAATTGTAATAAAATAGGGCTGGAATTTCTAAATCAAAAATGTTTTGGGGTTGGTAAGAACTCGTATACAAGAATACGAATCGGTATGTAACTGCTGACCACGGACAGTCAACTGGCGGGTTCTTCAGGTCTCCTAGCTTTTTTTTGTTTGAAATTTGATATAAAATTAGGCATATAAGCTCACGTAACCTCAAATGAATAGGGTAAAACTAACCTGTCATATAAATATAATATAGTTTTACAATCTATCTCTCTCAAGGGCTATATGTTTACGGAATAGAATTTTCCCCCAATTTTAAATGTTATGGGAACCTGTTATTGAGTTTGAATTGACATTTCTACAAGTAATACATAAAAATTATTTGTCAAAATTTAAGACAGAGTATAATATCTTGTATTATGAGTTTTAATAGTACCTATATAAGTGTAGAAGGATAAAAAATGGGAGCTTTAAACAATATTAAACATTTACCAGTAAAATTTTACATGGCTTTTATTCAAACATGTTTTTCAATTTGACATTAAATATGTACTTTTGACTTAAGTTTAAATATACGGTATACAAAACTGTCTTTGAACAAATGTATGTTTGTGTTTTGAGACAAAGATACTTCTGTTTATTGAGGATGTAATTTAACTACCTTAAAAATTGTGGTTTGAATAAAGTACCTACTGGATCCTACTTTAGGCGTGGTTCACAGTGCTTAAAATCGTTCAATACTAAATTCTATACAAATAGGTAGTTTTTTTATAGGCAGGCGAAAACTTCTTGATGAATAAACACGTTTACAAGCTGTATGGCTGAGTTCTTTTAATTAACTTACGAAACATGGCTTCCACTACTATACTAAAGTTGGAGTTTCAAGGCTCACATATGTTTCACCTAGGTATAAAATATTTCAGGGTTGGGAAATGTAAAAACATATTGTTAAATTGGTTGGTTATGTTCGTATATAAATTTTGTGTGTAGCGGATCACCAAGTGTGATGATGATGATGATGACTGATAAAAACGAGAGCTGGAATAAACGAGACGAGAGTTCAAGATTTGTGTGCAGGGCAGTGCAAAAAGCAAGAGTGTGTGTGTGTCCAAGATTTTATTCAGTGTCTTTTATAAACTTTTACAATGTATGGAATTAAATCTAAATTTAGGCTGAAGGGCACACAGTGTCAATAAGTGTAATGGAAGCATAATTTGGAGCGTGAGAATCTTCTGATTCAGCACATGTTAACTAATTTAATCGGACTTTGGAACAAACTTGTTCCGCCCATTTCATACATTCATACTGAAAAAGGAGATTTGAGACGCATTATAATTGCGGAAGTGACCCAAAAAGCTGAGTTACAGGACATAAATCCTTGAATTTACGATGATTCAAACTGAACATAACAATATTGTAGAAAAATGACATGTAAAAAACGTGTAAATACATGGAGAAAAGAAAATTCTTTTATCCATGTAAAAAGCATGTAAATAGGGAATAAAAGAATCAAATAATATTTGTTAACGAAAGGCAAGAAATTTCATTGCCTTCTATATGACAATCGGCCAAAGACTGGAATCATCATAATTTATTTTATTGTATTCCTTACATTCAACATGCTTTTTTAACAAGAAACTCTCAGAAAAATCCCGTCTATCTTTTGGTTGCGTGTTTTCTTATAAAATGTTATGATGTAGTTATGGTGGTCGACAAGCAAACAGCAAGCACGAGCTTATATCCATATTCTGGTAGCGTAAGACCTCATTAATTTCAAACGCTTCAAAAAATGACGTACGAATATCAAGTAATCAAGTTTTCTTGAAGAACCCAATTTAATGTGAATATGGCTTTCTTGCTTGCTTCAAATATACATAAGGATAGATAGATCAGTAGGTAAATCGGTAGATGGATAGATAGATAGACCATCAGAACCAGGATATGAGTTTTCTCCAATTTTTAATACGAATAGGGGAGCATCAGTGAGGACTGACTACTCTCAAATACAAAATAGTCAAACATTCAAACTTGTGGGTTTGGTAAAACCATATATGTCGTGGTTTATTTCATGCCATATCTACTTCAGAAACATAGTTTTCAAAGAACCTTTGTGTCTCTCTTCTAAAAAATGTATATGATCACCCAAAAAAGTTTAACTAAAAAATCCAATTGTCAAAGGAACACTAAGATATAAATATAGATAAATATTGCAAAATATTAAACCCAAAATATTTTATTACACTTCAATATTGATTTTGTTTTTATAAGTTTAGATTCAGTTAAAAAAGAATCTTTTAAATTTTATTCAAAATCATCAAACATAACGTTGGGATAACCCTTTAAGTTTTTGCACATTTTAAATTCTTCAACAACTCGATCTTTTTATTTTGAGATTTGTTTGAAAAAAATAATCTTGTTTAAGGTAACTAAAATCGTCTTATTGTTTGAAGAAAAAAGTGAGAAAGGTCGAATCCTCAAAATTGGAATTGCACAATGTTGAGATTGATTGTATTAATTTTGAGGTTTTTGCTCCAAGTACAAAGTAATTTGCAGTATTATGACAAATCCACATTATTTTTTGGATCCGTTACTGATTTACTTGGTTTGGCAGGAAAAGAAAAAGTTTTATCACAAAAAGGATTCTTCAACTACATTAATGACCCAGTTCCTTACGTTGAGTTCAAGTAAGTGGATAATCTGAAGGAGTACCTCCAATATTTTGAAAGGTGCTTTGTCAACGTAATAAACTTTCGTAACGTAGACATAAGCCCATCAAATGTTCCCATTTTTTTGTCACAGCCAGAGCCCGTAATGCACCGATATGATCTTCCAAATCATAAAGAAATCATTTATTATATTCGTGGTGCTCAAAAAGGCATACAGGATCGTTTAAAACGAAGTAGTAATTCAACGAAGAAAAACTGGAGATCGGTTTGCACTAGCAAAATTTTTGTAGAAGAAACTCCGTTTTCAAACGCAGCTCACACCTATTGGGTAGAGCATTTATTCCTGATTCATAGAGGTCTCTGTATGACAATAACCCGAAGAAGATTTGTCATGGAATCAAAGCCATGGAACTGTGAAATAAATCTCTCTTTTCCCGCCCGTCCACAGCGGAGAATGTCCAAAGCATAAAGATGGAAACACAGATATTTCTGTTGAATGTGGTCCTGCAAATATTTGGTTTCGCAGCTTCACTCAGGGCTTTTTCCTTAATCCCCAAAGTTACAAACAAATACAACCATCATCTGTGCCGATTATCCACATGAACGTTCTTCTTAAAAAACAGCATCAGCAGTGGCAAAACCTAAAGATCTATGGAAAATGGATTTGGACACATGTAAACCCCGACTATCGTCATTTTAATGAACGGAGACAGTTGCACGCGACGAATGATATTTATCTGGTATTGGTGACGGGTTCCAAGATGCAGATACCCACGTTGCAAATTACAAATATGTTCGGGTTAAAACCCTGCTTCAATTGCTTCGATATCCGAACTGTCACGCAGACTGAAATTCCGATATCATTTTTTGGGTTCAGTGACCATTTTTGGAATTTAATGGCTAATTTATTTTTAAAGAGAAACGAACGAAGTTGTAGTGAACTGTGGAGCATGCCCGAAAATATTAAAACATATTTTGAGTCTTGTTTACATCAAGGTACGGAGTTGATTTCCGGAAGCATGGCTAAAGAGAATGGAATCCTTCAAATTATAGGTTCCACATTGAACCTGTTGTTTCAAAATTATTCAAACAGTTATGGCTGGAGATCCGGCAGCTGTGAAGGTGGACTCAAATTAGCACTCTGAATTATATTTGGAGTGCTATTTAGCACTCCTAGGAGTGCGAATCAGCACTCGTTTTACAAATTCTTCCCCCAAAATCACACAATTAAGTTATAAATTTTTGAAACGGTACACAATAATTTGTAACTCTATGTAGGTATTTTTAGTGAAGGTATTAAAAGTTTAACCTTTACCATTTATTTCACATGCAATTTCGAGTAAGTACAACCTTTAAAATTCATTTTCTTAATTTTGCCACGATGAAAAAAAAATCACCACGGTGAAAAAATCCTAATTATCGTCTAGATTCATAAACTGATTTTTAATTGCATGAGCACTTAAATATATGCATGAGCAAAAAATATCATTTTTTTCATAAAAACAGGAGTGCTAATTAGCACTCATAAAATACTTAAGAGTGCTAATTAGCACCCATAAAATAGACAAGAGTGCTGATTAGCACTCTTTCGTCGAGTACTAATCGGCACCCGTATGAGTACTAATTAGCACGCTGAGCCCTGACTGATTGAAGACAGAATATTAAATTGAAAATTGTAATATGAAATTGTAATATTAAATTGCAAATTGTAATATTAAATTGTAAATTGCAAATTGTAATATTAAAAATTTACCAGGTAATTTTTACGTGGCTTTTATTCAAACATAGTTTTCAATTTGACATGAAAAATATTTTTGACTAAAATTGAAATATACGTTATACAAAAAAAATGTATGTTTGTGTATTGATACAAAAAAATCAGTTTGAAACAAACTGTCTGAAAGTCAACTTGCAACAGTTTGCTTTCAGACACACTCCAAAATGGCATCAAACCTTTGCCTCCGTCTCAACGCTTTAAACGAGCTCTTATCCAAAATATCTTTTTGCTCTCCCTACTTTTTGGTATGGGATAACTCCACTAATCGCTTTAAAGCGAAGAGTTTTTGGGAAAATCTTACTTGGGGAAACGCTTTGTCAATCATTGTCACTGGAATCCAGTGGCCAAGTGCTATTTTGTATTTATTGATAGGTAAAGGCGTATTCAACCCCAGTGCCATAAGCATTAATGAGCTCTTTGTTACCATTCTATTGTCTACGTCTTGCTTTCTTCACATTGGCGTTACACTTGCTACCTACCCACATCGTTGGGCTATTGCAGAGTACAACTACCACCTTTTCAAGTTTCTTGCAAATTTTCAACCGGTCCAGTTCAGTTCCGAAAACGTTACCCTATCCAACAGCTTCATGGCTGTCAAGAAAGGTTTGAGTATTACCAAATTGTAAACATAATTACTTTAAACGCCAATGTATCAATCAATAAACTGAGTTTACATTTTTTCCAGAAATCTTCAGGATCCTCAAGACTCGAAACGGCGACTTTGTGGGCGTAATCCTTACTCTTTGGGTTATAACATCCGCTATTGCAATGGTGGGTATCTTTCCAATAATTTTCATCGCTGAGATGGACTACGTTGCATTGACCTTTAAATTTTGGTTCCCGCTCGATCAACGAAGTGAGTTTGAACATTTGGCGCTTCGCACGATAAGCAGTATTCTGTTTGAAATTGCAGCAGTAGAATGCGTCCGAACATTTCGATACCTTGTCGTCTATGCTGTTGTCATGATGAAAGCAACTGGTATTTTGGTAACCCACATTCGGAATGAAGTTGAATCTAATGCTTACTCAGCAATCCAAAATTACAGAACCCTATATCAAATTCACAACGTATGTATTGAGCCTATGTCCAGTGTTGCGTTTGTTGGTATTCATGGAGCTCAATTTATGGCAGTATTTGCTCTTGCTGGAACAGTACTTGGGTGGAAGTTCTTGTCCCCAAATGCATATTGGCTTTTCCCATTACTTGCTATTCTCACTATGATAATATTGGATACGATACTACCAATTGCTGTATTTTCAGTTGAAGAGAGCAACGCCACAATTAGAGAATTGAGGTGTAAATGTAGGGGTAACTTGAGTCGAAGGATTTTTAAAACTTTAAGAACGATAGGATTCTCCGTTGAGGGACTAGGGATGATAACACCTGCCTTCAAATCACACTTTTTTTCAGTTATTATCTTCAATACACAGGACATCATTATGATGACTATGAGTATGTTGTAGGCTTTAACCATTCGTTTAATTCTTTTTGAGGATTTAACTGTATTTCAGAAAGGCCATTTTTTAATTTGGTTTAGGTTTCTCTTTACGTTTATTCGTTGTTGATAGTTAAATTTTACGTAGTTTAATAATAAGTAGCTGTTACTATTTATTCTCAATAAATTTCGAAATTGCAAGTTTCCATAGGTTATTGTTGGGTGGTATAGGAAACAGGCGGTGTACGAATATTATTATAAAAAAACATTGAAAGGTTGTTTAAAGAATTTGAAACTTTCAACGTAGTGAATTTTAAGTACTCTAACATATGTAGTTGAAAAAGGAAATCCTTTGCATATGGCTAAATTGAGATTGAAAAAAATACTGAGCTATCTATCTACCTGCACGTAGTCAAATAAATCGATCTGCAAAAATTGATGTCAATTTCGGCTTCCTTCTTCTGACTTTGGATTGGAAGATATAAGCTACTCCCTGATTGGTCATAATAAAACCATTTTTCATTGGCGAAAGCTTGAAATCGATTTTTAAGGTACTTTTGGGGAAAAATTTCATAAATGTTTTGTTTTGAAAACAAGATTAAACTTTTATCGGATGGCTTTCTCATCAATATTATGACTGGTGCTATACTTATTTCCTGTTTGGCTGATGATATTATGGTTAAAGTCAAAAGTAATACTTACTTAAAGGACCCATCACAATGTTTTATGGCGCTAGTTATACTGAAAATTTATTTTGTATTTTTCACATTTAACTTATCCTATTAATTGTTGTATTATAATAAGCAAAATGTTTTAAAAATAAAATCCCCTGCAATAAGCTATTTTCAAAATTTGGTATCTTCATAAAAATAAAGATAATAATGTGGGTAATTTAATTAAGGGGTAAATATGGGCCAAAAATTTGAAACTTTTATTGTATTAATTTGTTAATCATTTAGTCAATCACATGTAAATTCGAATATTACACGCCCTAAAAATGAGAATTGACCACATGATTTTTACCTATACACCCAAGAATCGTAGCCATTAAATTGCCTTTCATCTACCTAGTTTCTAACGTACAGTTATTTCTGGAGAGGGGCAGATAAGAAAATTAAATTCAACATTAAAACCATTACCTAAAACTACAAAATAGCAACAATAATTATAGGGATATAAGTAAAACTCAAAGTATTTCATTCAGACAAATTATTACCTAGAAAATAATCGTCAAAATTGGCTCTAATTTTCAGTTGGCTACGCAGTGTAACAATTTGGCATGTAATCCTTCTCAACCAAACTATTAATCTTCGTCAAAAAACTTCAATTACTCAATAATATTTTACATTTAAAATTGTTGTATATTGACCCATTATGCGCATTGCCTAAAAATTGAACTAATTCCCTGACAGAAAAGAAATACGTAATTCCTAATATTGCATAATTTTGTCTGTTAGCCACACAGAAATGACAAGAAATGATTTAAAATTAATCGCTTTACTAGTTTTACGCGAGTACAAATTATATAGCTATGTGGGCTGCTTGCATATACTCCTGAAACAGTTTGTTGCCAGACAGACTCCAAAATGGCATCAAACCTTTGTCTCCGTCTCAACGCTTTAAACGAGCTCTTATCCAAAATATCTTTTTGCTCTCCCTACTTTTTGGTATGGGATAACTCCACTAATCGCTTTAAAGCGAAGAGTTTTTGGGAAACTCTTACTTGGGGAAACGCTTTGTCAATCATTGTCACTGGAATCCTGTGGCCAAGTGCTATTTTGTATTTATTGATAGGTAAAGGTGTATTCGACCCCAGTGCTTTTAGCATTAATGAGCTCTTTGTTACCATTCTTTTGTCTACGTCTTGCTTTCTTCACATTGGCGTTACACTTGCTACCTACCCACAACGTTGCGATTTTGCAGAGTACAACTACCGCCTTTTCAAGTGTCTTGCACATTTTCAACCGGTCCAGTTCAGTTCCGAAAACGTTACCATATCCAACAGCTTCACGGCTCTCAAGAAAGGTTTGAGTAATCCAAATTGTAAACACAACTATCCCAAATGCCACTGACAATAAATTGAGTTTCAATTCTTTCCAGAAATCTCCAGGGTCCTCAAAACTCGGAACGGCGACTTTTTGGGTGTAATCCTTACTCTTTGGGTTTTAACATCCGCTTTTGCAATGTTTGGAATATTTCCATTAATTTTCATCGCTGAGATGGACTACGTTGCATTGACCTTTAAATTTTGGTTCCCGCTTGATCAACGAAGTGAGTTTGAACATTTGGCGCTTCGCACGATAAGCAGTATTCTGTTTGAAATTGCAGCAATAGAATGCGTCCGAACATTTAGATACCTTGTCGTCTATGCTGTTGTCATGATTAAAGTAACTGGTATTTTGGTAACCCACATTCGGAATGAAGTTGAATCTAATGCTTACTCAGCAATCCAAAATTACAGAACCCTATACCAAATTCACAACGTATGTATGGAGCCTATGGCCAAAGTAGCATTTTTTGCTATACATGGAGCTCAATTTATGGCAGTATTTGCATCTGCTGGAACAGTTCTTGGGTGGAAGTTCTTGTCCCCAAATGCATATTGGCTTTTTCCGTTGATTACTATTCTCACTTTAACAATATTGGATACGATCCTACCAATTGCTGTATTTTCAGTTGAAGAGAGTAACGCCACAATTAGAGAATTAAGGTGTAAATGTAGGGGTAACTTGAGTCGAAGGATTTTTAAAACTTTAAGAACGATAGGATTCTCCGTCGAGGGACTAGGGATGATAACACCTGCCTTCAAATCACACTTTTTTTCAGTTATTATCTTCAATACACAGGATATCATTATGATGACTATGAGTATGTTGTAGGTTATAACTATTCGTTAAGTTCTTATGAAAGATTTAATGCTATTTCAGAAAGGCTGCGTGTTAAATGATTGCTTACAATAGTGTTTAAAAATCCCAGAGCTGCTGTACTTTCTATTAATGTCATTTCTATTTTGGATATTTGTTTAAGGTTTCTCTTAACTTGTTTACTCGTTGTTGATGGTTTAATAATACTGTTACTTCTCAATAAATGTTTAAATTAGAGGATTCAGTAGGTTATTTTGTGGTCATATAGGATACATGTGGCATACGAATATTATTATAAAAAAATTGTAATATGAATTTATAGTTAATTATATAAAAAAGACATCGTTGGAAGGTTGTTTAAAGAATTTGAAACTGTCAATGTAGCGAATTTCTAGTACTCTAGTATATGTCGTTGGTCATTTAATTTATAAAGACCATTGGTATTTATGGTAATGTACATCGTTTTATTTTATGCTGCAAATCAATATGTTTCGCAAATTACCAAGATGGTTACATAAATCTTTTACCACAAAAAATATCTAATATAACTTTAAAGTAAAAAATACGTGTGTTTATGCAAAACGTTTTTAAAAAATATGTTATTTTAATATGAGGCTGAATATTTTGTTCCATCATTCATATTAGCATGAATAACAACCATTCTGTAATGTAATATAAATATGAGATTGAAAAAATTACTCAGCAATCTATCTACCGGTACGTCATCAAATAAATCGATGTACAAAATCAATGTCAATTTCAGCGTCCCTTTTCTGACTTCGGATTGGAAGAAATAAGCTTCTCCCTGATTGGTCATAATAAAGCCACATTTCATTAGCGAAAGCTTGAAATCGATTCTTAAGGCGCTTTTGGGGAAAATGCCCGTAGATTTTTAGCTTTCAAAACAAGATTGAGTTTAACTTTCTAACAAAGAGTTTTTGTTAGAAAAACAAGATTTACCCCTTGAAACTTTTGTGTACGATATTGTAGGGATTATTAAATTTGGGAGAAAACGTCCAGGCAATTTAGAACCAAAAAAATATTTGATTAAAATTAGAATGTATAATTTAACTGGTGAATTTTTTATATTACATGAAGCTCCCATTGTTTTTGAAAGTTCTACATGCACAAGCTCCTTTTTTGAGTGGTATTATGCTTGCATTGCAGTTGTAGGAATATCAAATGAAACTCAATTCCAAGTACATACTTTTTAAACAAAAAATGTCAGCTTTGCAAAAACATGGCATATAGGTTTGGAATTGGGGAAATATTTGCTATTTATATGACTCCACGAGCCACGTTATTGAGCGTGCTCCTTCATTTATTCGCGTATTTCAACGTGAGTTTAAATGCTTATTCTGGAAGAAAGTTCAACCAGAAAACTAGACCACGTGAAAAGTCAGTCAGACAACCTGCAGCCGTGGTGAATTACACAGTTAATCAGAATCTTCGCATTCTTACCAATAACTGTAAAATGTTACCTAAATTTATATGATTAATATTAAGTCTGGTTTTGTATAACGCTTGAATTAATTAGCCGCATTAAATCCACAATGGAGCTTCTAATTGCGACTCCACAGCTTCAAAAGTTTATCTTTGGTTACATGTATCCACTTCCAGTTAAATGGGAAAATGATTTCAATCAGGTCATAGTGGTTCGACCAGTCTACAAATGGATTCCTTGGGGACTAGCTTACGTGTTTTGTCTCTTAGCTGGTGTTTGTTGCTTTTGTAATGTTATTTCCTTTCAGTATTCATCACTTCCAGGCAGATACGTTAGACTCGACACTCTATTTAACTTATTGATTAGTTGCATTACTGCGGCCATAATTTTTGTATCTTACGTGCGTTATTCGGGGACATCAATATTACATGGTTTTAATGAAACTAAACGTATGGCAACATCACTTGTCGAAGGTTAGTCATGCAAAAAATACTAAAGCTGGACAATAATTTCTAAAAAAAATAATAAATTTTTTCCCATCATTTAGCTTTTCCGTCATCATCGGTATACAACAACGGCTTGTTCATTATGTGGGTAATGATGTGCCTAATGTTTCTCTTTGTTTTACCTCTTGTGAATGTAGTTGCTGTTGCCATTGACTACGACGCTTTCTTCTACATCGCAGAAAAAATACTTCCTGACCCGATGTATAGAAGTAGAAGTGATATCATGATATCTGATTGATTGATTGATTGATTGATTTATTAGGCTTTAAAGGGCCACGGGCCCATGGAGCCAACAAATAAAAATTTCATATACAAAAAAATTGTTTCAAAGTAATAAATTATTGTGATATCATGATATCTGTGCTGATTAGGTTACTTCTTATTACACCAGCCTGTTTTGAATATTGTCGGGCCGTCTCATTTGTACTTCCTATAGCACTTATTTATATTGAAAATGTGAATACCATTGCCAAGATTATGAGTGAGAAACTCCGTGAAACTCCATCCCATTTCCATGACACGCACATACAATTAATTTTACTGTTAAAAATGGCAGAGGAAATTGCTCACCATGCTCTTTGGACTAGCCTCACAATTACTTTTTGGTCACTGGTAGCCTTCATTTGGATTGTTATTAAGGGACAAAGAAAATTACCACAAATTATTTTAACAATTTGCATTAGTGTAATTGTCCTCCTTGTAATTTTTCATTTTGTGTTTATACCAAAACTAGTAAGTAATTCACTAGCTTTACTTAAACTTAAATCTCATGGTAAGAATCTCGCTATAAGTTTGTATTTTCGAACTCGCACCAAGAGGGCTAAAATATTGGTGAAGAAGACGAATGCGGTTTTACCTGTAACGTATTCCTATGGATTTGGGCAATGGATAGAGATTTTGTGTTCGAATATTTGCACTTGATAATGCTTCGCACGTTTGATGCATTGATCATTGTTGACTTTTGAGTTTCCACACACGGAGGTTATTTGAAGGGTCTTTGATGAAGAAAGTCATTATTTTAGTCACTTAATACCTGAAATTTATATAGAGCGATAAAGTTTAAACATACATATAGATGGTTAATTTAGTCCAATATTGTAGTAGTCAAATTTCATACAAATGAAATCAATAGTATTCAATATTAGATATAACCAATTGTTCATTTTTTCGTATAAAGGTAGGTAATAAAATTTTGCTTCTCAATCAAAGTGCACCCGTCCAGTAGATAGTGGAAATTTCCACCACAATTGGGGTGGATAAAATGGACAGAATGAACGAAACGGTCAAAATTAAACAAATAAACTATGTAAGCTTATAAACCCAAAGAAATATGATAGGAAGTATTTTATAATCAAAGAAATGAAGTTAAGCCAGTTCCTAGCATTTAATAATGCTTCGAACTTTCAATGCATTGATGATTATTGACTTTTAAGGCTCAAACTTACATTGTGTTGCATTATTTTATATAAATAGTATCTAAGGTATTTAACGAAGTGTTTATTTTAAGTGTATTTAATAAAGAACTTCTGCGATTTGTGCAGGGTAGTGCGCATCATAGGGTACTATACTTATTTTAAGTACACACAACCAATATTATAAGTTCGACAAAAGTTAGTTATTTTTATCGATAAGAATAAAGGTCTATTAAACACAGTTTGCCCATACCTGGGTTTAATCGAATGTTCCACACATCCATTAAAACCCACGTGCCATCCCTTATTATATCAAATGAAAAAAATTGTTTTGCTGCAAACATACAAAAAACATGTACCGGAAATTTTTTTTTTCGTAGGCAACATTATTTGAATTTTAGTTAAAAAAATAAGGCCATGTCGAAGCGGAAAACATTTATTTATCCTTACTTCTACCTCACCCCAGTATATCGTTACGTGGCAGCTTTGTTGAACCATTGGAACATTTTATTCTTAAATTATTGGCTTTGGAGTATAGTTCGACTAAAAAAACCCAAGCACACACTAACTAACAATATTTATACATATTTACTGTTTTATTTCAAGCAAATTTCAATTCTGCATAGTTTTTCAAATTGTGAGCGTTTTAATTAGCCTAAAATTAGTTCCTAAAATGGTTGCCAGAATATTAGATGAGTCCCAACTCGCTGTTATTCAGCTCCATGACTTGATGTTTGGCTACATGTATCCTTTCCCGATTAAGTGGAGCAAAAATAGTGAAAAAATAGTTGGTGAAAAATCCCGTTTTAAATTGATACCTTGGGGAATCTCGTATTTACTCATGATCCTTTACGTTACCTGTCAAACTTATGACGTGGTTATGTTCCACTACTTTCCACTACCAGGAAGATACCTAAGAGTAGACACCCTAATTCAATTGATGGCCAGCTACCTTTCACTTTCATATTGTATATTAATGTACACTGGCTACAAGGAGCCCTCTATCATAGAAATTTTGAATGGAGGTTTAAAACTAGTATCGGAGTTGGTTGAAGGTCTGTAGAATTACAAATTTACTCTATGTTTTGTTTTAAATTTGAATTTAAAATGATATTTTTACCAATGTTTAAAATTTAAGGTCGGATTAACCGAAGAGATGGAATTTTAACCATGTGGGTTATGATCTGTACAATAGTATGTTCGGTTTCTGGTCTCGTTTTTACAATTATTCTTGTGGCGATGGAGCAGGACACATTTTACTACATTTCCGAACAAATTCTACCCCCACCAATGGATCGAAATATTAGTACAATTGTGTGGTCGACAATTTTACGATTTATTATAATACTCCCTGGCATTACGGAAGTTGCTCGTGGCTTTTCATTCATCCTAACAGTTTTGTTGATACTTTTACAGACTATATCTACAGTTACTACAATAATGATTGAGCGATTACAACAGGATGCTTGTCATTTCTACAATGTGCACACTTATGTGGCCCTTCTGTATGGAATGGGTAGAGAATTTTTGCAAAAATTTATTTGGATTACTCTCACGGGTTTATTTTGGATGTTGGTTACGTTTACATGGTTGTGTATTAAGGGGCAAAACAAAATACCGGATGTTTTTTTCGCATTTTTCTCTATGGCAGCCATCATGCTGGTCCTATTTCACGTGATTGTTTTACCTAAAGCAGTACAAGCTTTAGTTACAGTTTACAAGCTTGCTGGTATGGGAAAAGGTTTGGCAAAGCAGTGGTATGTAAGAACGAAAACAAGACGGGCAAAAATATTAGTGAAGCAATTCAAAGCTGTGCCTCCTATAACGATTTATTATGCTAGATTTTGGATTATTGATACAGACTTTTTAGTAGATTACTTTTATCTTATAACAATACGTACTTTTGATGCTTTAATGATTGTAGATTTCTAAGAGCTTTTCATTTAATGTGAAATATTGTGCATAATAATACAAAATGTAGAGTATTACGATTTAAGGTATTTTATGCACGTAGTAAACCATAATATGAATACATATGGGGTTACGCCCATTTTATTTTTTTTGAGAATGTTATTGGACTTTTCTTTTCCTTTTTTTGGGTTGCATATTTGGGTAGCTGAAAAAATTCTTATTTGTATTATATACATACATAGTACCAAAAACAAAAAAAACAATACCTCCGCAGACAAACCATGCCATTTTATGAAAATAATTGTATGAGTAACATTTATTGATATTTAATTTTAACCATGTTAAAACTTTTTTATTCCAATTTTTTCGACCAATTATTTCCGATTCAAAAAGTATAATTTACATAATAAGTAAATTTTACTTTGATTTAACTTTCCAACTTAGAAATTGTAGCGTGAAAGTGTATGCCAATCTCTTTGATAATCCGGAGTGCATCTGCCAGGCACCCTCAAATCCACAGCTTCCGGATCTGGGCTGCCACCGCCAACATTCGCCAGATGCAGCCTTCCATTGTAAAGGGCTTGTTGATCAAAATTTTCATCCACTTCCATTGGTAGCCGCCGCCCAATCCCCAAATTCTGCTGCTGATGTTGAGGTAGCCTCTGTTGTTGTTGTTGTTGGCCAAAAGCTACAACTCCACCCCCATTGAAATTATTTCCAAATCGCCATGGCTGCTGTTGCTGCGGTGATAGCACCCGCTCTCCACTTCGAAGCCCTTCTCGTCGTATTGGCGCAGCAAGCAGTTCGCGTAATCTTGATGGAAGACCTTGCTGCTGCTGCTGAAATACTGCATTTAGTACCATCCCCCGAATGGGCACGGGTCTCACAATGGGATGAGACGGAGCATTAAAAAATCCAGGGGCTACTCGCTGGTGAAGTTCAAGTGGAGCTGGTAGTCGCATCAAATTTTGTTCATGAATGATCTGCATAGGCACCCGTGAAGTCGCTTGAGGTTGCGGAAAGTTTGCCACGGCTTGCCGGAAACAAGGCGGAGCAAACACTACTGAAGGACCCATTGGTGTCTTCTTGTTCAGAATGTAGACGACGTAGGGCCGCACAAACGAATGCTTCTGGTAGCAATGCAAGATGTCAGCCACATATTGGTTCATCTCACTTCGTACCGGATTGTCACGATGGTGCAATGCCTCGACGCAGTAATCATTGAGGTTTAAGCCTCTAATCTAAAACAAAAAGGGGTAAATAATTAATGAGCGTAAATGTTTTTAAAAAAATTAGAAAATATTTGGGGTATTTGATTGGGCTAAAACATTTACCCAAGGCTTCTCGCTCAGCCACCGACTCCAAGTAACTTGGTGGGGAAAGCATTCCGAAGCCTGAATAAATCGAGGACCACCCATTACCACAACTTCCTTTGGAAGATAAAATTTGATGTTCACCATCCATCCAGGTTTGTTAATATCATAGGCGTCTCCTGAAAGAAAGAAAAAGTAGTCATTTTTAATGACGACACAGAACCCTAAACATGTTCAATTTATAGTATTACAGGTTTTTATTTATGCAGACAAATTACCCATTCTTCTCAACCACACGTTAGTACAATTTAGTTTTTCTTTAATACAAGGACAGCTAAAATCCGAGTGGCTTAGACAATCAATGAATCAGCACTAATGCAGTTGGTAGTAGTTTAGTCAAGCCAAACCACACGCCTATCTCAACTGACGTGTAACTTTAGCAATTTGTCATAAAAATTTATTTTAATTAAGCCATTGTTCTGAGTGGGCCAATTACCTTGGAATTTATTGAAACAATAAACTTTGAGAATGGCGTCTGGCCCAAATTTTTCTCAATTAAATCATCGTATCTGCGTTGCTAAAGAGTTCTTAACAAAATATTTATTAGTCTGAACCTATCTCTTATTACATCCGTTTCCGAGTTACGCAATTCGGTTGTTTTCCAAACTTTTTTCATGATCCACTTTTTACAATTGGTTCATATGACAAATGACGCAGGGGATTTAATCTAACGACACCACAACGTCCTAATTGATTGCGTAATTGATTACTAGCAAGTTAAGATCCAAAGTTAATTAATTTGCGTGATTTGGGTGACATTGAGATTTAAGTCATAAAAATTTCATTGCATTATTAATCATAAATCTAAAAATAGTTCATGACGCAAAAGAATCAGTGGGATTATCACTACAAATGCAATAACATCGATATGAAGTTCCCAGCGTGCAATGATTTGGAAACACGTTATAATTATAACTTATATTTTGGTTACAATGTGTCAAGCAATTAAAACGAGGGTATTACGCAATTAAAAGTATGCATGGGATTTAAATGGACAGACGGACAGACATCTAAAATTTCATATAAAGTAAAGGCTGAAGTGTGAGTTACTGATTTATAAAAAAAACAATAGGAGAAAGCTTCCAAGAAACAATGGGTCAGTCAACCTAAATAATATTGGAAATTTGCCAGCCTCAAGGACAATGAGGAATACATCGTATGTTAATGGTTGACAAAAAAGCATCAAAAAATTTAACATTGGGAAACCTTTGGCAAATTATTCCAAGTCAAAACCAACCCGTAATGAATCCCTAATCAATGATTTAAATCTACAGATTCATCAAATTTTTGAAATTTTATTAATTTTTCTCGTTTTCATTCAGTTTTGCAAAAATATTTTGTTAAAAGCGTGATGATATTATATGCTATTTACAAAGAATAAAGTACGATTCCAACCTTTTGGAGCAAGCTCAATATTTCAACATTATTATCATCATCAACCAACACCATCTGAATATCGGTGATTGCATCATCATGAAAACATGGCATAAACTGCATTAATGCATTCAAACTCAGACTGATAAAATTAAATCCCTTTTTTACTTCAGCAGTCTGGCTTGTTTGACATTTAAATGACTTTCGCAAAGTATATCCTGGTATCATACTAAAACAGTAGCCGATGAAATGGTTCAAGAATGCTCATCAAACCATGAAATTTGCGTGTTTCCTCACAAAAAGAATTTACAACCATTTCCCTACCTATTCGCTTTTGCTTTATCCAAAAAAGCGTGCTGGTTGCTGTTACTGCTCTCACGTAAAATGCATGCGTATATTTACGTATAAGTATATATGTATGTATATCCAATCCATCTTCCAGTCAACTATATTTACTTTACACATGCATCATTTTAGCTTTTGTTTTCTTCAACAATAAAAGTGGAAGTGCATTACATCATCATCATCATCCTCATCATCCTCATGATATTTATGAGTCTTTTTCCATAAAAATGTTTGTTGCGTTGCAAATGAGCTCACACGACGAGCACTCGTTCCCTCTCCAGATAAGAATCTTGTTTAGCCTACTTCTCAACCAGAAAAAAATAAGAGTCGTTTTCATGTCTCAGGGACGACACACAGTATGCTCATGCATAGAATCTGCGCATGTATATCCATGTTACCGGTCGTACAAAATCCAACATTTACTTGTGCTTTTTTGCAAAATATACATCTGGTTTTGAATTTACTTAAAAACACATTGAATGGCATAAGGTAGACGAGTGACAAAGGACGAAATGGAGCGACCGGAACAATAAAAAAAATATGCTTGAAAGTGAATAGGAGAAACAAATTGAAAATATTACCAACTTTTTTCGTTCGTTAGGTTCCCTCTCGCCCATGATAAACCGTGATGATGAGGATGGTCATGCAGAGTCTGCAAAAAAATACAACTAATATATTTTTCATGACTCCATTTCATTTCATTTTTTTCGTTCCACCTGAAGAAACCCAGTTATTACCTTTACATTACTTTATCATATAATGAGAGTGGATTATGATTATAGTCAACGTGTAAAGAAATGAAATGAGCTGCTTGGCTTTGGCTAAAGTCAAAGTCAAGTCAAGTAGGGTTAAATGGAAATAATGGAGCGTGCACACAAGCTAACTTGTTGAGAAGCCGTAGCTGTTGCTGTAGATGTACCATGATACGATGTGTTGCTTTGCGTTGCGAGCTGCTATGGGATGCGATGATGTCAGAAATAATGACAGGTGGTGGTGATGCGATGCGATGGGATGGTATCATTACAAAAAGGTAGATAGGTATTCATATTCATCTCTGAAAGAAACAAAGAAAAGCTTGTTATATAACTATAGTAAGTTACAGGCGGTTGCTATTTTTCCTTTCCACTGTCAATTTACATAGCTTGAAGGGAACAAGGTAGATGGGTAGATAGAGATATATAATTCACAGCTTGCTGAGCCAAACCAAATGATTTTGTTCATATTCTCATCTCTTCTCAACTCTAAACGAAGCAAGCTGCATGCGAGATACCTACCTACGATGATCATCATGATTTTTATGAACATCTCAACTCGAAAAGCGAGTTTAGTTAAGTTTCGGCATGTGTGATGGTAAATCTAAACATACACACACAGTTTTCCTTCATTTCTCTCACACATCAATAACAATCATCATAATAAAAATACACCATACTTTAGGCAAAATTTACGTACTTATTTTTACCTGACAGCATAACTTAACTTATACCTCTGTATTGTTTCTTTCTTGCCTGCAAAAATATTTTATGTGGTGGAGTAAAAATTTGATTACCCATTTGGTTTGGTTTGTGTTTTGTTTAGTTAGTTGCATGCAGTCTTCCTCCTGCCCTAAAGAGCTTTTTTTTCTGTGCTCTACTCTACCTACTCACTCACGCTATATTCTGATCATGAAAATGATGATCCATCCCGTTTGTCTGACCTTTTATTTGCATGAATGAGCAGTTGGTTGGAGTTTAGATTTTTGCGTTGTGTGTGGCATCCCAACCAAACCAAGTGGTTCTTTATAATCTGCTGATGTGGTTTCGTTTCGTTAAGTCAAAGCGTTACTCGCTGCTCTGTCAATATTTGGATTGGATTGTGAATTGATTACGTTTCATATTGGATAATATTCTTTACTGGGAAATAAATAATGTGTGCTTATTGTGAGGTGATCTCAATATTGTATTGTGTAATAGTATTGAAAATATTATGCATTGAGAGATTGAGTGGAGTGGAGTCGAACCTTTTTTGACAAAAGGAAAAAGGAACCACGGATTATGGCAATCACAACGGACAAGATTTATATTATTGCAAATAATGTTATGCCATGTTTTGTACGTGTTGTGAGTTGTGAGATGTGTGCTTGGGCATTTAAGAAGCTGAAATGAGATGGAAATTACGTCCATTCAAGTCAACTACTTGTGTGTATAATTTCCATGCAAATTTTATCCCCAAGAACGAACTTGAGAAATATCGTTATTGCACAATGTCAACAAAAACATAACACGTTCTTTTCTTTTCAAGCTTCTCTCTAGAAAGACCTGTGCTGCGTGGTGTATGATGATAATTATTATTTATAAACAAAAGTTGGGAAATTCGTGACTTGAGAATTTAAATTTTACAGCAAAAAACGGAAGGAATCTTAGAAATAGAAATAAATAAACACATTGCTACTGACTGCTTAATTATAATTATCACATCATAATGATTTATTAAGGGTGATTTTTGTGCTCATCATGTTTCAGTTTCACTTTGTGTAAAGTGCTTGATCATCATCATCATTATCATCATCAGAACCAAGAGTATTTAGTATGCGCAGTGACTTACATTTTGTGTGTCATACAAAATAATTCATATCATGATAAATTTGTGAAGGCTGCAAGCTGCCTGGTTTGGTTTGATGCTGATTCTGCAAGTAGTAGCTAATGCAGCAGCTCTCAATCCTAATCTAAAAACGCTGCGTTGCGTGTAATAATCATGTTTGGATGCTGACGAAGAAGAAAAAGAAGAATATACATGTTTTTGTTCTTGTTGGGAAAACAGGAGAATAATATATGAGTCATTTATACTGATTGTGATTACAATATACATAGTTGCTCTGAATACAAAGAAGGAGTCATGCTCATCAACATTTCATTCCCATTCCATCATAATTTTTGTCGACTTTGATACTTGACTTGATTTCATCAAAACATCAAGAAGAACAGAACCAAAGCAAAGTCTAGCCTGACTCTGACATGAAAGTGTATTAAAACATTTTGCATATAATATGCGAACCAACCAATATTATTTGAGAATCCAACAGGAAAGAGTGTTTATCAAACAGAAGTAAAATAATTGTGTGGATATGATTATATGATGATGTGAGATATCCGTTGAAAAAATAGATTCATACATACGTTGTTTCGTGCCGTGTCATTTATTTTCTACTTGGAAAAATTATATGAGCAAGGTAAAGTGTACAGTTCCGTTTATAACATGAAAAGTATGAGCAACAGTTTGCTTATCTTTCACGCCAACACCGACACTGCAAAGCTCATTCCCCTGATAAGGAAGTGACTAACTCTCCTTATCTTTTGTGAATTGAACACAGGATTTTTTGGGAGAACACAGCGGTTGAGTTATATATATCATAAAATGCACAATGTGAATTGGCTCATTTAGTTGCGTCGTGTCGTGTCGAATTTTTTGTGCTGAATTAAGTTAAAGTTGGTTATCTGGATTGGATCTGATCTGAACTCTGCCCGTCTGCCCTTCTTTGTTTGTTTTTGGGCAGCCATTTTCCATTTATTCATTCACGTTCAATACTTCACTTATTAAAATGGGTGGTTTTCCTAAAATTTCTGGGATTTTCATCCTATTTTTGGGAGCAGTAACTTGCGGAATTACTACTGCTCAAAACCAGACGACGACTGACATTAATTCTACTGCTGTTATTGAAGGTACAAACATTTGTCGAGAGAGAAATGGGTGTGTTTGTGACATGGATATTCCCACCCCCACCATTCTCTGCGAGGGAATGGGCCTTCAAGTCATGTACGAGCAGGATGACTGGCAAGCAACTTTTGATGGAGAAAATCTGCGGGAAAATGCAACAATTGAGTTGAGATTTAATGAAAATTTACTTACAACTTTGCCCCGTTTTCCTCCCATGCCGGTTCTCTTTTTGTTGTTGAGGCACAACCACATTTCTACCATTGAGGACCTTGCTTTTTCAGAACTGAAACAACTTGACATGCTTGACCTCTCTTATAATAATTTGAGTGGTCATTCCATCACAGATAAAGTTTTTATGGGACAATTTAATGAAAGTCTAGGTTATTTTCCTCTTCCATTGAAACACCTTAATCTTTCCCATAATGCTATTCATTCTCTAACCGTCCAAGCCTTTGACCACTTGACAAGCCTCCAAACTCTGGATTTAAGTCATAATCCTATTAAAGTCTTGAGCGGAACGACTAGCATGGCAATTGCTTCCATGAGAAAGCTGGAATATTTGAGCTTGGCCCATTGTGGAATAAAGCAGATGCACGATGGAATGCTTCACGATTTGAACCGTTTGGCAGCTCTGGATCTCTCTGGAAACCTGTTTGTGGATGTGCCCCAAGAGCTGAGATACACGCATGCTCTCACCGTCCTCAATTTAGATAAAAATAAATTTGAGCTGTTGAATGAAGAAAGCTTCCTGGATTTGAATTACTTGGAGGATCTCAGCTTGAGCAAGAATGAAAAGTTGATCAAGGTCGAGAAAGGAACCTTTGGACATTTGAAAAACTTGAGCAAGCTGGACTTGAGCTTTTGCAAGAGGCTTGAACAATTTAGCGATGGAGCTTTTGATGGGTTGGTGGAAAAGGGGAAAGAGGAAGAGCAATGGCTGTTGAAGGACGTTAGTAAAAAATGCAAAATTTAATAATTAATAATTTTGACAATTTTCTTAAAAAATAAATATATTTTTTTATAGATTCGGCTCAATGATAACGGGCTGAGTCAAATTGATGAGGTCCTTGCTCCCTGGGACCAAGTGGATTATATTGACATTCGAAACAATCCATTCAGATGTGACTGCAATTTGGAGTGGATGGTTAAGAACCTCATGCCAAGAATTGAAAAGATCAGACCTGGACTTACGAACGATATCAAGTAAAAGAAAATTGAAGACATTTAAATTTTTTTGTTGAGGTTATGAGTACACTTTCTAACGTTTTTTACTTTCTTTGCAGTTGTGCACAGCCAAAAGCCATGCGAGGCAGAGCCATAACAGGTCTCATGGTGGAACCCGATCTCTTTTCCAAGTGTAGGGATAGCAAGGATGAACTTTATCCTGATGAAATTACGATGATCCAGTCAAGTTCTTATCGGGCGGCTGGCATTACCATTCTTGTGATAGGGTATGACTTTTTATGAAAAAAAAATGCAATAATTATTATTTTATTTTCAACAAAAAAATATTTACAACTTTTTTTTTCTTCCAGAATTCTGCTTATCGTCGTTGGTGTTTCTGTAATTGCCTTCCTTATCATCAAACGTCGTGCCATAGCCAAAGCCTTAGTGGCACATCAAGAAATTCGTTATGAGAGGGCAGAGTCAGATGATGATGGGATTGGAAGCATGCATTCTGGAAAGAATAGAAGACCAAATGCCTTCTAAACTACTGAAATATTTTTTAATTTAAAAATATAGTCATGTAAATCCTAATGCTATACAAATAACCATCGAATTCTTCACTTTTGACTTTCCAAACAATTTTTTTCTCATAAATAATTTTATAAGCAAAAAATTAAAATTGTTTTCTTTTGTAAAGCTATGACATATAGGATATTGAAATGAGAATTTCTATTTAAACCAAAGAATGAACGCCACAATGCAAAATTCGGAAAAAGTCAATCTTTCAAATGTTTAATAATATAATATAGTATAGTATAGTCAGGTTTATTCACGTGACGATGAGCATAACTTGTAACAGACAAATTGTTTTCTTGTTTCATTGTTTTATAAGGAAAAATCTTGTGAAAATATTGTGTGATTTTAATTACAATGTACAAAACAATGTAGTTAAGTTAATAAGTAAGCCTAAAATATTAGTTAAGCATAATTATAAGTTGAATATGTATGCATAATGCACATTTTTATTCGTACATGATGGATATGTATTATAAAATAATGTTTTACGCTGGTAAATAGTATTCCTTCATGTTTATAATTATTTAAAAAAAAATAGATTACAAAGATGAAGCATAAGGTGAGTTGGTCAGTCAATTAGCTTTGGTTTTAGGTCTATCTTGTTATAAAAACTCCTAAAAATAGTTACAAACGTGAAGTTTATGGTAGAAAATATTACGACGATTTTAAATGATGGAAAATGCTAAATGGAAGGAAAATGAAAGTTGATCTAGTTCCCAGTTAGACATGTTAATCATTTAAGTTAGATTTTGATAAACAGTTTTAAAAGTTAAATAATTACAAAAAATTTAGCTGGCAGCAATTAACAATTTAATACAGCTTGAGAGCTTTAGCTCTCGTAAACGAAATTTCAATTTTCATGCTTTTCATGAGGATATGGATCGGTTATTTCAACCATAAACGATTTGTTTTTGCATATAAAACGATTATAGATTTGTTGACTTTTCTATCATACTCCTTCTTTGACCACACGTGTATGCCAAAATCGAAGTCTCATGACTTGTCTGAAACTTTAATTAAATGATTTGAATTCGCCTATATTTTTACTCAAATTTAACTATGACACACACAGACGACAATGCGTTGATCCCCGGCCAGTCAACTGTGAAAGGTTAATTCGGACACATTTGAACCCATCATGTTACAACAGCAATTCAATAAAGTTGCCGAATCGCGTACGTCTTGTGCTATACCCTTCATTTAACACAATTATTAGCAAAGCCTAAAATTAAAATGGCTCTTAACAGTGATGATTTTGTGGAAAAAAAAGGTACGAACAACAATATCTATCTAACAATATCTTACACAAAGATTATATACATTCAACATTTACAAAAGTTATTTGTGTAGACACAATAAAGTTAACAAATTCTTCTATCCCATTTTCCAATTTAATTTGGGGAATTCCTTGGTTGGTTGGGTTATTATCCTCATTATTTCAATATTTCAACGACTTCATAATTTATGTAACGATAACTTGCTCGCTAGTATAAACCATCCATGTGTTAATTAAACAAAAGCCTCAATCCGGACAATTTACCTTGGAACAATATTTGGAATATTATTCCTGGCTCCTTTGTTATATCAAAAAGCAAAGAAAACTGTCATAACCACAATTACATTGTCGCTGTCTGAGTTTCTTATTATAATGCCAAAAATTGTCAACAAACACAGCAAATACTAGGATTTATATGGATTCGCCACGAATATACGTTTAAATCTTGCTATTGTAAGTCAATCAAGATACAGCCACGTACGAAAATTAATTTCCGTAAACTAATATAAATATCGCCTGATTGTCATAAACGATTAAAAGAGACTCAGCAAACAATAATGGTTTTGAGTAGAAAATATTTGGTTTGATGGGTGGAATCAAAGCCTACGCTTTTAGAACCTGAACACACCTTCAATTCAACAAATCCTAAAACCACATAGCATCATCCTTTAAATGATTATATCCTGCTCTATTAAATGCAGACACTATCGCAACTAATTGGAAACTTAAGCGTCCTTGTGCTTAATTTTATGTCACAATTCAACCGGCTTCTGTGGAGTTCAGTTAGTTAATTGTATCACCAAAGCCATGGCTTCTGAGAGAACCTTTAAAGTTTTTAAATTCCAATTGAATACCGCTTTCTCTTGTGGATTATCCCCATTTTACTGGCCAAATGTCACAGAGAAAGCTGTTCTTCGATCTAATTTAAAACCGAGAGTTTATTGGGCTCTAGGAACACTATTGTGCTTTTTTATTTCCGTTGGAAATTTACGGAGCTTGTCTTCTCTCCCAAATGTTTCAATACGTTCCTTCTACCTGCAACTTATTATTCTTGGCACGCATCTGGGGGCACTTTGGTATATGGCTCATTGCTTTCTCTATGATAAGGAAACGCTTTTCATGATCAACCAATTTCGCCAAAGAAGAAAAGGTACGATAATGACTAATTTAATAATTTTTTAATTGAAAATAATTCCCAATATTTCCCCCCAATTATTTTCAGTTTATGACTTCGTTTGGAGCAGCAAGATCGTTGAATACGTGCTAACTTACCACGCCGCCTCTTGCACCATGATGTCAGTGACTTTGCCCCTCATCGCGATTTTAATCCCGCCTCAGAACAACTTCATCTCAAGTGCCATCTGTTGGATATCTAACCAAATCATCTGGAGACATGACTGCACATTTGAAATGAAAGTGGTGCAATACTTTCTCATTTTTATGGGAACTTTCCCATGTTTCCTTCTTTCCAGTCCGATGTGTGGTTGTATGCTGATTGCCCCAATGGAACTACGAATGCACCTAGCTTTATTACGGCATTTACAACTCCGTCACATTTGGGGTAGCAAAACTCTCATCCAAATTTACAAAAGTTTGCAAGTATTTGCAACCGTCATAAATTGTGCGATGCAATCACTCCTTTATCCAATTATTTATGTGATGGGGAGTGGATTTGTTATTTTACTTCTCTACTTTTTGCTTATGCATTATCAAAATATGCCAGTAAATGTTTGGATGCCTTTACTAGCATTTATCATTTGTGTACTCAATATATCCCTGGCAATGTTTGATGTTGGCAGTCAAAGCATTGTTAGCTCTAAGAGGATTATTTTAACATGGAAAAAAAGTGAAGGAAGAAGGGGTGATAAGGAGTTCCAGTGTTTAGTAAGGTCTCTTCGAAGAGTCGCAATTTCCACCGGACCATTTCACTTGATTGATAGGAAGAGTGGGCCAAGTTTCATTAGATTTGTGTTGCAACGCACAACTTTACTTATTGTGAAAAGTAGAAATAGTTAAAGTAATTAATAAGCATTACTAATAAACTGAATTATAATTTTTTACGATTCAATCAATCCACCAGAATTATCATTACAAGTATTTGTATTATAAATGTATTCTATAAACAAAATCATTGAGTAGTGGGGCATCGTGAGAAAGAACCGCCAACAAATAGCATTTGGATTTTGCAGTCGTCCACCCACGCTTGTTTTGCCCACCTGTCCAGGTGCAATCGCAATCTTCACTTTTTGACTTTTTTGCTTGTCGAATCCAAAGTCGGAAATTGTCCAAGTTGATGTTGATTGCTCCACTTTCAACTTTTCAATTTTCTTACATTTCCTGTTGTCCTTGTCAGCAGCCTTTCTCATCCTCACGACATTTACAATTTAATTTACAAAACAAGTTTAATTTGAGTTCTTGACTTGAAAATACGTGATACGTGGAAGGTTCAAGGTTGGCAGTGTTGACACTTTGACAGTTGACAGTTGACGGTATGTTTACTAAAATTAATTAAATTACTCCACTTCCATTCCTACTTCATTACTGATTGTCAATTGTGATTATTGGTTTGTTTTGTTTTTCAGGTATTCAATCATCAATATGACGACACGAAAGTTAAAACTGGATGTTGCTTCCGGGGCCGGGGATGGAACAACCAGCTCCAACAAGAAGCTGTAAGTAAAGTTGTAATAAATATGAATGACTTTTAAATTTTCTAAATGATTAACTAACTGAGGAATAAAATGTTTTCCCTTATCATTTTTGATTCTCTAGGAAATTTGAGCGAGGGGAAGGAATTGGTGGCTACTTCCCATCACCATCATCATCATCATCCTCAACCCATTCCTCCGGAGGTTCCATAAACCCTTACTCAGGCATGGTGTTGACCCCTCGCTACTTTGAAATCTTGAAAAAGCGAATTCAGCTTCCAGTCTGGGAATACAAACCCAAGTTTATGGAGCTCCTCTCAAAAAACCAATGCATTGTGCTCGTGGGGGAAACAGGAAGTGGAAAAACAACTCAAATTCCCCAATGGTGCGTGGAATACGCCAAGTTCGCTGGAGTAGGAGGAGCTTCCGCTGTCGCCTGTACTCAGCCTCGTCGAGTAGCCGCAATGTCAGTTGCCCAACGAGTTTCTGAAGAGATGGATGTCGCCCTCGGTGCTCAAGTCGGTTACAGTATTAGGTTTGAGGATTGCTCGTCCCCTCAAACTATTCTCAAGTAAGATTTATTTATTATTATTATCAATTTTCTACATCTTTTGCGACAGGTGATATGTTAGCAATTTGATATAATTTATAACTTTGACAGATACATGACTGATGGTATGTTGCTGAGAGAAGGAATGTCGGATCCAACGCTGAATAATTATCAAGTTATCATTCTGGATGAGGCTCACGAAAGGACTCTGGCTACAGATATCCTTATGGGTGTTTTGAAGGAAGTCACAAAGAAACGGAAAGATCTGAAATTAGTTATTATGTCTGCTACTTTGGACGCTGGAAAGTTTCAGGTATTTATGTGAAATTTACACATTTCTTATGCAAGACAACACAACATTTTCCATATCATCATCATCATCATCACGATTTTTAGTTAATATTAATAATATATTATTTGTTCATTATTGCAGCAATATTTTGGTAATGCACCATTGATGAACGTCCCTGGAAGAACTCATCCCGTCGAAATATTTTATACGCCGGAGCCTGAACGTGATTATTTGGAAGCCTCCATTCGTACTGTTGTTCAAATCCACATGTGTGAGGAAATTGATGGAGATATCCTACTGTTTTTGACGGGTCAGGAGGAAATTGAGGAAGCGTGTAAACGAATCAAGCGTGAAATTGATAATTTGGGACCGGAGATTGGGGAGTTAAAGTGCATTCCGTTATATTCTACTCTGTCTCCTCATTCCCAGCAGAGAATCTTTGAGCCTCCTCCTCCAAAACGATCTAATGGAGCAATCGGACGAAAGGTGAGTTTTTTAACAACTTTAAAAACTTTGGTGTTGTCAATTCTTGTATGTATTATTAATTGTTTTATATGTACATTATTAGGTTGTCGTCTCAACTAATATCGCTGAAACCTCACTTACCATCGATGGAGTGGTGTTTGTGATTGATCCTGGATTTGCAAAGCAGAAAGTATACAACCCACGAATTCGTGTAGAATCCCTTTTGGTATCTCCAATTAGTAAGGCATCATCTCAACAACGGGCTGGTCGAGCGGGTCGTACTCGTCCTGGAAAGTGTTTCAGACTGTACACCGAGAAAGCTTTCAAGCACGAGATGCAAGAAAATACATATCCCGAGATATTGAGATCCAACTTGGGCTCTGTTGTGTTAAACTTGAAAAAGTTGGACATTGATGACCTTGTCCATTTCGATTTTATGGATCCTCCTGCACCTGAAACTCTGATGAGGGCGTTGGAACTGTTGAATTATTTAGCAGCCCTTGATGACGATGGAAATCTGACACAGCTTGGAGCTATGATGGCAGAATTCCCATTGGATCCTCAACTCTCAAAGCTCTTGATTTCCTCATGTGAATACAACTGCTCCAATGAAATCTTATCAATCACTGCCATGCTTTCTGGTAAGCCATTGAGATTGAGATTAGGTTGTAAATTTCTTAAGTTTGATTTTTAAATCAAGTCTATTAGGATTAACTTTGTTTCTTTTACTCATCCAGTTCCACAGTGTTTTGTACGTCCAAATGAGACAAAGAAGGCAGCAGATGACGCAAAGAATAGATTTGCCCATATTGATGGTGACCATCTTACCTTACTCAACGTGTATCATGCTTTTAAGCAAAGTAAGTAGCAGTGATGTAGTGAAATACAAAATCATAAAAATAGAAACTTATGTGGCTGGATTTAAATATATTTTTTCCTAATTTATAGGTGGAGAAGACCCCCAGTGGTGCTACGAAAACTTCATCAATTACCGTAGCTTGAAATCCGCTGATAACGTGCGCCAGCAGTTGTCAAGAATTATGGACAGATTCAACTTGACTCGATTATCCACGGAGTTCAGTTCAAGAGAATACTATGTCAACATTCGGAAAGCGCTTATATCAGGATTCTTCATGCAGGTACGATTTGAAAACCCTAAATAATACTCAGCAAATCATTCTTAAATTAAAGCTTTATGTAAAAAACGTACAATCATATGTATTGAAACAAATGCTATTTTTTGATTCATTCAGGTTGCATATTTGGAACGTAGTGGTCAATATTTAACTATCAAAGACAACCAGACTGTTCAGCTCCATCCTTCAACCTGCTTGGATCACAAACCTCAATGGATTTTGTACAATGAGTTTGTCTTAACAACCAAGAATTACATAAGGACCGTGACGGATATTAAACCTCAGTGGCTTCTCCAGATTGCTCCACAGTACTACGAATTAGGAAACTTCCCAGAATGCGAAGCAAAAAGACAACTGGCAGCTACGAAATCTAAATTAGAATCAAAGCTCTTTAAAGACGGATGATAATTTATAGAGGATACAAATTGTTTTGCTGTGTTTACAACATAAACTTATTTTATCAGTTTTTGTAAAACCATTTTTTGCTTACTTTTAATATAACTGAAGGATAGTGTTCTATACTTCCATACGTATTTCATTTTAATCTCACTGAGTCATTAAGAGCAAGTTGGAATTATTTAAGTGATACAAATATATGTTCATGTTATCATTCTTTGTCAAGATAGATATTGTCAATTTTATTGATGATGAAATGATGATGATTATGATTTTGTTACAATAAAAAATTGTTATGATATAGAGCAGAAGAAAAAAAGTGGTACGGTTGTCGTTTATCTTATACAAACCCTTTTCACATAATTTTTTGATAAGCAGAAGTTAACAAGGCCAGTTACATATTATGATAGGTGGGGTGGAACGTTATGCACAAAAACTGGACGTTTATCCCTAATAGCAAAAGTGTTTGGCTGATGTAAGGCCCATCCAAGCCATGATGTCTGGCCCATTCTACATTTTGGCCACGCAGCCATACATAGGCCTGACATGAGTAAGGTTTCACACAAGGCCCATAGATTGGCCATGCAATCCTACTGTTAAAATCCCAACATGCCTTACATGGCCCATAATTCGGCCGTTTAATTTTTCATTCAAAAGAATTGATTTGATGCTTTTAAAATACACATTTGTCTGATCAATTATGCTGAAGAAAGGTAAAAATTAAACAGAAAAGAATACAGAAACATTTTTATTACAGATGACTTGTGAATGGTATACATAAGTATTTCCCTTCAAAGGGTAACATGACACACTTACGTAAAATTTGTTCACACCTTAAAATTATTTCTGTGGTACTTAACTCAACGAAACATAAACCTACATTTAAGCTATTACAAGGGTACACATCAACAGGATTAATTTTAAGGACTTGACACTTAATTAAAGGATCGTCGTTAACACCAGTTATATTCTTGGTTAAAAAACAATTATTTCCTGACTTATTAGTAATTGAAGTAATATTATACAATATATTTTTTAGTGCCTTGCAAAGTAGTATTTACAAACCCGTTTCGATTTGACTTATGTGTTTTGTGATTGTTGCACTCGTGTAAACGCTTGACAACCTGAGCTGGTTATGAACTGCACCCATTAGTTGTATTGATTCTGAGCCTTCCTCCTCCGTGTTCGGGATGACTGCATTACTGCACCTTCTATCTTCTCGACCACCGCCCCAATCTTTTACTCCGTATAACCAATTCTGAATTAGCACCTTGACCTGATCATCTGTTTCTTCTTTCCCAACAGCGTTTTCTCTTGTGATATCTGTAATATATATATAATTTTATCATTAAAATAAATACATAATGTCTACGATGGTTGAATATGGATGTTTACATGTGTATGTACGTACCAAGAATAAGAGAATGAAGCAAAGTCCCCTTCAGCTTCGTCTTGTTGAACTTGCCAGAGAAGTTCATGGATACGTTAAGATTCAGTCCAATCAGTCCTCAGTATTCCACGAAGTATGGCTTCTGTGCTTCCACCTCATATCCGTTTTAGCTGAGCAATCATATTGCGTGTGACACACGGGCTTAATCCTGGTTCGACTGCCTCCGAAAATGTCAGAGTCCTAGGTTTTCTTGCGATAGCATTGTTGAATCTCTCTGTTGTTTTTCCCGAGCCAGGGGCCAAACATAATGATGGTGTTCCAGTTCGAGCTAAAATTTGAAAAAAAAATTGGTATATTATAACTACTCGTTAATTACGTAATAATTAATTGAAAAGAGGAAAAAACATGATCACCTCAGTATGGCATCATCCACATTGCTAAACCATTTCCATATTTATACAACGACAATAAGAAACGTATTATAACTTACCTAAATATATTTGATCGTTTCCTTTTCCGTGGAACAGCTAAACTTGCTTGGAGACACTCACTTTAAAGTTGTAAATCCAATCTCAAGAATGTCCATTAACTAAATACCTCACCAACGAAACACAAAAAGCGAATTGGCACTAGTCGGTAGAAAATGGAGCAAAAAAATAGTAAAAAGCGAACACCAAAGGAAAAAGAATTTAGCTCCGTTGCTTTCCAGTCTTTTTGGGTGGAATCGAACATCCGCACAAATCGAATGACCGAAATGAAAAGGATGAGCAATGCTTTATGCATAAAACTATCCTTCTTGACAAGCAGACTGACTGCAAGCGCAGAGCAGCACGTCCTAAGCATTGACCAATCATGTTCGACTCTTGGGCATTGTTGAAAATAAAGAGCGCGACGCATAACATTCATGGGCAATGTCTGGCCCATGTCTTAGTTAAATTTGATCTTTGTTGATTTTTGCAGATTATTAGTTCTTGAAATCCATACAATTTAATTGGATGGGCCAAGTATTTTTTTACTTGCTTATTCTTTTCCCACGGATACACATCATGCCGCACATGAGCTAAGGATGGGCCAAGTAATCTATGAAGGCTTTGCTATTAGGGATGTGCTTGCGTGGGTGGGTTGGTGTTACTTATCCATTTGATTGGAATTGCGTTAATTATTTCATGTTATTTCACAGCTTTACGTTCACGTCATTTGAAGCCTGTTGCTTTTCATCTCAACTCTGGCACATACTGATTGTGAAAAGAGTGAGAACTGAAGTGAAATCTGTAACATTGTCGTGTTTTCTGTTTGAAAAAGTTGATTTTATTTTCTTAAAAGTTTTAAAATGATTTCCATTCTGAGCTGGAATCTTGATGGGCTGGACGATGAGGAGTTGGAGGCAAGAACTGAGGCGGTGATTGACACTGTTTTGGAGTGTGTAAAAATTATTTAGAATTGATTTTTTTCTTCATATTAGCATATTATTAGAAATGAGCTTAAAATTATTAACTTTTATTGGGATTTTTAGGGGACGCTACGACATCATATTCTTTCAGGAACTGGTCCCATCAACTTTGTCTTTGTTTGGAGCTCGGTTATCAGAAAAATATGTGGCCAAGTTTGCACCACTTGCAGGCTACTTTGTTGGGACGCTAATGAAAAGGGGCAGTGTCCGTTACTTGGACCACTACGTTGTTCCTTTTCCTGACTCAAGTGAGAATCGCATCACAAATCTCCACAGCCCAGCCGTACTAATTTTTATAGGTGATTTTGTGACAAGGTGTAGTTTTTTTAATGATTGATATTGTTTATAGAAATGGGAAGGAACTTGTTAGTGGCAAAGGTCTCCATTGGAAATATCAAAATGGCCTTATTAAACACTCACCTGGAGAGCATGCTTCCAAGTAGCGAGGAGAGGAAGACGCAGCTCAAGAAATGTTTCAGCGTGGCTCAAAACTTTCCTCCAGAATATAACGTTTTCTTTGGTGGGGACATGAACTTGAGAGATTGGGAGCCTGAAGGTCTCATTCCGGAGAATATGCCGGATCTCTGGATTCAGAATGGGGAGTGGTTGAGCACCAAGTACACTTGGGACTTGACGGAAAATACTAACAAGCAGGTAGGTTTGGAGTGGTGGAGGTTGGAGATAGATTAGACTCACTCTTGGCAAACAAATATTTTATTTATAATTTTTTGTAGATGCCATGTGATCGTCAACCACAGCGCCGCTTCGATCGGTTTTACTTGCGTGACTCTATTCCGAAAAGTTTGCAGCTTCGGTAATAATAACATTTCGATTTTGAATATTTTTAAAATAATTGGCATATAATTAATATTGTATGATCACCCCCAGATACTTTGGGCTTGGAGGAAAGGATATCGTAAATGATACAGATATGTTCCCAAGTGATCATTGGGCTGTTAGCATTCGCTTCTCTAAAACTCAACCGGCTTTACTTGAGGAGAAAATGAAAAGGGAATCCGAAACCAGCTCTAATTGGAGGGCTTAAATGTGAAATCATATTTTATGATAATTATGTATTTCCAAAAATGTATGGTTAGTCAAAAATAAAATTTCATTTTTGTTATCAATCAAATCAAATTGTTTAAATTCCAAAGGTTACGATAGATTTATTTTTACTCAAATAGCATACAATTCTCTACTAATAACGCTACATAATATGCAATACCTAATACACCATACAAATGTCGGAGCCTTACAAAAGTTAAAATTTCGTAGCAATTTCCAGTCCTATTTGAAAACAACTAATTTTGATGTTTTTTGTTTTTTTCCGAGTTTTCCGAAAAATTACATTGTATAAAAGCATATCAAGGATATTCAATGTACATAATTTTTTGAAATAGGTTATACCATTTTCTGTTACATGCTCAAACCAAATAGGATTTTGGCTATGGCTCGCCATTTTCATTAGTTGGCATTGGCATACAATTTTGATTAAGCCACGATGACGTTATTTTCCAATTAACTGTTCTATTCCAAAGTTGATGAAATTAAACCTTTGTATTTACCTATACGCAATATCTATTATGAACAGGCATTAGGCTAATCCAATTCAGGAAGAAAAGCCATTATTGAACAACTTCCAGAAAATTATTTTTTAAATTACTTTATTACATATTAAAACTGGTTGTTTTTTTTAAAAATTAGGTCAAGAATGAGTTATTTTGACTTCCGCCAAAGCTGAATAAACTTATTAAATTGATGATATTACTTACTTCAGTGGCATTTTTTTTTCGTGCTCAACTTGACTACATCGGAAAGTAGTCTTGTCGTTTTGAATTCGATTTTTCATGTGAGAGTTACTGTCTTCCAGTTGTTATACAAATTTCCTCATGGCTTTAACAGTTGGAGCCCTTAATGTACAGTTCATTCTGCAGAAAATTGTCCCACCTCCATACTTAATTGATCCACTGTCCCTTACCGTTTTCAAAAGGCCCTGTAGCTATTCCCTCTTGTGGAATTTATTCTACAAACTGCTTGTGTTTAGCATCGTATACCACCTTACATTTTCTTTGGTTTGGCTAGGCTGGCTGATATTTGGGAGACATAGTTCTGCTGGAAGTGATATAATGGAAAAAATTTGCTATTTGGTTGTCCTTTGTCTATGCTCAATTGCAACTGCGTCATATCTGACATTAGAAATTCATCAAGACGATATTATATTCCAGTTAAACCAAGGGTTTCACCTTACCAAAATTCGGCGGCAGAAGTCAAAATTGTACCGGAAGGAGATATTTATTTATGCCTTTGTAACAATTTTTTCCTCCTTTCCAATTATCACATTTATGTTTCCATTTGCATTTAATTTTCACCCAATTTATGTAATCGTGTCATCAATCTCATCCTCCATTCCCATTCAAATAACATATATTATAAAAACTTTGGCAAGTTTGGTTTATGGAAGTACCACAATTTATGGTGCCGGAATTTGTATTTCCATCATGATGTTTGCAATAATTGATATGGAAGGCATGCATAAATATTCGGCGGGAATGTTGAAGAACTCCGAAAGGCCAGAAAATTTTCAGCAATCTTTGAGAATTTTCAGAGTATCACAAATCCTAATTGCAAGAAGTAACAGCATCATGTCAAATTTTTTGCTTGTTCTTGCCCTAATGGGCGTTGCACTCACAGTGATTTGCTGCTTAGGCACTATCATGCAGTACGGCAAGGTTCCTTTGATGATTTATGTGTCCTATCCATGCATTGTTATACTTTGTTTGGGATACAAAGTGACTTACTCTACCCTTTCCGCTAAACCTTATCGATATTCTGTACAATTCATCGAGAATTGGAAGCAATTTGGGCATCAAAAGAAGACGAGGATTGAGTTGAGGTCATGTCCCAAAATTGGATATGCCATTGGACCAATGCGTTGTGTGACGGAACGGACAGCCATCTCAATTGCGGACAGTATTGTGAACTGGACAGTGACTGGGCTTATAATCAAAGTTGATTGGGGTGATTGATTGTAATATTATTATTTTGCTCTTTTATTACGGAGCTGAAGCGAGAGCACTCAGCGAAGTAATGGTTTTACTAAAACTGTCTGTCCGTCTGTCTGTGCGCACTCTCCTGGTCACATACATTGACCGATTTGGCCCAAATTTGGTACACAGGTAGTACTACTCAAGAGAACCACTGGGAATACTTTTCAGCCAAATCGGTCAAACGGTTCGAAAGTTATAGGCTCGAAAGTTCAGAAACTCATCGATTTGGTTGAAACACATACGTATACGTAAGAATTGCATAGCATCCATGTGGATAAGCTTGTGCATACATCCGGAATCATGTGTTTGTGCATAAATGCAGAATCCGGAATGGTACTATGTGTTTACTACGTTGGGAGAGGATCGCAGAGATGGGTATATAGAGAGAGAGGTGGTGGAGGAGATTTGGTGGACATGGGGGGGAGTTGGAGGAGATTACTCAACGCCTTCTTCAGCAACGTCTCTGGCCTGCTTACTAGCAGTTTATTGAAGTAGTAATGTAATAAAACAATCATAATTACTTATATAATTTTACCAGAATAAACTATTTAAATGTTGGTATTGTCAAGATTTGATGCTTTAGTTTGAACAACGAGGTAAAAAGTTCTTCGTAAGCAAAATCTAATTAAAATTGTCACTCTATTCCTACTCAGCTTGTGGAATTGACCCATGTGTAAAACAATTGGTCGAAAAGTTTTCAAACATTTTCTTTCATATTTTCCGATATTCCATTGTTTTTTCAACTGTACCAAGATTCGCGTAGATGATATGAGCGGCTTACTTGCAAAGTCAAGCATAAGTATTAAGGAAGATGCCACCGCAATTAAGAAAATCATTAGCAATACTGTAACATGAAAGTCAAGTTGGTTCTCGGAGATGATTAAGGTGTAAAATATCAGGATAGCAACGCTTCCTCCACCAAACGACGCTACAGACAAGGATGAATATTGAAAACAGATATCCGTTAAATTTGCTATAAGCTGAATTTGTTTATAAAATTTTCGAATAGCTTCAATTTGCCTATCGGATATAAGTTCAATGCCGTCCATTGATTTTCTATTAAAACGACAAAAGTTTGTTGAATAAAAGTTTCAAATTTTCATAAAATTTTTGCGCTATTTAAGTTACCTTATCAATAGCAAATTGCTGTTTATCCAATGAATCGATGAGATGCATATGGTTCCTAGAAACAATAAAGTTATTGCGGTAGCTTGCTCAAATAAAATTTCTAACATATGTAGAAACAGTCGGAAATATATTGACGAGCATGGAAATTCTCCGCAACCATTTTTAACACATAAAATATTAACAAATAAAATATGGCTGCAAGGATGAATCCATGACATTGCTGTAATCAATACAATTCCTGATCCAACTGCTATTGAAAGGCATAGAATTGCTCCATTTTTAAATCGTTTCTGAATTTCAATGTCGCTTTTTGAAACTCCAAATTCTGGGAAAAATATAATACTTTTTAAAAATAATTTTAGCGTTTAAAATCAATGTAAAAAAATTCACATACGTTCCGAGTCACTCCATTTAAAGATAATTAAACAGTTGTAAAGCTGACACAATTCAAATTGGCGTTCCTGCACCGTATGAACACAAAAAATTAGGGCAACTCTCACTACCAAGCAAAACCCATGATATGCCGCGAACAGGACGTGGATATGATTCACAAAAATACACTGATGTATTTCCAATATTGACACAATCATTGAAGCCAGCAATATTATTTTCCAAAATGTTAGCCATTTCTGGGCTCCGCTATAAGTCGTCGGTTTTAGCAAACATTTTTTCCGACATAATTTGAATGGAAGGACATGAAATAAACGACCGATTTTGATATGTAAGGCTGTTTCCAGTGTATTCATTTTGCCTTTGGATCGCAGTAAGTATGTATGCTTACTCTCTCGAGGGGAAACAGAAAATGTGAGCAAAAACTTTTGTGTATAAAGACGATTTTTAATGTGAAAACGTGGAATGGAATATATGAAGAAATGTATTTCAAGATTATTTGAATAATTAAAACAATTGTCCTTCAAATGGAATTACAGTGAATTGAGCAGTGAGTGATAAATGTATGAATAGTATTTACAAACGTCGAGATAGTCATTTATTATGATGGGCTTCATTAACACTAATCATAGTACGGTTTGAAGCGGAGACCGAACCGAGAGGATATATTTATCGATACTACATAATTTTCTTTGAATATGATTGCGGTAAGTCAATACCATAATCCACATGGTAAACCGTTCTCCCATCAACGGGATTGATTGTGATTGTTAAATTAGGATGATTAAAAAAACATTCCGCTTTCACGATGAACTTAGACGTTACGGCTTGGTTGATTATTGTAGAGTGTATAAGACGCTCTAAATATAAAATGTCCACGTCTTTTCCGTTAATGGATCAAAATATTAGTAAATTCCAAACTATTTAAACAGTTTTTTAATTTAAACTAATGGAAAAAGATAAATTCCAAATAGAATATGTGACTATAAAACAATTTGTGTTCACATTGGTATAAAATTGACTATGAAATTAAGTACTGTTCAAAATAAACGTTTAAACGATCTGATGAACTACGTATATAAAAATCATTTTGCATAAAAAAATATGACATTACATAGTATCAACACTTTCAAAAGTTGTAATGGTTTACTACATTTTGTCCCGGTATTTTGACCTCTTTATTCAACGCAGGGGTGCAAATTTTTATGCCGGGCATGCAAAAATACTCCTGGATAGGCTATACGGAAGGTTGTAAAACATGAGCGGAAAAATATTATAGCCGTATACTTTCTATTCGGGGTATATTGATCAAATGATAATGCTTTGATTAATCAAACGACTCACTCGACTGTTAATTAGTTTACTCACGAGAGAAGGACCAGGTATGATTTTTTTGGAATTGGCTGGGACGCGGTGTAGTGGAACCTTTTGCTGAGAAACTAAACCATATAACGTGTTTTGACTCCGTGGCCACGAATTTCCAAGTTACTGAAATTTTAATTTTATCGATGCCAGTTTTTGAAATTTCCCGTTTTTCTTATGGAGTTTAACATGGAGTAAACCAGCTCTCACGGGTCCTTCACAATCAATTCAAAATTGCCAAAACTTTAAAAAATGTCTAAAAACCCAATATTTCGAAGTAAAAGTAATGCAAACCATGAAATATCGTCAAACGATTCAATTTAGACAAACAACAGCTATTAGCGTTCCTATGCATGTACCCATGCTTGTATCGAAAACTCGAATTTGACAAATTGAAGGCTCGTTAACTCAGAAACACTTTACCATGGAGACCTCGCATTTGGCACCAAATAAGGTTTTAGTATAAGGTACTCCTACGCCAAGTTTCAGCCAAATCAAAAAAATCTTGCTTGGTCCTTCCCTCGTCAGTAGTCTCGGGTCTAGGCCCTTTCCCCTCGAGGTACTTTACCCTCCGATGCCCGTTTCCCCCCAAGTGCGATTCCCCTCTAGATAATTTCCCCTCATGTTCGTACGCCCCTGACTGAATGCGTAGACAACATACACTCATTTGACGTATAATTTGATTATTAAATTTTGGCTTCTCCTTTTAAAGTTCATTATCTTGCAAAACACACACGGTGCCGGCTGGATTCGATCTAACGGTGGGCACTATGCATTGCAGATCACAACTAGAGGGGAACCTTAAGGGGGAAGTATCTGGAGGGGAATGTATCTAGGGGGAATGTATCTAGAGGGGAAAGGGCCTGCTACCGCCTTTACTACATCATAAATTATTACTACAGTATTTCGCAAATGTCTAGATTGCCTACCTGAAGCATGAAATTTTTGCGACTTCCAAAAGTTAGAAAACAATTATGCGCATGTCACATGTAGTTAAGTTTTGTTGCAAAGTAAAGCATAAGCAGTAGGTAAAAACTTTACTAGTTACGAAAGTAGATCATTGTATTTGAGGAAGTCCTCTTTGAGATTATTGCTATCAAAGTTGACCGGATATTTCGCGAAATACCTTCGTACTAAAAGAGATTGAATTGAATTATTGAATACAGGAAAAACTCATTCTTGTAATACGATAGGTTTAAGAAATTAATTTCGCAGGTTGGAAATATTTTGGTATTGCTTGATTATAGACAATTTAAATAGGCGGTGCTGTGATCTAATCAAAAGATTAAGCTTGTCAGTTTTTACATTGCTTTTATATTACTATCGTTTGACCCATTTCGAACAAATTAAAGCTTGACAGAAATTATGTTTTGTCAAAAAGATAAATTGTTGTCAAAATCTCGCTTACAATGGGATTTGGTTATCAGCTTTTGGAAGTTATTAGGAATATGATAAATCTAATGGTAAGGGAAATAAGTTATTCCTACTATTTACAAGAAAATAAACTTTTCAGTCAAGTGATAAATTCGGATAATCTGGTTTTTACAAGTAAATACTAAACAAATCCAACATTGACAGTTTGAATGCTCAACAAATAAAATTTACGCAGCAACATAATCAATCACGTTCCCACTCTAGTCAGTGTAATTTACCAAACTGACATCACAGCCTACTCATGTGGTTTTAATTGTTTGCAGTGCTGATAAAATTTATGATTGACATTGTATACCATTGTATAAGTGACCTAAATAGAGGAAATTCGCAAGAAACGGTATTTCATAAGTTTTCTTTGTTTGGACAAGAAAACCGTAGGATGGTAGTTCTGTTCATATTCATGTCAACTTTTATCAAAACAGTTTTGAAAACTAGGTAAATTATCATTTCTACGTCAAATATTGACATAGTTGAGTGACACACACAGAAATAATTGCAGATCGATAAAATCCTGTGATTTTGTTGAAATATCATGCCAGTTGTAGAAAAAGGTTATGTGCTAGGGTTGAATATTTTTTATCAGTTCGTCTGTGACCAGACATCCAAACCAACTTTCTAAAAACGATTTATTTGAAGACAATTTAAATTGTCTATCAAACCATTGAATTGACATGATGGTGATGACGCAAGAATATCTTCATTTAAATCTAATTTAATAAATTCAAATTGGTTGCTGACATGCAATATTGGATTTGTATTGGAAATTGAATATTTCAGTGGAAACTCGAATAAGAATTTTTCAAATAAAATATGACGCACATCAGTTATACATATATACCTTTCATTCTTCACTCACAATTCAACTTTTGATTTTAGGCTGTGCGTTCTTCTTTTCAAAAACTCTCCAGCATGTTGCACCAGCGCGTATTAAGGCTTCTTCAATTCCACATCTGGCTTTCAACTTATTTTGGTGTGATTTCTGCAAACTACAACAAGACTACCCTTTTATTCCAACATGAACCCAAGCTGGAATGGAAAGTTCGACGGAACTATAATCTTTTTGTTTTGTGGCTAGTTGGTGCTTTGTGCATTGTCATTAAATATTATCTTCGCAAAGACGTTAACCGCTTCAATGTGTCACTGGCATATTTACTGGCTGGGATACTTGTGTTGATCCTTTTCTCTGCTTATCGATTTTTCCTTCACGATATTTGCATCATGGTAAATGGCTTCACTCAACTAAAGAACTATGTATTTGGTAAGTAATTGTTTAAAAAAATATTACTAAAACTTCAACAAGCAAATTTTTAATTTTTTTTTTAAATTTTCAAGTAAATTACAGCCAACTGGACGATGGAAATCAAAACAAGACAAATTTATATTTTGCAATATTTCTTGAAAATCATGCATACTCATTTTTGTTCAGCTTTGTGCTCGTAACACTCGTCTTGTTGTATGACCCAAGAGGTGCCATTTTTCTTGGGGATCTGGTGCCACTAAAATATTACAATTGTGTTGTACATTTTGTTATTATTTTGTTTCATGCTTATCTCTTAATCATATGCCACATTGTTTGTCTCACTGTTGGCGTTGCTTGTTTTATTTATGGATTTTACTTTGCTCCCATACTCGCTCGAGAGTTAAAGATTGGACGCAAAAAATACAAAATAAATAGCAGCATTCGAAATCCGAAAAACATTCGACACGTTTATAGATGCCTACAAATTTTACATGCAAATGTTTTCAGCGTTTTTGGGATACTTTTTGTGATGTGCCATGCAAGTTCTATGATGACGTCGTTCTTTTGCAACTTTGTTCTTATCAAGTATTGGGATCAGCTTGAAATTATATCGAAGCTGCAGCTCATTGCTTGGACGCTGATTGCCATGTCGTTTTGGGGAGCTGTTCTGGAATTTGGTCGCTATTTATTTATTAGAGGGACCAAAGTTATAAAGTCATGGAATGGGTGTTATGCTCGTAAAGGAGGGACAAAGAGTAGAGTAATGAAAAAGTTTGCAAAATCATGTAAACCTATTGTGTTGAGTTATGGAAGACAGTTTGTTGTTGAGAGAGTGAGCACTTTGAAATTTTTCCTGGGAATTGTGAGAGGAACATTTAGAGCTTTGCTGGCAATGAAATAAAAATAAGTTTTTTAGCTTTTAATAACATTTTTGTGCTCATACATATTCAATGCTTTTAATTAACTAATAAAATTTATCTGGATTTTGGTCAGCCAAATTTTGAGTACCCAATAAATCGTTTTAGAAAATACTGAGCCCAGCCTGTAATCAAAAGAGCTCTTACATGAAAAACTTATTTAGATATAAGAAAATGAAAACATGTCAATCAACATCATGCAGCCAGACTGGATGATCATGATGAAATCAACAAGCCTCTATATATTCAGCTCCATTTAATTTTCTTCAAATAATAAATGAACACACTCACGATCATTCTATGTGTATAGATTTGTCATAACTGGACATTTTTAAACAGCACAATGTCACTTATTAGATTGTGTGTCAACTTGTATTTTAGCATTGACAGTATATTTTATAAAATAATCATTTTAACTTTAATTTTTGTGTGTAAATATAAAATGCTGCGTGCCGATCACTGGAATTCTTTTTGTCGGCATCTGTCTTATTCATTGTTTTATACTAATTTTCCTTCTGCTACACTTCATATTATTTATGTGCTTATGATTCTAAGCAACATTTTTTATCGGAAAAAATTTAACTTCTTGTATCTAAACAGAAAGCATTTTCTACTGTAGAAAGTAAGTATTACATTTATTATGAATGTTTGTTCAATAACAATTTTCATGTCGCCAGGTTGATAAACGCATATATACGTACATATATTATGACGATTGAACTTTGCTGCAAACCTCTTTGTAAACTTCCGCATTTAATCTTATCAAAAACTTATTTTTCGTTTTCTACTTTAACAAAACGTTTCATTCATTTCTGTAAACTAGTCCAGATTACAAGTTGAAAACAAGATCAATATGTGCACACCGTTCATAGGAACGTCAGTTGAGTAAAAGCTGAATGTTTATCTAATATTTATCATTTTTAAGTCAGCAACTGCGGAGTCTGTGGACAATTTCATTCCGACAAACGAAAAGTTTTCATATTTAATCCAAATCAATTACTTTCATTCAATTTAAAGTTGCTGCAAACAAATTCGAAAGTTAAGGACACCGCAATGCAATGTACACAAATACATTTGGAATAACTTATCTACATTTACGCAGTAATCTTTGTACCTAATAATATCATTCGATGGTTCCAACCAATCTAATATAAAATGGTTGATGAGATGTCTCATTATTATCAAATCTTTACAGCAATTCAAGCAGATCAGTTCCTGTTGCTTTTGGTCCATATGATTCTTCAAACTTAAATTTGTAACTTTTCCAAAGAAATTGTACCGTCTTTTCCCTTCCAAAATGAAGGGAACACAGTATTTATTAATATACCAGTTTACACTGGCAATTATCCTGGTAGTCCTTGAAGTGAAAGGTCAATCATCATCCCGTGCCACTTTTGGACAACCATGCGGTCGAGCAAATCGCTGTGATTCCCGAGCATCCCTCACATGTACCAATGGATCATCTTGCCAGTGCATGATGCCAGAGTCCATGATATTTGACGGAGTCAGGTGTGTCGTCCTTTCCGGTGAAAAATGCACATTCACGGCGGTTGACGTTCTAGACGGATTAGAGGAACGACGTTGGAGAGAAGAACTGTAATGTGTGGATAATGCAGTTTGCCAGGATGGCTACTGCACGTGTCTTGACACTCTTGACTCATTTTACGAGCACCCCAATAATGCCACTTGCCAAAGGAAACGGAACTTTCAAGAAGAATGTGAATTTGATCGAGGCTGCAAAACTGAGCAGGGTCTTACGTGCAACGAGAACAGACGTTGTGGTTGTGATTCAAACATTACCAAATTTGACAGCAATCAACAAAGTTGTGTAGGAATGGTAGGGAAGCCGTGCTTTGATAACCTGTTTTGCGTCTCCAACGCAAGGTGCGTTGGACACACGTGTGAGTGTGGCCAAGAGTACTTTACAAACCTTAATGGAGAATGTTAAAGAAAACGAGAATATAATGAACCTTGCGAAAATAACGAATACTGTCAGCAACACGGTAGAAAAAGTGAATTGCTTGGTTTTATATGCAGTGTGAAAAAAATATGTGATTGTGATTCGAACACTGCTATATTCCCAGCATTTAAAGGAAGATGTGTAGCAAAGGCTGGGAAGTCTTGTAGTGATGAAAAGGGTTGTGTTTCAAATGCTAGGTGTTCGTATTGGTACGGTGACCTTGCTGTCTTTCATCAATGTACTTGTGGCATAGATTATTTTGCAAATCCAGAAGGAGAATGTGAACCAAAGCGTAATCATAATGATTCATGTGAAAACAACGACTACTGTAAGCGAATCGATGGGATAGACGACGGACCCGATACACTCCAGAATTGTTTGTAATGAGAAAATAATGCGATGTGATTGCGACCCCAAATTCTCCTCCTTTGATGGATATCAACAACGATGTTTGGCAATTGCAGGGCAGTCTTGCTGGGATGACGATGATTGCGTTTCCAACGCAAGGTGTACTGAGGTAGACTATGATTCATCTGACCGAAAATGTTCATGTTTATACGGTTACTTTACAAATGCAAAAGGAGAATGTGAGAAAAAGCGAGGATATAACCAAGCATGTCAAACCAATGACTACTGCAATGATGGAAGAACAGGTCTCCAGCTTGTTTGCAACTCAGACATGATGTGTGGATGCAGTACTGCCATTTCAAGATATGATCCTAAAAACAAATTTGCACAAAGTTGGCCGGTGCTGCTTGTTCTAACCATCAAGTCTGTGTTGAAAACAGCATGTGTACATCATCCAACTCACGACCTGTAGAACTTTGCTTGTGTGCTCCCGAGTTTTTCCAAACCTCTGATGGAATGTGTCAAAGAAAATCAAGTTACGGAAACTCTTGTGTGGCTGATAACCATTGTGAAGAAAACATGATATGCAGCCCATCTGGAATATGTGAATGTGATCTTTCCCAACGAGTGCACGAACCAATCAAAGGAATTTGTCGTGGTTTCGTTGATGCTACTTGCAATGACGATCACCAATGCATTTCCAACACAAAATGTGTTTCTGGGCAATGTACCTGTGTGAAAGGGTACGACAAATCCAAAAATGGCTCTTGTTTGGTGTCCTATAATGGCCAGTTTGGATTGGACTGAACGGAAGCTTGTAATGAGGGACAAGGGCTTGTTTGTAACGGAGGAGTTTGTATTTGTAAATATGAAAACTTGCAAAAATTTGATTCAGGAAAGGGAAAATGTGTCAGTGGTGCATTAGGTCCTTGTGACGACTCCATTTTGTGTATTGAAAATGCTCATTGTTTAAACCAAAATGGGACTACTCTCGGTCAGTGCACATGTAACACCGGGTTCGTTCCTGTGAATGGTCAATGCCTACTTGGACTTGGACAACCTTGTGACTACAAGTTCAACAAATATAATGACACTGAAAGAGGTGGTAAGCTCCGGCTTGCTGGAAGTCAAGTTTGTGACGTTGTTGCTCCACTGAAATGTATACAAGGCATTTGCCAGTGTGGTCCGCTGGAGGAATACGATTATGTAAACAACAAATGCAAAGGTCTGGTTGGCTCTCGTTGCAGTTTTTATAAGGAGGGTTATTGTACTCCAAATGCTTCTTGCGTCGCAGCACGTGTATTTTATATGGGTCCAATGGGGACATGCACCTGCGCCCACGGAGCGATTACCACCGAACAGAAGCATTGTGTTTTTAATTTCTCTGCAAAATCTATGTCATATAATAACAGCCTTGGAAATTCTTAATATATTAAGAAGCCATCAGGGGAAAAAATTGAATAAACATTTGTATGCAACCTAATCATAGATAATCATTTCTTGGAATGCTCACTTTTGAACTGACTGACGGAAAGATAAGTGCTTGTTTTTAATACTTAGGTTTGCTTCGTTTAGCATAAAATGGATTTGCCTGGATACATCATTATGCATTCAGTATGTTCAGGGCCCGGCCTTGGGTAAGTACGGCCTAGCAATGACTTAAGGTACGGCTTGCACATATGCTAATAAGCATGAGTTGATTCGGTTTTAGCAAGTGAATTTACTGTGAGCAGCTTTATTACGTAGCTGAAGCGAAAGCATTCAGCGAAGTAATGGTTTTACTAAAACTGTCTGTCCGTGCGCACTCTCCTGGTCACATACATTGACCGATTTGGACCAAATTTAGTACACAGGTAGCACTACTAAAGAGGACCTCTGGGAATAATTTTCAGTGAAATCGGTCAAATTGTTCGAAAGTTATAGGCTCGAAAGTTCAGAAACTCATCGATTTGGTTGAAACATATACATAACGGCATGCTTCGCATAGCAAAGCATAGCAAATGCATAGTGCATGAATGTACATAAAGCATAAAGCTTGTGCATAAAATCCGGAATGGTTATTGCACAAGTAATGCTTTTACTACGTTGAGAGAGTATCGCGGAGGTGGGTTTAGAGAACATCATGGAGGGGATTTTGTGGACATGAGGGAGGGGGTTTGGAGGTGATCACTCAACGCCTTCTTCAGCTACGTCTCTGGCCTGCTTACTAGCAGTTTATTTGATGTGACAATTAATTATATAGCAACACGTCTACATGTTTTGGTAGTAAGCTCATCGATCGCTTTATCGAAACAAATGTCTTAAGCTGTTTGATGTTCAATAGAAAGAATAAACCTGACAATAGGCAGATATATAGGAACCTGCGATCTAGCATTTATGCTGAATAAAGTTAGCATAAGCTATGTGTCTGAGTAGTTCATTGGTTTAAAAAAGATTTGAAAATTTTCATAATTGTGGCTGCTATTCGGATTTTTTCCAAAAATTGACCTTTAATCGCTTATAGGTCACGCTGGGGTCATTTCTGAACTTTGATATTAGCATAGTTGAGTTTTTCTTGAAAAATAGCATCATTTTGATGTATCATAAGCCATGTTTTGCTATTAAAATTTTTTGACCTTGACATTTGACCCAGTTACCGTTGACCGATTTTGCTCATCTTAGAACTTAGCCAAGAGCTTGACCTAAGGTATCGTTTAGCAAAAATAATTTTTGAAAATCTTCAACGGTGTAAAAGTTATCGTGCGAACGGACGGACGGACGGACAGACGGACGGACAGACAGACTATGATCCATTCTAAAAAACCTGCTTTTGATCTGCGATCGCAGGTTAATAATGGACGTTACTTAATCGCTGCTGTCCCAAATTATAGATCTTAAATAGTTTTTGATAATCTTCAACATGGAGACTGCCCATTCGTTACTTGCAATTGTCATTGGAAGTGTGAGAAACATTCGGAGTGCCATGGTGACATTAGAGAACTGTTGACGCAGTCCCTTGACTAAAATGTCTAAAATGGCAATTGGAGAATAGACAAGCATCACATAATAACACGCTGCACTTACTCTTGTCCTCTTTTTGTTGACGTAGTTTCCTTCCGGAAAAATCTTGAAGCTATATTATAGCATCTCGTTTTGACTTTTTAATTCCAACTTTTTTTTACTATTGTTGCGGAGGCCGGGCATGGAATATTTGTTTCTGAGGCCGGGTGCACAATTTCCCTCCATTTCCTAAAAACCCGGAATCGGTATTTGAACCCGAATTTTTTTGATGGGGCACGGGTTTCAGTATAAATCAGTAAGCACAACTTACAAGGGAAGGTTTTCAACTGAAGTCTGAGTTAAGACAAACCAAATATCGATTCTAGGGTAATTTTATACGCTGAAAACGATTCTGAAATCAGTTTGCTGTAAAACTAAGCTTTTGAATCTACATGTTATTTAAATGGGGCAATATTAAAGTGCTTTAGACTACATTGCTTAGCCGCAGATGGTATGTTTAAGGATTCCGTCTGCTATTTTTGTAAAATATTTTATTCTAACACTATTTTAAGTATAAAAATTAAATTTTTGTCGAAACTGAAGTCAAAACTTGTTTTACCATGGCAGTTAACACACCAACTACCGCTTTTATAAATTTAAAAGTTCAGTTTTACAGCAAACTGATTTCAGAATCGTTTTCAGCGCATAAAATTACCCTAGAATCGATATTTTGGTGTCATTCGATTAGTTTGTCTTAACTCAGACTTCAGTTGAAAACCTTCCCTTGTTAGTTTAAGATTTTTTTCCGTCAGGGAATATATTTTTTTAAAGATTTCGCCAGTAAAAACTCAAAAGCTTCAAATTAAAAATCGTGCTCTCAGAGGATAAAAAATAACAGAATTTCGACCCCTTTTTCGTATCGAAAAACGGACACGCGCAAGCACGCAATCGCCACCCACCTAACGAATTTCCATGCCCGGCAGAGCCGCTTACTTCCCTTTTATGTGCCACAGATTTAATGTTTTTATTTGATGAGCGACCCATTATTGCTTTAGTTTTGCAACTTTCCTTTAATTTCTACTGATTTCAAAAGATCTTGACTGAAAAGAGTTTTTTCACACATTGAATGACATTACTGAGAAAACCAGAATGATGAAAGGATGAATTTGTAAATAAACGAATAAAGTGTGATTGCTACAGCTGGTGAAACTTAAGTATGCATAACATGTCAATGAAACCTCTTTTTAAGATTTAAAGTCAAGCATTTAGATTTATAAGCCAAATTTTTATTGGGTCGCCTAGGTCGGTACGGCCCGCGTCAGCGGTCCGGCCTAGCAATCCGGTGCTAGCTTGTGCTATCGTAGGCCGGGCCCTGAGTATGTTTCATGTCAAGATTACACTTGACTTGTTTGAATAAAATGTTTTTTTAATCCCGTCAACAACATCTTGATTCCATCCCCATGTTTCCACTTCATCCAAAGTTTTAATGATTCATTTTATTGCGGATGCTTTGGGTGGATTCGGTTTTAGTTTTAATAAACCACCTGTTGAACTTTTATGTTAACGCTATAACTACATTTCAGATGCTGGTTTCAATGTGAATTGATGTACTTGCAAAAAAATAAAATAGCGGCTGAATTTTAGGTTCTGATTAAAACAGTTAATAATTTTTTATTGATTATTTATGCATGCATATTTAATACGAGTTTAATTAAAAGAAATGTAACGCGGTTCCAGTGTACTTATGAAGCATTTAAAACGAGAGCAACGTCACGAGACAAGTTTCAAGGTGTCGTATTTCCCAGGGTCGATTCAATTTCAATACAAATCCTTGCTTTAGATTTTACATATCCTTTTGTACACTCGCAAATCCCGTTCTCTACCCTCGGTGATCTTTTCTTTGAGCATTCTGAATTTCGAGCGCAATATCCGTTGTCGTCATTTGTGTGGCAGTATGACCCCACGCGTCCCCTGCATTTCTGCATTTCATCATCATCATAAATTTGCCAATGTTCGCAATGACACACTCCTTCAATGCACTGAAGGGATGCTAAAGGATCACATTTATTTGCCAACAAATCAACATAATAATCGCTTGCTTCTTCAAGCTCCTGTTGTTTCTTATATGCGTGTGACCCGTAATTATGTTTGTAGCTGCACTTCTGTCCAATGTAAAGAAAGCAAATGCCGTCAATCTCAATCAAACCTTGGTTGCACACACAAATCCCTTCTGTAGAACAATGTGTGTTTGTAATGCATCCTGTTGAGTTGACGCAATACCCATAAACGTAACTTTTTCCATCAAGCCTTTGCCAATCATAATTTTCTTTGACACGGGTTTTTAGTTTACTAACAAGTCCTTGGCTTCTGTCGCATTGCATCATCCAGTTATCATCACAATTCATATGGAGTCCTCCTAAGCAGGTTCCGTTTTGGAATTTAGAAGCACCAGATGGACATTTGCATACCTTCCAGCCTTCATCATGGGTCGTACAAATTGTGTTTGTAACACAATCGTCCCCTTTGCACGGACCCCTTCCAAGCCCACACATTTGTGTTTGAAATCGGAATCATAAAATTGCCATGACTTGTCACACACGCAACTCGCATTTCTCCCACATTTTAAATTTTTGACTCACACTCCTCCCCAAAATCCTGCTGAGGTTCACAAAAACCGCTGGAATTTTTTCCCGTCGAAAACCGTCGAAAGTGAATGCAAACGATATTGCTAACAGAAACATGCCTTTAATCTCAAATGTGTTTTTTGCTGGGGATAAATCTATTATCCAGCTCATTTGTATGAATGTATGTATGTATGTGAAGCAGATGCATATGGATTGCTGAAACTAGCTTCCTAGGAAAGATGTACTACAAAAAAAAGCATGAGTATTCACAGCCCAAATCATGATGCTCCCAATTCCTTTTATGTGTCCTGTCGTTTGTCATACTTAAACCAATTCTCGAGAGTATTGCTTGGTTGGTTCAAATTGGTCTATTCAAGCTTCCTTAATTGCATTAATAAGTTTATGTCGAATTTTCTCGTGTTCAAAATGCACAGCTTAAAAACAAGACTTACAATTTGTTTCCAACCTGAGAAATTTCCGTCGCAATATTTTCATACTCACTTGCAAAATGATAGGCAGATACAATATGGGCGATGAATGATCCACTGATATTTTTCAAACATTTGTAAGCAGTTCTTTAATGCATTTATTTCTTTGTTATTGCTCTTTGTAGCTCTATTCTTGTAACTTCTTACACAAGACGATGCTTTTTTGGAGCAACGCATCAATATCGATACCCAAGTAATAATATTGTGGTTTGGTTTGGCTTTAATTTGGCAAACCCAAAGAACAAGTGCGTTACTCTTGCAGGCTCACCCCAATACCAACACCAAATCTCTACCAATTGCATTTCTTCGCTACTCAGCTCACCATCAGCATCATTCTCTCTACAGCTCATCGTAATTTTGCCCTTGCCTGAAGCTAAGCTTATAATATCATTCATTTTTTTGGTTGGATTGGGATTGAGAATCACTTCCAAACCAAATATCCAACATCAACCAAAACATGCTTTGGCCTATGCATGCAGAAAAAATGTTCTGTTATTCCTTCTCATCATCATTATCATCATCACTGCCGCTTCTTTCCTTTATTATTCACATTGCAATTGATGATGATGCTCAAATGTTTCTCGTTCTGTTCTCTCTCATCGTCTCTCTTTGAAAGATTTTCTTGTCCATCAGCATCCTAACAACGTACTTAATATTAATAATCCTCTGAGGCTCAGACTCAGGCACGTCAACACCAGAACAAGAGAATACAAGTTAGTTTCGTGAAATGACAGCTTGAAGCAACAACTCGTTGCAATATATTCCTTCTCCTCTCTTCTGTGCTTTAAAACCATGTGCTTCAAGATGAAGAATAAAAATTGAGTGAACAAAACACAATAGATTCTTAAAACCTTTGCAAAATTTGAAGTTTATGCAAGTAGTAGTGTTTCAGTGAAGTTTTGTTTGTACTTCCAACTTCCGGAACAGATAAATTTATTTGTAAATTAAAAAGGAGGGCGGAGGTCGAAATTAATATTTAATTGCAGAAATATATGACTTTGTAGCTATTTGTTTGGATAATTAATTATCAAGTGCAAATTTTTGTGGCGCAAAAGAAGAGAAATAAGTGTTGGTTATGATGATGTTGATGACACCACTGAATCTGAACTGAGTTTTGCGTGTCTCAGTTTCTTCCCAATGGTTGAGCTAGCAGATTGTGAGCTCAATTTGTGCATGTCCTACAAAATGACAGAGAGTCAACAGACGTGATCTATTCAAAATCAAGATTTTTTTCCAACTTGGGAGCCAGATTAAAACCAATTTTTTTGTGCAAGTATTACACCATAAGTTATGAACGAATGCGGGGTAAAACACCCACTTCATTACTCCAGGGGGGAAAATATCCCCCCTTTCGCCGTCCAAATTTGTGCTTCATTAGGTCATCCATAGCGACTACAGTTCTTGATGAGATTGGATGAAATCATTTTAAATCGATTCCTCATAAAATTCTGGTCTTGGGTCAGGATTTTTTTTTAAAATACGCCACCTAGAGGCAGGAAAAAATCAAGTTTAAATAGAACTTTAAAATAACGCAATTTGGTGAAAAAATACGTAATTTTTTACTACCTACATCAATGAATTTTTAGTTGACCATTGCAATATGGAAATGTACTGTATACTTTTTTTTGGTAAATCACTTGTTTTAACGTCTCATTTTTTATGTTTCAATTTCTGTCACTGGACCATTTAATACCGAATTTTTTTCTGCCTCTAGGTGGCGCATTTAAAAAAATAAATTGCTGACCCAAGACCAAAATTTTATGAGGATTCGATTAAAAAAATTTCATCCAATTTCATCAAGAACTGTAGTCGCTATGGATGACCTAATGAAGCACAAATTGGGACGGTGAAAGGGGGATATTTTCCCCCCTGGGGTAATGAAGTAGAGTTTTACCCCGCATTCGTTCATAACTTATGGTGTACTACTTGCACCAAAAAAAAAGGTTTTAATCTGGATCCCAAGTTGGAAAAAAATCTTGATTTTGAATAGATCTCGTCAACAGTCAACGTCAACTCACGTCACGTCTGTTGCTCCCATTATTCCCATTAGCTTTTTGCATTCCAATTCTATTCCAACGCAACTCTAGCATCATACCAGTTTCATGTGCTAAATACATGAGAATAGGAGCATCATTCAGACAGAGATTAAAATGAAAATTGTTATTGTACTTTTAAACGTGCTATGTTCAAACAAACCAGAAGATGATCTCTGAACTCTTTCGCAAAGCTAAACATGTGCGATGCGAAAGTTGATGTTGATGCTGTTTTTCTTTTAAGAGGAGATGAGACTACAAACAAAAACAAGGTAAAAAAATATGTGGTAGTGCAGGTTTACATATGGTTGAAAGAACAAGAACATAAAGTTTGCTCGTTAATTTAACGCCAGTATTATCACTATCACCACAGTTGTTGGCTGTTACAATTATTGACAAATATTTTAAGACGCTTACGTATTTTCTCATCTCAATTGGCTCAATTATGACGCTATAATATTATCATATCATTCATGGTTTAAAGTAATATTTAGGTGGCTAGCAGTTTCATCTGGTCAGTTTAGTTTTTGTCCTTCATTTCAATTTCATTCATGTTCAATTTATATTTTCATGAGCCCAGTGAATGCAAAATGGCAAAATGCAATGGTATGTTGTCGTATTTCATAGCAGAGGAAAAAGTCAGTCAACTCACTAGCAATTAACCCGATTAAATCAAATGTCATTTTGAGTGATGATGATGAGAATGAGAGGCGACATTTATTTGGCAATTTACAAGAGAAGGAGACAAGCTGGTCGTGTCGTGAAATATAATATTTGGAATGGTACATCTCTTCATGTCGTTTCGTCTCCTATGCGTGGGCATGCATAAAAATGTAGTGAGATTATTACTTGGGCTATGGCTATGGCCTTCAAAAAGAATATTATATTTTGTATTAGTATTTATTATCATACAGAGTTTGATTCTAAGCAGTTTGGTTTGGTTTTAATAAATGGAAAATACAATGAAAGGATAGGAAAGGTTAGTGGATTTGCAAAGTTCTCATCAAAATTGGCTTCGTTTACAGTCTACGTAAACGCTGCACAGGTTGGTATTCAATTCAGATATGAGAATAAATAAACACAAAATTTTAGGGGGACAGATTTGCATATTTTAAATTTTTTCTAGTTTGAGGGCATCTATTCCCGAAGGTTATCGCAATTAAAGCATTGTAAATTAAACAAGTGATAAGGACGCAATTCATTGTTGGAGTACTGCAAGTAGAATCTAATTTTAATAGGAAAATTTGGAAAAAAATATTCAAGGAACCGCCTTTAATATAAAATTTATGAGTTCTTACTGTATTGTTCTATTTAGTCCTCACCACATCTTTCCTTCACGGATACTGCTTGAATCGAGTTTTCCATATTATTTTGATACTTGCGGGTTTACCCCAGCAGTCTATATTAAACTAAAACGAGGAAAAACCAACCGGGAATTTATTTTATTAATCACTATGAAATGGTTGTTGTTACATAAACCATGATTTAAAAACTGAATCCAACAAAAAAGGTTGATTTTGTGTTCAAAAATCAGTTGTCAATCTACTTAAGAATGGCTTTAAAAATGTTTTCCCGAATTTTGAAACCCTACCGAATTCGACTGGACATTATATTTTACATCACAGTAGTGTATCTGCAAGTAAACCATGCCGAGCAAACCTATTTAAAAGTATCTGCTGTAACTTTTGACGTGACTAAGCATCTCAATGCAGTTTTGGCAGGCGAAACTTCAAAACAAGCCTTCAAACAAGCTGTGGATTCCAATGTAGCTTTTGGAGAAAAGATTCAGATGTCGTCATTGTCATTACTATATTCATCAGGTAGGAGCCATCAAATATTAATTCAATTTTCCAGGTGTCCTTTAAATTTCTAAGGCATCCAATGTTACCATTTTCTAATTGAATTATTTTTAAATGTTACAGATTGCTACATTTTGGAACCGGAAACATGTTCAAAACAAATTAGTAGCGTAACTCTCCTACTAAATGAAATATTCGAGGGAAGCATGAACAATATTGATTTGACAATTTGTCTGACGTAAGGAAAAATAGCTTGAAGGAAACTTATAAACAAATAAGTAAATCGTGAAATTGAACAACCAAATTCTTTCTGTTTTCTATTTGTAGGGTTGACGAACCATCTTATTTTGCCATTTTTTATGATAGCAATGTGACAATTCAATTGCCTGATCAACCCCTTAAAATATTGGTGAACTTTCATGAGAATACAACGTGTGAGGAGTTTGGATACTTGGGTAGTTTAGCGCAGTGGAGTTCAGATGTATTGAAAATTTCTGGTGGATTGGAATCTCTCCGTCCCAAGATAAAATTAGGATTTGGCTACACTGAAGCTCTCATCTACTGCGATATAAGAGTTGACACAGTAAACAAGGCTGACTTCCTAGTTCTAAACATGGGCTTTGGTGTCACAGAATCATTCGGTTTGTTTAAGAACCGGATGGATGCGTTACATAAAAACAACCTTCAGTTCATATCCCGAAATCTTTATCATGTGAAAGGAACACCAAAACCTATTTATTTTCCAAGTGCTACCAGCGTGGGGACAGAAAGTTATCGTCGTCTTCTAATGAAATATGCAGAGAATTGGGTCTCAAAAGTTGATGAAAAAAGTATGATAATTCAAGCTTCTTATTTTGAGCCAGAAATTGCAACAAACCTTTCCATAATACCATATGTCCAAAGTCACAAGCCTAAAAAATGCTGGATTGACGTAGAGAATTTTATGTGGTATGCGCCCTCAGCTTTAGCAACAGTTTCGAAATACTTTAAAACTGTTTTTTTGATGCACAGTAAGTAAAAATATTTTAAAATCATTTGAAATTATTTTAGATGCCAGTTTTTCCTGACAGTTTGTGAGTAATATTTGTAAATTTCAGGGATGAAAAATTACATGACTTTCAATTACAAATTATAATTATCCAAATACTTCAAATTCGGCAATTACATTTAAATTAAATTGCATGTTTCCGGGTGAAGCTAAAATTACCAATTGCAAAATACAGGATTAAATTACATGTTAAAATACAAAATACATTTGTTTATTAAAATCCCAGTTACCACATAGTCAAAAATTGGAAATCAATTGTTACAATAGTGAAAAAGATGCTTATAAAAAAGGTTATACGTTGCTCACTACCACTACAGTAATAATTTTAAAATTTTCAATCCCTGTATTCAGTTTTCAATGTTAATTTTGTAATTTTAGTCCTTTTGTGAGTAGAATGTTGCCCAGAAATACTGAAAATGTAATTTAATTACTTTAATGTGTTTAAATACATTTCTAAGAGCTTCCCTTAAATAAATACTGTAATTAATTACAAAAATGTAATAATTGCGTAATTGAAAAACTTGTAATTATGTTCATCCCTAGTAAATCTAGTGAGTCTTAAAAATATTTGAATATCCAAAGGTCAATGGGAAAAATTGCAGTCAGAACAAGTTCAAACACTTTATGAATCAATTAAGATGCCGAATGATGAAAACATACGACTTGATGTAATTTTGGATTATACTGATTATTATGTGGATCACGGCGAAGATTTTTATCAATCCCTTTCCTGTTCATATGACTGGGAAAAAGTTGAAGAACAGTTGGAGAAACGTTTCATCCAGCCCATGATAAATATTGTGCCTACAACACTTATTTTCCAACTGTCAAACTCAGGAACAATTCAAATGAAAGCTCATGCTCCACTTGAATTTGCACAAAGAGTTTCCCAAAAATATAAATTGGGTTGTTCGTATTTGACGCCATCGGAGCCAACGGTGCCATTATTTAGTTTGCAAAATCCATCAATGGCTTCACATGTTGTAGAAGCCTGTAAGGAAATTTTTGGTAGCCTTTACATTCTCGTGACTTCAGTTGACTTGAAGCCTAAAATTTCCCGCCAAAACAACCATTTACATTATGAAGACAGCGTGAGAAAAGAGTTAGAACGTATGGACAAATTTCGAAAACAAATCCTCAAAATACATCCTGATTCGACTGTATACCTACGTCTGTTTGTTTTTCCGACAAGTTTTGTGGCTACCCCAGAAAACTATCAAACAACCGCATTTTGTAATCCTGGATTTTTGGAGGCAAACTTGTATATTGAAGCAATTACAAACTGGGCAAGATTTAATAACTTTCCAATAATTTTGAAGTTGGGATTTGATTCTTTGGAAAGACCATATTTCTCCGGATGGTTATCCTTCCTGAGACCCGTAGAAGCTTCACATTACGCATCACTTTCAGAAAAGGATGATGAAGAAGAGGAGGAGGACAAAGTGTCAAGTATAGCCGCACTAAATCCATCTTTCGTATTGCGTAATTATCCAGAAGGCATCAATAACTGGACAGTAGATCCCTGCATAGAATGGTCCAGAGATTCACCTAAAATTGTGGTTGATTTCTTTCACAATCCTTTTATTGGTGCAACTTTCAACACGATTGATTTAGTAATCTCCCAAGACCAACTGGAAGCAGCCTATGAAGTCATGTTACAATTTGTTTCGTATCGATTTCGTTCCGTGGAAATTTCAGTGGGAAATAATGGGATTGATATAATTAACGCACTGGATCTATTGAACTCAAAGGGAACATTTAATTCCAATCATAGCATTTACATTTGTTATGCTACCCAAAATTATGAAGATCAGGCATGGGAGTCATCTATCAAAAATGTGATTGAAAAACTTGAAGCTAGCAGTTTTTCAGCTATTAAGGGAATTCATGTAGACCTGCGGGAGGACAATTTAATCAACGGACCATTTGAAAAAATTAACAAGCAATTAGATCGATCCATGATTTCGCAAATAAATATGGGAATTCTCATAAATTCATCAATGTGCATGAAAATTGCTCAACTTATAACCACCAAGAAACCACCTAAAGAATCTAAAATTTTAATGTTACTACCAAAATTAAATTATATTGTGTGCATAAGTGAGTTAGATGTACTTTTGCAGGAAAGTCCGAAAAATCATGGATCTTTATTTGATACACAATTGTACCTCAAACGTATATTTAACCAATTTCAACCTCATTTAAGTTTGTTTTTTCGTGTGAAATTAAATGTGACTTTAAACAAGGACAAAGCAGCAATGAATAAATATATTAGGGCAATCTCCCACTTCCACAAGTTTGGTGAGGCATATAACATCAAAAATTTTGTTGTTGAAGCTTTTGATGGAGAATCGGCCACGACAAAAAATGGATGGTGGGAATTACAAAATTTTACTGATTTGTGTAACCCTAAAACATACGTGGAAAAGGAATCTGGTAAGCTTCTCCATAATATAACTCAAATTCCGTTCATTATGACATGAAAAATTATCCCACTTTTGAAATATAGTGCAATCTGGTCAACTAATGTGGTATCCTCCAGCTCCAGTAAAAGCCATTGTGGCGAAAAATGCCAACAATATGGCCATTATACTTTCAGTTTTCATCGTAATCTCCCTTGTACTAGTGGCAATAAGCGTGTTTTTATACGCACGCTTCAAAAGGTTGAGCAAATATTTGTCGGATGAGGAAGTTGACGAGTTTTTAAATGGAAAACCAAGGCCTAAAAAGTATGGTTTAAATGAAGAATTTGAGTCGGCTAGCCCTGCTGAGTACATGAAATTCAAGTCCGTTTATGACCTTCCTATGTGTGATCTGGTAATAGGTGGGTAAATCCTCTAATAAAACATTAAATTCTACAAAACAGTTTGGTAGAAAGTAATTTTTGGGAACTTGAAATCTTAAGATGTTGAAGAAATATTGGGAGCCGGTGACTTTGGAACTGTATATAAAGGTGTTGCCAAAGGAAAGGACGCTGCAGTTAAAAAACCAAACAAAGATTGTCCAAAAGGAACCTTTAAAAGTATTCTTACAGAAATCAAGGTTTTATGCTACATCGGCGAGCATCAAAATGTGGTTGGATTCTTTGGAACTTACACCAAAGAAATTAATAAAGGTTCTATAAAATATTTATCGTCAAATTTATTTTCCATTTTTTTGAATAAAAATCAAATTTATTTTTGTGTAGGAATAGTCTTTGTTGCCACCGAACTATGCTCTAATGGATCATTGGAAGGTTATTTAAGGAAAAAGAAGCAGGTGGTTGCACGGGATGAAGCCCAAAGCACACGGTTGGTGGATTTTGTTTACTACCATGAGCTCCACCGATTTTCTATGGATATTGCCAACGGAATGGATTATATTGAAAGCAAACAAGTTATTCATGGAGATTTATCTGCAAGAAATGTTTTGTTGGATGAGAATTACACTTGTAAAATTGGAGATTTTGGGCTTTCCCGAAAACTTTATGAGTATCAAAAATACGTGAAAAAGTCACAAGAACCCCTGCCTTGGAAATGGATGGCATATGAGGCCCTAACAAAAATGGAATTCACCTCGAAATCGGATGTGTGGAGTTATGGAGTGACTCTGTTTGAAGTTTACAGTCTGGGTAATTTCAAATTAAAAAACATTTGGAAAATGTGAGTTGAAATTCCTTTAAGAATAAAAAATGAAAGAAAATATTTTCAATTTTAGGAGGTACACCTTATGGTGGTTTGAACTGGACATCTGAATTCGCTGACGAGTTGAGAAACGGGTTCAGGCTTACTCGTCCTCAATTTGCTTCCGAGGAAATGTAATCAATATCTACTACAAATTACTACGGATTTTAAAGCCACATACTTATGTTTTGAATAATACATTTGGTTTTCAATATGTAGCTACTCAAAAATGTTGGAATGCTGGAGTTTGGATGTGGATCAACGACCAACGTTTGCTCAACTTACAGAATTCTTCAAACAGTTTTGTCATGCTGAGTACATGGTGTTAACCGAACAGGGTTGAATGCTATGAGAGTTTGGATCAGAACACATTATTATTTTCCCTGTATTTTTAATCGCTTCTAAATGATAAATCCAAAAATTTTGTTTTACATATATTTAAGGTTAGAATAATTGCTGTTTCATTTTAAGTATTCATTTATTAAAATTGGGAAGTATGTAACACAAATCTGTACTCAAAATAAAATTTGAATTTGGCTGACATGCACTTACACTTGATTGAAACTTGATTAATTATAATATATATGTACAATTACTTGTAAACAGTACTGTAATTATAACAGTTTTAGCTACTCTATCATGAAAGATTTAATGTATAATATATCGTGAAATTTCTAATTCCTGCAATAAAAATCTACAAACCCAAATGATAAGCGATACTAAAAATTATAAATGTTATTTACATATATAAATGTAGCTCCCAAATGTAGGGAAGTTCATATATGGTGCTCCCAAATTGTGACCTTTGACCGGATTAAATTAAAAAATAAAAATTTACAGGAGGAAATTGCGGGGTTTAGATTGGATCACTCACGGAGATTTGTTGGACGGAATCAATCTGAAATGCTAGGTTCAAAGAAAATAAACCCGACAGATTGAGATGTAATGATGTACCTTTAAAATTTCCCAATTCTCCCTCCCCTTCTACGTGATCCCCACCTCTAGAATTTATTTTATTTTAATAAGGTCAAAGGTCACACTGGGGTTACCTAAGAATTTCGGAGCCCCATTAATGAACTGTTCTCTCCAGTAGCTTCATTTTAATGCCTCATTATAATCCATACCTTACTATTACAAAAAAAATTTGGCCTTATCATGGTCATAGGTCACGTTGAGGTTATCAAAACCTTTCGAAAATAGTATCACTGATCTAGTCTCACCAGTACCTTCATTTTGATGTATCACATCCTGAACCTCACTATTCAAAAAAGTTGACCTGACCTTTGACCTTGTAGTTCCCCTGAACCGATTTGTCTCATCTTCGAACTCGATCTTACTTTTGACCTAATATAGTGAAAACAGAATTAAAAAAAGTGAAACCATTTTTGAGTTATCGTGCCTGCAGACGGACGACGGACGACATAACAGGTCTTTTCAATATATACCTAAAGGTACATAATAAGACATTTGATAGATGTGTTCAGCACAATTTTGAGTTAATTCAATAACTTCGTTAACAGTTAACAGTTATCACTTGACTAAACAGTACCAAAAAGACCATATGTAAATTTAGTTCAACAAAAATAGCTGAAATTGCAAGTCCAAGCTCGATGTAAAGTCCCCATTACTCACGTCTGAGGGATTGGTCGCGCTAACTCATGGTCTCCGATTTCGCTGAAAATTTGCAGGAATATGTATTTTGATGCGTAGATTACGAATCTGAAATCATTAGCAGGTAAGATTTGGTGGACATGGAGGGAGGTGGTTTGGAGGAGATCACTCAACGCCTTTTCAGCTACGTCTCTGGCCTGCTTACTAGCAGTTTATTACGTAGCTGAGTATTCAGCGAAGTAATGGTTTTACTCAAACTGTCTGTCTGTCTGTGCGCACTCTCCTGGTCACATACATTGACCGATTTGGACCAAATTTGGTACACAGGTAGCACTACTCAAGAGGACCTCTGGGAATACTTTTCAGCCAAATCGGTCAAATGGTTCGAAAGTTATAGGCGGATGAGTTCAGGAACTCATCGATTTGGCTGAAATGTATATGTATACGTAAGAAATGCATAGCATCCGTATGGATGTTCTTGTGTATAAATTCGGAATCAGGTGGTTGTACATAAACCATGGAATGAATGCTTTCACTATACGTTGGGAGAGGATCGCGAAGGTGGGTTTAGAGAGAGAGAGAGAGAGAGAAAGAGAGTGAGAGGTGGTGGAGGAGATTTGGTGGACATGGGATGAGGGGGTTTGGAGGCGATCACTCAACGCTCTCCTCAGCTACGTCTCTGGCCTGCTTACTAGCAGTTTATTGAGTACGGAATGCACAATCAAGTAGAGTAAGATCGTAGCGGCTATCTCGTTGGGCGTATAACCTGGGCGCAGCATAGTAGGGACCCCCTATATGTTGTTATAAGGTTGGGATTTATGTAAAATCAAAAGGTTCATTCGAGGTTTTAGCATGGAAAATCATTAGGGCAAAATCTGCAGCGCAGAGATTCCTTCTCCAACTGGATCGCAAGTTTTATAAATCTTGTCGGCTAATCAGAGTCAATCTTGGTACATCCAACTCTCTGGAAAACCAAACTCCCTTAAAATGCATAGACATGACGATAAGCTTAACCGTACAATTGGGTTTGATTTTTTCCAAAATAGAGTTCAATGAACATTAACCCCAACAAAACTTTTAGAATATGATACCGTTTTAACAACTTAATCAATATATAAAAGCATATGTATTTCAATTTACTCCAAATAAATATAATAATTTCATTTGATTTAATAAGGCTGCATTATATTGTTTAAATTAATATTTACTTTAAATGGCCCTTACCATTTAAACTTGCATGAACCATTAATATTACTAATTAACTTGAAATAACCATCCAACGTATTAGCATTGCCATTCAGAGAGGAAATGCAGCTTGTATAATGGGAACATTAGCTCCTATGATCCCCATGGAGGAAATGTTCTTCTCACTTTAAATTGTCTTTTATTATTTGTTACAGTTCAATTTTATATAATGTGTTGAAATAAAGTTCGGTTTTGATATTCAATATTTAAGGTTTAAATCGGGTTTCTTCACGTGGTCGAATTCTCGTACTCATCATAAAACTGAAAGCAAATCCAGACAGCTGATCAGTTATTTTGGAGACCCTTTTTTATTACGTGCGTTGATTCAAATCGCCATGTGGATAGTTCGTTACATAAATTAACCTTGAATATTTTTCAATTCATCTAAGTTGGACCGCAATCCCTATATTATTACACATGTGTGTTATTATTCTTCGTTCCTTAAATAACTACTTAAAGGGAACGTGTTTTGACGACACGTAAGACATTTTTGAAGCGAATAGAAAAGGAATAAATTAAAAATTACTGTTCAAAATACCTAAGTTTACCAAGAAATTTCAGAGAAGGCTGAAAGGATGATAGAGTCAATTTTGATTTTTAATAATGATGGAAATAATGCCTTAGCAAATTCTACGCCGAAATTGTTAGTTTAAGGCTATTTTTTATTATAAATGTCGTCAACTTTTAATTTAACAATTTAAAATGACACTAATACTAATCTCGTACACCTGTTTCGCTAAATGTTAGACTGTGGAAATGCAACAGCGGATAATCAAGGAAACATTCAACTTGGTTTCTAAACGGCATGATAATTTGTGTTATTTCTTGGAAGGAGGAAGGTGAATAACTAAAGCAAATGATTTTATAAGGAAAATGCAAGTTCTTCAATATTATTGCTATTAAATTTAATTACTTATTCCTATTTGTTTAGCTTAACTGGAGGGGCAGACCACAAACTTATCTACCGTCATTATGCAACATTATACTTCGTTTTTTGTGTGGACTCATCCGAATCCAAGCTCAGGATCCTAAATCTGATTCAGACGTTTGTGGAAACACTTGATAAATGTTATGAAGAAGTTTTTGAGCTGGATTTAATATTTCACGCGGATAAGGTGAGATGTAGTACTTTATCCCGCATCAGTAAATTTGTCCTCTTCGGTGTATTGAACTCATTAAATTAACTTTTTATATTATTTGTTATTTTGCAGATCCACTACATTCTTAACGAATTAGTAATGGGTGGTATGGTGCTAGAAACCAACATGACTGAAATTTTCATGAGAATAGATGAACAAAATAAACTTGAGCGACAGGAGGTATGTTGTTAATTGATTTTCGATAGTAGTATGAGTTACAAGTAAATCAATTGCATTTAAGCTTTTATTAACCTTTTCTTCGTGTTATTAATTTTTCAGGCAGGTCTGGCTGCTGCCCATGCAATGGCGGTTTCAACAGTGAAAAGCATGAACATGAGGCTCTCAAAGTAAACGATCAAGGAAGTAAACCCGCCGAATTCACCTTAGCCATTAATTAAGAGCTTTAAATTTTAATATTAATTTCATATAATCATTTAATTAATTACAGTTATAAGTTGTACATTATGATTTCTAAATGACATAAATTACTTTGACTACTTCCTATGCATAACTTTTGAATTTTGTTGTTTGCATTTTTAATTTTATTATGTACAATAATCAGTAAATTGTAAGCAATAACACAAAGTGAAACTAATTGTATAGATTTTTAAATTAAGTGATTTCATACAATTCTATATGTCAAGCACGAAGCTGTAGCATTGTCGGAAAAATTCTTATAACGGCTTAACCTGAATTTGTAAGCAATTTAAGTCCTCAATTTTTTGTGAATGTCTTGATTTCGGTAAACATGCTTTCAAAATTTTCTTCTTGCATTTTTGAACACCTCTTCTCAAATTTTCTACGAAAAAACATAAAGTCCCTAGAATAAGTCCAACAACTAAAAGAGCAAATATGATTAGGACGTTTCCCTCTAAATCTGGTTTACTGAGCATGCTAGAAGACCCAGAACCCATCAATATTTTACTACCTTCAACAATCCCCATCCACCATTCCCAAATGCCAGAAGCCTCCATTCCTCTTACTCGTTTAATGACAAACGGCGGAACTTGACCGTACATAGCAAAAGATGTTACAGGATTGCTATACGATTCTTCTCCAATAAAAACATGTTGTCTTTTCATCTGTTGAAGACGATGGGCATGTTGCGTACATAAATAACTTGGGATTACCAAAGCCGTTCCATTGCAATACTTCATAAAATTATTTAGTAATTCATTTTCTTCCTTCCAAAATTGTTCTTCAAAAACCGTCGTCATATTATTAAAAGCTGTTGAATCTTTCATGGGTAAGAAAACTGATATTTGGTCAGTCAAATTGTTTAGTAAACTTGTTAGCTGCGGATGCAAAGCACTATTGTTGATTATTAATTTCCTGAGGTGTTCAGCTTGTTTATATGAGCGAGTTATTAAACTGTTCTTGTATACAGTTTCTAAGTGGTTTTGCAAAAATTGAATTGCAGATGTAACTGTTGACTTTCCATTACTGTTTATAAAATTGTGAGAGCTCGCATACTTCATGGATGAATTGGACAAAACCCTTAATGACATCGAATCAAAAGAAAGACGCATAGATCTTACATAAACTGTGAACTTGTCCGCAATGAGTTCTTTAAAATATTTGTAAGGAACTATTCGCCTCGGAGCAATCACGTTGTAAACGTTTGTGTTCTTGTAAGCATTGCTCAAAACAATTGCAGCAAGCAGAAATGACGCCAGGATTAGACGATGTCGTGAAGATTTTAACAAGGATTTTGGAAACGGATCCCCTTGTTCCAATAAACCTTTAATGGGTGCATACCAATATTCTTTTATGAGTGAAAGCTTTTCTTTTCCTGGCACTTTGGACATATAAACTAACGTGAGTATGATGATGAACAGAGACACACCAGAACAAAGCCAAACATATCGATCAAACACATTGATCAGTTCCAAAACAGCGATGTGTTGCAGTTGACCTTTGCCACAGCTAATAAACTTCAATGCCATCAATGAATTTGGCAGCCGAATAGCTGTCACTGGGGGAATCAAATACTGATACATGTTTTCATAAATAGTAGCCAAAGAATTACGGATTAAATAGTTATCAATTTGGCTCATTTCCATTTTTAGTGGGTTGCAGACATAATTGTTTCTGGAAACTGTGTAATTCTTTAAGATCGAATATAATACGTGAGCGTAAGCAACCGTAATCCTTTCGATAGGCGGTTGAGCTTGTAGATCCAACAAATATTTTCTAGCCAAAAAATTTTTGCAGAGAAATAATTGATTTACAACAGATCCACTCTTACGATGAGATTTGCCTCCTGAAAGAAGCATCCAATGAAAATCATCAAAAGGGTTTTGGTTATATAATTCAGAAAGATGCTCAAGGTTCACTACAGTTTGCAGCGAAGTTTCAAAGCTACGAGTGGTATCAAGTAATTTATACCTTGCGTTAGCCCTTTTGAAAATTTGTTGATAATGCCTTACTAATTTTACGACACTTATAATATACTTAGCATCTTGTGCATACTCTAATCTAAAATTAGATGTGGCCACTATTGCGAGTAAGTATACTACGTCTTCGGCAGCCTGTCGACGGCTCTGCCGATTAGATTTTTTACTTTGAATCAGTCGTAGAATATCTTTTTCTTTGAAGGAATTGGTGGTGTTCAAGATATACATTTGTACAGTTGGTACTCCGTAGTATATCATAGGCGTGTGAAATCGCGACCTCGTGTAAGCTAAAAGAAAAGGTTCGGGATAGCCCGCATAATAATATTTGGGAGGGTAAATATCAACGTTTACCACACAGTTCCAAGGTTTCGAACGACTCGTGTAGTGAACTAAATTCACGATTAAGCAAACGCTTGTCGTTGTGGCATTTAAAAATGGCACATTTTTCCAAGCAATTTTCCTTTCAAGTAGTAGTCTTGATGAGTTGCATGAAAATATTTTGTTCCCATTTCTTGCTTTCCTCGTTGATCTCAAGCCCTTTGGTATCCACAAAGGTAGCTTTTTGTGCAAACGATTAAGAAGAAGTTCCGGCGTTCGTATTGATAGAGGATAATTTGGTGCGAGTAGGTTCACTTTCCTGAAATTATTAATGGTGATGAAACAGTGGGATGAGGCAAAAAGATTGAAAACAGAATTCAAGTTTCCAATAATTGGAAAATTGTCATCGCCCGCTCCATTTGGTTTCTGGGGTTGTCCATAAAAATTAACAATCGCGCCACGGACATCCAGTCTGCTGTGGTCAGTAGCAGCAGCAAATTCATAACCAATCAGACAACTAATCAAATATATTGCAACTGCCCTTACTTGCATTTTTAAAACTTTTTCGTAGAATTGCTGCTCTATAAATTTTTATTTAGCTTTATTTTAAGGTAATATAAAGATTTATGTTGGAAGAAAGAACGCGGTGGTGTTAAGCCAAATTTTAAAATACCAATGATAAGGTGCGAGTTCATGTTCCGATGGATTTGTTTTTTTCTATGGTTTCTAGGTAACAACATAGATGCAGGTTAAAGCTTGGAATGTTGCTAAGTGTATTCCTATTGTGAAACTTAGAAGGTATACTCGCTCCTTTATATTCATTTCTCGCATGATTAGGAAGCCACAAATATTTAGACCGGAATGGGATTCATTAGGTGTTGAATTCAGACAGACACCCTGAAATCGATAATCGATACCTTTGATATATGTTTTTTTTGTTTCTACCTTTACGTCTAACCTAATGCTGGCTGAGGAAACCGGCCCTAAGCACTTTTTGCCCTTGGCACCTTAGGGTCCATTAGCACTTTAGCTTCAAGCTCTTTTGAATTTCAGCCCTTTGTGCTGTTAGCCATTTTGAAAATAGCACCTTAAGTCTCAATACCTGAAGCCCTTCACACAGTTTCAAAGGCCGTGAAAAGTGGCGGAAACTGTTTTTTACTCACTTTTTGTTGTGAACAAATTTGCAGGATTTTTTAATAAAGCTTCTTTAGTAGGTTCAAGAGTATTAGGGGAAAACTTTGTGAAATATTTAAAAAGCTACCAAAAAAAGTCGTATTTTTTAAAATATTTTTTCGTTTAAAATATTACCCGGTCGATTTAATTTAATCGCGTCTTTTTCCGGTTCGAATGACACCTTGCTCAAAAATTATATGGAGAGGGTTCCAGAGTAATGAATTAATTCAGCTGGCAATTCTTCAAGGATGAGCAAACAGAGCTGGACAAGTTTCCGCATATGTTTGGCCAATAAAGTATTTTTAGTTAACCAATCACTAAATACGGAAACGTACATAAATTTTATCATTACGTAAGTGTTTAACTTGATTTGCATTATTTAAAATATGCATACATATAATAATAATCTTTGATACATATCATGTATCATAATAATATTATTACAGTTCGTTGGTGAAGACGTATGTACATACGATAGTATACGCAATCCATTAGAGAAGGTTGATTGCTTGATATAGAAAGTAAAATCTAGACCTTAAGTAATATAGTTTTAGTGACAAAACATCATGCTTTGATGATAGAATACTTCCTATAATACTAAAATATCTGATTTTTCAAAAATTTGTCCCAATTTGTCCATTTTATAGCTTCCGTTATCCATTGGATTGGCACACTTTGGTTTAGATATTACATTGTAGTTAGTAGATAGGTAATGTAATTGGCTTTGCTGATAGATATTGTAATTCTCAGGTAGCCGGGGACTCGGCTAATATCGTATGAAACTGCCTTCTAAGCAAAATAGCAAGAACCATAACGACTTAATTCAAATACTTGGAATCAAACAATGGACATTTTCCCTTTGTAACAACGTGTAGCGTATAGTGCAGTCGACTATCAAGCTACTTGAAATTTATAATAATCAAATGTACTTCCGGTTTACGTTTTTAGGGAGGTACTTCAAAACTTACTTTCAAGGGGCTTCAGGTATTAGGACTTGAAGTGCTTAAGTTCAAAATGGCTAATAGCGCAAGGTGCTTGAAGTCAAAAGTGCTAAGGGCCTAGAAGCAATGCTGAGAGGTTGATCGGTTTATCTTGGTTGCTCGGTAGAGTTTCTGGCCGAAGAGGTCCGAGTTGTGTGTTGGTGGAATGCATGTTAACAGGGCTGCTGAGTTTCGTTTCAAAATAATGTTTGATAGCGATCAATAGAAATTTTCATTTTAGTACTTTGATTACGATTTAGGAGAAAGAACTCATTACGGTAACTCATTTTAGACATGTCTGAAGCTAGAAAGCATGAGTTTAGAGTAAAACCCTGAGATCTGAAAAATAACGGTAAAATAAAAATTAACGATAATCATGTCATTTCCAGAAACCCAGACGCATTTATTGTTAAGTTTGCATGGACAAAAAGATAAACAAAAAACGGCAGCTCGACATCATAATCTATAGATTATACCAACGAATTATAGCTATATTATGAATACAGAGAACCGTGGAAGGTTTTAGCACACAATTGCAAGTTTGAGGTCAAAATGCGATGCTAAAAAAGACAATGTTTTTACTATTTATAAGAAAATTACAGAATTATCGAGGCATCCCAAATTTCAAAATTATTATGATTTAATTTCATCTTGAATGTTATAGTTTATACTACTGCCCACAGTTTTCAGACAGCTACAACCAAATTTATGGAAGAGCTGGTTTTATGCGTGAATTCCCTTATCCTTTTCAATAACAAATTCAATTCTGGTAAGTAGGATTTGTTATGTTTTGTGAATAAAATGAAAACTAATTGATGTCTACAACAATATTTCAGATAATACATCAAAACCACAACACACACTTATTGAAAACTCAATCTCTCTTTTGCGCACCTTTACCCAGCTTCCAATGTGATAGTGGTTCCTATAATTTTCTTCTACAGACTCCACTGGTGAAATCCCTGTAAAGCTCCTTTGGTAGGCTACTGGTTACTAAACCAATGCTGGAATAATAGGGTGTGTGAATAAAGTGTGTGAGTTATGTAAACGGGCCCTGTGATGATACATTTCCTTGTGTTGATAATGCACATTGCAGCAATGAAACGGGTGGCGGTGGCGCGTTTCAACGGTGTGAAACATTTGATAGTCTGCTTTGTGGAACCAGGTTCTAATTATGATAGACTACAAGAAATTAGGGTCAAACAAAGTTCAAGCTGCTTCTGTCTTGACGACTTTTTGAAGAAAAAAAATGGTTTGTATTGTGAGCAAACTATAAATAGCTGGAAATGACTGAGTCGTGGGTTTGACTTCAACTTTCTATTAAAAAAACATGTTTTTCTTAAAATCCAATGGTCTAAAACTTTACCCATATAATGCTTGATTTTTAAATAGATTTTTAAATTAAATTATGATTAAAATCAATTTCCATGCATTTCAAATGAACTGTGTTATATGGTACATAGGTACCTTTCACCAAAACATGTTTTACAAGAAGCTCTGAATGTTTGGATTTGTATGCTCTTCAATACTTCAGGTTTCTAGGACTTTCGGGTTAAAAAATATTCCAATTTAAGAATGCATGAATGTTTTGCTGGAGGATTCCTCAACAACTCATGTTTGTTTTGGTTGTGGCACACATACGCATACATTTAATATATACTACAATGCGGCACAACTGACTCTGAACAATAGGATAATACTATGGCTCCATTTTAAACATAACAGACAGGGTTTAAATTATTAAATCATTGTACTAAAATTCCAGAATATGCTTCACTCCTGCTAAAAATTTAAGTTCGTAAACAACCAATGATGTAAATCGAGTCGTAATTCGTTTAAGGTAGTAGTAACTGAAAACATACTAAACTGTATAAGCTCGTACAAATATTCAGAAGGAGAAAAAGCAAGCAAATTCACAGTGTCGTTTTTGTAAAAAAAATGTCAAAGTTTATATTGGGGTGATCTTTTAGCAGAATGTTTGACCGTAGATTTACGGTAGAGAAGTCATACGAAATTTAACACAAGAAGAATAGGATAAAACTTGCTTCATAATATGGAGTACAACATTAGATGCTTAGGTATTCCCATCATTTCATAAGTCTGACATGCATTTAGCTTAACACACAACAATATCTGAGATACTTCATAATGTACACATTAAAATGAATACTTTGTCACTACCATTTAAGTACTTTTTTACATTAAAAAATTTAACGATGTTCTCGTCTATTCTTTAGACTTTAAACCAGAATATCTATCATGTTTATTAAGCAATGCAGAATGCGTTGATTTTTACGAATGAAAAAATTCTCCTTTCGGGAAAAGTGTCCTCGTATACCCGTGTAGAGAGTATACCGTGTCATAGTATACCATTCAAAATCAACTGCATACTGCATTGCTTGTGTATCACTTACACGTATGGTTTGTTTAAAGTAATGCCGTTGCAAATTAAATTAGAGTTTTCTATTTTCACCAACAATTTCCAAATAATTTACTTACATGACCTACATACACTAGTAGAAGCACATAATATATTTTGTGATTACAAATAAATTGGTAGCGTGTCGTGTTAAATACACGCACAAATTATTGACCAAGCGTTGATAAGTATTTACATAAAAAATATTCATTAGAATAGGTGACAATATAAAATATATGTTGTATTTAAGCCATTTAGGGATTGATGAGAAGTAATGAGCTTACGAAATTGTCCATTAACCGTAAGAAGTAGGTAGAACACGTACTCCTCTTGAAAACAAATAATCCTCCACACGGAATGCCGACAGAACGTTGAGCTACCCATTTGGTATAGTAGTAGTAGCGTACATTTCTCTCGCTAGAGTGGAAATATTTATTACGCTTTTTCATCAACATTTCTACGCTTTCGACTTGAATTTTAGCCGCTGCTGGTAGCACAATCATTGTCAATACAATGACAACAACAGCAAGTATTGCAAATGATAGCCAAAAAAACAAAGGTAAATAATCCCAGCATTTTACAGACATCCAAAATAAAACTACAGTTAGCACTTGAGAAAACAGTACCAAAAAAACCATATGTAAACTAAGATGTACAAAAATAGCTGAAATTGCAAGTTGTAACTCGATATACATACGACAAGATTTGTCGAAAGCTAGCATTAAGGATTTTCCTTCAGTATGCTGTAAACTGTTGACATTAGAAATCAAAGAAATGACAAGAAATATGCACAAAATAAGTAAACCACCTGCCACAAACCAAGCAAGTCTAAAAAATTCGGCTGTAGCAACAAGAACCAACAAGAAACGCAGGATTGGTGTAATAATAATCCAAAAGATATGACGCTCAAATAATGATGGTAGCAAATGTGCTTCAAATATAAAGTAATATTGGTCTAGTTCTGCGAAACATAATGCAATGCTGGTTATGACCGAAGAAAAAGATACTAAAACAGTCATTCCGTAAAGGAAATTACCCAGGTTGTCATACTTTGGTATAATTTTTTTTGTACGTTTATCCTGACGACCTGCAAATTAAATTTAATGCAATTAAAAATATCCTTTACAAATATATACACACACAAGCCTAAATTTAAATGAAAGTTTTAATCGAACATTACATAAAGCGTCCAATTTAAACAGCGCATTGACTCCGTCCAAGATTACTGGATTTTTCAGAATTATGACGGTCCCAACTATTTGACCAAGTAGTCCTAATCCTAATAGAAGGAATATTATGTAGTTATACGATTTTAATGTTATGTTGTGGGTTCGAGAGGCAAAAGGGGATAGTAACAGGAAAATACAAGATCCGAAAGAACAAACTACAGTGATTAATGTAAAAGAAAGAAGCCACGGTAAGGATCTCAATCGAAGAATCTTTTTCACGCCAATTGAAATGCGATTGTTTTTGTCCACCTTGATGAAAAATACGGAAGGATATAAGTAAAAGAAACATTTTTGGTTGTAAAATAAAATGGTTTTTAAAATAAGTGGTGAAATCACAGTTGTAGACATCACTAAACTGAGTCCAATTTTCAACTGTGTTCAAAGTTCAAGCTGCTTCTGTCTTAAAGGCTTTTAGAAAATGGTTTGAATATTCAGTTAACTATAAATAGTTGAAAATATCAGGGTTTGGGGCTTGACTTTCTTTTTAAAATACTTGTTTTGTCTGATAATCTAATATTGTCTAAAAAAATCGCGTCATGTTTGATTTTAAATAGATTTTTAATAATTAAAATCCATTTCAATGCACTTCAAATAGACTAAATTATATGGATCAAAATATGTTATGGAAGTTTGGATTTACATGATATTCAATATTTCATATTTCTAGAATTTTCGGGTTTAATATCCCAATACAAGAAGGAATTAACTTCTTGCTGAATGTTTTTTCAAATAACTCATGTTCCTTTTGGTTGTGGTAGATAATATTTTTTTGAAATGTGACAGAGCTGACTGTCTGAATAATAGGCTAGTAACCGGGTTTCATTTTAAACACAACATTCAGGGTTTAAATTATTAAATTCTTATTTTTTTTCACCGCTTTCAATTTCCAGGATGATAATCTGAAGCTTGTAAGTTATTAAAAAATAAGTATAAAAATCCAACTCAATTTTAAAAATCCAGAATAGGATTTTCTCGCAACCAACCAAGCTTGGTAAGTCGAGTCATATGTTTTAAGGTAGCCATGCTAAAAATTTAATGTGTTCAGATGTAATAAACTCGTACCAATCTACAAAAGGAGCGAACGCAGGCAAATTATGTAGCAACGGTATTTTTGTATAAAAAATGTCAAAATGTTATATTTAAGTAATGTTTTAACGGAATGCATAAACTTATGCAACATGTAACTTTCATGCTTTCCAATGAAGGGCTAATTGACATACATACATACCTAACGCTGCTATTTTTAATGCCTAGTTAAATCCGATTTATACCAAAATCACTGGAGACCGTTCTTAGAACCTTTCCTGCAACAGTGCACAAAAATGCAGATAGACCAGACACATACATGACAACGACATAAAGGGGCTTTTATATCTTAATGAACTATTTTGGGTCCATCATTCTGTGTTGTTGCTTTTCTAAATACGTAAATGGACATAAGATTGGGAAAACCCAAAGGCGGGTAAGCTATTATATACCACAATACATATTATATGCATAAGTATAGGCTAACATCAAATTTCCCTCAACAAGGCCAACATCAGTGAGGACTCTTTACGAACTCCAGCAAGGCTCCAAATCCTACGACAATCGCAAGAAATGCATCCAAAAGTAGACAAGAGAAAAGTAACAGTTGAGGAATGGATATTCCTTCATTTCACGAGCCCAAATAAATGAGAGCATATAAACTATCGATGAAGACAAATAGGATTATGTTAAGTACTGCCACAAGCATCACGTCCTTTTGAATCCAGTGTGGTAGCTGATAGTTACGGTCCCAAAATCTATACTACTGGACCTTTCGCTACTCCTAATTTAATGCTTGAATTAATATGAATTATGCTTTTAGCAATAATCCGAATTTGTATGACGCAACAAAATATGAGAATCAAATTTACGCAGCATAATACCAGTAATAATTACATAGAAAAGACAAAAGGGTTGCTAGTAAAATATAATAATAACGCGTACGGAGTTTATTTTCCACAAAAGTAATATTATTTCATCGTAGTTATCATTCGTGGTATATCATCAAAGTTATCATTCTTGTTATTTCTTCGTAGTTATCATTCGTGGTATATCATCAAAGTTATCATTCTTGTTATTTCTTCGTAGTTATCATTCATGGTATATCATCAAAGTTATCATTCTTGTTATTTCTTCGTAGTTATCATTCGTGGTATATCATCAAAGTTATCATTCTTGTTATTTCTTCGTAGTTATCATTCGTGGTATATCATCAAAGTTATCATTCTTGTTATTTCTTCGTAGTTATCATTCGTGGTATATCATCAAAGTTATCATTCTTGTTATTTCTTCGTAGTTATCATTCGTGGTATATCATCAAAGTTATCATTCTTGTTATTTCTTCGTAGTTATCATTCGTGGTATATCATCGAAGTCATTTCATCGAAGCATAGTATCTAGAAACTAGGAATTTTAACTAGCCAGAGATTAACATATCTCAGTTATTTAAACTATCTAGTAAACTAGGAATATTACCGATTGCAATCGTTAATAAAATCTGGTGCTGGGAAAAACTCATCCAGCACAAGAATCGTAGAGTAATTGTGGTCGCGTTGAAGTTTGTTAAAAACTAGCATTATAAGTATTTGTGCAGAGATTCATTTATCTCTGTACGTAAAATTAATTAAAATACGAAGCGGAGTATATGGTTTGGTCTTGGGCTTCTCTTATGAAGCCTCACGGCTACCATGCCCAAGCCAAGCGAAGAATAATATGTTACGCAATATGATCCCACCGTAGAATTCCCAATCGTAACTTCCGCCCATAGTGTCACCGCTTTACGGCTTGTTCTGACATGTAGGGTTAGGATAATCCCAATCGAAGGTGGTGTTTGATAGCCGACTTGCCTTTGGCAGTTTCGACATCACCATGAAATGAAAAACCCCCCAATTGCCATTTATGCACATCACATCATTCATCAACACCAATAAAATAAACTTAAAATCTGGAGAAGAGGTGGTGGTGGTGATGATACACAGCAACAACAAGGTGAGGTGGATGACAAGCGGTTCACGGGTCACTAACGGTTTGAGCCAAAATTCGGAAGTGTGAGACGTAGGGCCAGTTTCCTCATCATTAATCATGAGGTGCAGGAGGTAGACTTTTGCCCTGATGCAGGGTGGCTGAAGGAAAATAAGAATGGAAAGGCACAAATAAATATGTGCTCAAAATAGCAATTTCCCTACAACGAATTTCCCCTTAAATATTATATTATTTTGTGGTGTTTCTTACCACTTATGTGCCACAAAATTCTCCGTTCACATCGTGGATACGGAGGAGATTCCCTCAGTTGGAAACTGGAGGAGAAAAGGAAAAAGAAGAAATCAGCACCAAAGTTGTGACTAGAGAATCGATACGATGACTGAAGATGTTCTTTCCGTTGCTTATGCTGACCAACCGGTGTGCGCATTGAGGCTGCTTTTATTTGTAGTCGATAGAGCTTTTCATTGTGAACAAAGTCTGCGGGATTAAAGTTTCGAAAATAGTTCGGGTGCGCTTTAAAAAAATCGGAAAGTGTAGAGCTTTCCGCCCGCGTCGCACAGAAGTAAAAAAACGGTTTAAATGTGACAACAAGAAGACATGCCTGTTCTTCAAAAAGGAGGATTTCAAAGAGCATACAACCAACAGATTGGTAAAAAAGGCCGGAGAATCCGATGGACATAAAATTAAGGTCAAAAGTGGTCGTGCCCTCAAGATAATGACGCCAAAGTAGATAAAGACTGTTAAACACCAGTATCAGTGACATCCCTCAACTTCCGGCAGGCTAGCGACCAATAAATTAAAAATAAAGGAAAAACCCTTGCGGCACATTAAAGTTCGGAAACTGGGAATTCGTATCAGAACAAAAACGAGAGGGTCCATGCAAACCAGTTCGTAGAAGGAGTCCTTTAAAGAACGTGCACCATTGCTGTGCAAAAAATCGCTTGAAAAAATGGTCATTAGCGACAATGAAAAATACGTCATCCAAGACCCTTCCCAGACTCCAGATTAGTAATATTTTCAAAGCACAGACCCTAAGCTTGATGTTACACCTAAAAAAATAAAAAGGTTGTCCAAATTTCCGAAAATAAACCTAGTTTGGCAGGCAATGGACCAATTTGGGAAATTTTTGAAGCCCTTCATATCTCGGGGCACCATGACCGCCAAAATGTACTTGGAGCCATGACTCAAGATAATTCTGATTCCCCTCATCCAGGAGCACAATTCAGTGACCCAAGTTGTCTTCTGATCGGATTTTGCCTCAATTCATTATCGTTAAGACGTGCAGACATTTTTACGACAAAATGTGTCTTTGGTGGAGAAACACGAGAAGCCACCCCACGCCCCCCCACCTGCGTCAAATAGAAAAATTCTGGGCACTGTGTTAAAGCCAATATCGCAAACTACTGGAACAGTACAAACCCATTCGGCAATTCCATAATCGTTGGGAGAAAACGTCTTCGGAAGTTGCCAAGTCTTCCGCCGCTAACCTCATGAAACACTTGAAGAAAAAGATAAGCCAAGAGGTCAACATTGGTCCAAATTATTCGCTCTTTCCTAAGTGTTGTAGCTTATTAAATTTGCTACAAGCCTGCTGTAACCGATCTTGTTGTAAATAATTTTGCATAAAATGAAATGAATTTTTATTCCGATCTTCAGTCATCGTATCGATTCTCTATATCACAACCAAAAACTTATGCACAAAAAATAATGTAAGATGGGTTGAGGTGGCTTACCCAAAAGTCTCCTCAAGAGATGCAGCAGAGCAGATCCAAAAGGATGTCCAAACCAAAAGGTAGAAAAAACTGTACTGCCAGTTTGGAGGACAAATGCTCTGATGGAAGACTCAACTCCCTTCCCTACTATATGCTGCATGAACTTGGCTTTGGCTTCTTACTGCTTTAATTTACAGGCAACTGGATATGTGAGATGGGATGAATGACTTTTCCAAAAGTATGACATTGGAGATTAACTGTGTGTATTTATGTGTACCTGACTGTTGAGCAGTCAGGCACATTTATATCAAGAAGGAAAATGTTCAATGTCCTTTTCTCAATGCTCTGGTCTTATCCAATTTGCATTTTCATGCTAATAGATAAGACCCGAGGAATTGACAAAAATATATCCGTCACTTGTGCCTGCTTGCTTCCCTAACCATTGCATTACTTTTATGCCTAAAATGTGTATGTAGTTGGGTTCCTACCTTCAGCTTGAACTAGAAAGGAAAAGGGACCCAATCTACCTAAATCTCAGATATGCAAATGAACACTTGTGTACATAAGATGTACCCGAAATGCAACCAATGCCAAATGCCATAAGCATACGTGCTAAATGGTATGCATATTGGTTTCAGTCACCACACCAGTTATAGAGTTGAAGTAGAATTTGGAGTTGTCGAAACCTGAGCAGCTCTGACAGCTGGAATTCTTCTTGTCTAACATTCTATTCGTGCGTGTTGTTCGCATTTAGAAATGTAAATTCGCATTGTAAGTGTTTTTGTTTTGAGGTTAGTACTAATTCGATTGGTTTTGCGGAATCAAACTTGTTATTTTTTGTATCGTTTATTTTATTGTATCGCTAAAAATTTAGCCCTTTAATATTAGATTTTTTTTAAATACCCTCAAAAGTTTCATTACATAGCTTATATATCATGAAGAGATTATATATATAGTGACAAAATTTCAATAACATGTTAAAAGCAAAATGTTATAAACTGGTTTTAACTTAATATAAATTGTTGTTAACTTTCCCCAAATATTATTTATTAGCTTGGATAAAAGTAGTAACTAAATGAACTAAACCGTTGGAGCTCCTTCAATTTGTTCTTGCAACACTGATGACGATGGTTTGCGTCTAACCTTATTCCTGCAGCACCCATATCTTCTGCGTTGACGGCAATGATTCCAAATTGTTCGTACTAACGCAAAGTATATAACTTCCGCTACACTTAGCACAGAAAATCCCAAGCAAAGTCCAAGAATTCCACCAGTGTTTGCTAAAAATGTATGTGGATTGTACAAAATCTTCACAGCAGGTACTTAATATTTTGCAAAAATGTAAGTAATTTAGTTATACCAATTAAATCAGTGATTCCATACAGGCGTTTCCTCAATTTTGGAACTATAGCTGGAGTTCCAAAAAAGACGTGGACAATTGAGACTTTGTGATTTGCCCTAAAACAATAGTTACAAAAGTAATAAATATTATGTTGACTACACCAGTTCTAAAAGTCTAAAAAAAACAATTTACAAAATGAGTTACCATTCCGGAGCTTCCGTGTGGTTTGGACTCATATCATGCCAAATCTGGGTTGCATTTTGCAAACTCACCATTGTTGTTTCATATTTATATTCTATATCCTCGCAAAGTGCGAGGCAATGTCCACAAAACTCATTTTGTAGTGATGCTAGTCCCTCTACAAAAGAACTTGGAAATTATCTGTTCGTATGTAATTAAATCAAAGAGTTTTATACTTTATTATTAAATCGTTGAATCATATACCTCTAATAATAATGACACATTTCCCATCCTGAGAGTCAACGTCAGTGTTACAAAGTCGAATACCGTCATCCCGGGGCATGTAGTAAAAGGCACAGTGACATTTCTTTGCGATATGGTTGGTTACGCAGTCATCAATACAGTTTCCTCCTGTATTGCAATTGTGTTAAACATAATGACTTTTGACATAACTTTTTAAATGTTAACATATTTAATTAAATTATATTAGGTATTACGTGTGTATGGTTTATAATGCTTTAGTTCTTTCTCTTTTCCAAAATAACACTCTCGCTTTTCGCTTTTCAAATCCCTTATATCTGGATCCGCAAAAGTCAGCTCTGGATAAACTTTAATAAAAACTTCCTTGTTTGTATCCAAAGCGGAAGGGAATTCCATTACATTTGGCAATTCAACTGCGGTGTGTAACGTAAATATCATTCCCTCCGAGTCCTTCATAGGACAATAGTAGTCATCTACGTTGAATTAAACTGATTTCCAACTTTCGCCAAAAAAAAATTAATATGAGTTTTAAACCTGTAATCGGATCTAGTAACACCGAAAGCCCATAAGCATTTCCTGCTCGGTGTTGCCTGATAGGAAGAAAAATGTTTTCACCGGGTTTTGGATCAATGTGGTTTAGTAGGGGCATTACGAAACCCTTGTCGTAGTTCCACATGGACCATTCTTTGATTTCTTCTTCATCCCATTGCAAACGTGTTCCTAAAGCAGGGTTTGAGACGGGGTTCTCCTTTCCTTTGTTTGATCTACAGTGACTCAAAATATTAGCCATTACGGAAAGGTAGTAAAAATTATCAAATATTAGTAGTTCATCATACGGATTCTGGTATATTAAAGGGAGCGGCAGCATGTTAAAAGTGCAACACTTTCCAAACTCGGTGATCACTGGAGTGAATATCTCTGAACATTTACCAAATAGTATTCCACCAAACAGGCAAAGGGGAATCATTTGATCACACGGAAATGTGTTCTATGTAAAAATTGCAAACTAAACTTGTAAAAAGGAAAGGATTCATTACACTCTTTCATTTAATTTGAAACTATTATTCTTTTTACCTCTACCAAGAAGTCCAGCATATCCTTCTGAACTTCGTCAGAGTTACTGTAATCCTCAACATATGGGTTTCCTCGCTTAAATGCAAAACCATGTTTCTGAGCAAAGCTCTTTTGAGACTGACAAAACGCGCTGTAAACAGAGACAGTAATAGTAATCGTCATAATAATATGATACAATAGAAAATCAGAATGGGATGAAACCTACCCAACAAGTGTCAAGTTTCTTTTGGCCATCTTATAATCCTTATGATCTGGAAAGCTAACAAGCCTGTAAACCCCAAACGTGTCAAAAGTCAAAATATAATAACAAAAAGACTGGGAACATTGAAGTATAAGCGGCTGTTAGATACCTTTGTAACTCATGAACTTTCTTCTTCGAAAACTAAAAAAGAAAAGAGAAAAATTATTGTAAAATTGAACAATAAAAATTCCATCTAAACATGAAAGGACAAAATAAGTTTAAACGGTAGGTATTATAATATATATGCTTTCATCGACCTGATTAATATTACAAAACGTCACCGCAGGAAAGGGTATTGTTTCAATTAGTCGTTCTTTACTTTGGAATGACACAACTACAGGGGTATCCTCGTACCGCATAATCATTGCATAAATCAAAAGTCCAGCGGCAACAACTCCAATCACGAATACCAGAAACCAAAAGATTCTGCAAAAATACACGAGCGAGAAACAATTTATTACAACTTTTTATACGTAAATTTAGTATTATATTTCAATTCAAACCTTTCTGTAATGTGTCTCCTGGGCTGTCCAATATATTTCAAACCATGCAATGAGGTATCGTTAAAAAATTCCGAGACCACAGCTTCTTGAGGTAGATTCCACCACCAAAATTTTCTGCTACAACAACCACTGCCCAAATCACTTTCATTTTCTCTTCGCCTTTCACTACCATTATCTTCCGCTAAGTTGGACATATTTTCACTAACTAAAATGTCTTTTAATGCTGGTTTTGATTTCTGGAAAAGTTTTTATTTGTTTGGAATCTACCTTTGCGTGGTCGGTGTCAGTAGTGTTTCGGAGGAAACACTTTTTACTTATGAACTGTTGCTCAATCAAGTAGAGTTGACTTTGGAATATTTTTAAAGGCCATATGGCTGAGTGAGAATATATTAAAGCATACTTGCACACGGAATATATTCATGTTTGCGTGCATGTGTTGGCTGCCCTTCCAGAAATCCAAGTACATATAATTACACCTGCTTACTTTGAGTTTCAATAATAATACTGCAAAGTTAATGACCCCTCCTGGACTTTCGTCTACTTCCGGAATTCCTTTGGGGATTGGTGCTCACATAGGCTGCTGGATAAACATGCGATCTATATGTACCTTTCTTTGTGTTTGTGTACTTTTATATCTCGCAGATTTTCAATACCTCTTTCATCAACGTCAAAAAGTATACGCTTTTCAATTAATCATTTATAATAGTCAAGTGTGACACGGTATACACCTCTTAAATCCAATGTAGAAAGTCTACATTGCACCGAACCACAGGGAAAGAAAAACGGAAATTTTACATAAACACGCGATCACTTGACCGTCTCACCAAAATTCCTGACCTACACAATGCATGTTCACTCCGAAAAATAATTAAAGGGTCATTCATAACACAATGATGATTATTGAGCAACCAAAAGCCACAACAGAGTAAAAATGGAACTAAATTCGAGTTCTCCAGAAATACATTATTTGCTCTTGCGATATTTTGCAAACAAAATTGCACATGGGATCAATGGCTCTGATTTTTTATATGCATCTTTGCCAATTGGCACTAAAGGACAATCAAATACATACATATTACTTAACATAAATGTATGACAACTGGCTATATGCATATGCATAATATTTATTCGGTGACTGAATATTATAAACTTAAGCTAAAAATAAATTACTGTCTCATAAATGTTATGATGTATGATCTGGAGAAAGTAAAAGCTATGTCAGATACATCCGTTCAGCCAACTTGAAATGGAGGTCTGTCAGGAGAAGAAAACTGGTGGTTAGCAGGCCTAGAAACGTAGCTGAACGGCATAAACGGAAGAATAGGAATACTGGGCGATGAATTGGAATATTGGCTGATGAATAGGAATATTTTTGAATTTTCGCGCTCAGAAACAACTAAAACATATGACATACTACTTGTAGAGCATCACCACCATCAATAATCGATTTAGCGTGTCAAACAACCCCTAAATACTAAATTTAAACCCTACTGGCAACTATCGATTTGATCGAAGTGAAATCGCTCTACAATATCGAACAACAATTCGAAGCGATTACCATGATTTCATATCGAACGCGATTTTGAAGCGATCCCGAGCAGACTGGTTGAACAGAAAGCGATACGAAATCGTATAGATATCGTAGTCGTGTTAGCTTTATATTGAATGCTTACGTTACGATTTCAAAGCGATATTGGTGCGAATTCCTGCTGAAAATTTGCATTGAATAAAAAAATTTGGATTCTGAACATTATTGTTTACACTACGAATATCACTATTGAAAAATTATTATTAATAACAAAATTAAACTATATCACTTAAAATAAGTCCCATATTGAAATCCTACTGGAGAATCTAGAGAAGTGGCTGTGTTGTAGCTTAGAGAAGTCCAGCAGTCTTCTTCCTTGCTAGAATGCACAAAGAGAGTAGGAATATAAGCATTAAAACGACTGCGACGAAAGCATTTATAATATCTACAGCTATTTTTTTTTAAAAAAAAGTAATCGAAAACGACGTACATTCCGCAAAAAACTATGTCCTCAGCTTTATTTAACTTTTGCAAAGTGGCATCATTAATTCCCATTTCAGAAGGCGCTTGCTGTCAATGATGGATTGACTTGTAGAGCATCTGTAACATAACATAAAAAGAAGTACATACATGATAAACAACAACATGTTAAACATTAACGGAAACCAATTCAAACCGCTTTTAAAAACTCCTAAAATCACAAGCACTCACCAAAGTTACGTGATAAACGTGCTGCGTTCTGCTTACGTGATAAATCCCATCTTTGCTTCCTTTAAAAATGCAACATCAAGCCAGGTGTGGGTCATCTGTCATCAGCAAGATTGAGGTAACCGAATTTTTAACTGAGTGAGGTTTAATGACAACATTCTTAATTGTTGGAGATACACAAAGAGAATCCCCATGATATTATGTATTTACTTTATGATGGATTACTCAGCAAGATCAGACAAAAAATTTGTCTTTCATTGTATGAAATGGAAAGAAATGAGCAAGACAACACAAATAAACATGCATATCAACTTCTTTGTGATTTCATAGCTAACTCTCTATTCATAATACAACATAGGTAAATATAAGAAACCAACAATCGTAACGATTTCAGCCCGAATGGGAAGCGAAAAACATAACAGGTTATCAACCTGAAATGATCGTATCAATTTCGCTGCTGTCTATTTGCGATTAATCGATAGCGAATGTGTTGTATCTTAATCTATTTAATTTCGTTACTGCAATCGTGGCGACTTTTTTCCGAAGGTCCATTTCCTACAAAATGGCTTTGATCGCTACGAACTCTTTGTTCGATTTTAAAGCGAATTGCCGGTTGGGTCGTCTGTCACTTTCTCAGTATTTATTCGTACTTTTTGTCAACCATATGCATATATCTTCTTTGATTTCAAAAACAAGAATGTAATAACATGAAATAATAATACACAGGAGTGAGCTGAGCAGTATCACTTTCGTTACTGATTTTACTCCGCATTAGATGATTTTACAGAGTCAGCCTTTATTACAGATCTGATGACAAGCTATATAAACTTTGGTGCATTTGCAAGCTACATGTTTGAAGAGAAATCGTTCTTCAAACAAAGATACGCAGACTGGAGACAGGGATTGTGAGCAACGGACAAAGGGACTGGACTTTTCATGTGAATGAAGGGCAATAAAATGGAAAGTGAATCTCAAGGGCCGAGTTGAGAAAAGTTTGGATGTGGGAGTACTTTGTGCTTTACATCTTGCACTACCATGGGCTCTATATAGATATCATTAGATTTATGCACTGCACATTTTCAGTAAAGTTGAAGGGTGCTTCTTGAGGTTATGACAAAACTGGAACAGTATATGATTTTATTCCATAATTCCTAAGCGTTTCTCCCATCTTATCCAACCAGATTGAAGTTGTCTAACGTATGGTATTTATTGTTTTCCCTTGCCACTTGTCATTACTCTATCATATTTCCTTCTAAAAACCTGGTGGTTCAAAAGTAAGACAACGGCAATCAAACAAATCTGTAGAAGACAATATATACATATATATGTATATTAATGGGAATATGCATGATTATCTCAAAACCCTTGAAGTCAAATATACATTAGAAAAAGTGTGGGCTTTCATTCGTTTGTGAATGAGAAAATCCCTAAATTAAAACAATGTAGCTGGCCCTCTTTCCTGAGTAGAATCACTCCATCCTCTAAAATGCATACCTTCCAACACATTTCCTTTTTGAGAAGCTAGAAACGTGACCTAGTTATCTCGTTTTTCTTCATTTTCTTGCATATAGATCCATGGAAAAAAAGATAAAGGAAATACCTACTTTTTTGTTCCTATTGATACCACATCATGAACAAGACAAGGCAATCCTTCTGAATGAACTTCAGCAAAGCATTTGTCCATGAACTTGACACTCAACCCAATGTTGTATTTGTATGGTACTAGTCCTAATAACCCAAACCAGTACATATTCATATTATTCATGTTTTGTGACCAAAAACCCTATGAAAATTTTTTCCTTTCTTCTCTAACAAAGTTCAATGTAGCCTACTTGTATATTACAAGGTTCAAGGTAAGTTAGGAAGTAAAAGAGAGCGATTAAAAAAATTGTCAGTAGGCAACAAGAAGACCCTCGGAAAATTCTTGCTTTTTGTGTTGCTCCTGAACTTTACTACCTTTCAAAAATGAAGAAATTGAAGTTTTCGTTTTGTTTTGCTATCGCGGTTTTTGCAACCACATTATTGTCATTAAAAACCAGTTTTGCACACACAACTTGTGAATTTTCCCCATTTTTTAGTCAAACTCAACGGTCATTAGGAAATGAGGATGGAAACCATCCTAGTTCCATCACTGGAAAACGTATCAACGATATTACTAAATCTCTTGGCAAACATGAGGCTCTTCTGTCAATACCATCCTCATCATCAACCTCAAGTGTGTCAAGACGAAGTAGCTTGGATCGACAGGGAGAAATTCATGCAAGTGGGATTGACGCTTGTAACGGGAGGAAAAGCCCGTCACAGAAATTTGACCAACGGGCATCTATCCGTTGACATAAAAGTTAAATTTTATGGAAATCGTAATCTGTTTTCCTCTCGAATTTCATTGCATTATAATCGGAGAATATCGGTGTATGTGTGTGCCCAACGGCTAAGAGAAAAATGCACTAATAATCTCAATAAATGACTTTGAAGTTTAAAACATGGGAATATTGACCCATCTCATCAAGTAAGGTAAATCGGACAAATGGAATAGGATAATGCGTAGTTTGCGCTATGTGTTGCCAGAAATAATCTCATATCACGGAATTGATAATTGGGAGACGATTGACTTTTATTAAATTTAAGAAATATAAAACATTGATAAAAGAGAATAGGAACCTGAATTTTATCTGGTCTCCGTATATTATAAAAGAATCTCCCTAATGAATAAATTTGGGGTATCGTGAGACGATTGGCTATCAAGAATATATTTTGAAATATTAATCCTTGGTTTAGTTTACTATAACCTTAACCAGAATAAGATCCCGAGAACTTAGCCATAAGGGGACATCAACCACTCATGTGAGTGAGATCAATTACGACCCGCAACTCGTATAATTTGTGATGAATCCCAAAGCGTAAAAGCATGTTACTAATTTTTATGAATTCCTAATATGCTACTGAGAAAGGAGTCCTACTTTAGGGGTTTTATGACTCTCCTTCCCCAGTCACGCAGGGAACGGTTAACTAACCCAATTTAGGTAAGCCAGAGCCCAATAATTATAAACAAGCCACACACCAATTAAGCCACAATTAATAAGCAAATCTCCAAACCAAATATATTTATTAAAAGTGTCGCAGCAACCAAATATATTCATTAAAAGTGTCGCAGCAACCAAATATATTCATTAAAAGTGTCGCAGCAACCAAATATATTTATTAAAAGTTTCACAGCAAGGACATATATTTATTAAACAACCAAATATATTAATTAAAAGTGTTGCAGCAACCAAATATATTTATTAAAAGTTTCACAGCAACCAAATACATTTATTAAAAGTGTCGCAGCAACCAAATATTTTTATTAAAAGTTTCACAGCAAGAAAATATATTTATTTAAAGTGTCGCAGCAACCAATTATATTCATAATAAGTGTCGCAGCAACCAAATATATTCATTAAAAGTGTCGCAGCAACCAAATATATCCATTAAAAGTGTCGCAGAAACCACATATATTTATTAAAAGTTTCACAGCAACCAAATATATTCATTAAAAGTGTCGCAGCAACCAAATATATTAACTAAAAGTGTCACAGCAACCAAATATATTAATTAAAAGTGTCGCAGCAACCAAATATATTCATTAAACGTGTCGCAGCAACCAAATATATTCATTAAACGTGTCGCAGCAACCAAATATATTCATTAAACGTGTCGCAGCAACCAAATATATTCATTAAAAGTTTCACAGCAACCAAATATATTCATTAAACGTGTCGCAGCAACCAAATATATTCATTAAACGTGTCGCAGCAACCAAATATATTCATTAAACGTGTCGCAGCAACCAAATATATTCATTAAAAGTTTCACAGCAACCAAATATATTAATTAAAAGTGTTGCAGCAACCAAATATATTTATTAAAAGTTTCACAGCAACCAAATACATTTATTAAAAGTGTCGCAGCAACCAAATATTTTTATTAAAAGTTTCACAGCAACCAAATATATTAATTGAAAGTGTCGCAGCAACCAAATATATTCATTAAAAGTGTCGCAGCAACCAAATATATTAACTAAAAGTGTCACAGCAACCAAATATATTAATTAAAAGTGTCGCAGCAACCAAATATATTAATTAAAAGTGTCGCAGCAACAAAATATATTTATTAAAAGTGTCGCAGCAACCAAATATATTCATTAAAAGTGTCGCAGCAACCATATATATTCATTAAACGTGTCACAGCAACCAAATATATTAACTAAAAGTGTCGCAGATACCAAATATATTGATTAAAAGTTTCACAGCAACCAAATATATTGATTAAAAGTGTTGCAGCAACCAAATATATTTGTTAAAAGTTTCACAGCAACCAAATATATTTATTAAAAGTTTCACAGCAACCAAATATATTCATTAAAAGTGTCGCAGCAACCAAATATATTAACTAAAAGTGTCACAGCAACCAAATATATTAATTAAAAGTGTCGCAGCAACCAAATATATTCATTAAACGTGTCGCAGCAACCAAATATATTCATTAAAAGTTTCTCAGCAACCAAATATATTAATTAAAAGTGTTGCAGCAACCAAATATATTAATTAAAAGTGTTGCAGCAACCAAATATATTAATTAAAAGTGTTGCAGCAACCAAATATATTTATTAAAAGTTTCACAGCAACCAAATATATTAACTAAAAGTGTCACAGCAACCAAATATATTTATTAAAAGTTTCACAGCAAGGACATATATTTATTAAACAACCAAATATATTAATTAAAAGTGTTGCAGCAACCAAATATATTTATTAAAAGTTTCACAGCAACCAAATACATTTATTAAAAGTGTCGCAGCAACCAAATATTTTTATTAAAAGTTTCACAGCAAGAAAATATATTTATTTAAAGTGTCGCAGCAACCAAATATATTCATTAAAAGTTTCTCAGCAACCAAATATATTAATTAAAAGTGTTGCAGCAACCAAATATATTAATTAAAAGTGTTGCAGCAACCAAATATATTTATTAAAAGTTTCACAGCAACCAAATATATTAACTAAAAGTGTCACAGCAACCAAATATATTAATTAAAAGTGTCGCAGCAACCAAATATATTCATTAAACGTGTCGCAGCAACCAAATATATTCATTAAACGTGTCGCAGCAACCAAATATATTCATTAAACGTGTCGCAGCAACCAAATATATTCATTAAAAGTTTCACAGCAACCAAATATATTAATTAAAAGTGTTGCAGCAACCAAATATTTTTATTAAAAGTTTCACAGCAAGAAAATATATTTTTTTAAAGTGTCGCAGCAACCAATTATATTCATAATAAGTGTCGCAGCAACCAAATATATTCATTAAAAGTGTCGCAGCAACCAAATATATCCATTAAAAGCGTCGCAGAAACCACATATATTTATTAAAAGTTTCACAGCAACCAAACATATTCATTAAAAGTGTCGCAGCAACCAAATATATTAACTAAAAGTGTCACAGCAACCAAATATATTAATTAAAAGTGTCGCAGCAACCAAATATATTCATTAAACGTGTCGCAGCAACCAAATATATTCATTAAACGTGTCGCAGCAACCAAATATATTCATTAAACGTGTCGCAGCAACCAAATATATTCATTAAACGTGTCGCAGCAACCAAATATATTCATTTAAAGTTTCACAGCAACCAAATATATTAATTAAAAGTGTTGCAGCAACCAAATATATTTATTAAAAGTTTCACAGCAACCAAATACATTTATTAAAAGTGTCGCAGCAACCAAATATTTTTATTAAAAGTTTCACAGCAACCAAATATATTAATTGAAAGTGTCGCAGCAACCAAATATATTCATTAAAAGTGTCGCAGCAACCAAATATATTAACTAAAAGTGTCACAGCAACCAAATATATTAATTAAAAGTGTCGCAGCAACCAAATATATTAATTAAAAGTGTCGCAGCAACAAAATATATTTATTAAAAGTGTCGCAGCAACCAAATATATTCATTAAAAGTGTCGCAGCAACCATATATATTCATTAAACGTGTCGCAGCAACCAAATATATTAACTAAAAGTGTCGCAGATACCAAATATATTGATTAAAAGTTTCACAGCAACCAAATATATTGATTAAAAGTGTTGCAGCAACCAAATATATTTGTTAAAAGTTTCACAGCAACCAAATATATTTATTAAAAGTTTCACAGCAACCAAATATATTAATTGAAAGTGTCGCAGCTACCAAAGATATTCATTAAAAGTGTCGCAGCAACCAAATATATTAACTAAAAGTGTCACAGCAACCAAATATATGAATTAAAAGTGTCGCAGCAACCAAATATATTCATTAAGCGTGTCGCAGCAACCAAATATATTCATTAAACGTGTCGCAGCAACCAAATATATTCATTAAAAGTTTCTCAGCAACCAAATATATTAATTAAAAGTGTTGCAGCAACCAAATATATTAATTAAAAGTGTTGCAGCAACCAAATATATTTATTAAAAGTTTCACAGCAACCAAATATATTAACTAAAAGTGTCACAGCAACCAAATATATTAATTAAAAGTGTCGCAGCAACCAAATATATTCATTAAACGTGTCGCAGCAACCAAATATATTCATTAAACGTGTCGCAGCAACCAAATATATTCATTAAACGTGTCGCAGCAACCAAATATATTCATTAAAAGTTTCACAGCAACCAAATATATTACTTAAAAGTGTTGCAGCAACCAAATATATTTATTAAAAGTTTCACAGCAACCAAATACATTTATTAAAAGTGTCGCAGCAACCAAATATTTTTATTAAAAGTTTCACAGCAAGAAAATATATTTATTTAAAGTGTCGCAGCAACCAATTATATTCATAATAAGTGTCGCAGCAACCAAATATATTCATTAAAAGTGTCGCAGCAACCAAATATATCCATTAAAAGTGTCGCAGAAACCACATATATTTATTAAAAGTTTCACAGCAACCAAATATATTCATTAAAAGTGTCGCAGCAACCAAATATATTAATTAAAAGTGTCACAGCAACCAAATATATTCATTAAAAGTTTCACAGCAACCAAATATATTAATTAAAAGTGTCGCAGCAACCAAATATATTAATTAAAAGTGTCGCAGCAACCAAATATATTCATTAAACGTGTCGCAGCAACCAAATATATTCATTAAACGTGTCGCAGCAACCAAATATATTCATTAAACGTGTCGCAGCAACCAAATATATTCATTAAACGTGTCGCAGCAACCAAATATATTCATTAAACGTGTCGCAGCAACCAAATATATTCATTAAACGTGTCGCAGCAACCAAATATATTCATTAAACGTGTCGCAGCAACCAAATATATTCATTAAACGTGTCGCAGCAACCAAATATATTCATTAAAAGTTTCACAGCAACCAAATATATTAATTAAAAGTGTTGCAGCAACCAAATATATTTATTAAAAGTTTCACAGCAACCAAATACATTTATTAAAAGTGTCGCAGCAACCAAATATTTTTATTAAAAGTTTCACAGCAAGAAAATATATTTATTTAAAGTGTCGCAGCAACCAATTATATTCATAATAAGTGTCGCAGCAAAAAAATATATTCATTAAAAGTGTCGCAGCAACCAAATATATCCATTAAAAGTGTCGCAGAAACCACATATATTTATTAAAAGTTTCACAGCAACCAAATATATTCATTAAAAGTGTCACAGCAACCAAATATATTAATAAAAAGTGTCGCAGCAACCAAATATATTCATTAAACGTGTCGCAGCAACCAAATATATTCATTAAACGTGTCGCAGCAACCAAATATATTCATTAAACGTGTCGCAGCAACCAAATATATTCATTAAAAGTTTCACAGCAACCAAATATATTAATTAAAAGTGTTGCAGCGACCAAATATATTTATTAAAAGTTTCACACCAACCAAATACATTTATTAAAAGTGTCGCAGCAACCAAATATTTTTATTAAAAGTTTCACAGCAAGAAAATATATTTATTTAAAGTGTCGCAGCAACCAATTATATTCATAATAAGTGTCGCAGCAACCAAATATATCCATTAAAAGTGTCGCAGCAACCAAATATATCCATTAAAAGTGTCGCAGCAACCAAATATATCCATTAAAATTTTCACAGCTACCAAATATATTCATTAAAAGTTTCAGAGCAACCAAATATATTAATTGAAAGTGTCGCAGAAACCAAATATATTCATTAAAAGTTTCACAGCAACCAAATACATTTATTAAAAGTGTCGCAGCAACCAAATATATTAACTAAAAGTTTCGCAGCAACCAAATATATTTATTAAAAGTTTCACAGCAACCAAATATATTCATTAAAAGTGTCACAGCAACCAAATATATTCATTAAAAGTGTCACAGCAACCAAATATATTCATTAAAAGTGTCGCAGCAAATAAATATATGTATTTAAAGTGTCGCAGCAACCAATTATATTCATTATAAGTGTCGCAGCAACCAAATATATTCATTAAAAGTTTCACAGCAACCAAATATATTCATTAAAAGTGTCGCAGCAACCAAATATATTCATTAAAATTTTCGCAGCAACCAAATATATATATTAAAAGTTTCACAGCAAGGACATATATTATTAAAAGTGTCGCAGCAACCAAATATATTTATTAAAAGTGTCGCAGCAACCAAATATATTCATTAAAAGTGTCGCAGCAACCAAATATATATATTAAAAGTTTCACAGCAAGGACATATATTATTAAAAGTGTCGCAGCAACCAAATATATTTATTAAAAGTGTCGCAGCAACCAAATATATTTATTAAAAGTTTCACAGCAACCAAATATATTTATTTAAAGTCTCACAGCAACCAAATATATTTATTAAAAGTTTCACAGCAACTAAATATATTCATTTAAAGTGTCGCAGCAACCAAATATATTCATTAAAAGTGTCGCAGCAACCAAATATATTTATTAAAAGTTTCACAGCAGGGACATATATTTATTTAAGTTTCACAGCAACCAAATATATTAATTAAAAGTGTTGCAGCAACCAAATATATTTATTAAAAGTTTCACACCAACCAAATACATTTATTAAAAGTGTCGCAGCAACCAAATATTTTTATTAAAAGTTTCACAGCAAGAAAATATATTTATTTAAAGTGTCGCAGCAACTAATTATATTCATAATAAGTGTCGCAGCAACCAAATATATCCATTAAAAGTGTCGCAGCAACCAAATATATTCATTAAACGTGTCGCAGCAACCAAATATATTCATTAAACGTGTCGCAGCAACCAAATATATTCATTAAACGTGTCGCAGCAACCAAATATATTCATTAAAAGTTTCACAGCAACCAAATATATTAATTAAAAGTGTTGCAGCGACCAAATATATTTATTAAAAGTTTCACACCACCCAAATACATTTATTAAAAGTGTCGCAGCAACCAAATATTTTTATTAAAAGTTTCACAGCAAGAAAATATATTTATTTAAAGTGTCGCAGCAACCAATTATATTCATAATAAGTGTCGCAGCAACCAAATATATCCATTAAAAGTTTCACAGCAACCAAATATATTAATTGAAAGTGTCGCAGCAACCAAATATATTCATTAAAAGTTTCACAGCAACCAAATACATTTATTAAAAGTGTCGCAGCAACCAAATATATTAACTAAAAGTTTCGCAGCAACCAAATATATTTATTAAAAGTTTCACAGCAACCAAATATATTCAATAAAAGTGTCACAGCAAACAAATATATTCATTAAAAGTGTCACAGCAACCAAATATATTCATTAAAAGTGTCGCAGCAAATAAATATATGTATTTAAAGTGTCGCAGCAACCAATTATATTCATTATAAGTGTCGCAGCAACCAAATATATCCATTAAAAGTTTCACAGCAACCAAATATATTCATTAAAAGTGTCGCAGCAACCAAATATATTCATTAAAATTTTCGCAGCAACCAAATATATATATTAAAAGTTTCACAGCAAGGACATATATTATTAAAAGTGTCGCAGCAACCAAATATATTTATTAAAAGTGTCGCAGCAACCAAATATATTCATTAAAAGTGTCGCAGCAACCAAATATATATATTAAAAGTTTCACAGCAAGGACATATATTATTAAAAGTGTCGCAGCAACCAAATATATTTATTAAAAGTGTCGCAGCAACCAAATATATTTATTAAAAGTTTCACAGCAACCAAATATATTTATTAAAAGTCTCACAGCAACCAAATATATTTATTAAAAGTTTCACAGCAACCAAATATATTCATTAAAAGTGTCGCAGCAACCAAATATATTCATTAAAAGTGTCGCAGCAACCAAATATATTTATTGAAAGTTTCACAGCAACCAAATATATTCATTAAATGTTTCACAGCAACCAAATACATTTGTTAAAAGTTTCAAAGCAACCAAATATATTCATTAAATGTTTCACAGCAACCAAATATATTCATTATAAGTGTCGCAGCAACCAAATATATTTATTAAAAGTGTTGCAGCAACCAAATATATTTATTGAAAGTTTCACAGCAACCAAATATATTAATTAAAAGTGTTGCAGCAACCAAATATATTTATTAAAAGTGTCGCAGCAACCAAATATATTAACTAAAAGTGTCACAGCAACCAAATATATTTATTAAAAGTTTCACAGCAACCAAATATATTTATTAAAAGTTTCACAGCAACCAAATATATTCATTAAAAGTGTCGCAGCAACCAAATATATTCATTAAAAGTGTCGCAGCAACCAAATATATTTATTGAAAGTTTCACAGCAACCAAATATATTCATTAAATGTTTCACAGCAACCAAATACATTTGTTAAAAGTTTCAAAGCAACCAAATATATTCATTAAATGTTTCACAGCAACCAAATATATTCATTATAAGTGTCGCAGCAACCAAATATATTTATTAAAAGTGTTGGAGCAACCAAATATATTTATTGAAAGTTTCACAGCAACCAAATATATTTATTGAAAGTTTCACAGCAACCAAATATATTAATTAAAAGTGTTGCAGCAACCAAATATATTTATTAAAAGTGTCGCAGCAACCAAATATATTAACTAAAAGTGTCACAGCAACCAAATATATTACTTAAAAGTGTCGCAGCAACCAAATATATTCATTAAACGTGTCGCAGCAACCAAATATATTTATTGAAAGTTTCACAGCAACCAAATACATTTGTTAAAAGTTTCACAGCAACCAAATATATTCATTAAATGTTTCACAGCAACCAAATACATTTGTTAAAAGTTTCAAAGCAACCAAATATATTCATTAAATGTTTCACAGCAACCAAATATATTCATTATAAGTGTCGCAGCAACCAAATATATTTATTAAAAGTGTTGCAGCAACCAAATATATTTATTGAAAGTTTCACAGCAACCAAATATATTCATTAAATGTTTCACAGCAACCAAATATATTCATTAAAAGTGTCGCAGCAACCAAATATATTATCTAAAAGTTTCACAGCAACCAAATATATTCATTAAATGTTTCACAGCAACCAAATATATTCATTAAAAGTGTCGCAGCAACCAAATATATTATCTAAAAGTGTCACAGCAAGGACATATATTATTAAAAGTGTCGCAGCAACCAAATATATTTATTAAAAGTGTCGCAGCAACCAAATATATTTATTAAAAGTTTCACAGCAACCAAATATATTTATTAAAAGTCTCACAGCAACCAAATATATTTATTAAAAGTTTCACAGCAACCAAATATATTCATTAAAAGTGTCGCAGCAACCAAATATATTCATTAAAAGTGTCGCAGCAACCAAATATATTTATTGAAAGTTTCACAGCAACCAAATATATTCATTAAATGTTTCACAGCAACCAAATACATTTGTTAAAAGTTTCAAAGCAACCAAATATATTCATTAAATGTTTCACAGCAACCAAATATATTCATTATAAGTGTCGCAGCAACCAAATATATTTATTAAAAGTGTTGCAGCAACCAAATATATTTATTGAAAGTTTCACAGCAACCAAATATATTAATTAAAAGTGTTGCAGCAACCAAATATATTTATTAAAAGTTTCACAGCAACCAAATATATTCATTAAAAGTGTCGCAGCAACCAAATATATTAACTAAAAGTGTCACAGCAACCAAATATATTACTTAAAAGTGTCGCAGCAACCAAATATATTCATTAAACGTGTCGCAGCAACCAAATATATTTATTGAAAGTTTCACAGCAACCAAATACATTTGTTAAAAGTTTCACAGCAACCAAATATATTCATTAAATGTTTCAAAGCAACCAAATACATTTGTTAAAAGTTTCAAAGCAACCAAATATATTCATTAAATGTTTCACAGCAACCAAATATATTCATTATAAGTGTCGCAGCAACCAAATATATTTATTAAAAGTGTTGCAGCAACCAAATATATTTATTGAAAGTTTCACAGCAACCAAATATATTCATTAAATGTTTCACAGCAACCAAATATATTCATTAAAAGTGTCGCAGCAACCAAATATATTATCTAAAAGTGTCACAGCAACCAAATATATTAATTAAAAGTGTCGCAGCAACCAAATATATTCATTAAACGTGTCGCAGCAACCAAATATATTCATTAAAAGTTTCACAGCAACCAAATATATTCATTAAAAGTGTCGCAGCAACCAAATATATCCATTAAAAGTGTCGCAGCAACCAAATATATCCATTAAAAGTGTCGCAGCAACCAAATATATCCATTAAAAGTGTCGCAGCAACCAACTATATCCATTAAAAGTGTCGCAGCAACCAAATATATCCATTAAAAGTGTCGCAGCAACCAAATATATCCATTAAAAGTGTCGCAGCAACCAAATATATCCATTAAACGTGTCGCAGCAACCAAATATATTCATTAAAAGTGTCGCAGCAACCAAATATATCCATTAAAATTTTCACAGCAACCAAATATATTCATTAAAAGTTTCACAGCAACCAAATATATTAATTGAAAGTGTCGCAGCAACCAAATATATTAATTAAAAGTGTTGCAGCAACCAAATATATTTATTAAAAGTTTCACAGCAACCAAATATATTCATTAAAAGTGTCGCAGCAACCAAATATATTAACTAAAAGTGTCACAGCAACCAAATATATTAATTAAAAGTGTCGCAGCAACCAAATATATTCATTAAACGTGTCGCAGCAACCAAATATATTCATTAAATGTTTCACAGCAACCAAATATATTCATTAAACGTGTCGCAGCAACCAAATATATTCATTAAAAGTTTCACAGCAACCAAATATATTAATTAAAAGTGTTGCAGCAACCAAATATATTAACTAAAAGTGTCACAGCAACCAAATATATTAATTAAAAGTGTCGCAGCAACCAAATATATTCATTAAAAGTTTCAAAGCAACCAAATATATTAATTGAAAGTGTCGCAGCAACCAAATATATTCATTAAAAGTTTCACAGCAACCAAATATATTAATTAAAAGTGTTGCAGCAACCAAATATATTTATTAAAAGTTTCACGGCAACCAAATATATTCATTAAAAGTGTCGCAGCAACCAAATATATTAACTAAAAGTGTCACAGCAACCAAATATATTAATTAAAAGTGTCGCAGCAACCAAATATATTCATTAAACGTGTCGCAGCAACCAAATATATTCATTAAATGTTTCACAGCAACCAAATATATTCATTAAAAGTTTCACAGCAACCAAATATATTCATTAAACGTGTCGCAGCAACCAAATATATTCATTAAAAGTTTCACAGCAACCAAATATATTAATTAAAAGTGTTGCAGCAACCAAATATATTAACTAAAAGTGTCACAGCAACCAAATATATTAATTAAAAGTGTCGCAGCAACCAAATATATTCATTAAACGTGTCGCAGCAACCAAATATATTTATTAAAAGTGTCGCAGCAAATAAATATATTTATTTAAAGTGTCGCAGCAACCAATTATATTCATAATAAGTGTCGCAGCAACCAAATATATTTATTAAAAGTTTCACAGCAGGGACATATATTTATTTAAGTTTCACAGCAACCAAATATATTTATTAAAAGTTTCACAGCAACCAAATATATTCATTAAAAGTGTCGCAGCAACCAAATAATTTCATTAAAAGTGTCGCAGCAACCAAATATATTTATTAAAAGTTTCACAGCAGGGACATATATTTATTTAAGTTTCACAGCAACCAAATATATTTATTAAAAGTTTCACAGCAACCAAATATATTTATTAAAAGTTTCACAGCAACCAAATATATTTATTAAAAGTTTCACAGCAACCAAATATATCCATTAAAAGTGTCGCAGCAACCAAATATATCCATTAAAAGTGTCGCAGCAACCAAATATATCCATTAAAAGTTTCACAGCAACCAAATATATCCATTAAAAGTGTCGCAGCAACCAAATATATCCATTAAAAGTTTCACAGCAACCAAATATATTAATTAAAAGTGTCGCAGCAACCAAATATATTCATTAAAATTTTCACAGCAACCAAATATATTCATTAAAAGTGTCGCAGCAACCAAATATATTCATTAAAATTTTCACAGCAACCAAATATATTCATTAAAAGTGTCGCAGCAACCAAATATATTCATTAAAAGTGTCGCAGCAACCAAATATATTCATTAAAAGTGTCGCAGCAACCAAATATATCCATTAAAAGTGTCGCAGCAACCAAATATTTCCATTAAAAGTGTCGCAGCAACCAAATATATCCATTAAAAGTTTCACAGCAACCAAATATATTAATTAAAAGTGTCGCAGCAACCAAATATATTCATTAAAATTTTCACAGCAACCAAATATATTCATTAAAAGTGTCGCAGCAACCAAATATATTCATTAAAAGTGTCGCAGCAACCAAATATATCCATTAAAAGTGTCGCAGCAACCAAATATATCCATTAAAAGTGTCGCAGCAACCAAATATATCCATTAAAAGTTTCACAGCAACCAAATATATTAATTAAAAGTGTCGCAGCAACCAAATATATTCATTAAAATTTTCACAGCAACCAAATATATTCATTAAAAGTTTCACAGCAACCAAATATATTCATTAAAAGTGTCGCAGCAACCAAATATATTCATTAAAAGTTTCACAGCAACCAAATATATTCATTAAATGTTTCACAGCAACCAAATATATTCATTAAAAGTTTCACAGCAACCAAATATATTCATTAAAAGTTTCACAGCAACCAAATACATTTGTTAAAAGTTTCACAGCAACCAAATATATTCATTAAATGTTTCACAGCAACCAAATATATTCATTAAAAGTTTCACAGCAACCAAATGTAATCATTAAACGTGTCGCAGCAACCAAATATATTCATTAAAAGTTTCACAGCAACCAAATATGTTAATTAAAAGTGTTGCAGCAACCAAATATATTCATTAAAAGTTTCACAGCAACCAAATACATTTGTTAAAAGTGTCGCAGCAACCAAATATTTTTATTAAAAGTTTCACAGCAAGAAAATATATTTATTAAAAGTGTCGCAGCAACCAAATATATTCATTCAAAGTGTCGCAGCAACCAAATATATTCATTAAAAGTGTCGCAGCAACCAAATATATTCATTAAAAGTGTCGCAGCAACCAAATATATTCATAATAAGTGTCGCAGCAACCAAATATATTTATTAAAAGTTTCACAGCAGGGACATATATTTATTTAAGTTTCACAGCAACCAAATATATTTATTAAAAGTTTCACAGCAACCAAATATATTTATTAAAAGTTTCACAGCAACCAAATATATTTATTAAAAGTTTCACAGCAGGGACATATATTTATTTAAGTTTCACAGCAACCAAATATATTTATTAAAAGTGTCGCAGCAACCAAATATATTCATTAAAAGTGTCGCAGCAACCAAATATATTCATTAAAAGTGTCGCAGCAACCAAATATATTTATTAAAAGTTTCACAGCAGGGACATATATTTATTTAAGTTTCACAGCAACCAAATATATTTATTAAAAGTTTCACAGCAACCAAATATATTTATTAAAAGTTTAACAGCAACCAAATATATTTATTAAAAGTTTCACAGCAACCAAATATATTCATTAAAAGTGTCGCAGCAACCAAATATATTATCTAAAAGTGTCACAGCAACCAAATATATTCATTAAAAGTGTCGCAGCAAATAAATATATTTATTTAAAGTGTCGCAGCAACCAAATATATTTATTAAAAGTTTCACAGCAGGGACATATATTTATTAAAAGTTTCACAGCAACCAAATATATTCATTAAAAGTGTCGCAGCAACCAAATATATTCATTAAAAGTGTCGCAGCAACCAAATATATTCATTAAAAGTGTCGCAGCAACCAAATATATTTATTAAAAGTTTCACAGCAGGGACATATATTTATTTAAGTTTCACAGCAACCAAATATATTTATTAAAAGTTTCACAGCAACCAAATATATTTATTAAAAGTTTCACAGCAACCAAATATATTTATTAAAAGTTTCACAGCAACCAAATATATTTATTAAAAGTTTCACAGCAACCAAATATATTCATTAAAAGTGTCGCAGCAACCAAATATATTCATTAAAAGTGTCGCAGCAACCAACTATATTCATTAAAAGTGTCGCAGCAACCAAATATATCCATTAAAAGTGTCGCAGCAACCAAATATATCCATTAAAAGTGTCGCAGCAACCAAATATATCCATTAAAAGTTTCACAGCAACCAAATATAATAATTAAAAGTGTCGCAGCAACCAAATATATTCATTAAAATTTTCACAGCAACCAAATATATTCATTAAAAGTGTCGCAGCAACCAAATATATTCATTAAAAGTGTCGCAGCAACCAAATATATCCATTAACAGTGTCGCAGCAACCAAATATATCCATTAAACGTGTCGCAGCTACCAAATATATCCATTAAAAGTTTCACAGCAACCAAATATATTTATTAAAAGTTTCACAGCAGGGACATATATTTATTTAAGTTTCACAGCAACCAAATATATTTATTAAAAGTGTCGCAGCAACCAAATATATTTATTAAAAGTTTCACAGCAGGGACATATATTTATTTAAGTTTCACAGCAACCAAATATATTTATTAAAAGTTTCACAGCAACCAAATATATTTATTAAAAGTTTAACAGCAACCAAATATATTTATTAAAAGTTTCACAGCAACCAAATATATTCATTAAAAGTGTCGCAGCAACCAAATATATTCATTAAAAGTGTCGCAGCAACCAAATATATCCATTAAAAGTGTCGCAGCAACCAAATATATCCATTAAAAGTGTCGCAGCAACCAAATATATCCATTAAAAGTTTCACAGCAACCAAATATATTCATTAAAAGTGTCGCAGCAACCAAATATATTCATTAAAAGTGTCGCAGCAACCAAATATATTCATTAAAAGTGTCGCAGCAACCAAATATATTTATTAAAAGTTTCACAGCAACCAAATATATTCATTAAAAGTTTCACAGCAACCAAATACATTTGTTAAAAGTTTCACAGCAACCAAATATATTCATTAAATGTTTCACAGCAACCAAATATATTCATTAAAAGTTTCACAGCAACCAAATATAATCATTAAACGTGTCGCAGCAACCAAATATATTTATTAAAAGTTTCACAGCAGGGACATATATTTATTTAAGTTTCAAAGCAACCAAATATCTTCATTAAAAGTGTCGCAGCAACCAAATATATTTATTAAAAGTTTCACAGCAGGGACATATATTTATTTAAGTTTCATAGCAACCAAATATATTTATTAAAAGTTTCACAGCAACCAAATATATTTATTAAAAGTTTCACAGCAGGGACATATATTTATTTAAGTTTCACAGCAACCAAATATATTTATTAAAAGTTTCACAGCAACCAAATATATTTATTAAAAGTTTCACAGCAACCAAATATATTTATTAAAAGTTTCACAGCAACCAAATATATTCATTAAAAGTGTCGCAGCAACCAAATATATTCATTAAAAGTGTCGCAGCAACCAAATATATTCATTAAAAGTGTCGCAGCAACCAAATATATCCATTAAAAGTGTCGCAGCAACCAAATATATCCATTAAAAGTGTCGCAGCAACCAAATATATCCATTAAAAGTTTCACGGCAACCAAATATATTAATTAAAAGTGTCGCAGCAACCAAATATATTCATTAAAATTTTCACAGCAACCAAATATATTCATTAAAAGTGTCGCAGCAACCAAATATATTCATTAAAAGTGTCGCAGCAACCAAATATATCCATTAAAAGTTTCACAGCAACCAAATATATTAATTAAAAGTGTCGCAGCAACCAAATATATTTATTAAAAGTTTCACAGCAACCAAATATATTCATTAAAAGTGTCGCAGCAACCAAATATATTTATTAAAAGTTTCACAGCAGGGACATATATTTATTTAAGTTTCACAGCAACCAAATATATTTATTAAAAGTTTCACAGCAACCAAATATATTTATTAAAAGTTTCACAGCAACCAAATATATTTATTAAAAGTTTCACAGCAACCAAATATATTCATTAAAAGTGTCGCAGCAACCAAATATATTCATTAAAAGTGTCGCAGCAACCAAATATATCCATTAAAAGTGTCGCAGCAACCAAATATATCCATTAAAAGTGTCGCAGCAACCAAATATATCCATTAAAAGTTTCACAGCAACCAAATATATTAATTAAAAGTGTCGCAGCAACCAAATATATTCATTAAAAGTGTCGCAGCAACCAAATATATTCATCAAAAGTGTCGCAGCAACCAAATATATTTATTAAAAGTTTCACAGCAGGGACATATATTTATTTAAGTTTCACAGCAACCAAATATATTTATTAAAAGTTTCACAGCAGGGACATATATTTATTTAAGTTTCACAGCAACCAAATATATTTATTAAAAGTTTCACAGCAACCAAATATATTTATTAAAAGTTTCACAGCAACCAAATATATTCATTAAAAGTGTCGCAGCAACCAAATATATTCATTAAAAGTTTCACAGCAACCAAATATATTCATTAAAAGTGTCGCAGCAACCAAATATATTCATTAAAAGTGTCGCAGCAACCAAATATATTCATTAAAAGTGTCGCAGCAACCAAATATATTTATTAAAAGTTTCACAGCAACCAAATATATTCATTAAAAGTTTCACAGCAACCAAATACATTTGTTAAAAGTTTCACAGCAACCAAATACATTCATTAAATGTTTCACAGCAACCAAATCTATTCATTAAAAGTTTCACAGCAACCAAATATATTAATTAAAAGTGTTGCAGCAACCAAATATATTTATTAAAAGTTTCACAGCAACCAAATACATTTGTTAAAAGTGTCGCAGCAACCAAATATTTTTATTAAAAGTTTCACAGCAGGGACATGTATTTATTTAAGTTTCACAGCAACCAAATATATTTATTAAAAGTTTCACAGCAACCAAATATATTTATTAAAAGTTTCACAGCAACCAAATATATTTATTAAAAGTTTCACAGCAACCAAATATATTCATTAAAAGTTTCACAGCAACCAAATATATTCATTAAAAGTGTCGCAGCAACCAAATATATTCATTAAAAGTGTCGCAGCAACCAAATATATCCATTAAAAGTGTCGCAGCAACCAAATATATCCATTAAAAGTTTCACAGCAACCAAATATATTAATTAAAAGTGTCGCAGCAACCAAATATATTCATTAAAATTTTCACAGCAACCAAATATATTCATTAAAAGTATCGCAGCAACCAAATATATTCATTAAAAGTGTCGCAGCAACCAAATATATCCATTAAAAGTGTCGCAGCAACCAAATATATCCATTAAAAGTTTCACAGCAACCAAATATATTAATTAAAAGTGTCGCAGCAACCAAATATATTCATTAAAATTTTCACAGCAACCAAATATATTCATTAAAAGTTTCACAGCAACCAAATATATTCATTAAAAGTTTCACAGCAACCAAATATATTCATTAAAAGTGTCGCAGCAACCAAATATATTCATTAAAAGTTTCACAGCAACCAAATATATTCATTAAATGTTTCACAGCAACCAAATATATTCATTAAAAGTTTCACAGCAACCAAATATATTCATTAAAAGTTTCACAGCAACCAAATACATTTGGTAAAAGTTTCACAGCAACCAAATATATTCATTAAATGTTTCACAGCAACCAAATATATTCATTAAAAGTTTCACAGCAACCAAATATAATCATTAAACGTGTCGCAGCAACCAAATATATTCATTAAAAGTTTCACAGCAACCAAATATATTAATTAAAAGTGTTGCAGCAACCAAATATATTTATTAAAGGTTTCACAGCAACCAAATACATTTGTTAAAAGTGTCGCAGCAACCAAATATTTTTATTAAAAGTTTCACAGCAGGGACATATATTTATTTAAGTTTCACAGCAACCAAATATATTTATTAAAAGTTTCACAGCAACCAAATATATTTATTAAAAGTTTCACAGCAACCAAATATATTTATTAAAAGTTTCACAGCAACCAAATATATTCATTAAAAGTGTCGCAGCAACCAAATATATTCATTAAAAGTGTCACAGCAACCAAATATATTCATTAAAAGTGTCGCAGCAAATAAATATATTTATTTAAAGTGTCGCAGCAACCAAATATATTTATTAAAAGTTTCACAGCAGGGACATATATTTATTAAAAGTTTCACAGCAACCAAATATATTCATTAAAAGTGTCGCAGCAACCAAATATATTCATTAAAAGTGTCGCAGCAACCAAATATATTCATTAAAAGTGTCGCAGCAACCAAATATATTCATTAAAAGTGTCGCAGCAACCAAATATATTTATTAAAAGTTTCACAGCAGGGACATATATTTATTTAAGTTTCACAGCAACCAAATATATTTATTAAAAGTTTCATAGCAACCAAATATATTTATTAAAAGTGTCGCAGCAACCAAATATATTCATTAAAATTTTCACAGCAACCAAATATATTCATTAAAAGTTTCACAGCAACCAAATATATTCATTAAAAGTTTCACAGCAACCAAATATATTCATTAAAAGTGTCGCAGCAACCAAATATATTCATTAAAAGTTTCACAGCAACCAAATATATTCATTAAATGTTTCACAGCAACCAAATATATTCATTAAAAGTTTCACAGCAACCAAGTATATTCATTAAAAGTTTCACAGCAACCAAATACATTTGGTAAAAGTTTCACAGCAACCAAATATATTCATTAAATGTTTCACAGCAACCAAATATATTCATTAAAAGTTTCACAGCAACCAAATATAATCATTAAACGTGTCGCAGCAACCAAATATATTCATTAAAAGTTTCACAGCAACCAAATATATTAATTAAAAGTGTTGCAGCAACCAAATATATTTATTAAAGGTTTCACAGCAACCAAATACATTTGTTAAAAGTGTCGCAGCAACCAAATATTTTTATTAAAAGTTTCACAGCAGGGACATATATTTATTTAAGTTTCACAGCAACCAAATATATTTATTAAAAGTTTCACAGCAACCAAATATATTTATTAAAAGTTTCACAGCAACCAAATATATTTATTAAAAGTTTCACAGCAACCAAATATATTCATTAAAAGTGTCGCAGCAACCAAATATATTCATTAAAAGTGTCACAGCAACCAAATATATTCATTAAAAGTGTCGCAGCAAATAAATATATTTATTTAAAGTGTCGCAGCAACCAAATATATTTATTAAAAGTTTCACAGCAGGGACATATATTTATTAAAAGTTTCACAGCAACCAAATATATTCATTAAAAGTGTCGCAGCAACCAAATATATTCATTAAAAGTGTCGCAGCAACCAAATATATTCATTAAAAGTGTCGCAGCAACCAAATATATTCATTAAAAGTGTCGCAGCAACCAAATATATTTATTAAAAGTTTCACAGCAGGGACATATATTTATTTAAGTTTCACAGCAACCAAATATATTTATTAAAAGTTTCATAGCAACCAAATATATTTATTAAAAGTTTCACAGCAACCAAATACATTTGTTAAAAGTGTCGCAGCAACCAAATATTTTTATTAAAAGTTTCACAGCAACCAAATATATTTATAAAAAGTGTCGCAGCAAATAAATATATTTATTTAAAGTGTCGCAGCAACCAATTATATTCATAATAAGTGTCGCAGAAACCAAATATATTTATTAAAAGTTTCACAGCAACCAAATATATTCATTAAAAGTTTCACAGCAACCAAATATATTCATTAAAAGTGTCGCAGCAACCAAATATATTTATTAAAAGTGTCGCAGCAACCAAATATATTCATTAAAAGTGTCGCAGCAACCAAATATATTCATTAAAAGTGTCGCAGCAACCAAATATATTTATTAAAAGTTTCACAGCAGGGACATATATTTATTTAAGTTTCACAGCAACCAAATATATTTATTAAAAGTTTCACAGCAACCAAATATATTTATTAAAAGTTTCACAGCAACCAAATATATTCATTAAAAGTGTCGCAGCAACCAAATATATTCATTAAAAGTGTCGCAGCAACCAAATATATTCATTAAAAGTGTCACAGCAACCAAATATATTCATTAAAAGTGTCGCAGCAAATAAATATATTTATTTAAAGTGTCGCAGCAACCAAATATATTTATAAAAAGTTTCACAGCAGGGACATATATTTATTTAAAGTTTCACAGCAACCAAATATATTCATTAAAAGTGTCGCAGCAACCAAATATATTCATTAAAAGTGCCGCAGCAACCACATATATTCATTAAAAGTGTCGCAGCAACCAAATATATTCATTAAAAGTGTCGCAGCAACCAAATATATTCATTAAAAGTGTCGCAGCAACCAAATATATTTATTAAAAGTTTCACAGCAGGGACATATATTTATTTAAGTTTCACAGCCACCAAATATATTTATTAAAAGTTTCACAGCAACCAAATATATTTATTAAAAGTTTCACAGCAACCAAATATATTTATTAAAAGTTTCACAGCAGGGACATATATTTATTTAAGTTTCACAGCAACCAAATATATTTATTAAAAGTGTCGCAGCAACCAAATATATTCATTAAAAGTGTCGCAGCAACCAAATATATTCATTAAAAGTGTCGCAGCAACCAAATATATTTATTAAAAGTTTCACAGCAGGGACATATATTTATTTAAGTTTCACAGCAACCAAATATATTTATTAAAAGTTTCACAGCAACCAAATATATTTATTAAAAGTTTCACAGCAGGGACATATATTTATTTAAGTTTCACAGCAACCAAATATATTTATTAAAAGTTTCACAGCAACCAAATATATTTATTTAAGTTTCACAGCAACCAAATATATTTATTAAAAGTTTCATAGCAACCAAATATATTTATTAAAAGTTTCACAGCAACCAAATACATTTGTTAAAAGTGTCGCAGCAACCAATTATATTCATAATAAGTGTCGCAGAAACCAAATATATTTATTAAAAGTTTCACAGCAACCAAATATATTCATTAAAAGTTTCACAGCAACCAAATATATTCATTAAAAGTGTCGCAGCAACCAAATATATTTATAAAAAGTGTCGCAGCAAATAAATATATTTATTTAAAGTGTCGCAGCAACCAATTATATTCATAATAAGTGTCGCAGAAACCAAATATATTTATTAAAAGTTTCACAGCAACCAAATATATTCATTAAAAGTTTCACAGCAACCAAATATATTCATTAAAAGTGTCGCAGCAACCAAATATATTTATTAAAAGTGTCGCAGCAACCAATATATATTAATTAAAAGTGTCGCAGCAACCAAATATATTCATTAAAAGTGTCGCAGCAACCAAATATATTTATTAAAAGTTTCACAGCAGGGACATATATTTATTTAAGTTTCACAGCAACCAAATATATTTATTAAAAGTTTCACAGCAACCAAATATATTTATTAAAAGTTTCACAGCAACCAAATATATTCATTAAAAGTGTCGCAGCAACCAAATATATTCATTAAAAGTGTCGCAGCAACCAAATATATTCATTAAAAGTGTCACAGCAACCAAATATATTCATTAAAAGTGTCGCAGCAAATAAATATATTTATTTAAAGTGTCGCAGCAACCAAATATATTTATAAAAAGTTTCACAGCAGGGACATATATTTATTAAAAGTTTCACAGCAACCAAATATATTCATTAAAAGTGTCGCAGCAACCAAATATATTCATTAAAAGTGCCGCAGCAACCAAATATATTCATTAAAAGTGTCGCAGCAACCAAATATATTCATTAAAAGTGTCGCAGCAACCAAATATATTCATTAAAAGTGTCGCAGCAACCAAATATATTTATTAAAAGTTTCACAGCAGGGACATATATTTATTTAAGTTTCACAGCCACCAAATATATTTATTAAAAGTTTCACAGCAACCAAATATATTTATTAAAAGTTTCACAGCAACCAAATATATTTATTAAAAGTTTCACAGCAGGGACATATATTTATTTAAGTTTCACAGCAACCAAATATATTTATTAAAAGTGTCGCAGCAACCAAATATATTCATTAAAAGTGTCGCAGCAACCAAATATATTCATTAAAAGTGTCGCAGCAACCAAATATATTTATTAAAAGTTTCACAGCAGGGACATATATTTATTTAAGTTTCACAGCAACCAAATATATTTATTAAAAGTTTCACAGCAACCAAATATATTTATTAAAAGTTTCACAGCAACCAAATATATTTATTAAAAGTTTCACAGCAGGGACATATATTTATTTAAGTTTCACAGCAACCAAATATATTCATTAAACGTGTCGCAGCAACCAAATATATTCATTAAAAGTTTCACAGCAACCAAATATATTAATTAAAAGTGTTGCAGCGACCAAATATATTTATTAAAAGTTTCACACCAACCAAATACATTTATTAAAAGTGTCGCAGCAACCAAATATTTTTATTAAAAGTTTCACAGCAGGGACATGTATTTATTTAAGTTTCACAGCAACCAAATATATTTATTAAAAGTTTCACAGCAACCAAATATATTTATTAAAAGTTTCACAGCAACCAAATATATTCATTAAAAGTTTCACAGCAACCAAATATATTCATTAAAAGTTTCACAGCAACCAAATATATTAATTGAAAGTGTCGCAGCAACCAAATATATTCATTAAAAGTTTCACAGCAACCAAATACATTTATTAAAAGTGTCGCAGCAACCAAATATATTAACTAAAAGTTTCGCAGCAACCAAATATATTTATTAAAAGTTTCACAGCAACCAAATATATTCATTAAAGGTGTCACAGCAACCAAATATATTCATTAAAAGTGTCACAGCAACCAAATATATTCATTAAAAGTGTCGCAGCAAATAAATATATGTATTTAAAGTGTCGCAGCAACCAATTATATTCATTATAAGTGTCGCAGCAACCAAATATATCCATTAAAAGTTTCACAGCAACCAAATATATTCATTAAAAGTGTCGCAGCAACCAAATATATTCATTAAAATTTTCGCAGCAACCAAATATATATATTAAAAGTTTCACAGCAAGGACATATATTATTAAAAGTGTCGCAGCAACCAAATATATTTATTAAAAGTTTCACAGCAGGGACATATATTTATTTAAGTTTCACAGCAACCAAATATATTTATTAAAAGTTTCACAGCAACCAAATATATTTATTAAAAGTTTCACAGCAGGGACATATATTTATTTAAGTTTCACAGCAACCAAATATATTTATTAAAAGTTTCACAGCAACCAAATATATTTATTAAAAGTTTCACAGCAACCAAATATATTTATTAAAAGTTTCACAGCAACCAAATATATTCATTAAAAGTGTCGCAGCAACCAAATATATTCATTAAAAGTGTCGCAGCAACCAAATATATTCATTAAAAGTGTCGCAGCAACCAAATATATTCATTAAAAGTGTCGCAGCAACCAAATATATTCATTAAAAGTGTCGCAACAACCAAATATATTCATTAAAAGTGTCGCAGCAACCAAATATATTCATTAAAAGTGTCGCAGCAACCAAATATATTTATTAAAAGTTTCACAGCAACCAAATATATTCATTAAAAGTTTCACAGCAACCAAATACATTTGTTAAAAGTTTCACAGCAACCAAATATATTCATTAAATGTTTCACAGCAACCAAATACATTTGTTAAAAGTGTCGCAGCAACCAAATATTTTTATTAAAAGTTTCACAGCAGGGACATGTATTTATTTAAGTTTCACAGCAACCAAATATATTTATTAAAAGTTTCACAGCAACCAAATATATTTATTAAAAGTTTCACAGCAACCAAATATATTTATTAAAAGTTTCACAGCAACCAAATATATTCATTAAAAGTTTCACAGCAACCAAATATATTCATTTAAAGTGTCGCAGCAACCAAATATATTCATTAAAAGTGTCGCAGCAACCAAATATATCCATTAAAAGTGTCGCAGCAACCAAATATATCCATTAAAAGTGTCGCAGCAACCAAATATATCCATTAAAAGTTTCACAGCAACCAAATATATTAATTAAAAGTGTCGCAGCAACCAAATATATTCATTAAAATTTTCACAGCAACCAAATGTATTCATTAAAAGTGTCGCAGCAACCAAATATATTCATTAAAAGTGTCGCAGCAACCAAATATATCCATTAAAAGTGTCGCAGCAACCAAATATATCCATTAAAAGTGTCGCAGCAACCAAATATATCCATTAAAAGTGTCGCAGCAACCAAATATATCCATTAAAAGTGTCGCAGCAACCAAATATATCCATTAAACGTGTCGCAGCAACCAAATATATTCATTAAAAGTGTCGCAGCAACCAAATATATCCATTAAAAGTGTCGCAGAAACCACATATATTTATTAAAAGTTTCACAGCAACCAAATATATTCATAAAAAGTGTCGCAGCAACCAAATATATTAACTAAAAGTGTCACAGCAACCAAATATATTAATTAAAAGTGTCGCAGCAACCAAATATATTCATTAAACGTGTCGCAGCAACCAAATATATTCATTAAACGTGTCGCAGCAACCAAATATATTCATTAAAAGTTTCACAGCAACCAAATATATTAATTAAAAGTGTTGCAGCGACCAAATATATTTATTAAAAGTTTCACACCAACCAAATACATTTATTAAAAGTGTCGCAGCAACCAAATATATTCATTAAACGTGTCGCAGCAACCAAATATATTCATTAAACGAGTCGCAGCAACCAAATATATTCATTAAAAGTTTCACAGCAACCAAATATATTAATTAAAAGTGTTGCAGCGACCAAATATATTTATTAAAAGTTTCACACCAACCAAATACATTTATTAAAAGTGTCGCAGCAACCAAATATTTTTATTAAAAGTTTCACAGCAAGAAAATATATTTATTTAAAGTGTCGCAGCAACCAATTATATTCATAATAAGTGTCGCAGCAACCAAATATATCCATTAAAAGTGTCGCAGCAACCAAATATATATATTAAAAGTGTCGCAGCAACCACATACATCCATTAAAATTTTCACAGCTACCAAATATATTCATTAAAAGTTTCACAGCAACCAAATATATTAATTGAAAGTGTCGCAGCAACCAAATATATTCATTAAAAGTTTCACAGCAACCAAATACATTTATTAAAAGTGTCGCAGCAACCAAATATATTAACTAAAAGTTTCGCAGCAACCAAATATATTTATTAAAAGTTTCACAGCAACCAAATATATTCATTAAAAGTGTCACAGCAACCAAATATATTCATTAAAAGTGTCACAGCAACCAAATATATTCATTAAAAGTGTCGCAGCAAATAAATATATGTATTTAAAGTGTCGCAGCAACCAATTATATTCATTATAAGTGTCGCAGCAACCAAATATATCCATTAAAAGTTTCACAGCAACCAAATATATTCATTAAAAGTGTCGCAGCAACCAAATATATTCATTAAAATTTTCGCAGCAACCAAATATATATATTAAAAGTTTCACAGCAAGGACATATATTATTAAAAGTGTCGCAGCAACCAAATATATTTATTAAAAGTTTCACAGCAGGGACATATATTTATTTAAGTTTCACAGCAACCAAATATATTTATTAAAAGTTTCACAGCAACCAAATATATTTATTAAAAGTTTCACAGCAGGGACATATATTTATTTAAGTTTCACAGCAACCAAATATATTTATTAAAAGTTTCACAGCAACCAAATATATTTATTAAAAGTTTCACAGCAACCAAATATATTCATTAAAAGTGTCGCAGCAACCAAATATATTCATTAAAAGTGTCGCAGCAACCAAATATATTCATTAAAAGTGTCGCAGCAACCAAATATATTCATTAAAAGTGTCGCAGCAACCAAATATATTCATTAAAAGTGTCGCAACAACCAAATATATTCATTAAAAGTGTCGCAGCAACCAAATATATTCATTAAAAGTGTCGCAGCAACCAAATATATTTATTAAAAGTTTCACAGCAACCAAATATATTCATTAAAAGTTTCACAGCAACCAAATACATTTGTTAAAAGTTTCACAGCAACCAAATATATTCATTAAATGTTTCACAGCAACCAAATATATTCATTAAATGTTTCACAGCAACCAAATATATTCATTAAAAGTTTCACAGCAACCAAATATAATCATTAAACGTGTCGCAGCAACCAAATATATTCATTAAAAGTTTCACAGCAACCAAATATATTAATTAAAAGTGTTGCAGCAACCAAATATATTTATTAAAAGTTTCACAGCAACCAAATACATTTGTTAAAAGTGTCGCAGCAACCAAATATTTTTATTAAAAGTTTCACAGCAGGGACATGTATGTATTTAAGTTTCATAGCAACCAAATATATCCATTAAAAGTTTCACAGCAAGGACATATATTATTAAAAGTGTCGCAGCAACCAAATATATTTATTAAAAGTTTCACAGCAGGGACATATATTTATTTAAGTTTCACAGCAACCAAATATATTTATTAAACGTTTCACAGCAACCAAATATATTTATTAAAAGTTTCACAGCAGGGACATATATTTATTTAAGTTTCACAGCAACCAAATATATTTATTAAAAGTTTCACAGCAACCAAATATATATATTAAAAGTTTCACAGCAAGGACATATATTATTAAAAGTGTCGCAGCAACCAAATATATTTATTAAAAGTTTCACAGCAGGGACATATATTTATTTAAGTTTCACAGCAACCAAATATATTTATTAAAAGTTTCACAGCAACCAAATATATTTATTAAAAGTTTCACAGCAGGGACATATATTTATTTAAGTTTCACAGCAACCAAATATATTTATTAAAAGTTTCACATTAACCAAATATATTTATTAAAAGTTTCACAGCAACCAAATATATTCATTAAAAGTGTCGCAGCAACCAAATATATTCATTAAAAGTGTCGCAGCAACCAAATATATTCATTAAAAGTGTCGCAGCAACCAAATATATACATTAAAAGTGTCGCAACAACCAAATATATTCATTAAAAGTGTCGCAGCAACCAAATATATTCATTAAAAGTGTCGCAGCAACCAAATATATTTATTAAAAGTTTCACAGCAACCAAATATATTCATTAAAAGTTTCACAGCAACCAAATACATTTGTTAAAAGTTTCACAGCAACCAAATATATTCATTAAAAGTTTCACAGCAACCAAATATAATCATTAAACGTGTCGCAGCAACCAAATATATTCATTAAAAGTTTCACAGCAACCAAATATATTAATTAAAAGTGTTGCAGCAACCAAATATATTTATTAAAAGTTTCACAGCAACCAAATACATTTGTTAAAAGTGTCGCAGCAACCAAATATTTTTATTAAAAGTTTCACAGCAGGGACATGTATTTATTTAAGTTTCACAGCAACCAAATATATTTATTAAAAGTTTCACAGCAACCAAATATATTTATTAAAAGTTTCACAGCAACCAAATATATTTATTAAAAGTTTCACAGCAACCAAATATATTTATTAAAAGTTTCACAGCAACCAAATATATTCATTAAAAGTTTCACAGCAACCAAATATATTCATTAAAAGTGTCGCAGCAACCAAATATATTCATTAAAAGTGTCGCAGCAACCAAATATATCCATTAAAAGTGTCGCAGCAACCAAATATATCCATTAAAAGTGTCGCAGCAACCAAATATATCCATTAAAAGTTTCACAGCAACCAAATATATTAATTAAAAGTGTCGCAGCAACCAAATATATTCATTAAAATTTTCACAGCAACCAAATGTATTCATTAAAAGTGTCGCAGCAACCAAATATATTCATTAAAAGTGTCGCAGCAACCAAATATATTCATTAAAAGTGTCGCAGCAACCAAATATATTTATTAAAAGTTTCACAGCAACCAAATATATTCATTAAAAGTTTCACAGCAACCAAATACATTTGTTAAAAGTTTCACAGCAACCAAATATATTCATTAAATGTTTCACAGCAACCAAATATATTCATTAAAAGTTTCACAGCAACCAAATATAATCATTAAAAGTGTCGCAGCAACCAAATATATTCATTAAAATTTTCACAGCAACCAAATATATATATTAAAAGTTTCACAGCAAGGACATATATTATTAAAAGTGTCGCAGCAACCAAATATATTTATTAAAAGTTTCACAGCAGGGACATATATTTATTTAAGTTTCACAGCAACCAAATATATTTATTAAACGTTTCACAGCAACCAAATATATTTATTAAAAGTTTCACAGCAGGGACATATATTTATTTAAGTTTCACAGCAACCAAATATATTTATTAAAAGTTTCACAGCAACCAAATATATTTATTCAAAGTTTCACAGCAACCAAATATATTCATTAAAAGTGTCGCAGCAACCAAATATATTCATTAAAAGTGTCGCAGCAACCAAATATATTCATTAAAAGTGTCGCAGCAACCAAATATATTCATTAAAAGTGTCGCAGCAACCAAATATATTCATTAAAAGTGTCGCAGCAACCAAATATATTCATTAAAAGTGTCGCAGCAACCAAATATATTCATTAAAAGTTTCGCAGCAACCAAATATATTCATTAAAAGTGTCGCAGCAACCAAATATATTCATTAAAAGTGTCGCAGCAACCAAATATATTCATTAAAATTTTCACAGCAACCAAATGTATTCATTAAAAGTGTCGCAGCAACCAAATATATTCATTAAAAGTGTCGCAGCAACCAAATATATCCATTAAAAGTGTCGCAGCAACCAAATATATCCATTAAAAGTTTCACAGCAACCAAATATATTCATTAAAATTTTCGCAGCAACCAAATATATATATTAAAAGTTTCAGAGCAAGGACATATATTATTAAAAGTGTCGCAGCAACCAAATATATTTATTAAAAGTTTCACAGCAGGGACATATATTTATTTAAGTTTCACAGCAACCAAATATATTTATTAAAAGTTTCACAGCAACCAAATATATTTATTAAAAGTTTCACAGCAGGGACATATATTTATTTAAGTTTCACAGCAACCAAATATATTTATTAAAAGTTTCACAGCAACCAAATATATTTATTAAAAGTTTCACAGCAACCAAATATATTGTAAGAGTTTGGCCCTTACTCGAGGGATTTATTGGGGATACGGCACAAGAGTATTTAATTTTGAAGAATGAAAAAAGATAGCTTTATTCTGATGAAAGAGATAGATACAATGATAATGTATACAGAATTTGGAAGAGTATTTATACAATGAGTGCGGACGATTAGAGAGCGGTTAATGGAACCCTTTAAGGAAATTACATTGAAAATATAAGGAAAATATATGTATAATTATTTGCTTAAAATAGCTGGAGAATACAAAGATTAAAGGTACACAAATTATAAGGAAATAAGATGTACTCTATATGAGGAAATGTTCTATAGATAAAACGGCCTTGAGAGCCGTGGAAGATTACTATAGCTAGAAGTGGTGCCAAGTAGTTGCGCACTCAACTCTCCACTACCTGTTCCTGGTGGTGATGATGATGATGACGATGATGCATTCATCAAAACTAGTTATTACATTTTTTATAAAGATATTCAAGAAAATAAATCCTAATTTTTATACGAAATTATTTAAGGAAGAATAGTGAATTCTTACATGTTCCCTTCACCGGGGAAAATAAAATTTGGAAAGTATTTCAAAATTTTTGAAGTAATATAAAGGTACGGCCTGATCTAGATACATAAAGACTTGCTGCTAAAGAGCTAATATTAAATTTACGTATTTTAACAAATTTCTTAAGCAAAGGTTTTTATTACAATTTTATATATTTTTTTTTTCTTTAGTCGTTATCTACAGGTATAGTCAATTCGTCAGATGGTATAATTTTTTGTCAGATTATGGATCGTCTTCTGATGAAGCGATGGGTAAGGAATCTTTTGTTTTGAACAAAAGATTTTTTAATCAACGAATAATTTCTATAACTGTGTTTGAATATGTTGCTCCTGATACGGTTTTTTACTTTAAAATGATGGGGTGAAACCTGTTTGATAATTTTAATATGGACCGTGGAATTTAGTCATAAGTTTCCTCGATAAACCTACGCTTTGTGTGAGGTCACTTATCATTATTTTTAGAGATAATTGCGAATGTTTTATCTTGGTGAGTCTTACCGTATTTTTCTTGTAAAAGAAATAAATTGTTTTCCTGATTTTAATTTTTTGTTGACTGTCTTTCAAGTAAAAGATTTAACTGATAGAAATAAATTTCAAATTAAAATTTGAAGAATTTTAAAATTTTTAAATGTGTAGGTATATAAATTTCTAAATTGATATTCGCATGTGACAAAGTTCCGTACATAGGAATAAATGTTTGAAGTCAAGTAACTCCTAAATGTTTTGATACTTGCAAAATAAGTGGAGATAATAATCTTTTACCTATTAATTCTGAATTTGATGAGTGTATGTATATGGTTGTAATTAGTAGAAAAGCAAAATATGTCATAATGTTCCTGAATCTGGATGTTAACTTTCTTGTCAATATTACTCAATATTAGACATAATCTCTTAATTTCTGTAAATGTCATATGCATATTAAAACTAATTCTAGTAATTACTTATTGACATGGTTTCGGTGGAATCAAGCAAACATTAAGCGTAAGCGTCAATGTGCTCTTTTCCCCCTTGTTTTTGAAGAAAAAATACAAGTCTCAAAATACAAAATAACGGGTAGTGAAATTAATTCAATGAAGTGTTTACAAACATTAATAAACAGGATAAAATATTCCTATTTGTATTCATGTGAGGTACTAAAGTGTACAAATCTATTCTTGATATCCTACTTGAGATATGAAGATAATTGTTGACATGCTTAATATGAGTGTCTCATAACGATATGTTTTAATTTTTTGAACATCTGTACTAAAATTGAGATGAGATGTAAAAATATAACTTGCTTTATAAATGTGTAAAGCTGGTATGAATTTTTTACTACGTGAAGAACGTTATATTGTGAATTACTTGAAAATTCTCGGAATCTATTTACGCAATATGTTCAATGTTTTTAACTCAAATTTTGAACGTATGTCAATTGTCAAATTGGAGGTATGTTGGGTTATGGTGTTTTTCAATGTTGATGAAATGTGAAGTCTTCTAGGTGCTGAAGTTCTTCATGTTGATGTTCTTCTTCTAAATGTTGATTTTGTTGTTCTTCAAGATGATGAAGGTGGCAATGAGGTAAGGATGAACCTGATGCCTGACAAATGTTGACATGAGGAGAGTAATGATGTTGTGGTCCGGATGAAAAGCCTCGGTGTGAGCGTCTCTGGTCCCCAAAGGGCTGGTCGTTGTGGGCACGTCCTCGCCATGAACTCGCGCTACCCACACGGGAGGGTTGCTCGGTGAAATCTTGGCGTCCGGTATGAGCAGAGCCGTAGTTGCCTCTTGAGTAGCCTTTCGTGTTATTACTACCTCGGTAACCATTGTCATGTCCGTGATTTTTATTATAAGCTTCCCGGTTATTCTTAGGCTGGTATGCCTGGTTACCTGAACCAGAACTACGTCCGGCAGGTGCTTGATGCTGCTGATGATTGGTACCATGTGATTTCTTTCTTGTAAATCCTAATTCTTCAAGTTTTGCTACAAGTACGTCCGTCAAAGCATTCACATCTGATCCGGTCAGAATTGTGCTTTGCGTTCCAGTTAAACTATCGTAGCTTTCTAAGCGTACGAGCGTTTCATACAGTTCTACAGTGTCTTTTGGACTAGCAGCCCAGACCTGTTTTCCCATATGTGGTGGGAGCCCTTTTACGACTTGTGCAACTATGTCTGTTGATGAAAAAGTTCCTATTTTTGTAGTTAGTCTGATGATGTCCCAATAGTATGATTCAATTGATTCTGGTGGTGTGTATTTCCTGATGCTTAATTGCCTGGAATATTCTTCTGGTGTCGTTTTTGATCGGAAATATCTTCGCAATGTGTCGATAGCGGTTTGGTATGTGAAGGAATCATTTGCCACGTCGGCACATAAACGTAAACAATTATACGCTGGTCCAGTCACATGGAAGAAGAGTTGCTCTAACTTTTGTTTGTCAGTGAAACCAAGTGTAGAAAAGTAATTGTCGTATTTCCTGAGGAAATCATTGACTTGTGTTTCTCCTGAGAATATTAGTTGAAATTGTGGAGGGGCATAAGCCACTACAGTGTTTGTTGTTGAAGACATGGTTGTTGATGATGGAGGCTGACCTTCTCCTTCTATGTGCACTGAGCGTGTTGTTGTTGTTGTTGTTGTAATATTGTTCTCGTTCTTGCTGCTGTTTGTTGGCAAGTTCTACTTTCTGATATAAACGAGCAAGGTATAGCTGAAGGTAAGTATAATGTAGTCAAGTTTGATTTTCTGTTGAATTCTTGTTAAATGCTTTGTTAGCATTAGTTATGCTGACGTCAATATCATCTGTTGTAGTAATTGTTTCTAATAAAGTCTAGAAAGTCTGGAAGTCTCGTGTTATGAAATCTTTCAATTGGTTCGCTTAAATGGTTGGTTATTCAAATGTTTAAATTTGGATGACTGAATCTTGCACGTTTCTTTTACTAATTGAAATTGGGTTGTTTGTGTTTAAAATTGAGATGTCGGCTTTGGCTTGGTTACTGGATGAATAAATGAACGTGTCGACCTTGGAGTAAAGATGTGCTTCAGATACGGATGGGTTAGAATTTAGATGAATCAAGTTTTTGATTATTGTCGGGTCGAGTCAAATGTGTGTCTTGGGGTTGTAATGGCAGGTTGAGATGAACTGGGTTGTCGTTACTTGTTGATGAATCTGACTTCGGTTTCGAAAGTATAGGTTCTTAATAGGTCTAAGATGATTGTCAGTGTCAGCTAATAGTATACCTTCTATTGGACAATTAAGTATTTAAAAAAGTTCTTGCATAACAATTAAAGTTTTAGCAATTTTATTTTGCGATGTCCCACTTTTTAATGAACTTTATTTACTATAGGAAAATGATTTGTGTTGTAATATCTGAGATGTTAAGTATAAGATTTTCTTTTTAAAACAGCATATTAATTAATGTGTGATTTACAATGATTTGATATTCTTTTCGCGATTTACATGTATTTATTTGTTATTTATTGATGTTTATGCGTGATAAACGCGTGGTTTACTCGTTAGCTTTACGAGGATACATTGATCTTTAGATGCAAAAAGTACGACTTGGCCGAGCCTAACAAAGTGCAAATTTCCCTATCAAAATGAATAAATTGAGCTATATGTGATGGAAATCCCTAATTCCCTACTAAGCCACTCTTGGCATACTGCACAGGCTTTCCCGTGAGTACGCAAATGTCGGTCTGCCCAAAATCCTGGTAAACGGGTTGGCGGCTAGTACTCTGAAAGAGGTAGCCGGCAATGCCATTCGCCATGTAAGAGTTTGGCCCTTACTCGAGGGATTTATTGGGGATACGGCACAAGAGTATTTAATTTTGAAGAATGAAAAAAGATAGCTTTATTCTGATGAAAGAGATAGATACAATGATAATGTATACAGAATTTGGAAGAGTATTTATACAATGAGTGCGGACGATTAGAGAGCGGTTAATGGAACCCTTTAAGGAAATTACATTGAAAATATAAGGAAAATATATGTATAATTATTTGCTTAAAATAGCTGGAGAATACAAAGATTAAAGGTACACAAATTATAAGGAAATAAGATGTACTCTATATGAGGAAATGTTCTATAGATAAAACGGCCTTGAGAGCCGTGGAAGATTACTATAGCTAGAAGTGGTGCCAAGTAGTTGCGCACTCAACTCTTCACTACCTGTTCCTGGTGGTGATGATGATGATGACGATGATGCATTCATCAAAACTAGTTATTACATTTTTTATAAAGATATTCAAGAAAATAAATCCTAATTTTTATACGAAATTATTTAAGGAAGAATAGTGAATTCTTACAATATTCATTAAAAGTGTCGCAGCAACCAAATATATTCATTAAAAGTGTCGCAGCAACCAAATATATTCATTAAAAGTGTCGCAGCAACCAAATATATTCATTAAAAGTGTCGCAGCAACCAAATATATTCATTAAAAGTGTCGCAGCAACCAAATATATTCATTAAAAGTGTCGCAGCAACCAAATATATTTATTAAAAGTTTCACAGCAACCAAATATATTCATTAAAAGTTTCACAGCAACCAAATACATTTGTTAAAAGTTTCACAGCAACCAAATATATTCATTAAATGTTTCACAGCAACCAAATATATTCATTAAAAGTTTCACAGCAACCAAATATAATCATTAAACGTGTCACAGCAACCAAATATATTTATTAAAAGTTTCACAGCAACCAAATATATTTATTAAAAGTTTCACAGCAACCAAATATATTCATTAAAAGTTTCACAGCAACCAAATATATTCATTAAAAGTGTCCCAGCAACCAAATATATCCATTAAAAGTGTCGCAGCAACCAAATATATCCATTAAAAGTTTCACAGCAACCAAATATATTAATTAAAAGTGTCGCAGCAACCAAATATATCCATTAAAAGTGTCGCAGCAACCAAATATATCCATTAAAAGTTTCACAGCAACCAAATATATTAATTAAAAGTGTCGCAGCAACCAAATATATTCATTAAAATTTTCACAGCAACCAAATGTATTCATTAAAAGTGTCGCAGCAACCAAATATATTCATTAAAAGTGTCGCAGCAACCAAATATATTCATTAAAAGTGTCGCAGCAACCAAATATATTTATTAAAAGTTTCACAGCAACCAAATATATTCATTAAAAGTTTCACAGCAACCAAATACATTTGTTAAAAGTTTCACAGCAACCAAATACATTTGTTAAAAGTTTCACAGCAACCAAATATATTCATTAAATGTTTCACAGCAACCAAATATATTCATTAAACGTTTCACAGCAACCAAATATAATCATTAAAAGTGTCGCAGCAACCAAATATATTCATTAAAATTTTCACAGCAACCAAATATATATATTAAAAGTTTCACAGCAAGGACATATATTATTAAAAGTGTCGCAGCAACCAAATATATTTATTAAAAGTTTCACAGCAGGGACATATATTTATTTAAGTTTCACAGCAACCAAATATATTTATTAAACGTTTCACAGCAACCAAATATATTTATTAAAAGTTTCACAGCAGGGACATATATTTATTTAAGTTTCACAGCAACCAAATATATTTATTAAAAGTTTCACAGCAACCAAATATATTTATTAAAAGTTTCACAGCAACCAAATATATTCATTAAAAGTGTCGCAGCAACCAAATATATTCATTAAAAGTGTCGCAGCAACCAAATATATTCATTAAAAGTGTCGCAGCAACCAAATATATTCATTAAAAGTGTCGCAGCAACCAAATATATTCATTAAAAGTTTCGCAGCAACCAAATATATTCATTAAAAGTGTCGCAGCAACCAAATATATTCATTAAAAGTGTCGCAGCAACCAAATATATTCATTAAAATTTTCACAGCAACCAAATGTATTCATTAAAAGTGTCGCAGCAACCAAATATATTCATTAAAAGTGTCGCAGCAACCAAATATATTCATTAAAATTTTCGCAGCAACCAAATATATATATTAAAAGTTTCACAGCAAGGACATATATTATTAAAAGTGTCGCAGCAACCAAATATATTTATTAAAAGTTTCACAGCAGGGACATATATTTATTTAAGTTTCAAAGCAACCAAATATATTTATTAAAAGTTTCACAGCAACCAAATATATTTATTAAAAGTTTCACAGCAGGGACATATATTTATTTAAGTTTCACAGCAACCAAATATATTTATTAAAAGTTTCACAGCAACCAAATATATTTATTAAAAGTTTCACAGCAACCAAATATATTCATTAAAAGTGTCGCAGCAACCAAATATATTCATTAAAAGTGTCGCAGCAACCAAATATATTCATTAAAAGTGTCGCAGCAACCAAATATATTCATTAAAAGTGTCGCAGCAACCAAATATATTCATTAAAAGTGTCGCAACAACCAAATATATTCATTAAAAGTGTCGCAGCAACCAAATATATTCATTAAAAGTGTCTTAGCAACCAAATATATCCATTAAAAGTGTCGCAGCAACCAAATATATCCATTAAAAGTTTCACAGCAACCAAATGTATTCATTAAAAGTGTCGCAGCAACCAAATATATTCATTAAAAGTGTCGCAGCAACCAAATATATTCATTAAAAGTGTCGCAGCAACCAAATATATTTATTAAAAGTTTCACAGCAACCAAATATATTCATTAAAAGTTTCACAGCAACCAAATACATTTGTTAAAAGTTTCACAGCAACCAAATATATTCATTAAATGTTTCACAGCAACCAAATATATTCATTAAAAGTTTCACAGCAACCAAATATAATCATTAAAAGTGTCGCAGCAACCAAATATATTCATTAAAATTTTCACAGCAACCAAATATATATATTAAAAGTTTCACAGCAAGGACATATATTATTAAAAGTGTCGCAGCAACCAAATATATTTATTAAAAGTTTCACAGCAGGGACATATATTTATTTAAGTTTCACAGCAACCAAATATATTTATTAAACGTTTCACAGCAACCAAATATATTTATTAAAAGTTTCACAGCAGGGACATATATTTATTTAAGTTTCACAGCAACCAAATATATTTATTAAAAGTTTCACAGCAACCAAATATATTTATTCAAAGTTTCACAGCAACCAAATATATTCATTAAAAGTGTCGCAGCAACCAAATATATTCATTAAAAGTGTCGCAGCAACCAAATATATTCATTAAAAGTGTCGCAGCAACCAAATATATTCATTAAAAGTGTCGCAGCAACCAAATATATTTATTAAAAGTTTCACAGCAACCAAATATAATCATTAAAAGTGTCGCAGCAACCAAATATATTCATTAAAATTTTCACAGCAACCAAATATATATATTAAAAGTTTCACAGCAAGGACATATATTATTAAAAGTGTCGCAGCAACCAAATATATTTATTAAAAGTTTCACAGCAGGGACATATATTTATTTAAGTTTCACAGCAACCAAATATATTTATTAAACGTTTCACAGCAACCAAATATATTTATTAAAAGTTTCACAGCAGGGACATATATTTATTTAAGTTTCACAGCAACCAAATATATTTATTAAAAGTTTCACAGCAACCAAATATATTTATTCAAAGTTTCACAGCAACCAAATATATTCATTAAAAGTGTCGCAGCAACCAAATATATTCATTAAAAGTGTCGCAGCAACCAAATATATTCATTAAAAGTGTCGCAGCAACCAAATATATTCATTAAAAGTGTCGCAGCAACCAAATATATTTATTAAAAGTTTCACAGCAACCAAATATATTCATTAAAAGTTTCACAGCAACCAAATACATTTGTTAAAAGTTTCACAGCAACCAAATATATTCATTAAATGTTTCACAGCAACCAAATATATTCATTAAAAGTTTCACAGCAACCAAATATAATCATTAAAAGTGTCGCAGCAACCAAATATATTCATTAAAATTTTCACAGCAACCAAATATATATATTAAAAGTTTCACAGCAAGGACATATATTATTAAAAGTGTCGCAGCAACCAAATATATTTATTAAAAGTTTCACAGCAACCAAATATATTTATTAAAAGTTTCACAGCAACCAAATATATTTATTAAAAGTTTCACAGCAACCAAATATATTTATTCAAAGTTTCACAGCAACCAAATATATTCATTAAAAGTGTCGCAGCAACCAAATATATTCATTAAAAGTGTCGCAGCAACCAAATATATTCATTAAAAGTGTCGCAGCAACCAAATATATTCATTAAAAGTGTCGCAGCAACCAAATATATTCATTAAAAGTTTCGCAGCAACCAAATATATTCATTAAAAGTGTCGCAGCAACCAAATATATTCATTAAAAGTGTCGCAGCAACCAAATATATTCATTAAAATTTTCACAGCAACCAAATGTATTCATTAAAAGTGTCGCAGCAACCAAATATATTCATTAAAAGTGTCGCAGCAACCAAATATATCCATTAAAAGTGTCGCAGCAACCAAATATATCCATTAAAAGTTTCACAGCAACCAAATATATTCATTAAAAGTGTCGCAGCAACCAAATATATTCATTAAAATTTTCGCAGCAACCAAATATATATATTAAAAGTTTCAGAGCAAGGACATATATTATTAAAAGTGTCGCAGCAACCAAATATATTTATTAAAAGTTTCACAGCAGGGACATATATTTATTTAAGTTTCACAGCAACCAAATATATTTATTAAAAGTTTCACAGCAACCAAATATATTTATTAAAAGTTTCACAGCAACCAAATATATTTATTAAAAGTTTCACAGCAACCAAATATATTTATTAAAAGTTTCACAGCAACCAAATATATTTATTAAAAGTTTCACAGCAACCAAATATATTCATTAAAAGTGTCGCAGCAACCAAATATATTCATTAAAAGTGTCGCAGCAACCAAATATATTCATTAAAAGTGTCGCAGCAACCAAATATATTCATTAAAAGTGTCGCAGCAACCAAATATATTTGTTAAAAGTTTCACAGCAACCAAATATATTCATTAAATGTTTCACAGCAACCAAATATATTCATTAAACGTTTCACAGCAACCAAATATATTCATTAAATGTTTCACAGCAACCAAATATATTCATTAAAAGTTTCACAGCAACCAAATATAATCATTAAACGTGTCGCAGCAACCAAATATATTCATTAAAAGTTTCACAGCAACCAAATATATTAATTAAAAGTGTTGCAGCAACCAAATATATTTATTAAAAGTTTCACAGCAACCAAATACATTTGTTAAAAGTGTCGCAGCAACCAAATATTTTTATTAAAAGTTTCACAGCAGGGACATGTATTTATTTAAGTTTCACAGCAACCAAATATATTTATTAAAAGTTTCACAGCAACCAAATATATTTATTAAAAGTTTCACAGCAACCAAATATATTTATTAAAAGTTTCACAGCAACCAAATATATTTATTAAAAGTTTCACAGCAACCAAATATATTCATTAAAAGTTTCACAGCAACCAAATATATTCATTAAAAGTGTCGCAGCAACCAAATATATTCATTAAAAGTGTCGCAGCAACCAAATATATCCATTAAAAGTGTCGCAGCAACCAAATATATCCATTAAAAGTGTCGCAGCAACCAAATATATCCATTAAAAGTTTCACAGCAACCAAATATATTAATTTAAAGTGTCGCAGCAACCAAATATATTCATTAAAATTTTCACAGCAACCAAATGTATTCATTAAAAGTGTCGCAGCAACCAAATATATTCATTAAAATGTCGCAGCAACCAAATATATCCATTAAAAGTGTCGCAGCAACCAAATATATCCATTAAAAGTGTCGCAGCAACCAAATATATCCATTAAAAGTTTCACAGCAACCAAATATATTAATTAAAAGTGTCGCAGCAACCAAATATATTCATTAAAATTTTCACAGCAACCAAATATATTCATTAAAAGTTTCACAGCAACCAAATATATTCATTAAAAGTTTCACAGCAACCAAATATATTCATTAAAAGTGTCGCAGCAACCAAATATATTCATTAAAAGTTTCACAGCAACCAAATATATTCATTAAATGTTTCACAGCAACCAAATATATTCATTAAAAGTTTCACAGCAACCAAATATATTAATTAAAAGTTTCACAGCAACCAAATACATTTGTTAAAAGTTTCACAGCAACCAAATATATTCATTAAATGTTTCACAGCAACCAAATATATTCATTAAAAGTTTCACAGCAACCAAATATAATCATTAAACGTGTCGCAGCAACCAAATATATTCATTAAAAGTTTCACAGCAACCAAATATATTAATTAAAAGTGTTGCAGCAACCAAATATATTTATTTAAGTTTCACAGCAACCAAATATATTTATTAAAAGTTTCACAGCAACCAAATATATTTATTAAAAGTTTCACAGCAACCAAATATATTTATTAAAAGTTTCACAGCAACCAAATATATTTATTAAAAGTTTCACAGCAACCAAATATATTCATTAAAAGTGTCGCAGCAACCAAATATATTCATTAAAAGTGTCGCAGCAACCAAATATATTCATTAAAAGTGTCGCAGCAACCAAATATATTCATTAAAAGTGTCGCAGCAACCAAATATATTTGTTAAAAGTTTCACAGCAACCAAATATATTCATTAAATGTTTCACAGCAACCAAATATATTCATTAAACGTTTCACAGCAACCAAATATATTCATTAAATGTTTCACAGCAACCAAATATATTCATTAAAAGTTTCACAGCAACCAAATATAATCATTAAACGTGTCGCAGCAACCAAATATATTCATTAAAAGTTTCACAGCAACCAAATATATTAATTAAAAGTGTTGCAGCAACCAAATATATTTATTAAAAGTTTCACAGCAACCAAATACATTTGTTAAAAGTGTCGCAGCAACCAAATATTTTTATTAAAAGTTTCACAGCAGGGACATGTATTTATTTAAGTTTCACAGCAACCAAATATATTTATTAAAAGTTTCACAGCAACCAAATATATTTATTAAAAGTTTCACAGCAACCAAATATATTTATTAAAAGTTTCACAGCAACCAAATATATTTATTAAAAGTTTCACAGCAACCAAATATATTCATTAAAAGTTTCACAGCAACCAAATATATTCATTAAAAGTGTCGCAGCAACCAAATATATTCATTAAAAGTGTCGCAGCAACCAAATATATCCATTAAAAGTGTCGCAGCAACCAAATATATCCATTAAAAGTGTCGCAGCAACCAAATATATCCATTAAAAGTTTCACAGCAACCAAATATATTAATTTAAAGTGTCGCAGCAACCAAATATATTCATTAAAATTTTCACAGCAACCAAATGTATTCATTAAAAGTGTCGCAGCAACCAAATATATTCATTAAAATGTCGCAGCAACCAAATATATCCATTAAAAGTGTCGCAGCAACCAAATATATCCATTAAAAGTGTCGCAGCAACCAAATATATCCATTAAAAGTTTCACAGCAACCAAATATATTAATTAAAAGTGTCGCAGCAACCAAATATATTCATTAAAATTTTCACAGCAACCAAATATATTCATTAAAAGTTTCACAGCAACCAAATATATTCATTAAAAGTTTCACAGCAACCAAATATATTCATTAAAAGTGTCGCAGCAACCAAATATATTCATTAAAAGTTTCACAGCAACCAAATATATTCATTGAATGTTTCACAGCAACCAAATATATTCATTAAAAGTTTCACAGCAACCAAATATATTCATTAAAAGTTTCACAGCAACCAAATACATTTGTTAAAAGTTTCACAGCAACCAAATATATTCATTAAATGTTTCACAGCAACCAAATATATTCATTAAAAGTTTCACAGCAACCAAATATAATCATTAAACGTGTCGCAGCAACCAAATATATTCATTAAAAGTTTCACAGCAACCAAATATATTAATTAAAAGTTTCACAGCAACCAAATACATTTGTTAAAAGTTTCACAGCAACCAAATATATTCATTAAATGTTTCACAGCAACCAAATATATTCATTAAAAGTTTCACAGCAACCAAATACATTTGTTAAAAGTTTCACAGCAACCAAATATATTCATTAAATGTTTCACAGCAACCAAATATATTCATTAAAAGTTTCACAGCAACCAAATATATTCATTAAAAGTTTCACAGCAACCAAATACATTTGTTAAAAGTTTCACAGCAACCAAATATATTCATTAAATGTTTCACAGCAACCAAATATATTCATTAAAAGTTTCACAGCAACCAAATATATTAATTAAAAGTGTTGCAGCAACCAAATATATTTATTAAAAGTTTCACAGCAACCAAATACATTTGTTAAAAGTGTCGCAGCAACCAAATATTTTTATTAAAAGTTTCACAGCAGGGACATATATTTATTTAAGTTTCACAGCAACCAAATATATTTATTAAAAGTTTCACAGCAACCAAATATATTTATTAAAAGTTTCACAGCAACCAAATATATTTATTAAAAGTTTCACAGCAACCAAATATATTCATTAAAAGTGTCGCAGCAACCAAATATATTCATTAAAAGTGTCGCAGCAACCAAATATATTCATTAAAAGTGTCACAGCAACCAAATATATTCATTAAAAGTGTCGCAGCAAATAAATATATTTATTTAAAGTGTCGCAGCAACCAAATATATTTATTAAAAGTTTCACAGCAGGGACATATATTTATTAAAAGTTTCACAGCAACCAAATATATTCATTAAAAGTGTCGCAGCAACCAAATATATTCATTAAAAGTGTCGCAGCAACCAAATATATTCATTAAAAGTGTCGCAGCAACCAAATATATTTATTAAAAGTTTCACAGCAGGGACATATATTTATTTAAGTTTCACAGCAACCAAATATATTTATTAAAAGTTTCATAGCAACCAAATATATTTATTAAAAGTTTCACAGCAACCAAATACATTTATTAAAAGTTTCACAGCAACCAAATATATTCATTAAAAGTTTCACAGCAACCAAATATATTCATTAAAAGTGTCGCAGCAACCAAATATATTCATTAAAAGTGTCGCAGCAACCAAATATATTCATTAAAAGTGTCACAGCAACCAAATATATTCATTAAAAGTGTCGCAGCAAATAAATATATTTATTTAAAGTGTCGCAGCAACCAAATATGTTTATTAAAAGTTTCACAGCAGGGACATATATTTATTAAAAGTTTCACAGCAACCAAATATATTAGTTAAGAGTGTCGCAGCAACCAAATATATTCATTAAAAGTGTCGCAGCAACCAAATATATCCATTAAAAGTGTCGCAGCAACCAAATATATCCATTAAAAGTGTCGCAGCAACCAAATATATCCATTAAAAGTTTCACAGCAACCAAATATATTAATTAAAAGTGTCGCAGCAACCAAATATATTCATTAAAATTTTCACAGCAACCAAATGTATTCATTAAAAGTGTCGCAGCAACCAAATATATTCATTAAAAGTGTCGCAGCAACCAAATATATCCATTAAAAGTGTCGCAGCAACCAAATATATCCATTAAAAGTGTCGCAGCAACCAAATATATCCATTAAAAGTGTCGCAGCAACCAAATATATTAATTAAAAGTGTCGCAGCAACCAAATATATTCATTAAAATTTTCACAGCAACCAAATATATTCATTAAAAGTTTCACAGCAACCAAATATATTCATTAAAAGTTTCATAGCAACCAAATATATTTATTAAAAGTTTCACAGCAACCAAATATATTTATTAAAAGTTTCACAGCAACCAAATACATTTATTAAAAGTTTCACAGCAACCAAATATATTCATTAAAAGTTTCACAGCAACCAAATATATTCATTAAAAGTGTCGCAGCAACCAAATATATTCATTAAAAGTGTCGCAGCAACCAAATATATTCATTAAAAGTGTCACAGCAACCAAATATATTCATTAAAAGTGTCGCAGCAAATAAATATATTTATTTAAAGTGTCGCAGCAACCAAATATGTTTATTAAAAGTTTCACAGCAGGGACATATATTTATTAAAAGTTTCACAGCAACCAAATATATTCATTAAAAGTGTCGCAGCAACCAAATATATTCATTAAAAGTGTCGCAGCAACCAAATATATCCATTAAAAGTGTCGCAGCAACCAAATATATCCATTAAAAGTGTCGCAGCAACCAAATATATCCATTAAAAGTTTCACAGCAACCAAATATATTAATTAAAAGTGTCGCAGCAACCAAATATATTCATTAAAATTTTCACAGCAACCAAATGTATTCATTAAAAGTGTCGCAGCAACCAAATATATTCATTAAAAGTGTCGCAGCAACCAAATATATCCATTAAAAGTGTCGCAGCAACCAAATATATCCATTAAAAGTGTCGCAGCAACCAAATATATCCATTAAAAGTTTCACAGCAACCAAATATATTAATTAAAAGTGTCGCAGCAACCAAATATATTCATTAAAATTTTCACAGCAACCAAATATATTCATTAAAAGTTTCACAGCAACCAAATATATTCATTAAAAGTGTCGCAGCAACCAAATATATTCATTAAAAGTGTCGCAGCAACCAAATATATTCATTAAAAGTTTCACAGCAACCAAATATATTCATTAAATGTTTCACAGCAACCAAATATATTCATTAAAAGTTTCACAGCAACCAAATATATTCATTAAAATTTTCACAGCAACCAAATATATTCATTAAAATTTTCACAGCAACCAAATGTATTCATTAAAAGTGTCGCAGCAACCAAATATATTCATTAAAAGTGTCGCAGCAACCAAATATATCCATTAAAAGTGTCGCAGCAACCAAATATATCCATTAAAAGTGTCGCAGCAACCAAATATATCCATTAAAAGTTTCACAGCAACCAAATATATTAATTAAAAGTGTCGCAGCAACCAAATATATTCATTAAAATTTTCACAGCAACCAAATATATTCATTAAAAGTTTCACAGCAACCAAATATATTCATTAAAAGTTTCATAGCAACCAAATATATTTATTAAAAGTTTCACAGCAACCAAATATATTTATTAAAAGTTTCACAGCAACCAAATACATTTATTAAAAGTTTCACAGCAACCAAATATATTCATTAAAAGTTTCACAGCAACCAAATATATTCATTAAAAGTGTCGCAGCAACCAAATATATTCATTAAAAGTGTCGCAGCAACCAAATATATTCATTAAAAGTGTCACAGCAACCAAATATATTCATTAAAAGTGTCGCAGCAAATAAATATATTTATTTAAAGTGTCGCAGCAACCAAATATGTTTATTAAAAGTTTCACAGCAGGGACATATATTTATTAAAAGTTTCACAGCAACCAAGTATATTCATTAAAAGTGTCGCAGCAACCAAATATATTCATTAAAAGTGTCGCAGCAACCAAATATATCCATTAAAAGTGTCGCAGCAACCAAATATATCCATTAAAAGTGTCGCAGCAACCAAATATATCCATTAAAAGTTTCACAGCAACCAAATATATTAATTAAAAGTGTCGCAGCAACCAAATATATTCATTAAAATTTTCACAGCAACCAAATGTATTCATTAAAAGTGTCGCAGCAACCAAATATATTCATTAAAAGTGTCGCAGCAACCAAATATATCCATTAAAAGTGTCGCAGCAACCAAATATATCCATTAAAAGTGTCGCAGCAACCAAATATATCCATTAAAAGTTTCACAGCAACCAAATATATTAATTAAAAGTGTCGCAGCAACCAAATATATTCATTAAAATTTTCACAGCAACCAAATATATTCATTAAAAGTTTCACAGCAACCAAATATATTCATTAAAAGTGTCGCAGCAACCAAATATATTCATTAAAAGTGTCGCAGCAACCAAATATATTCATTAAAAGTTTCACAGCAACCAAATATATTCATTAAATGTTTCACAGCAACCAAATATATTCATTAAAAGTTTCACAGCAACCAAATATATTCATTAAAAGTTTCACAGCAACCAAATACATTTGTTAAAAGTTTCACAGCAACCAAATATATTCATTAAATGTTTCACAGCAACCAAATATATTCATTAAAAGTTTCACAGCAACCAAATATAATCATTAAACGTGTCGCAGCAACCAAATATATTCATTAAAAGTTTCACAGCAACCAAATATATTAATTAAAAGTGTTGCAGCAACCAAATATATTTATTAAAAGTTTCACAGCAACCAAATACATTTGTTAAAAGTGTCGCAGCAACCAAATATTTTTATTAAAAGTTTCACAGCAGGGACATATATTTATTTAAGTTTCACAGCAACCAAATATATTTATTAAAAGTTTCACAGCAACCAAATATATTTATTAAAAGTTTCACAGCAACCAAATATATTTATTAAAAGTTTCACAGCAACCAAATATATTCATTAAAAGTGTCGCAGCAACCAAATATATTCATTAAAAGTGTCGCAGCAACCAAATATATTCATTAAAAGTGCCGCAGCAACCAAATATATTCATTAAAAGTGCCGCAGCAACCAAATATATTCATTAAAAGTGTCGCAGCAACCAAATATATTCATTAAAAGTGTCGCAGCAACCAAATATATTCATTAAAAGTGTCGCAGCAAATAAATATATTTATTTAAAGTGTCGCAGCAACCAAATATATTTATTAAAAGTTTCACAGCAGGGACATATATTTATTTAAGTTTCACAGCCACCAAATATATTTATTAAAAGTTTCACAGCAACCAAATATATTTATTAAAAGTTTCACAGCAACCAAATATATTTATTAAAAGTTTCACAGCAGGGACATATATTTATTTAAGTTTCACAGCAACCAAATATATTTATTAAAAGTGTCGCAGCAACCAAATATATTCATTAAAAGTGTCGCAGCAACCAAATATATTCATTAAAAGTGTCGCAGCAACCAAATATATTTATTAAAAGTTTCACAGCAGGGACATATATTTATTTAAGTTTCACAGCAACCAAATATATTTATTAAAAGTTTCACAGCAACCAAATATATTTATTAAAAGTTTCACAGCAACCAAATATATTCATTAAAAGTGTCGCAGCAACCAAATATATTCATTAAAAGTGTCGCAGCAACCAAATATATTCATTAAAAGTGTCACAGCAACCAAATATATTCATTAAAAGTGTCGCAGCAAATAAATATATTTATTTAAAGTGTCGCAGCAACCAAATATATTTATTAAAAGTTTCACAGCAGGGACATATATTTATTTAAGTTTCACAGCAACCAAATATATTTATTAAAAGTTTCACAGCAACCAAATATATTTATTAAAAGTTTCACAGCAACCAAATATATTCATTAAAAGTGTCGCAGCAACCAAATATATTCATTAAAAGTGTCGCAGCAACCAAATATATTCATTAAAAGTGTCACAGCAACCAAATATATTCATTAAAAGTGTCGCAGCAAATAAATATATTCATTAAAAGTGTCGCAGCAACCAAATATATTCATTAAAAGTTTCACAGCAACCAAATATATTCATTAAAAGTGTCGCAGCAACCAAATATATTCATTAAAAGTGTCGCAGCAACCAAATATATTCATTAAAAGTGTCGCAGCAACCAAATATATTTATTAAAAGTTTCACAGCAGGGACATATATTTATTTAAGTTTCACAGCAACCAAATATATTTATTAAAAGTTTCACAGCAACCAAATATATTCATTAAAAGTGTCGCAGCAACCAAATATATTCATTAAAAGTGTCGCAGCAACCAAATATATTCATTAAAAGTGTCGCAGCAACCAAATATATTTATTAAAAGTTTCACAGCAGGGACATATATTTATTTAAGTTTCACAGCAACCAAATATATTTATTAAAAGTTTCACAGCAACCAAATATATTTATTAAAAGTTTCACAGCAGGGACATATATTTATTTAAGTTTCACAGCAACCAAATATATTTATTAAAAGTGTCGCAGCAACCAAATATATTCATTAAAAGTTTAACAGCAACCAAATATATTCATTAAATGTTTCACAGCAACCAAATACATTTGTTAAAAGTTTCACAGCAACCAAATATATTCATTAAATGTTTCACAGCAACCAAATATATTCATTATAAGTGTCGCAGCAACCAAATATATTAACTAAAAGTGTCACAGCAACCAAATATATTAATTAAAAGTTTCACAGCAACCAAATATATTAATTAAAAGTGTTGCAGCAACCAAATATATTTATTGAAAGTTTCACAGCAACCAAATACATTTGTTAAAAGTTTCACAGCAACCAAATATATTCATTAAATGTTTCACAGCAACCAAATATATTCATAAAAAGTGTCGCAGAAACCACATATATTAACTAAAAGTGTAGCAGCAAATAAATATATTTATTTAAAGTGTCGCAGCAACCAAATATATCCATTAAAAGTGTCGCAGAAACCACATATATTTATTAAAAGTTTCACAGCAACCAAATATATTCATAAAAAGTGTCGCAGCAACCAAATATATTAACTAAAAGTGTCACAGCAACCAAATATATTAATTAAAAGTGTCGCAGCAACCAAATATATTCATTAAACGTGTCGCAGCAACCAAATATATTCATTAAACGTGTCGCAGCAACCAAATATATTCATTAAACGTGTCGCAGCAACCAAATATATTCGTTAAAAGTTTCACAGCAACCAAATATATTAATTAAAAGTGTTGCAGCGACCAAATATATTTATTAAAAGTTTCACACCAACCAAATACATTTATTAAAAGTGTCGCAGCAACCAAATATTTTTATTAAAAGTTTCACAGCAAGAAAATATATTTATTTAAAGTGTCGCAGCAACCAATTATATTCATAATAAGTGTCGCAGCAACCAAATATATCCATTAAAAGTGTCGCAGCAACCAAATATATCCATTAAAAGTGTCGCAGCAACCAAATATATCCATTAAAATTTTCACAGCTACCAAATATATTCATTAAAAGTTTCACAGCAACCAAATATATTAATTGAAAGTGTCGCAGCAACCAAATATATTCATTAAAAGTTTCACAGCAACCAAATATATTCATAAAAAGTGTCGCAGCAACCAAATATATTAACTAAAAGTGTCACAGCAACCAAATATATTAATTAAAAGTGTCGCAGCAACCAAATATATTCATTAAACGTGTCGCAGCAACCAAATATATTCATTAAACGTGTCGCAGCAACCAAATATATTCATTAAACGTGTCGCAGCAACCAAATATATTCATTAAAAGTTTCACAGCAACCAAATATATTAATTAAAAGTGTTGCAGCGACCAAATATATTTATTAAAAGTTTCACACCAACCAAATACATTTATTAAAAGTGTCGCAGCAACCAAATATTTTTATTAAAAGTTTCACAGCAAGAAAATATATTTATTTAAAGTGTCGCAGCAACCAATTATATTCATAATAAGTGTCGCAGCAACCAAATATATCCATTAAAAGTGTCGCAGCAACCAAATATATCCATTAAAAGTGTCGCAGCAACCAAATATATCCATTAAAAGTGTCGCAGCAACCAAATATATTCATTAAAAGTGTCGCAGCAACCAAATATATTCATTAAAAGTGTCGCAGCAACCAAATATATTCATTAAAAGTGTCGCAGCAACCAAATATATTTATTAAAAGTTTCACAGCAGGGACATATATTTATTTAAGTTTCACAGCAACCAAATATATTTATTAAAAGTTTCACAGCAACCAAATATATTTATTAAAAGTTTCACAGCAGGGACATATATTTATTTAAGTTTCACAGCAACCAAATATATTTATTAAAAGTGTCGCAGCAACCAAATATATTCATTAAAAGTTTCACAGCAACCAAATATATTCATTAAATGTTTCACAGCAACCAAATACATTTGTTAAAAGTTTCACAGCAACCAAATATGTTCATTAAATGTTTCACAGCAACCAAATATATTCATTATAAGTGTCGCAGCAACCAAATATATTAACTAAAAGTGTCACAGCAACCAAACATATTAATTAAAAGTTTCACAGCAACCAAATATATTAATTAAAAGTGTTGCAGCAACCAAATATATTTATTGAAAGTTTCACAGCAACCAAATACATTTGTTAAAAGTTTCACAGCAACCAAATATATTCATTAAATGTTTCACAGCAACCAAATATATTCATAAAAAGTGTCGCAGAAACCACATATACTAACTAAAAGTGTAGCAGCAAATAAATATATTTATTTAAAGTGTCGCAGCAACCAAATATATCCATTAAAAGTGTCGCAGAAACCACATATATTTATTAAAAGTTTCACAGCAACCAAATATATTCATAGAAAGTGTCGCAGCAACCAAATATATTAACTAAAAGTGTCACAGCAACCAAATATATTAACTAAAAGTGTCACAGCAACCAAATATATTAATTAAAAGTGTCGCAGCAACCAAATATATTCATTAAACGTGTCGCAGCAACCAAATATATTCATTAAACGTGTCGCAGCAACCAAATATATTCATTAAACGTGTCGCAGCAACCAAATATATTCATAATAAGTGTCGCAGCAACCAAATATATCCATTAAAAGTGTCGCAGCAACCAAATATATCCATTAAAAGTGTCGCAGCAACCAAATATATCCATTAAAATTTTCACAGCTACCAAATATATTCATTAAAAGTTTCACAGCAACCAAATATATTAATTGAAAGTGTCGCAGCAACCAAATATATTTATTAAAAGTTTCACAGCAACCAAATACATTTAGTAAAAGTGTCGCAGCAACCAAATATATTAACTAAAGGTTTCGCAGCAACCAAATATATTTATTAAAAGTTTCACAGCAACCAAATATATTCATTAAAAGTGTCACAGCAACCAAATATATTCATTAAAAGTGTCACAGCAACCAAATATATTCATTAAAAGTGTCGCAGCAAATAAATATATGTATTTAAAGTGTCGCAGCAACCAATTATATTCATTATAAGTGTCGCAGCAACCAAATATATCCATTAAAAGTTTCACAGCAACCAAATATATTCATTAAAAGTGTCGCAGCAACCAAATATATTCATTAAAATTTTCGCAGCAACCAAATATGTATATTAAAAGTTTCACAGCAAGGACATATATTATTAAAAGTGTCGCAGCAACCAAATATATTTATTAAAAGTTTCACAGCAGGGACATATATTTATTTAAGTTTCACAGCAACCAAATATATTTATTAAAAGTTTCACAGCAACCAAATATATTTATTAAAAGTTTCACAGCAACCAAATATATTTATTAAAAGTTTCACAGCAACCAAATATATTCATTAAAAGTGTCGCAGCAACCAAATATATTCATTAAAAGTGTCACAGCAACCAAATATATTCATTAAAAGTGTCGCAGCAAATAAATATATTTATTTAAAGTGTCGCAGCAACCAAATATATTTATTAAAAGTTTAACAGCAACCAAATATATTTATTAAAAGTTTCACAGCAACCAAATATATTTATTAAAAGTTTCACAGCAACCAAATATATTTATTAAAAGTTTCACAGCAACCAAATATATTCATTAAAAGTGTCGCAGCAACCAAATATATTCATTAAAAGTGTCGCAGCAACCAAATATATTCATTAAAAGTGTCACAGCAACCAAATATATTCATTAAAAGTGTCGCAGCAAATAAATATATTTATTTAAAGTGTCGCAGCAACCAAATATATTTATTAAAAGTTTCACAGCAGGGACATGTATTTATTAAAAGTTTCACAGCAACCAAATATATTCATTTAAAGTGTCGCAGCAACCAAATATATTCATTAAAAGTGTCGCAGTAACCAAATATATTCATTAAAAGTGTCGCAGCAACCAAATATATTCATTAAAAGTTTCACAGCAACCAAATATATTAATTAAAAGTGTTGCAGCGACCAAATATATTTATTAAAAGTTTCACACCAACCAAATACATTTATTAAAAGTGTCGCAGCAACCAAATATTTTTATTAAAAGTGTCGCAGTAACCAAATATATTCATTAAACGTGTCGCAGCAACCAAATATATTCATTAAAAGTTTCACAGCAACCAAATATATTAATTAAAAGTGTTGCAGCGACCAAATATATTTATTAAAAGTTTCACACCAACCAAATACATTTATTAAAAGTGTCGCAGCAACCAAATATTTTTATTAAAAGTTTCACAGCAAGAAAATATATTTATTTAAAGTGTCGCAGCAACCAATTATATTCATAATAAGTGTCGCAGCAACCAAATATATCCATTAAAAGTGTCGCAGCAACCAAATATATCCATTAAAAGTGTCGCAGCAACCAAATATATTCATTAAAAGTGTCGCAGCAACCAAATATATTCATTAAAAGTGTCGCAGCAACCAAATATATTCATTAAAAGTGTCGCAGCAACCAAATATATTTATTAAAAGTTTCACAGCAGGGACATATATTTATTTAAGTTTCACAGCAACCAAATATATTTATTAAAAGTTTCACAGCAACCAAATATATTTATTAAAAGTTTCACAGCAGGGACATATATTTATTTAAGTTTCACAGCAACCAAATATATTTATTAAAAGTGTCGCAGCAACCAAATATATTCATTAAAAGTTTCACAGCAACCAAATATATTCATTAAATGTTTCACAGCAACCAAATACATTTGTTAAAACTTTCACAGCAACCAAATATGTTCATTAAATGTTTCACAGCAACCAAATATATTCATTATAAGTGTCGCAGCAACCAAATATATTAACTAAAAGTGTCACAGCAACCAAACATATTAATTAAAAGTTTCACAGCAACCAAATATATTAATTAAAAGTGTTGCAGCAACCAAATATATTTATTGAAAGTTTCACAGCAACCAAATACATTTGTTAAAAGTTTCACAGCAACCAAATATATTCATTAAATGTTTCACAGCAACCAAATATATTCATAAAAAGTGTCGCAGAAACCACATATACTAACTAAAAGTGTAGCAGCAAATAAATATATTTATTTAAAGTGTCGCAGCAACCAAATATATCCATTAAAAGTGTCGCAGAAACCACATATATTTATTAAAAGTTTCACAGCAACCAAATATATTCATAGAAAGTGTCGCAGCAACCAAATATATTAACTAAAAGTGTCACAGCAACCAAATATATTAATTAAAAGTGTCGCAGCAACCAAATATATTCATTAAACGTGTCGCAGCAACCAAATATATTCATTAAACGTGTCGCAGCAACCAAATATATATATTAAAAGTTTCACAGCAAGGACATATATTATTAAAAGTGTCGCAGCAACCAAATATATTTATTAAAAGTTTCACAGCAGGGACATATATTTATTTAAGTTTCACAGCAACCAAATATATTTATTAAAAGTTTCACAGCAACCAAATATATTTATTAAAAGTTTCACAGCAACCAAATATATTTATTAAAAGTTTCACAGCAACCAAATATATTCATTAAAAGTGTCGCAGCAACCAAATATATTCATTAAAAGTGTCGCAGCAAATAAATATATTTATTTAAAGTGTCGCAGCAACCAAATATATTTATTAAAAGTTTCACAGCAGGGACATGTATTTATTAAAAGTTTCACAGCAACCAAATATATTCATTAAAAGTGTCGCAGCAACCAAATATATTCATTAAAAGTGTCGCAGTAACCAAATATATTCATTAAAAGTGTCGCAGCAACCAAATATATTTATTAAAAGTTTCACAGCAGGGACATATATTTATTTAAGTTTCACAGCAACCAAATATATTCATTAAATGTTTCACAGCAACCAAATATATTCATAAAAAGTGTCGCAGAAACCACATATATTAACTAAAAGTGTAGCAGCAAATAAATATATTTATTTAAAGTGTCGCAGCAACCAAATATATCCATTAAAAGTGTCGCAGAAACCACATATATTTATTAAAAGTTTCACAGCAACCAAATATATTCATAAAAAGTGTCGCAGCAACCAAATATATTAACTAAAAGTGTCACAGCAACCAAATATATTAATTAAAAGTGTCGCAGCAACCAAATATATTCATTAAACGTGTCGCAGCAACCAAATATATTCATTAAACGTGTCGCAGCAACCAAATATATTCATTAAACGTGTCGCAGCAACCATATATATTCATTAAAAGTTTCACAGCAACCAAATATATTAATTAAAAGTGTCGCAGCAACCAAATATATTTATTAAAAGTTTCACAGCAGGGACATATATTCATTAAATGTTTCACAGCAACCAAATATATTCATTAAAAGTTTCACAGCAACCAAATATATTCATTAAAAGTTTCACAGCAACCAAATACATTTGTTAAAAGTTTCACAGCAACCAAATATATTCATTAAATGTTTCACAGCAACCAAATATATTCATTAAAAGTTTCACAGCAACCAAATATATTAATTAAAAGTGTTGCAGCAACCAAATATATTTATTAAAAGTTTCACAGCAACCAAATACATTTGTTAAAAGTGTCGCAGCAACCAAATATTTTTATTAAAAGTTTCACAGCAGGGACATATATTTATTTAAGTTTCACAGCAACCAAATATATTTATTAAAAGTTTCACAGCAACCAAATATATTTATTAAAAGTTTCACAGCAACCAAATATATTTATTAAAAGTTTCACAGCAACCAAATATATTCATTAAAAGTGTCGCAGCAACCAAATATATTCATTAAAAGTGTCGCAGCAACCAAATATATTCATTAAAAGTGTCGCAGCAACCAAATATATCCATTAAAAGTTTCACAGCAACCAAATATATTCATTAAAAGTTTCACAGCAACCAAATATATTCATTAAAAGTGTCGCAGCAACCAAATATATTCATTAAAAGTGTCGCAGCAACCAAATATATTCATTAAAAGTTTCACAGCAACCAAATATATTTATTAAAAGTTTCACAGCAACCAAATATATTCATTAAAAGTGTCGCAGCAACCAAATATATTCATTAAAAGTGTCGCAGCAACCAAATATATCCATTAAAAGTTTCACAGCAACCAAATATATTCATTAAAATTTTCACAGCAACCAAATATATTCATTAAAAGTGTCGCAGCAACCAAATATATTCATTAAAAGTGTCGCAGCAACCAAATATATCCATTAAAAGTGTCGCAGCAACCAAATATAATCATTAAACGTGTCGCAGCAACCAAATATATTCATTAAAAGTTTCACAGCAACCAAATATGTTAATTAAAAGTGTTGCAGCAACCAAATATATTTATTAAAAGTTTCACAGCAACCAAATACATTTGTTAAAAGTGTCGCAGCAACCAAATATTTTTATTAAAAGTTTCACAGCAAGAAAATATATTTATAAAAAGTGTCGCAGCAAATAAATATATTTATTTAAAGTGTCGCAGCAACCAATTATATTCATAATAAGTGTCGCAGCAACCAAATATATTTATTAAAAGTTTCACAGCAACCAAATATATGTATTAAAAGTTTCACAGCAACCAAATATATTCATTAAAAGTGTCGCAGCAACCAAATATATTCATTAAAAGTGTCGCAGCAACCAAATATATTCATTAAAAGTGTCGCAGCAACCAAATATATCCATTAAAAGTGTCGCAGCAACCAAATATATCCATTAAAAGTGTCGCAGCAATCAAATATATCCATTAAAAGTTTCACAGCAACCAAATATATTAATTAAAAGTGTCGCAGCAACCAAATATATTCATTAAAAGTGTCGCACCAACCAAATATATTTATTAAAAGTTTCACAGCAGGGACATATATTTATTTAAGTTTCACAGCAACCAAATATATTTATTAAAAGTTTCACAGCAACCAAATATGTTTATTAAAAGTTTCACAGCAACCAAATATATTTAATAAAAGTTTCACAGCAACCAAATATATTCATTAAAAGTGTCGCAGCAACCAAATATATTCATTAAAAGTGTCGCAGCAACCAAATATATTCATTAAAAGTGTCGCAGCAACCAAATATATCCATTAAAAGTGTCGCAGCAACCAAATATATCCATTAAAAGTGTCGCAGCAACCAAATATATCCATTAAAAGTTTCACAGCAACCAAATATATTAATTAAAAGTGTCGCAGCAACCAAATATATTCATTAAAATTTTCACAGCAACCAAATATATCCATTAAAAGTGTCGCGGCAACCAAATATATCCATTAAAAGTGTCGCAGCAACCAAATATATCCATTAAAAGTGTCGCAGCAACCAAATATATCCATTAAAAGTTTCACAGCAACCAAATATATTTATTAAAAGTTTCACAGCAACCAAATATATTTATTAAAAGTTTCACAGCAACCAAATATATTTATTAAAAGTTTCACAGCAACCAAATATATTCATTAAAAGTGTCGCAGCAACCAAATATATTCATTAAAAGTGTCGCAGCAACCAAATATATTCATTAAAAGTGTCACAGCAACCAAATATATTCATTAAAAGTGTCGCAGCAAATAAATATATTTATTTAAAGTGTCGCAGCAACCAAATATATTTATTAAAAGTTTCACAGCAGGGACATATATTTATTAAAAGTTTCACAGCAACCAAATATATTCATTAAAAGTGTCGCAGCAACCAAATATATTCATTAAAAGTGTCGCAGCAACCAAATATATTTATTAAAAGTTTCACAGCAGGGACATATATTTATTTAAGTTTCACAGCAACCAAATATATTTATTAAAAGTTTCACAGCAACCAAATATATTTATTAAAAGTTTCACAGCAACCAAATATATTCATTAAAAGTGTCGCAGCAACCAAATATATTCATTAAAAGTGTCGCAGCAACCAAATATATCCATTAAAAGTGTCGCAGCAACCAAATATATCCATTAAAAGTGTCGCAGCAACCAAATATATCCATTAAAAGTTTCACAGCAACCAAATATATTAATTAAAAGTGTCGCAGCAACCAAATATATTCATTAAAAGTGTCGCAGCAACCAAATATATTCATTAAAAGTGTCGCAGCAACCAAATATATTTATTAAAAGTTTCACAGCAGGGACATATATTTATTTAAGTTTCACAGCAACCAAATATATTTATTAAAAGTTTCACAGCAACCAAATATATTTATTAAAAGTTTCACAGCAACCAAATATATTTATTAAAAGTTTCACAGCAACCAAATATATTCATTAAAAGTGTCGCAGCAACCAAATATATTCATTAAAAGTGTCGCAGCAACCAAATATATTCATTAAAAGTGTCACAGCAACCAAATATATTCATTAAAAGTGTCGCAGCAAATAAATATATTTATTTAAAGTGTCGCAGCAACCAAATATATTTATTAAAAGTTTCACAGCAGGGACATATATTTATTAAAAGTTTCACAGCAACCAAATATATTCATTAAAAGTGTCGCAGCAACCAAATATATTCATTAAAAGTGTCGCAGCAACCAAATATATTCATTAAAAGTGTCGCAGCAACCAAATATATTCATTAAAAGTGTCGCAGCAACCAAATATATTTATTAAAAGTTTCACAGCAACCAAATATATTCATTAAAAGTTTCACAGCAACCAAATATATTTATTAAAAGTTTCACAGCAACCAAATATATTTATTAAAAGTTTCACAGCAACCAAATATATATATTAAAAGTTTCACAGCAACCAAATATAATCATTCAACGTGTCGCAGCAAACAAATATATTCATTAAAAGTTTCACAGCAACCAAATATATTCATTAAAAGTGTCGCAGCAACCAAATATATTCATTAAAAGTGTCGCAGCAACCAAATATATTCATTAAAAGTGTCACAGCAACCAAATATATTCATTAAAAGTGTCGCAGCAAATAAATATATTTATTTAAAGTGTCGCAGCAACCAAATATATTTATTAAAAGTTTCACAGCAGGGACATATATTTATTAAAAGTTTCACAGCAACCAAATATATTCATTAAAAGTGTCGCAGCAACCAAATATATTCATTAAAAGTGTCGCAGCAACCAAATATATTTATTAAAAGTTTCACAGCAGGGACATATATTTATTTAAGTTTCACAGCAACCAAATATATTTATTAAAAGTTTCACAGCAACCAAATATATTTATTAAAAGTTTCACAGCAACCAAATATATTCATTAAAAGTGTCGCAGCAACCAAATATATTCATTAAAAGTGTCGCAGCAACCAAATATATCCATTAAAAGTGTCGCAGCAACCAAATATATCCATTAAAAGTGTCGCAGCAACCAAATATATCCATTAAAAGTTTCACAGCAACCAAATATATTAATTAAAAGTGTCGCAGCAACCAAATATATTCATTAAAAGTGTCGCAGCAACCAAATATATTCATTAAAAGTGTCGCAGCAACCAAATATATTTATTAAAAGTTTCACAGCAGGGACATATATTTATTTAAGTTTCACAGCAACCAAATATATTTATTAAAAGTTTCACAGCAACCAAATATATTTATTAAAAGTTTCACAGCAACCAAATATATTTATTAAAAGTTTCACAGCAACCAAATATATTCATTAAAAGTGTCGCAGCAACCAAATATATTCATTAAAAGTGTCGCAGCAACCAAATATATTCATTAAAAGTGTCACAGCAACCAAATATATTCATTAAAAGTGTCGCAGCAAATAAATATATTTATTTAAAGTGTCGCAGCAACCAAATATATTTATTAAAAGTTTCACAGCAGGGACATATATTTATTAAAAGTTTCACAGCAACCAAATATATTCATTAAAAGTGTCGCAGCAACCAAATATATTCATTAAAAGTGTCGCAGCAACCAAATATATTCATTAAAAGTGTCGCAGCAACCAAATATATTCATTAAAAGTGTCGCAGCAACCAAATATATTTATTAAAAGTTTCACAGCAACCAAATATATTCATTAAAAGTTTCACAGCAACCAAATATATTTATTAAAAGTTTCACAGCAACCAAATATATTTATTAAAAGTTTCACAGCAACCAAATATATATATTAAAAGTTTCACAGCAACCAAATATAATCATTCAACGTGTCGCAGCAAACAAATATATTCATTAAAAGTTTCACAGCAACCAAATATATTAATTAAAAGTGTTGCAGCAACCAAATATATTTATTAAAAGTTTCACAGCAACCAAATACATTTGTTAAAAGTGTCGCAGCAACCAAATATTTTTATTAAAAGTTTCACAGCAGGGACATGTATTTATTTAAGTTTCACAGCAACCAAATGTATTTATTAAAAGTTTCACAGCAACCAAATATATTTATTAAAAGTTTCACAGCAACCAAATATATTTATTAAAAGTTTCACAGCAACCAAATATATATATTAAAAGTTTCACAGCAACCAAATATATTCATTAAAAGTGTCGCAGCAACCAAATATATTCATTAAAAGTGTCGCAGCAACCAAATATATTTATTAAAAGTTTCACAGCAACCAAATATATTCATTAAAAGTTTCACAGCAACCAAATACATTTGTTAAAAGTGTCGCAGCAACCAAATATTTTTATTAAAAGTTTCACAGCAGGGACATGTATTTATTTAAGTTTCACAGCAACCAAATATATTTATTAAAAGTTTCACAGCAGGGACATGTATTTATTTAAGTTTCACAGCAACCAAATATATTTATTAAAAGTGTCGCAGCAACCAAATATTTTTATTAAAAGTTTCACAGCAGGGACATGTATTTATTTAAGTTTCACAGCAACCAAATATATTTATTAAAAGTTTCACAGCAACCAAATATATTTATTAAAAGTTTCACAGCAACCAAATATATTTATTAAAAGTTTCACAGCAACCAAATATATTTATTAAAAGTTTCACAGCAACCAAATATATTTATTAAAAGTTTCACAGCAACCAAATATATTTATTAAAAGTTTCACAGCAACCAAATATATTCATTAAAAGTGTCGCAGCAACCAAATATATTTATTAAAAGTTTCACAGCAGGGACATATATTTATTTAAGTTTCACAGCAACCAAATATATTTATTAAAAGTTTCACAGCAACCAAATATGTTTATTAAAAGTTTCACAGCAACCAAATATATTTAATAAAAGTTTCACAGCAACCAAATATATTCATTAAAAGTGTCGCAGCAACCAAATATATTCATTAAAAGTGTCGCAGCAACCAAATATATTCATTAAAAGTGTCGCAGCAACCAAATATATCCATTAAAAGTGTCGCAGCAACCAAATATATCCATTAAAAGTGTCGCAGCAACCAAATATATCCATTAAAAGTTTCACAGCAACCAAATATATTCATTAAAAGTGTCGCAGCAACCAAATATATTCATTAAAATTTTCACAGCAACCAAATATATTCATTAAAAGTGTCGCAGCAACCAAATATATTCATTAAAAGTGTCGCAGCAACCAAATATATCCATTAAAAGTGTCGCAGCAACCAAATATATCCATTAAAAGTTTCACAGCAACCAAATATATTAATTAAAAGTGTCGCAGCAACCAAATATATTTATTAAAAGTTTCACAGCAGGGACATATATTTATTTAAGTTTCACAGCAACCAAATATATTTATTAAAAGTTTCACAGCAACCAAATATATTTATTAAAAGTTTCACAGCAACCAAATATATTTATTAAAAGTGTCGCAGAAACCAAATATATTCATTAAAAGTGTCGCAGCAACCAAATATATTCATTAAAAGTGTCGCAGCAACCAAATATATCCATTAAAAGTGTCGCAGCAACCAAATATATCCATTAAAAGTGTCGCAGCAACCAAATATATCCATTAAAAGTGTCGCAGCAACCAAATATATCCATTAAAAGTGTCGCAGCAACCAAATATATCCATTAAAAGTTTCACAGCAACCAAATATATTCATTAAAAGTGTCGCAGCAACCAAATATATTCATTAAAATTTTCACAGCAACCAAATATATTCATTAAAAGTGTCGCAGCAACCAAATATATTCATTAAAAGTGTCGCAGCAACCAAATATATCCATTAAAAGTGTCGCAGCAACCAAATATATCCATTAAAAGTGTCGCAGCAACCAAATATATCCATTAAAAGTTTCACAGCAACCAAATATATTAATTAAAAGTGTCGCAGCAACCAAATATATTTATTAAAAGTTTCACAGCAGGGACATATATTTATTTAAGTTTCACAGCAACCAAATATATTTATTAAAAGTTTCACAGCAACCAAATATATTTATTAAAAGTTTCACAGCAACCAAATATATTTATTAAAAGTGTCGCAGAAACCAAATATATTCATTAAAAGTGTCGCAGCAACCAAATATATTCATTAAAAGTGTCGCAGCAACCAAATATATCCATTAAAAGTGTCGCAGCAACCAAATATATCCATTAAAAGTGTCGCAGCAACCAAATATATCCATTAAAAGTTTCACAGCGACCAAATATATTTATTAAAAGTTTCACAGCAGGGACATATATTTATTTAAGTTTCACAGCAACCAAATATATTTATTAAAAGTTTCACAGCAACCAAATATATTTATTAAAAGTTTCACAGCAACCAAATATATTTATTAAAAGTTTCACAGCAACCAAATATATTCATTAAAAGTGTCGCAGCAACCAAATATATTCATTAAAAGTGTCGCAGCAACCAAATATATTCATTAAAAGTGTCACAGCAAATAAATATATTTATTTAAAGTGTCGCAGCAACCAAATATATTTATTAAAAGTTTCACAGCAGGGACATATATTTATTAAAAGTTTCACAGCAACCAAATATATTCATTAAAAGTGTCGCATAACCAAATATATTCATTAAAAGTGTCGCAGCAACCAAATATATTCATTAAAAGTGTCGCAGCAACCAAATATATCCATTAAAAGTGTCGCAGCAACCAAATATATCCATTAAAAGTGTCGCAGCAACCAAATATATCCATTAAAAGTTTCACAGCAACCAAATATATTAATTAAAAGTGTCGCAGCAACCAAATATATTCATTAAAAGTGTCGCAGCAACCAAATATATTCATTAAAAGTGTCGCAGCAACCAAATATATTTATTAAAAGTTTCACAGCAGGGACATATATTTATTTAAGTTTCACAGCAACCAAATATATTTATTAAAAGTTTCACAGCAACCAAATATATTCATTAAAATTTTCACCGCAACCAAATATATTCATTAAAAGTTTCACAGCAACCAAATATATTAATTAAAAGTGTTGCAGCAACCAAATATATTTATTAAAAGTTTCACAGCAACCAAATACATTTGTTAAAAGTTTCACAGCAACCAAATATATTCATTAAATGTTTCACAGCAACCAAATATATTCATTAAAAGTTTCACAGCAACCAAATATAATCATTAAACGTGTCGCAGCAACCAAATATATTCATTAAAAGTTTCACAGCAACCAAATATATTAATTAAAAGTGTTGCAGCAACCAAATAGATTTATTAAAAGTTTCACAGCAACCAAATACATTTGTTAAAAGTGTCGCAGCAACCAAATATTTTTATTAAAAGTTTCACAGCAGGGACATGTATTTATTTAAGTTTCACAGCAACCAAATATATTTATTAAAAGTTTCACAGCAAAAAAATATATTTATTAAAAGTTTCACAGCAACCAAATATATTTATTAAAAGTTTCACAGCAACCAAATATATTTATTAAAAGTTTCACAGCAACCAAATATATTCATTAAAAGTGTGGCAGCAACCAAATATATTCATTAAAAGTGTCGCAGCAACCAAATATATTCATTAAAAGTGTCGCAGCAACCAAATATATCCATTAAAAGTGTCGCAGCAACCAAATACATCCATTAAAAGTGTCGCAGCAACCAAATATATCCATTTAAAGTTTCACAGCAACCAAATATATTAATAAAAAGTGTCGCAGCAACCAAATATATTCATTAATATTTTCACAGCAACCAAATATATTCATTAAAAGTGTCGCAGCAACCAAATATATCCATTAAAAGTGTCGCAGCAACCAAATATATCCATTAAAAGTTTCACAGCAACCAAATATATTAATTAAAAGTGTCGCAGCAACCAGATATATTCATTAAAATTTTCACCGCAACCAAATATATTCATTAAAAGTTTCACAGCAACCAAATATATTCATTAAAAGTTTCACAGCAACCAAATACATTTGTTAAAAGTTTCACAGCAACCAAATACATTTGTTAAAAGTTTCACAGCAACCAAATATATTCATTAAATGTTTCACAGCAACCAAATATATTCATTAAAAGTTTCACAGCAACCAAATATAATCATTAAACGTGTCGCAGCAACCAAATATATTCATTAAAAGTTTCACAGCAACCAAATACATTTGTTAAAAGTTTCACAGCAACCAAATACATTTGTTAAAAGTTTCACAGCAACCAAATATATTCATTAAATGTTTCACACAACCAAATATATTCATTAAAAGTTTCACAGCAACCAAATATAATCATTAAACGTGTCGCAGCAACCAAATATATTCATTAAAAGTTTCACAGCAACCAAATATAATCATTAAACGTGTCGCAGCAACCAAATATATTCATTAAAAGTTTCACAGCAACCAAATATATTAATTAAAAGTGTTGCAGCAACCAAATATATTTATTAAAAGTTTCACAGCAACCAAATACATTTGTTAAAAGTGTCGCAGCAACCAAATATTTTTATTAAAAGTTTCACAGCAGGGACATATATTTATTTAAGTTTCACAGCAACCAAATATATTTTTTTAAAGTTTCACAGCAACCAAATATATTTATTAAAAGTTTCACAGCAACCAAATATATTTATTAAAAGTTTCACAGCAACCAAATATATTCATTAAAAGTGTCGCAGCAACCAAATATATTCATTAAAAGTGTCGCAGCAGCCAAATATATTCATTAAAAGTGTCACAGCAACCAAATATATTCATTAAAAGTGTCGCAGCAAATAAATATATTTATTTAAAGTGTCGCAGCAACCAAATATATTTATTAAAAGTTTCACAGCAGGGACATATATTTATTAAAAGTTTCACAGCAACCAAATACATTTGTTAAAAGTTTCACAGCAACCAAATATATTCATTAAATGTTTCACACAACCAAATATATTCATTAAAAGTTTCACAGCAACCAAATATAATCATTAAACGTGTCGCAGCAACCAAATATATTCATTAAAAGTGTCGCAGCAGCCAAATATATTCATTAAAAGTGTCACAGCAACCAAATATATTCATTAAAAGTGTCGCAGCAAATAAATATATTTATTTAAAGTGTCGCAGCAACCAAATATATTTATTAAAAGTTTCACAGCAGGGACATATATTTGTTAAAAGTTTCACAGCAACCAAATACATTTGTTAAAAGTTTCACAGCAACCAAATATATTCATTAAATGTTTCACACAACCAAATATATTCATTAAAAGTTTCACAGCAACCAAATATAATCATTAAACGTGTCGCAGCAACCAAATATATTCATTAAAAGTTTCACAGCAACCAAATATATTAATTAAAAGTGTTGCAGCAACCAAATATATTTATTAAAAGTTTCACAGCAACCAAATACATTTGTTAAAAGTGTCGCAGCAACCAAATATTTTTATTAAAAGTTTCACAGCAGGGACATGTATTTATTTAAGTTTCACAGCAACCAAATATATTTATTAAAAGTTTCACAGCAAAAAAATATATTTATTAAAAGTTTCACAGCAACCAAATATATTTATTAAAAGTTTCACAGCAACCAAATATATTTATTAAAAGTTTCACAGCAGGGACATATATTTATTTAAGTTTCACAGCAACCAAATATATTTATTAAAAGTTTCACAGCAACCAAATATATTCATTAAAATTTTCACCGCAACCAAATATATTCATTAAAAGTTTCACAGCAACCAAATATATTAATTAAAAGTGTTGCAGCAACCAAATATATTTATTAAAAGTTTCACAGCAACCAAATACATTTGTTAAAAGTTTCACAGCAACCAAATATATTCATTAAATGTTTCACAGCAACCAAATATATTCATTAAAAGTTTCACAGCAACCAAATATAATCATTAAACGTGTCGCAGCAACCAAATATATTCATTAAAAGTTTCACAGCAACCAAATATATTAATTAAAAGTGTTGCAGCAACCAAATATATTTATTAAAAGTTTCACAGCAACCAAATACATTTGTTAAAAGTGTCGCAGCAACCAAATATTTTTATTAAAAGTTTCACAGCAGGGACATGTATTTATTTAAGTTTCACAGCAACCAAATATATTTATTAAAAGTTTCACAGCAAAAAAATATATTTATTAAAAGTTTCACAGCAACCAAATATATTTATTAAAAGTTTCACAGCAACCAAATATATTTATTAAAAGTTTCACAGCAACCAAATATATTCATTAAAAGTGCGGCAGCAACCAAATATATTCATTAAAAGTGTCGCAGCAACCAAATATATTCATTAAAAGTGTCGCAGCAACCAAATATATCCATTAAAAGTGTCGCAGCAACCAAATACATCCATTAAAAGTGTCGCAGCAACCAAATATATCCATTTAAAGTTTCACAGCAACCAAATATATTAATAAAAAGTGTCGCAGCAACCAAATATATTCATTAATATTTTCACAGCAACCAAATATATTCATTAAAAGTGTCGCAGCAACCAAATATATCCATTAAAAGTGTCGCAGCAACCAAATATATCCATTAAAAGTTTCACAGCAACCAAATATATTAATTAAAAGTGTCGCAGCAACCAGATATATTCATTAAAATTTTCACCGCAACCAAATATATTCATTAAAAGTTTCACAGCAACCAAATATATTCATTAAAAGTTTCACAGCAACCAAATACATTTGTTAAAAGTTTCACAGCAACCAAATACATTTGTTAAAAGTTTCACAGCAACCAAATATATTCATTAAATGTTTCACAGCAACCAAATATATTCATTAAAAGTTTCACAGCAACCAAATATAATCATTAAACGTGTCGCAGCAACCAAATATATTCATTAAAAGTTTCACAGCAACCAAATACATTTGTTAAAAGTTTCACAGCAACCAAATACATTTGTTAAAAGTTTCACAGCAACCAAATATATTCATTAAATGTTTCACACAACCAAATATATTCATTAAAAGTTTCACAGCAACCAAATATAATCATTAAACGTGTCGCAGCAACCAAATATATTCATTAAAAGTTTCACAGCAACCAAATATAATCATTAAACGTGTCGCAGCAACCAAATATATTCATTAAAAGTTTCACAGCAACCAAATATATTAATTAAAAGTGTTGCAGCAACCAAATATATTTATTAAAAGTTTCACAGCAACCAAATACATTTGTTAAAAGTGTCGCAGCAACCAAATATTTTTATTAAAAGTTTCACAGCAGGGACATATATTTATTTAAGTTTCACAGCAACCAAATATATTTTTTTAAAGTTTCACAGCAACCAAATATATTTATTTAAGTTTCACAGCAACCAAATATATTTATTAAAAGTTTCACAGCAACCAAATATATTTATTAAAAGTTTCACAGCAACCAAATATATTCATTAAAAGTGTCGCAGCAACCAAATATATTCATTAAAAGTGTCGCAGCAACCAAATATATCCATTAAAAGTGTCGCAGCAACCAAATATATCCATTAAAAGTGTCGCAGCAACCAAATATATCCATTAAAAGTTTCACAGCAACCAAATATATTAATTAAAAGTGTCGCAGCAACCAAATATATTCATTAAAAGTGTCGCAGCAACCAAATATATTCATTAAAAGTGTCGCAGCAACCAAATATATTTATTAAAAGTTTCACAGCAGGGACATATATTTATTTAAGTTTCACAGCAACCAAATATATTTATTAAAAGTTTCACAGCAACCAAATATATTCATTAAAATTTTCACCGCAACCAAATATATTCATTAAAAGTTTCACAGCAACCAAATATATTAATTAAAAGTGTTGCAGCAACCAAATATATTTATTAAAAGTTTCACAGCAACCAAATACATTTGTTAAAAGTTTCACAGCAACCAAATATATTCATTAAATGTTTCACAGCAACCAAATATATTCATTAAAAGTTTCACAGCAACCAAATATAATCATTAAACGTGTCGCAGCAACCAAATATATTCATTAAAAGTTTCACAGCAACCAAATATATTAATTAAAAGTGTTGCAGCAACCAAATATATTTATTAAAAGTTTCACAGCAACCAAATACATTTGTTAAAAGTGTCGCAGCAACCAAATATTTTTATTAAAAGTTTCACAGCAGGGACATGTATTTATTTAAGTTTCACAGCAACCAAATATATTTATTAAAAGTTTCACAGCAAAAAAATATATTTATTAAAAGTTTCACAGCAACCAAATATATTTATTAAAAGTTTCACAGCAACCAAATATATTTATTAAAAGTTTCACAGCAACCAAATATATTCATTAAAAGTGTGGCAGCAACCAAATATATTCATTAAAAGTGTCGCAGCAACCAAATATATTCATTAAAAGTGTCGCAGCAACCAAATATATCCATTAAAAGTGTCGCAGCAACCAAATACATCCATTAAAAGTGTCGCAGCAACCAAATATATCCATTTAAAGTTTCACAGCAACCAAATATATTAATAAAAAGTGTCGCAGCAACCAAATATATTCATTAATATTTTCACAGCAACCAAATATATTCATTAAAAGTGTCGCAGCAACCAAATATATCCATTAAAAGTGTCGCAGCAACCAAATATATCCATTAAAAGTTTCACAGCAACCAAATATATTAATTAAAAGTGTCGCAGCAACCAGATATATTCATTAAAATTTTCACCGCAACCAAATATATTCATTAAAAGTTTCACAGCAACCAAATATATTCATTAAAAGTTTCACAGCAACCAAATACATTTGTTAAAAGTTTCACAGCAACCAAATACATTTGTTAAAAGTTTCACAGCAACCAAATATATTCATTAAATGTTTCACAGCAACCAAATATATTCATTAAAAGTTTCACAGCAACCAAATATAATCATTAAACGTGTCGCAGCAAAAAAATATATTCATTAAAAGTTTCACAGCAACCAAATACATTTGTTAAAAGTTTCACAGCAACCAAATACATTTGTTAAAAGTTTCACAGCAACCAAATATATTCATTAAATGTTTCACACAACCAAATATATTCATTAAAAGTTTCACAGCAACCAAATATAATCATTAAACGTGTCGCAGCAACCAAATATATTCATTAAAAGTTTCACAGCAACCAAATATAATCATTAAACGTGTCGCAGCAACCAAATATATTCATTAAAAGTTTCACAGCAACCAAATATATTAATTAAAAGTGTTGCAGCAACCAAATATATTTATTAAAAGTTTCACAGCAACCAAATACATTTGTTAAAAGTGTCGCAGCAACCAAATATTTTTATTAAAAGTTTCACAGCAGGGACATATATTTATTTAAGTTTCACAGCAACCAAATATATTTTTTTAAAGTTTCACAGCAACCAAATATATTTATTAAAAGTTTCACAGCAACCAAATATATTTATTAAAAGTTTCACAGCAACCAAATATATTCATTAAAAGTGTCGCAGCAACCAAATATATTCATTAAAAGTGTCGCAGCAGCCAAATATATTCATTAAAAGTGTCACAGCAACCAAATATATTCATTAAAAGTGTCGCAGCAAATAAATATATTTATTTAAAGTGTCGCAGCAACCAAATATATTTATTAAAAGTTTCACAGCAGGGACATATATTTATTAAAAGTTTCACAGCAACCAAATACATTTGTTAAAAGTTTCGCAGCAACCAAATATATTCATTAAAAGTGTCGCAGCAACCAAATATATTCATTAAAAGTTTCACAGCAGGGACATATATTCATTTAAGTTTCACAGCAACCAAATATATTTATTAAAAGTTTCACAGCAACCAAATATATTTATTAAAAGTTTCACAGCAACCAAATATATTTATTAAAAGTTTCACAGCAACCAAATATATTCATTAAAAGTGTCGCAGCAACCAAATATATTCATTAAAAGTGTCGCAGCAACCAAATATATTTATTAAAAGTTTCACAGCAGGGACATATATTTATTTAAGTTTCACAGCAACCAAATATATTCATTAAAAGTGTCGCAGCAACCAAATATATTCATTAAAAGTGTCGCAGCAACCAAATATATCCATTAAAAGTGTCGCAGCAACCAAATATATCCATTAAAAGTGTCGCAGCAACCAAATATATCCATTAAAAGTTTCACAGCAACCAAATATATTAATTAAAAGTGTCGCAGCAACCAAATATATTCATTAAAAGTGTCGCAGCAACCAAATATATTCATTAAAAGTGTCGCAGCAACCAAATATATTTATTAAAAGTTTCACAGCAGGGACATATATTTATTTAAGTTTCACAGCAACCAAATATATTTATTAAAAGTTTCACAGCAACCAAATATAATCATTAAACGTGTCGCAGCAACCAAATATATTCATTAAAAGTTTCACAGCAACCAAATATAATCATTAAACGTGTCGCAGCAACCAAATATATTCATTAAAAGTTTCACAGCAACCAAATATATTAATTAAAAGTGTTGCAGCAACCAAATATATTTATTAAAAGTTTCACAGCAACCAAATACATTTGTTAAAAGTGTCGCAGCAACCAAATATTTTTATTAAAAGTTTCACAGCAGGGACATATATTTATTTAAGTTTCACAGCAACCAAATATATTTTTTTAAAGTTTCACAGCAACCAAATATATTTATTTAAGTTTCACAGCAACCAAATATATTTATTAAAAGTTTCACAGCAACCAAATATATTTATTAAAAGTTTCACAGCAACCAAATATATTCATTAAAAGTGTCGCAGCAACCAAATATATTCATTAAAAGTGTCGCAGCAACCAAATATATCCATTAAAAGTGTCGCAGCAACCAAATATATCCATTAAAAGTGTCGCAGCAACCAAATATATCCATTAAAAGTTTCACAGCAACCAAATATATTAATTAAAAGTGTCGCAGCAACCAAATATATTCATTAAAAGTGTCGCAGCAACCAAATATATTCATTAAAAGTGTCGCAGCAACCAAATATATTTATTAAAAGTTTCACAGCAGGGACATATATTTATTTAAGTTTCACAGCAACCAAATATATTTATTAAAAGTTTCACAGCAACCAAATATATTCATTAAAATTTTCACCGCAACCAAATATATTCATTAAAAGTTTCACAGCAACCAAATATATTAATTAAAAGTGTTGCAGCAACCAAATATATTCATTAAAAGTGTCGCAGCAACCAAATATATCCATTAAAAGTGTCGCAGCAACCAAATATATTCATTAAAAGTGTCGCAGCAACCAAATATATCCATTAAAAGTGTCGCAGCAACCAAATATATCCATTAAAAGTGTCGCAGCAACCAAATATATCCATTAAAAGTGTCGCAGCAACCAAATATATCCATTAAAAGTTTCACAGCAACCAAATATATTAATTAAAAGTGTCGCAGCAACCAAATATATTCATTAAAAGTGTCGCAGCAACCAAATATATTCATTAAAAGTGTCGCAGCAACCAAATATATTTATTAAAAGTTTCACAGCAGGGACATATATTTATTTAAGTTTCACAGCAACCAAATATATTTATTAAAAGTTTCACAGCAACCAAATATAATCATTAAACGTGTCGCAGCAACCAAATATATTCATTAAAAGTTTCACAGCAACCAAATATAATCATTAAACGTGTCGCAGCAACCAAATATATTCATTAAAAGTTTCACAGCAACCAAATATATTAATTAAAAGTGTTGCAGCAACCAAATATATTTATTAAAAGTTTCACAGCAACCAAATACATTTGTTAAAAGTGTCGCAGCAACCAAATATATCCATTAAAAGTGTCGCAGCAACCAAATATATCCATTAAAAGTGTCGCAGCAACCAAATATATCCATTAAAAGTTTCACAGCAACCAAATATATTAATTAAAAGTGTCGCAGCAACCAAATATATTCATTAAAAGTGTCGCAGCAACCAAATATATTCATTAAAAGTGTCGCAGCAACCAAATATATTTATTAAAAGTTTCACAGCAGGGACATATATTTATTTAAGTTTCACAGCAACCAAATATATTTATTAAAAGTTTCACAGCAACCAAATATAATCATTAAACGTGTCGCAGCAACCAAATATATTCATTAAAAGTTTCACAGCAACCAAATATAATCATTAAACGTGTCGCAGCAACCAAATATATTCATTAAAAGTTTCACAGCAACCAAATATATTAATTAAAAGTGTTGCAGCAACCAAATATATTTATTAAAAGTTTCACAGCAACCAAATACATTTGTTAAAAGTGTCGCAGCAACCAAATATTTTTATTAAAAGTTTCACAGCAGGGACATATATTTATTTAAGTTTCACAGCAACCAAATATATTTTTTTAAAGTTTCACAGCAACCAAATATATTTATTTAAGTTTCACAGCAACCAAATATATTTATTAAAAGTTTCACAGCAACCAAATATATTTATTAAAAGTTTCACAGCAACCAAATATATTCATTAAAAGTGTCGCAGCAACCAAATATATTCATTAAAAGTGTCGCAGCAACCAAATATATCCATTAAAAGTGTCGCAGCAACCAAATATATCCATTAAAAGTGTCGCAGCAACCAAATATATCCATTAAAAGTTTCACAGCAACCAAATATATTAATTAAAAGTGTCGCAGCAACCAAATATATTCATTAAAAGTGTCGCAGCAACCAAATATATTCATTAAAAGTGTCGCAGCAACCAAATATATTTATTAAAAGTTTCACAGCAGGGACATATATTTATTTAAGTTTCACAGCAACCAAATATATTTATTAAAAGTTTCACAGCAACCAAATATATTCATTAAAATTTTCACCGCAACCAAATATATTCATTAAAAGTTTCACAGCAACCAAATATATTAATTAAAAGTGTTGCAGCAACCAAATATATTTATTAAAAGTTTCACAGCAACCAAATACATTTGTTAAAAGTTTCACAGCAACCAAATATATTCATTAAATGTTTCACAGCAACCAAATATATTCATTAAAAGTTTCACAGCAACCAAATATAATCATTAAACGTGTCGCAGCAACCAAATATATTCATTGAAAGTTTCACAGCAACCAAATATATTAATTAAAAGTGTTGCAGCAACCAAATATATTTATTAAAAGTTTCACAGCAACCAAATACATTTGTTAAAAGTGTCGCAGCAACCAAATATTTTTATTAAAAGTTTCACAGCAGGGACATGTATTTATTTAAGTTTCACAGCAACCAAATATATTTATTAAAAGTTTCACAGCAAAAAAATATATTTATTAAAAGTTTCACAGCAACCAAATATATTTATTAAAAGTTTCACAGCAACCAAATATATTTATTAAAAGTTTCACAGCAACCAAATATATTCATTAAAAGTGTGGCAGCAACCAAATATATTCATTAAAAGTGTCGCAGCAACCAAATATATTCATTAAAAGTGTCGCAGCAACCAAATATATCCATTAAAAGTGTCGCAGCAACCAAATACATCCATTAAAAGTGTCGCAGCAACCAAATATATCCATTTAAAGTTTCACAGCAACCAAATATATTAATAAAAAGTGTCGCAGCAACCAAATATATTCATTAATATTTTCACAGCAACCAAATATATTCATTAAAAGTGTCGCAGCAACCAAATATATCCATTAAAAGTGTCGCAGCAACCAAATATATCCATTAAAAGTTTCACAGCAACCAAATATATTAATTAAAAGTGTCGCAGCAACCAGATATATTCATTAAAATTTTCACCGCAACCAAATATATTCATTAAAAGTTTCACAGCAACCAAATATATTCATTAAAAGTTTCACAGCAACCAAATACATTTGTTAAAAGTTTCACAGCAACCAAATACATTTGTTAAAAGTTTCACAGCAACCAAATATATTCATTAAATGTTTCACAGCAACCAAATATATTCATTAAAAGTTTCACAGCAACCAAATATAATCATTAAACGTGTCGCAGCAAAAAAATATATTCATTAAAAGTTTCACAGCAACCAAATACATTTGTTAAAAGTTTCACAGCAACCAAATACATTTGTTAAAAGTTTCACAGCAACCAAATATATTCATTAAATGTTTCACACAACCAAATATATTCATTAAAAGTTTCACAGCAACCAAATATAATCATTAAACGTGTCGCAGCAACCAAATATATTCATTAAAAGTTTCACAGCAACCAAATATAATCATTAAACGTGTCGCAGCAACCAAATATATTCATTAAAAGTTTCACAGCAACCAAATATATTAATTAAAAGTGTTGCAGCAACCAAATATATTTATTAAAAGTTTCACAGCAACCAAATACATTTGTTAAAAGTGTCGCAGCAACCAAATATTTTTATTAAAAGTTTCACAGCAGGGACATATATTTATTTAAGTTTCACAGCAACCAAATATATTTTTTTAAAGTTTCACAGCAACCAAATATATTTATTAAAAGTTTCACAGCAACCAAATATATTTATTAAAAGTTTCACAGCAACCAAATATATTCATTAAAAGTGTCGCAGCAACCAAATATATTCATTAAAAGTGTCGCAGCAGCCAAATATATTCATTAAAAGTGTCACAGCAACCAAATATATTCATTAAAAGTGTCGCAGCAAATAAATATATTTATTTAAAGTGTCGCAGCAACCAAATATATTTATTAAAAGTTTCACAGCAGGGACATATATTTATTAAAAGTTTCACAGCAACCAAATACATTTGTTAAAAGTTTCGCAGCAACCAAATATATTCATTAAAAGTGTCGCAGCAACCAAATATATTCATTAAAAGTTTCACAGCAGGGACATATATTCATTTAAGTTTCACAGCAACCAAATATATTTATTAAAAGTTTCACAGCAACCAAATATATTTATTAAAAGTTTCACAGCAACCAAATATATTTATTAAAAGTTTCACAGCAACCAAATATATTCATTAAAAGTGTCGCAGCAACCAAATATATTCATTAAAAGTGTCGCAGCAACCAAATATATTTTTTAAAAGTTTCACAGCAGGGACATATATTTATTTAAGTTTCACAGCAACCAAATATATTCATTAAAAGTGTCGCAGCAACCAAATATATTCATTAAAAGTGTCGCAGCAACCAAATATATCCATTAAAAGTGTCGCAGCAACCAAATATATCCATTAAAAGTGTCGCAGCAACCAAATATATCCATTAAAAGTTTCACAGCAACCAAATATATTAATTAAAAGTGTCGCAGCAACCAAATATATTCATTAAAAGTGTCGCAGCAACCAAATATATTCATTAAAAGTGTCGCAGCAACCAAATATATTTATTAAAAGTTTCACAGCAGGGACATATATTTATTTAAGTTTCACAGCAACCAAATATATTTATTAAAAGTTTCACAGCAACCAAATATATTCATTAAAATTTTCACCGCAACCAAATATATTCATTAAAAGTTTCACAGCAACCAAATATATTAATTAAAAGTGTTGCAGCAACCAAATATATTTATTAAAAGTTTCACAGCAACCAAATACATTTGTTAAAAGTTTCACAGCAACCAAATATATTCATTAAATGTTTCACAGCAACCAAATATATTCATTAAAAGTTTCACAGCAACCAAATATAATCATTAAACGTGTCGCAGCAACCAAATATATTCATTAAAAGTTTCACAGCAACCAAATATATTAATTAAAAGTGTTGCAGCAACCAAATATATTTATTAAAAGTTTCACAGCAACCAAATACATTTGTTAAAAGTGTCGCAGCAACCAAATATTTTTATTAAAAGTTTCACAGCAGGGACATGTATTTATTTAAGTTTCACAGCAACCAAATATATTTATTAAAAGTTTCACAGCAAAAAAATATATTTATTAAAAGTTTCACAGCAACCAAATATATTTATTAAAAGTTTCACAGCAACCAAATATATTTATTAAAAGTTTCACAGCAACCAAATATATTCATTAAAAGTGTGGCAGCAACCAAATATATTCATTAAAAGTGTCGCAGCAACCAAATATATTCATTAAAAGTGTCGCAGCAACCAAATATATCCATTAAAAGTGTCGCAGCAACCAAATACATCCATTAAAAGTGTCGCAGCAACCAAATATATCCATTTAAAGTTTCACAGCAACCAAATATATTAATAAAAAGTGTCGCAGCAACCAAATATATTCATTAATATTTTCACAGCAACCAAATATATTCATTAAAAGTGTCGCAGCAACCAAATATATCCATTAAAAGTGTCGCAGCAACCAAATATATCCATTAAAAGTTTCACAGCAACCAAATATATTAATTAAAAGTGTCGCAGCAACCAGATATATTCATTAAAATTTTCACCGCAACCAAATATATTCATTAAAAGTTTCACAGCAACCAAATATATTCATTAAAAGTTTCACAGCAACCAAATACATTTGTTAAAAGTTTCACAGCAACCAAATACATTTGTTAAAAGTTTCACAGCAACCAAATATATTCATTAAATGTTTCACAGCAACCAAATATATTCATTAAAAGTTTCACAGCAACCAAATATAATCATTAAACGTGTCGCAGCAAAAAAATATATTCATTAAAAGTTTCACAGCAACCAAATACATTTGTTAAAAGTTTCACAGCAACCAAATACATTTGTTAAAAGTTTCACAGCAACCAAATATATTCATTAAATGTTTCACACAACCAAATATATTCATTAAAAGTTTCACAGCAACCAAATATAATCATTAAACGTGTCGCAGCAACCAAATATATTCATTAAAAGTTTCACAGCAACCAAATATAATCATTAAACGTGTCGCAGCAACCAAATATATTCATTAAAAGTTTCACAGCAACCAAATATATTAATTAAAAGTGTTGCAGCAACCAAATATATTTATTAAAAGTTTCACAGCAACCAAATACATTTGTTAAAAGTGTCGCAGCAACCAAATATTTTTATTAAAAGTTTCACAGCAGGGACATATATTTATTTAAGTTTCACAGCAACCAAATATATTTTTTTAAAGTTTCACAGCAACCAAATATATTTATTAAAAGTTTCACAGCAACCAAATATATTTATTAAAAGTTTCACAGCAACCAAATATATTCATTAAAAGTGTCGCAGCAACCAAATATATTCATTAAAAGTGTCGCAGCAGCCAAATATATTCATTAAAAGTGTCACAGCAACCAAATATATTCATTAAAAGTGTCGCAGCAAATAAATATATTTATTTAAAGTGTCGCAGCAACCAAATATATTTATTAAAAGTTTCACAGCAGGGACATATATTTATTAAAAGTTTCACAGCAACCAAATACATTTGTTAAAAGTTTCGCAGCAACCAAATATATTCATTAAAAGTGTCGCAGCAACCAAATATATTCATTAAAAGTTTCACAGCAGGGACATATATTCATTTAAGTTTCACAGCAACCAAATATATTTATTAAAAGTTTCACAGCAACCAAATATATTTATTAAAAGTTTCACAGCAACCAAATATATTTATTAAAAGTTTCACAGCAACCAAATATATTCATTAAAAGTGTCGCAGCAACCAAATATATTCATTAAAAGTGTCGCAGCAACCAAATATATTTATTAAAAGTTTCACAGCAGGGACATATATTTATTTAAGTTTCACAGCAACCAAATATATTCATTAAAAGTGTCGCAGCAACCAAATATATTTATTAAAAGTTTCACAGCAGGGACATATATTTATTTAAGTTTCACAGCAACCAAATATATTTATTAAAAGTTTCACAGCAACCAAATATATTTATTAAAAGTTTCACAGCAACCAAATATATTTATTAAAAGTTTCACAGCAACCAAATATGTTCATTAAAAGTGTCGCAGCAACCAAATATATTCATTAAAAGTGTCGCAGCAACCAAATATATTCATTAAAAGTGTCGCAGCAACCAAATATATCCATTAAAAGTGTCGCAGCAACCAAATATATCCATTAAAAGTGTCGCAGCAACCAAATATATCCATTAAAAGTTTCACAGCAACCAAATATATTAATTAAAAGTGTCGCAGCAACCAAATATATCCATTAAAAGTTTCACAGCAACCAAATATATTAATTAAAAGTGTCGCAGCAACCAAATATATTAATTAAAAGTGTCGCAGCAACCAAATATATTCATTAAAAGTGTCGCAGCAACCAAATATATTCATTAAAAGTGTCGCAGCAACCAAATATATTTATTAAAAGTTTCACAGCAGGGACATATATTTATTTAAGTTTCACAGCAACCAAATATATTTATTAAAAGTTTCACAGTGTAGAGAGAGATGAGTATTGATTATGTAGAAAGAGTCTCCGTTACGCTGCCTAAACTATCTTGCTTGAGCCTTTGCTCCACTGCTATCAATGCTAAAATGCCCTAAATGGCGTATCCTTAACTTTAGGAATAACAGAGACGATAACGCAGTATTTAACAAACAATTAACAAAACGTTGCTTGCTTTATTTCCATATAGTTTTTGGCCGACAGAGAAATTCCCTAACTACTTTCACAACACTCACTTGGTCAAATCTTTCATGACTTGACAGTAAAACTGATGAACTGACTTGCTTTCTTCTTGCTCTGCTCTGCTTTCTTTTCTCGCTGACGATTGACCTCCGATGAACTCTGCTTCTTCCACGCATAAATTACTGCTAGAACATTCTACATTTTTCTCTGCCGACCATACATATTTCGAAATCGTAAAACAATAGTATATTTGAAATATCCCTCCAAATCTCTGGAACATAACTCCCCTTCGTAATTAGCTGGAGCTAATTACCATATTCTGGCTCCAAGCTCATGATGGCACACTTCGCGACTGGCCGCATCGTGGTTCCCATGTCCCATTTCAATGTGGCGTTCCATTAACAGCAGCTGAGTGAACTTATCATTTCCATCCAAAATTGCAGGATATTTTTGCCAATGCAAAATAGGGGCATTGGCGAGACGACTTCCAACTCGCAGAATATTCTCCTCATCCAGGAATGGCAATAGTGGACCCAAGTTGGATTTGGTAATCAATTTACCAGACTTTAAATTATTCAATTCCTTGAAGAAACTCTGCTGTTGAGATATCTTCAGCAGCTTCCTTTCTGCTGCCTTCAGCATGTATGGAGGAAGCGTGTGGTTCCGTCTTCCAGTCTTGATGATCCAACAAGTTCTCATGACCATGGCAAAGGAGCGGACACACTTCCAGTGTGATGAGAATCGGCCAACATCAAAATAAGTGGAGGTTGTGGGTTCCAACACTATTGTTTGGATGAAATTTGCTTTCATTTCAAGCTCACCAGGTGGTTGCTGCATAGTTTGTATTCTATTTTCCTCAGGCCATTGTTCCAAACCTTGCTGGAGGAATTCTGGACCAAACAACCATCTCGATTCGGGGTTGGCAACAGGAAATCCGTGTTCTCTTGTTGCTTCATCCGCAGGGTTGAGCTTTCCTGGAACCCATTTCCAATCTTCCACTTCCGAATTCTCCAAAATCTCCCCAATTCTATGTCCAACAAATTGTTTATATTTTCTGGCATCAGATCTTATCCAGCAAAGAACATTTCTGGAATCCGACCAGTACGTGGTGCTGTTGACGCTAATCTTGATTTCCTTTTTTATGGTGGTGGAAAGTCGTACTGCCATTACTGCAGCAAGAAGCTCTAGTCTTGGAATGGAAAGTGGCTTCAGCGGTGCAACTCGAGCCTTTCCAATAACAAATGCCACTTCGGTTTCCTCCTCCTCCTTCTGAATGAGTATGTATGCTTCTGCTGCGTACGCCATTTCGCTGGCATCGCAGAAGACATGAAGAGAAATTGTTCCAGATTTCAGGGAGGGTGAATAGCATCTTTTGACCCGCACCTCCGTCACATTCTTCAGCTCAGCAAGCCAAACATTCCATTTTTCCAGTAGTGGTGGTTGTAGCAATTCATCCCATCCAATTTCCGATGACCATATTTGTTGGAGAAGAATCCTGACTCTGATGACGTAATTTGCAATCAAGCCAAGTGGGTCAAATAAGGACATTGTGAGCTTTAAAACATCCCGTTTGGTTGGCGTTGAGACTCCAGAAGTTATGCTTTCATTGACTTTTGGAAAGTTCATCCTAAACGTTAGCACATCATCAGCTGGATCCCAGTACATTCCTAGCACCCTTTCAACGCTTCCTTCAATCTTCATGTCCATTTTGGTGGCTGCTGATGCTCTCCTTTCTTGTGGAATCGGTTCCAAAACCTCCTCCTTGTTGCTCATCCACTTCAACATTGGAAACCCTCCTGACGTTTGTATTTTGTCAATGGAGGCGATGAGATTTTTAGCATCATCTGGCGTATCTGCTCCATCCACCAAATCATCCATGTACATGGAATCATGGATGCTTGCTGCTGCTTCTGGGTAATCCTCCGCGAACTCGTCAGCATTTCTACGCATTACAAATTGTGCTGAACATGGTGAACAAGATGCACCAAACATCATCACATTCATTTCGAATACTTTTGCCTCCTTTTTCCTATCTCCTCCCCTCCATAAAAATCGCTGAGCCTTCCTGTCCTCGCTTGAGATGTTCACTTGATGGAACATCTCCTTCACATCAGCTCCAAATGCGATGAATCTCCTCCGAAACCGCATCAGGATTCCAGGGAGTGAGTTGAGGAGATCAGGCCCAGTGAGAAGATGATCATTGAGGCTTGTCCCGTTGACTTTTGCAGCAGCGTCAAACACGAGGCGCAATTTTCCAGGTTTGTTGGGGTTGCTTGCTGCAAAATGCGGAAGGTAAAATTCCTTGGCGTCCTTCTTTTGAAGCTCTTCTTCTGGAACTTCGCTGCAATATCCTGCTGCAATGTAATGCTCAATTTTCTTTATATACAAATCACGATAAGCCTCATCCTTTTCCATTTTCTTCTCCACTGATGACAGTCTGCTCAATGCCATTTCCTTTGATGGCGGAAGGTGGATGTTGTCTTTGGACCACAGTAACCCAGTTTCCCAACGCGTTTCTTCACATTTTTTGGATGTTGACTCCAATAATTTGGAAGCTCTTTCATCCACCACGGAGGCTGGAACTTTGGGTAGATATGTCCCGTATTGTTCCAGCTTAAACGATTGCTTCACCAGCTCATGAAGATCCTCATCAATTTTATTTTTCTTGGCTGCAATGGTGAAGGAAAATTGTGTCCTCTTATGTACACGACAGGAGCCGTGGATCACCCAACCAAGTTTGGTTCTTGAAGCTAGCGGAGCAGTTCCAACATATCCTTCCTTAACTTCTCTAGCAATCGTCAGGTGGATGTTATCCTCCCCAAGTAATAGGACAGGACGAACTTCTTTTTGACAGCTTACTGGAAGACCCCGGAGATGTGGATATTTTTTCTTCAACTCATCCACATTCATGGATTGAGTTGGAAGCTGAAGATTGCTTACTGTCCGCACATTGCATAACTTGACGGGTGCATTTTTGTTTGAAGAAGAAATGGTGAAATTCACCACCTCAGAATCCGTGTGTGTTTCGGACACATCGTTTGTCCATTGTAATGTGAGCTCCTCCTTTTTTCCAGTGATTCCCAGCGATGCTGCTACATCGGAATCCAAAAGTGAACAAGTTGCCCCTTCATCAAATAGTGCATGGGCTTCCAATTTTCCATTTGGCCCCTCAATTGTGATGGGAGCAATGCGGAGGAAAACGTCGCTGGCTGTTGCTGAACAAGATGTGCAGAGTGAAGGAATCCCATCTCCAGTGCCTTCAATGTCATCCTTCTTCTTGTGTAAAAGTTGATGATGATAATATTTGCAATCATCAATCCCGCATTCCTTTTTGGAACAGCAATTGCTGATGGAATGTCCCCCTTTTAGGCACGAGAAACAAAGTCTTTTCTCCTTCACAAAATTGGCCCGGACATGGATTGGCTTCTGCTGGAACTTGCGACAGTCAACAATCTTGTGGTTTGCTTTGCCACAAAACAAACACAATGCACTAGTCAGCTGCGGATCAGCTGTGATGGTAAAAACACTTTTTTTCTTCTCATCCACAGCAACAGGTGCTCCAACAACAACTTGTGCTGACCGAGACAATTTGTCCAGCCATTGAGAGAAATTGGTGAGTGTAGGAGAATCCCAGTCATTATCGACAGCATATTCACCCCAGCGAATTCGATAATGTCCATCCAATTTGTGCACAAGTTCCTCAATCAACTGAGGATTACACAGATATTCCTTTTTCTTCAGGTTCCGGATTGTGACGACGAGATTCTTCACGACATTTGCGAATTTGATGATGGACTCTGGTTTTCCATCCTTAGGGGCAGGAGCATCCTTCACCTTCTCGACCAAAGCCATAATGATAAAGCGGGGCTTTCCAAACTGTTGCTCCAGGATCTCCATAATCGTATCCACATTATCTGGGGTGGTGAGAAAGGCCTGCACAACTTCTTTCGCTCTCCCCTTCAGTGCTTTCTGGAGCCTGTAAAGGTTTTCCACCGGAGAAAATCCACATGCTGTTGTGGTTTGCACGTATTGTGCATGGAAAGCCGGCCATTCACTGCAATCACCTCCAAATTGTGGCAAGTCCTTGCCTGTTGTTTGCCGGATGAGGAATCGTTCACTCGTGGATGGTTGATGTTGTTGTTGCTGCATCAATTGCAGCTGCATTGTGACCAGATCCAGCACTTTGCTGTTGAGTATTTCTTCTGGTGATGGAGGTCTGGGTACCTCTGCAGAGGTTGTTTGTGGCTGATTCGGCCACTCCATTCGGCTATTGTGAACATTCCCGTGTTGCCCCTCGTTGCTGTCTGGGTCCAAGATCCCCAGGAACTGGTCTTCCTCCAGCTCCAATTCAGCCAAGTCCGCCTCATGTTGAGCCTTGGCACAGGCAATCTTATTCTCGAACTCCCTAATGCCCAGCTCGTTCCTCCTCTTAACAGCACGAAGATTCCTCTCGGCTGTTGCTACTGCTTTCCGGGCTTCCGCAGCGTCGTCCGAAAGTTGCCAATTGAGTGAGTTGACTTTGACTGCTGCATCCGCCTCCTCAGATTTTTCTTGAGCTTCCATGAGCTCCTCCTCCGCACTCCAAATTCCATTCTGGAGCACGTTCTTGCGCTCCTCCAGTGCTACGACCTTCAGCCGGAAAGCTGCATCTACTCGCTTCCTTTGGCTGCCAAAGCTGGCCACCGACGATGCACCTGGAGCCATTATTTTTTCTTCTTTGTGGACTGTATAATTTTGTTTTGAGCGTTCCTATTCGGGCTCGAAGACCATGTAGAGAGAGATGAGTATTGATTATGTAGAAAGAGTCTCCGTTACGCTGCCTAAACTATCTTGCTTGAGCCTTTGCTCCACTGCTATCAATGCTAAAATGCCCTAAATGGCGTATCCTTAACTTTAGGAATAACAGAGACGATAACGCAGTATTTAACAAACAATTAACAAAACGTTGCTTGCTTTATTTCCATATAGTTTTTGGCCGACAGAGAAATTCCCTAACTACTTTCACAACACTCACTTGGTCAAATCTTTCATGACTTGACAGTAAAACTGATGAACTGACTTGCTTTCTTCTTGCTCTGCTCTGCTTTCTTTTCTCGCTGACGATTGACCTCCGATGAACTCTGTTTCTTCCACGCATAAATTACTGCTAGAACATTCTACATTTTTCTCTGCCGACCATACATATTTCGAAATCGTAAAACAATAGTATATTTGAAATATCCCTCCAAATCTCTGGAACACACAGCAACCAAATATATTCATTAAAAGTGTCGCAGCAACCAAATATATTCATTAAAAGTGTCGCAGCAACCAAATATATTTATTAAAAGTTTCACAGCAGGGACATATATTTATTTAAGTTTCACAGCAACCAAATATATTTATTAAAAGTTTCACAGCAACCAAATATATTTATTAAAAGTTTCACAGCAACCAAATATATTTATTAAAAGTTTCACAGCAACCAAATATATTCATTAAAAGTGTCGCAGCAACCAAATATATTCATTAAAAGTGTCGCAGCAGCCAAATATATTCATTAAAAGTGTCACAGCAACCAAATATATTCATTAAAAGTGTCGCAGCAAATAAATATATTTATTTAAAGTGTCGCAGCAACCAAATATATTTATTAAAAGTTTCACAGCAGGGACATATATTTATTAAAAGTTTCACAGCAACCAAATATATTCATTAAAAGTGTCGCAGCAACCAAATATATTCATTAAAAGTGTCGCAGCAACCAAATATATTCATTAAAAGTGTCTCAGCAACCAAATATATTTATTAAAAGTTTCACAGCAGGGACATATATTTATTTAAGTTTCACAGCAACCAAATATATTTATTAAAAGTTTCACAGCAACCAAATATATTTATTAAAAGTTTCACAGCAACCAAATATATTCATTAAAAGTGTCGCAGCAACCAAATATATTCATTAAAAGTGTCGCAGCAACCAAATATATTTATTAAAAGTTTCACAGCAGGGACATATATTTATTTAAGTTTCACAGCAACCAAATATATTCATTAAAAGTGTCGCAGCAACCAAATATATTTATTAAAAGTTTCACAGCAGGGACATATATTTATTTAAGTTTCACAGCAACCAAATATATTTATTAAAAGTTTCACAGCAACCAAATATATTTATTAAAAGTTTCACAGCAACCAAATATATTTATTAAAAGTTTCACAGCAACCAAATATATTCATTAAAAGTGTCGCAGCAACCAAATATATTCATTAAAAGTGTCGCAGCAACCAAATATATTCATTAAAAGTGTCGCAGCAACCAAATATATCCATTAAAAGTGTCGCAGCAACCAAATATATCCATTAAAAGTGTCGCAGCAACCAAATATATCCATTAAAAGTTTCACAGCAACCAAATATATTAATTAAAAGTGTCGCAGCAACCAAATATATCCATTAAAAGTTTCACAGCAACCAAATATATTAATTAAAAGTGTCGCAGCAACCAAATATATTAATTAAAAGTGTCGCAGCAACCAAATATATTCATTAAAAGTGTCGCAGCAACCAAATATATTCATTAAAAGTGTCGCAGCAACCAAATATATTTATTAAAAGTTTCACAGCAGGGAAATATATTTATTTAAGTTTCACAGCAACCAAATATATTTATTAAAAGTTTCACAGCAACCAAATATATTCATTAAAAGTGTCGCAGCAACCAAATATATTCATTAAAAGTGTCGCAGCAACCAAATATATTTATTAAAAGTTTCACAGCAGGGACATATATTTATTTAAGTTTCACAGCAACCAAATATATTTATTAAAAGTTTCACAGCAACCAAATATATTTATTAAAAGTTTCACAGCAACCAAATATATTCATTAAAAGTGTCGCAGCAACCAAATATATTCATTAAAAGTGTCGCAGCAACCAAATATATTCATTAAAAGTGTCGCAGCAACCAAATATATTCATTAAAAGTGTCTCAGCAACCAAATATATTTATTAAAAGTTTCACAGCAGGGACATATATTCATTTAAGTTTCACAGCAACCAAATATATTTATTAAAAGTTTCACAGCAACCAAATATAATCATTAAACGTGTCGCCGCAACCAAATATATTCATTAAAAGTTTCACAGCAACCAAATATATTAATTAAAAGTGTTGCAGCAACCAAATATATTTATTAAAAGTTTCACAGCAACCAAATACATTTGTTAAAAGTGTCGCAGCAACCAAATATTTTTATTAAAAGTTTCACAGCAGGGACATATATTTATTTAAGTTTCACAGCAACCAAATATATTTATTAAAAGTTTCACAGCAACCAAATATATTTATTAAAAGTTTCACAGCAACCAAATATATTTATTAAAAGTTTCACAGCAACCAAATATATTCATTAAAAGTGTCGCAGCAACCAAATATATTCATTAAAAGTGTCGCAGCAACCAAATATATTCATTAAAAGTGTCACAGCAACCAAATATATTCATTAAAAGTGTCGCAGCAAATAAATATATTTATTTAAAGTGTCGCAGCAACCAAATATATTTATTAAAAGTTTCACAGCAGGGACATATATTTATTAAAAGTTTCACAGCAACCAAATATATTCATTAAAAGTGTCGCAGCAACCAAATATATTCATTAAAAGTGTCGCAGCAACCAAATATATTTATTAAAAGTTTCACAGCAGGGACATATATTTATTTAAGTTTCACAGCAACCAAATATATTCATTAAAAGTGTCGCAGCAACCAAATATATTTATTAAAAGTTTCACAGCAGGGACATATATTTATTTAAGTTTCACAGCAACCAAATATATTTATTAAAAGTTTCACAGCAACCAAATATATTTATTAAAAGTTTCACAGCAACCAAATATATTTATTAAAAGTTTCACAGCAACCAAATATATTTATTAAAAGTTTCACAGCAACCAAATATATTCATTAAAAGTGTCGCAGCAACCAAATATATTCATTAAAAGTGTCGCAGCAACCAAATATATTTATTAAAAGTTTCACAGCAGGGACATATATTTATTTAAGTTTCACAGCAACCAAATATATTCATTAAAAGTGTCGCAGCAACCAAATATATTTATTAAAAGTTTCACAGCAGGGACATATATTTATTTAAGTTTCACAGCAACCAAATATATTTATTAAAAGTTTCACAGCAACCAAATATATTTATTAAAAGTTTCACAGCAACCAAATATATTTATTAAAAGTTTCACAGCAACCAAATATATTCATTAAAAGTGTCGCAGCAACCAAATATATTCATTAAAAGTGTCGCAGCAACCAAATATATTCATTAAAAGTGTCGCAGCAACCAAATATATCCATTAAAAGTGTCGCAGCAACCAAATATATCCATTAAAAGTGTCGCAGCAACCAAATATATCCATTAAAAGTTTCACAGCAACCAAATATATTAATTAAAAGTGTCGCAGCAACCAAATATATCCATTAAAAGTTTCACAGCAACCAAATATATTAATTAAAAGTGTCGCAGCAACCAAATATATTCATTAAAAGTGTCGCAGCAACCAAATATATTCATTAAAAGTGTCGCAGCAACCAAATATATTTATTAAAAGTTTCACAGCAGGGACATATATTTATTTAAGTTTCACAGCAACCAAATATATGTATTAAAAGTTTCACAGCAACCAAATATATTCATTAAAAGTGTCGCAGCAACCAAATATATTCATTAAAAGTGTCGCAGCAACCAAATATATTTATTAAAAGTTTCACAGCAGGGACATATATTTATTTAAGTTTCACAGCAACCAAATATATTTATTAAAAGTTTCACAGCAACCAAATATATTTATTAAAAGTTTCACAGCAACCAAATATATTCATTAAAAGTGTCGCAGCAACCAAATATATTCATTAAAAGTGTCGCAGCAACCAAATATATCCATTAAAAGTGTCGCAGCAACCAAATATATCCATTAAAAGTGTCGCAGCAACCAAATATATCCATTAAAAGTTTCACAGCAACCAAATATATTAATTAAAAGTGTCGCAGCAACCAAATATATTCATTAAAAGTGTCGCAACAACCAAATATATTCATTAAAAGTGTCGCAGCAACCAAATATATTTATTAAAAGTTTCACAGCAGGTACATATATTTATTTAAGTTCCACAGCAACCAAATATATTTATTAAAAGTTTCACAGCAACCAAATATATTCATTAAAAGTGTCGCAGCAACCAAATATATTCATTAAAAGTGTCGCAGCAACCAAATATATTTATTAAAAGTTTCACAGCAGGGACATATATTTATTTAAGTTTCACAGCAACCAAATATATTTATTAAAAGTTTCACAGCAACCAAATATATTTATTAAAAGTTTCACAGCAACCAAATATATTCATTAAAAGTGTCGCAGCAACCAAATATATTCATTAAAAGTGTCGCAGCAACCAAATATATCCATTAAAAGTGTCGCAGCAAATAAATATATCCATTAAAAGTGTCGAAGCAACCAAATATATCCATTAAAAGTTTCACAGCAACCAAATATATTAATTAAAAGTGTCGCAGCAACCAAATATATTCATTAAAAGTGTCGCAGCAACCAAATATATTCATTAAAAGTGTCGCAGCAACCAAATATATTTATTAAAAGTTTCACAGCAGGGACATATATTTATTTAAGTTTCACAGCAACCAAATATATTTATTAAAAGTTTCACAGCAACCAAATATATTTATTAAAAGTTTCACAGCAACCAAATATATTTATTAAAAGTTTCACAGCAACCAAATATATTCATTAAGAGTGTCGCAGCAACCAAATATATTCATTAAAAGTGTCGCAGCAACCAAATATATTCATTAAAAGTGTCTCAGCAACCAAATATATTTATTAAAAGTTTCACAGCAGGGACATATATTTATTAAAAGTTTCACAGCAACCAAATATATTCATTAAAAGTGTCGCAGCAACCAAATATATTCATTAAAAGTGTCGCAGCAACCAAATATATTCATTAAAAGTGTCTCAGCAACCAAATATATTTATTAAAAGTTTCACAGCAGGGACATATATTCATTTAAGTTTCACAGCAACCAAATATATTTATTAAAAGTTTCACAGCAACCAAATATATTTATTAAAAGTTTCACAGCAACCAAATATATTCATTAAAAGTGTCGCAGCAACCAAATATATTCATTAAAAGTGTCGCAGCAACCAAATATATTTATTAAAAGTTTCACAGCAGGGACATATATTTATTTAAGTTTCACAGCAACCAAATATATTCATTAAAAGTGTCGCAGCAACCAAATATATTTATTAAAAGTTTCACAGCAGGGACATATATTTATTTAAGTTTCACAGCAACCAAATATATTTATTAAAAGTTTCACAGCAACCAAATATATTTATTAAAAGTTTCACAGCAACCAAATATATTTATTAAAAGTTTCACAGCAACCAAATATATTCATTAAAAGTGTCGCAGCAACCAAATATATTCATTAAAAGTGTCGCAGCAACCAAATATATTCATTAAAAGTGTCGCAGCAACCAAATATATCCATTAAAAGTGTCGCAGCAACCAAATATATCCATTAAAAGTGTCGCAGCAACCAAATATATCCATTAAAAGTTTCACAGCAACCAAATATATTAATTAAAAGTGTCGCAGCAACCAAATATATCCATTAAAAGTTTCACAGCAACCAAATATATTAATTAAAAGTGTCGCAGCAACCAAATATATTCATTAAAAGTGTCGCAGCAACCAAATATATTCATTAAAAGTGTCGCAGCAACCAAATATATCCATTAAAAGTGTCGCAGCAACCAAATATATCCATTAAAAGTTTCACAGCAACCAAATATATTAATTAAAAGTTTCACAGCAACCAAATATATTAATTAAAAGTGTCGCAGCAACCAAATATATTCATTAAAAGTGTCGCAGCAACCAAATATATTCATTAAAAGTGTCGCAGCAACCAAATATATTTATTAAAAGTTTCACAGCAGGGACATATATTTATTTAAGTTTCACAGCAACCAAATATATTTATTAAAAGTTTCACAGCAACCAAATATATTCATTAAAAGTGTCGCAGCAACCAAATATATTCATTAAAAGTGTCGCAGCAACCAAATATATTTATTAAAAGTTTCACAGCAGGGACATATATTTATTTAAGTTTCACAGCAACCAAATATATTTATTAAAAGTTTCACAGCAACCAAATTTATTTATTAAAAGTTTCACAGCAGGGACATATATTTATTTAAGTTTCACAGCAACCAAATATATTTATTAAAAGTTTCACAGCAACCAAATATATTTATTAAAAGTTTCACAGCAACCAAATATATTTATTAAAAGTTTCACAGCAACCAAATATATTCATTAAAAGTGTCGCAGCAACCAAATATATTCATTAAAAGTGTCGCAGCAACCAAATATATTCATTAAAAGTGTCGCAGCAACCAAATATATCCATTAAAAGTGTCGCAGCAACCAAATATATCCATTAAAAGTGTCGCAGCAACCAAATATATCCATTAAAAGTTTCACAGCAACCAAATATATTAATTAAAAGTGTCGCAGCAACCAAATATATCCATTAAAAGTTTCACAGCAACCAAATATATTAATTAAAAGTGTCGCAGCAACCAAATATATTCATTAAAAGTGTCGCAGCAACCAAATATATTCATTAAAAGTGTCGCAGCAACCAAATATATCCATTAAAAGTGTCGCAGCAACCAAATATATCCATTAAAAGTTTCACAGCAACCAAATATATCCATTAAAAGTTTCACAGCAACCAAATATATTAATTAAAAGTTTCACAGCAACCAAATATATTAATTAAAAGTGTCGCAGCAACCAAATATATTCATTAAAAGTGTCGCAGCAACCAAATATATTCATTAAAAGTGTCGCAGCAACCAAATATATTTATTAAAAGTTTCACAGCAGGGACATATATTTATTTAAGTTTCACAGCAACCAAATATATTTATTAAAAGTTTCACAGCAACCAAATATATTCATTAAAAGTGTCGCAGCAACCAAATATATTCATTAAAAGTGTCGCAGCAACCAAATATATTCATTAAAAGTGTCTCAGCAACCAAATATATTTATTAAAAGTTTCACAGCAGGGACATATATTTATTAAAAGTTTCACAGCAACCAAATATATTCATTAAAAGTTTCACAGCAACCAAATATATTCATTAAAAGTGTCGCAGCAACCAAATATATTCATTAAAAGTGTCGCAGCAACCAAATATATTCATTAAAAGTGTCTCAGCAACCAAATATATTTATTAAAAGTTTCACAGCAGGGACATATATCCATTAAAAGTTTCACAGCAACCAAATATATTAATTAAAAGTTTCACAGCAACCAAATATATTAATTAAAAGTGTCGCAGCAACCAAATATATTCATTAAAAGTGTCGTAGCAACCAAATATATTCATTAAAAGTGTCGCAGCAACCAAATATATTCATTAAAAGTTTCACAGCAGGGACATATATTTATTTAAGTTTCACAGCAACCAAATATATTTATTAAAAGTTTCACAGCAACCAAATATATTCATTAAAAGTGTCGCAGCAACCAAATATATTCATTAAAAGTGTCGCAGCAACCAAATATATTCATTAAAAGTGTCTCAGCAACCAAATATATTTATTAAAAGTTTCACAGCAGGGACATATATTTATTAAAAGTTTCACAGCAACCAAATATATTCATTAAAAGTTTCACAGCAACCAAATATATTCATTAAAAGTGTCGCAGCAACCAAATATATTCATTAAAAGTGTCGCAGCAACCAAATATATTCATTAAAAGTGTCTCAGCAACCAAATATATTTATTAAAAGTTTCACAGCAGGGACATATATTTATTAAAAGTTTCACAGCAACCAAATATATTCATTAAAAGTGTCGCAGCAACCAAATATATTCATTAAAAGTGTCGCAGCAACCAAATATATTCATTAAAAGTGTCTCAGCAACCAAATATATTTATTAAAAGTTTCACAGCAGGGACATATATTTATTTAAGTTTCACAGCAACCAAATATATTTATTAAAAGTTTCACAGCAACCAAATATATTTATTAAAAGTTTCACAGCAACCAAATATATTCATTAAAAGTGTCGCAGCAACCAAATATATTCATTAAAAGTGTCGCAGCAACCAAATATATTCATTAAAAGTGTCGCAGCAACCAAATATATCCATTAAAAGTGTCGCAGCAACCAAATATATCCATTAAAAGTGTCGCAGCAACCAAATATATCCATTAAAAGTGTCGTAGCAACCAAATATATCCATTAAAAGTTTCACAGCAACCAAATATATTAATTAAAAGTGTCGCAGCAACCAAATATATCCATTAAAAGTTTCACAGCAACCAAATATATTAATTAAAAGTGTCGCAGCAACCAAATATATTCATTAAAAGTGTCGCAGCAACCAAATATATTCATTAAAAGTGTCGCAGCAACCAAATATATCCATTAAAAGTGTCGCAGCAACCAAATATATCCATTAAAAGTTTCACAGCAACCAAATATATTAATTAAAAGTTTCACAGCAACCAAATATATTAATTAAAAGTTTCACAGCAACCAAATATATTAATTAAAAGTGTCGCAGCAACCAAATATATTCATTAAAAGTGTCGCAGCAACCAAATATATTCATTAAAAGTGTCGCAGCAACCAAATATATTCATTAAAAGTGTCGCAGCAACCAAATATATTCATTAAAAGTGTCTCAGCAACCAAATATATTTATTAAAAGTTTCACAGCAGGGACATATATTTATTTAAGTTTCACAGCAACCAAATATATTTATTAAAAGTTTCACAGCAACCAAATATATTTATTAAAAGTTTCACAGCAACCAAATATATTTATTAAAAGTTTCACAGCAACCAAATATATTTATTAAAAGTTTCACAGCAACCAAATATATTCATTAAAAGTGTCGCAGCAACCAAATATATTCATTAAAAGTGTCGCAGCAACCAAATATATCCATTAAAAGTTTCACAGCAACCAAATATATCCATTAAAAGTTTCACAGCAACCAAATATATTAATTAAAAGTTTCACAGCAACCAAATATATCCATTAAAAGTGTCGCAGCAACCAAATATATCCATTAAAAGTTTCACAGCAACCAAATATATTAATTAAAAGTTTCACAGCAACCAAATATATTAATTAAAAGTGTCACAGCAACCAAATATATTCATTAAAAGTGTCGCAGCAACCAAATATATCCATTAAAAGTTTCACAGCAACCAAATATATTAATTAAAAGTGTCGCAGCAACCAAATATATCCATTAAAAGTTTCACAGCAACCAAATATATTAATTAAAAGTGTCGCAGCAACCAAATATATCCATTAAAAGTTTCACAGCAACCAAATATATTAATTAAAAGTGTCGCAGCAACCAAATATATTCATTAAAAGTGTCGCAGCAACCAAATATATTCATTAAAAGTGTCGCAGCAACCAAATATATCCATTAAAAGTGTCGCAGCAACCAAATATATCCATTAAAAGTTTCACAGCAACCAAATATATTAATTAAAAGTTTCACAGCAACCAAATATATTAATTAAAAGTGTCGCAGCAACCAAATATATTCATTAAAAGTGTCGCAGCAACCAAATATATCCATTAAAAGTGTCGCAGCAACCAAATATATCCATTAAAAGTTTCACAGCAACCAAATATATTAATTAAAAGTTTCACAGCAACCAAATATATTAATTAAAAGTGTCGCAGCAACCAAATATATTCATTAAAAGTGTCGCAGCAACCAAATATATCCATTAAAAGTTTCACAGCAACCAAATATATTAATTAAAAGTGTCGCAGCAACCAAATATATCCATTAAAAGTTTCACAGCAACCAAATATATTAATTAAAAGTGTCGCAGCAACCAAATATATCCATTAAAAGTTTCACAGCAACCAAATATATTAATTAAAAGTGTCGCAGCAACCAAATATATTCATTAAAAGTGTCGCAGCAACCAAATATATTCATTAAAAGTGTCGCAGCAACCAAATATATCCATTAAAAGTGTCGCAGCAACCAAATATATCCATTAAAAGTTTCACAGCAACCAAATATATTAATTAAAAGTTTCACAGCAACCAAATATATTAATTAAAAGCGTCGCAGCAACCAAATATATTCATTAAAAGTGTCGCAGCAACCAAATATATTCATTAAAAGTGTCGCAGCAACCAAATATATTTATTAAAAGTTTCACAGCAGGGACATATATTTATTTAAGTTTCACAGCAACCAAATATATTTATTAAAAGTTTCACAGCAACCAAATATATTCATTAAAAGTGTCGCAGCAACCAAATATATTCATTAAAAGTGTCGCAGCAACCAAATATATTTATTAAAAGTTTCACAGCAGGGACATATATTTATTTAAGTTTCACAGCAACCAAATATATTTATTAAAAGTTTCACAGCAACCAAATTTATTTATTAAAAGTTTCACAGCAGGGACATATATTTATTTAAGTTTCACAGCAACCAAATATATTTATTAAAAGTTTCACAGCAACCAAATATATTTATTAAAAGTTTCACAGCAACCAAATATATTTATTAAAAGTTTCACAGCAACCAAATATATTTATTAAAAGTTTCACAGCAACCAAATATATTCATTAAAAGTGTCGCAGCAACCAAATATATTCATTAAAAGTGTCGCAGCAACCAAATATATTCATTAAAAGTGTCGCAGCAACCAAATATATCCATTAAAAGTGTCGCAGCAACCAAATATATCCATTAAAAGTGTCGCAGCAACCAAATATATCCATTAAAAGTTTCACAGCAACCAAATATATTAATTAAAAGTGTCGCAGCAACCAAATATATCCATTAAAAGTTTCACAGCAACCAAATATATTAATTAAAAGTGTCGCAGCAACCAAATATATTCATTAAAAGTGTCGCAGCAACCAAATATATTCATTAAAAGTGTCGCAGCAACCAAATATATCCATTAAAAGTGTCGCAGCAACCAAATATATCCATTAAAAGTTTCACAGCAACCAAATATATTAATTAAAAGTTTCACAGCAACCAAATATATTAATTAAAAGTGTCGCAGCAACCAAATATATTCATTAAAAGTGTCGCAGCAACCAAATATATTCATTAAAAGTGTCGCAGCAACCAAATATATTTATTAAAAGTTTCACAGCAGGGACATATATTTATTTAAGTTTCACAGCAACCAAATATATTTATTAAAAGTTTCACAGCAACCAAATATATTCATTAAAAGTGTCGCAGCAACCAAATATATTCATTAAAAGTGTCGCAGCAACCAAATATATTCATTAAAAGTGTCTCAGCAACCAAATATATTTATTAAAAGTTTCACAGCAGGGACATATATTTATTAAAAGTTTCACAGCAACCAAATATATTCATTAAAAGTGTCGCAGCAACCAAATATATTCATTAAAAGTGTCGCAGCAACCAAATATATTCATTAAAAGTGTCTCAGCAACCAAATATATTTATTAAAAGTTTCACAGCAGGGACATATATTCATTTAAGTTTCACAGCAACCAAATATATTTATTAAAAGTTTCACAGCAACCAAATATATTTATTAAAAGTTTCACAGCAACCAAATATATTCATTAAAAGTGTCGCAGCAACCAAATATATTTATTAAAAGTTTCACAGCAACCAAATATATTTATTAAAAGTTTCACAGCAACCAAATATATTTATTAAAAGTTTCACAGCAACCAAATTTATTTATTAAAAGTTTCACAGCAGGGACATATATTTATTAAAAGTTTCACAGCAACCAAATATATTTATTAAAAGTTTCACAGCAACCAAATATATTTATTAAAAGTTTCACAGCAACCAAATATATTTATTAAAAGTTTCACAGCAACCAAATATATTCATTAAAAGTGTCGCAGCAACCAAATATATTCATTAAAAGTGTCGCAGCAACCAAATACATCCATTAAAAGTGTCGCAGCAACCAAATATATCCATTAAAAGTGTCGCAGCAACCAAATATATCGATTAAAAGTTTCACAGCAACCAAATATATTAATTAAAAGTGTCGCAGCAACCAAATATATCCATTAAAAGTTTCACAGCAACCAAATATATTAATTAAAAGTGTCGCAGCAACCAAATATATTCATTAAAAGTGTCGCAGCAACCAAATATAATCATTAAAAGTGTCGCAGCAACCAAATATATCCATTAAAAGTGTCGCAGCAACCAAATATATCCATTAAAAGTTTCACAGCAACCAAATATATTAATTAAAAGTTTCACAGCAACCAAATATATTAATTAAAAGTGTCGCAGCAACCAAATATATTCATTAAAAGTGTCGCAGCAACCAAATATATTCATTAAAAGTGTCGCAGCAACCAAATATATTTATTAAAAGTTTCACAGCAGGGACATATATTTATTTAAGTTTCACAGCAACCAAATATATTTATTAAAAGTTTCACAGCAACCAAATATATTCATTAAAAGTGTCGCAGCAACCAAATATATTCATTAAAAGTGTCGCAGCAACCAAATATATTCATTAAAAGTGTCTCAGCAACCAAATATATTTATTAAAAGTTTCACAGCAGGGACATATATTTATTAAAAGTTTCACAGCAACCAAATATATTCATTAAAAGTGTCGCAGCAACCAAATATATTCATTAAAAGTGTCGCAGCAACCAAATATATTCATTAAAAGTGTCTCAGCAACCAAATATATTTATTAAAAGTTTCACAGCAGGGACATATATTCATTTAAGTTTCACAGCAACCAAATATATTTATTAAAAGTTTCACAGCAACCAAATATATTTATTAAAAGTTTCACAGCAACCAAATATATTCATTAAAAGTGTCGCAGCAACCAAATATATTTATTAAAAGTTTCACAGCAGGGACATATATTTATTTAAGTTTCACAGCAACCAAATATATTCATTAAAAGTGTCGCAGCAACCAAATATATTTATTAAAAGTTTCACAGCAGGGACATATATTTATTTAAGTTTCACAGCAACCAAATATATTTATTAAAAGTTTCACAGCAACCAAATATATTTATTAAAAGTTTCACAGCAACCAAATATATTTATTAAAAGTTTCACAGCAACAAAATATATTCATTAAAAGTGTCGCAGCAACCAAATATATTCATTAAAAGTGTCGCAGCAACCAAATATATTCATTAAAAGTGTCGCAGCAACCAAATATATCCATTAAAAGTGTCGCAGCAACCAAATATATCCATTAAAAGTGTCGCAGCAGCCAAATATATCCATTAAAAGTTTCACAGCAACCAAATATATTAATTAAAAGTGTCACAGCAACCAAATATATCCATTAAAAGTTTCACAGCAACCAAATATATTAATTAAAAGTGTCGCAGCAACCAAATATATTCATTAAAAGTGTCGCAGCAACCAAATATATTCATTAAAAGTGTCGCAGCAACCAAATATATCCATTAAAAGTGTCGCAGCAACCAAATATATCCATTAAAAGTTTCACAGCAACCAAATATATTAATTAAAAGTTTCACAGCAACCAAATATATTAATTAAAAGTGTCGCAGCAACCAAATATATTCATTAAAAGTGTCGCAGCAACCAAATATATTCATTAAAAGTGTCGCAGCAACCAAATATATTTATTAAAAGTTTCACAGCAGGGACATATATTTATTTAAGTTTCACAGCAACCAAATATATTCATTAAAAGTGTCGCAGCAACCAAATATATCCATTAAAAGTGTCGCAGCAACCAAATATATCCATTAAAAGTTTCACAGCAACCAAATATATTAATTAAAAGTGTCGCAGCAACCAAATATATTCATTAAAAGTGTCGCAGCAACCAAATATATTCATTAAAAGTGTCGCAGCAACCAAATATATTTATTAAAAGTTTCACAGCAACCAAATATATTAATTAAAAGTGTCGCAGCAACCAAATATATCCATTAAAAGTGTCGCAGCAACCAAATATATCCATTAAAAGTTTCACAGCAACCAAATATATTAATTAAAAGTTTCACAGCAACCAAATATATTAATTAAAAGTGTCGCAGCAACCAAATATATTCATTAAAAGTGTCGCAGCAACCAAATATATTCATTAAAAGTGTCGCAGCAACCAAATATATTTATTAAAAGTTTCACAGCAGGGACATATATTTATTTAAGTTTCACAGCAACCAAATATATTTATTAAAAGTTTCACAGCAACCAAATATATTCATTAAAAGTGTCGCAGCAACCAAATATATTCATTAAAAGTGTCGCAGCAACCAAATATATTCATTAAAAGTGTCTCAGCAACCAAATATATTTATTAAAAGTTTCACAGCAGGGACATATATTTATTAAAAGTTTCACAGCAACCAAATATATTCATTAAAAGTGTCGCAGCAACCAAATATATTCATTAAAAGTGTCTCAGCAACCAAATATATTTATTAAAAGTTTCACAGCAGGGACATATATTCATTTAAGTTTCACAGCAACCAAATATATTTATTAAAAGTTTCACAGCAACCAAATATATTTATTAAAAGTTTCACAGCAACCAAATATATTCATTAAAAGTGTCGCAGCAACCAAATATATTTATTTAAGTTTCACAGCAACCAAATATATTCATTAAAAGTGTCGCAGCAACCAAATATATTTATTAAAAGTTTCACAGCAACCAAATATATTTATTAAAAGTTTCACAGCAACCAAATATATTTATTAAAAGTTTCACAGCAACCAAATTTATTTATTAAAAGTTTCACAGCAGGGACATATATTTATTAAAAGTTTCACAGCAACCAAATATATTTATTAAAAGTTTCACAGCAACCAAATATATTTATTAAAAGTTTCACAGCAACCAAATATATTTATTAAAAGTTTCACAGCAACCAAATATATTCATTAAAAGTGTCGCAGCAACCAAATATATTCATTAAAAGTGTCGCAGCAACCAAATACATCCATTAAAAGTGTCGCAGCAACCAAATATATCCATTAAAAGTGTCGCAGCAACCAAATATATCCATTAAAAGTTTCACAGCAACCAAATATATTAATTAAAAGTGTCGCAGCAACCAAATATATCCATTAAAAGTTTCACAGCAACCAAATATATTAATTAAAAGTGTCGCAGCAACCAAATATATTCATTAAAAGTGTCGCAGCAACCAAATATAATCATTAAAAGTGTCGCAGCAACCAAATATATCCATTAAAAGTGTCGCAGCAACCAAATATATCCATTAAAAGTTTCACAGCAACCAAATATATTAATTAAAAGTTTCACAGCAACCAAATATATTAATTAAAAGTGTCGCAGCAACCAAATATATTCATTAAAAGTGTCGCAGCAACCAAATATATTCATTAAAAGTGTCGCAGCAACCAAATATATTTATTAAAAGTTTCACAGCAGGGACATATATTTATTTAAGTTTCACAGCAACCAAATATATTTATTAAAAGTTTCACAGCAACCAAATATATTCATTAAAAGTGTCGCAGCAACCAAATATATTCATTAAAAGTGTCGCAGCAACCAAATATATTCATTAAAAGTGTCTCAGCAACCAAATATATTTATTAAAAGTTTCACAGCAGGGACATATATTTATTAAAAGTTTCACAGCAACCAAATATATTCATTAAAAGTGTCGCAGCAACCAAATATATTCATTAAAAGTGTCGCAGCAACCAAATATATTCATTAAAAGTGTCTCAGCAACCAAATATATTTATTAAAAGTTTCACAGCAGGGACATATATTCATTTAAGTTTCACAGCAACCAAATATATTTATTAAAAGTTTCACAGCAACCAAATATATTTATTAAAAGTTTCACAGCAACCAAATATATTCATTAAAAGTGTCGCAGCAACCAAATATATTTATTAAAAGTTTCACAGCAGGGACATATATTTATTTAAGTTTCACAGCAACCAAATATATTCATTAAAAGTGTCGCAGCAACCAAATATATTTATTAAAAGTTTCACAGCAGGGACATATATTTATTTAAGTTTCACAGCAACCAAATATATTTATTAAAAGTTTCACAGCAACCAAATATATTTATTAAAAGTTTCACAGCAACCAAATATATTTATTAAAAGTTTCACAGCAACAAAATATATTCATTAAAAGTGTCGCAGCAACCAAATATATTCATTAAAAGTGTCGCAGCAACCAAATATATTCATTAAAAGTGTCGCAGCAACCAAATATATCCATTAAAAGTGTCGCAGCAACCAAATATATCCATTAAAAGTGTCGCAGCAGCCAAATATATCCATTAAAAGTTTCACAGCAACCAAATATATTAATTAAAAGTGTCACAGCAACCAAATATATCCATTAAAAGTTTCACAGCAACCAAATATATTAATTAAAAGTGTCGCAGCAACCAAATATATTCATTAAAAGTGTCGCAGCAACCAAATATATTCATTAAAAGTGTCGCAGCAACCAAATATATCCATTAAAAGTGTCGCAGCAACCAAATATATCCATTAAAAGTTTCACAGCAACCAAATATATTAATTAAAAGTTTCACAGCAACCAAATATATTAATTAAAAGTGTCGCAGCAACCAAATATATTCATTAAAAGTGTCGCAGCAACCAAATATATTCATTAAAAGTGTCGCAGCAACCAAATATATTTATTAAAAGTTTCACAGCAGGGACATATATTTATTTAAGTTTCACAGCAACCAAATATATTCATTAAAAGTGTCGCAGCAACCAAATATATCCATTAAAAGTGTCGCAGCAACCAAATATATCCATTAAAAGTTTCACAGCAACCAAATATATTAATTAAAAGTGTCGCAGCAACCAAATATATTCATTAAAAGTGTCGCAGCAACCAAATATATTCATTAAAAGTGTCGCAGCAACCAAATATATTTATTAAAAGTTTCACAGCAACCAAATATATTAATTAAAAGTGTCGCAGCAACCAAATATATCCATTAAAAGTGTCGCAGCAACCAAATATATCCATTAAAAGTTTCACAGCAACCAAATATATTAATTAAAAGTTTCACAGCAACCAAATATATTAATTAAAAGTGTCGCAGCAACCAAATATATTCATTAAAAGTGTCGCAGCAACCAAATATATTCATTAAAAGTGTCGCAGCAACCAAATATATTTATTAAAAGTTTCACAGCAGGGACATATATTTATTTAAGTTTCACAGCAACCAAATATATTTATTAAAAGTTTCACAGCAACCAAATATATTCATTAAAAGTGTCGCAGCAACCAAATATATTCATTAAAAGTGTCGCAGCAACCAAATATATTCATTAAAAGTGTCTCAGCAACCAAATATATTTATTAAAAGTTTCACAGCAGGGACATATATTTATTAAAAGTTTCACAGCAACCAAATATATTCATTAAAAGTGTCGCAGCAACCAAATATATTCATTAAAAGTGTCTCAGCAACCAAATATATTTATTAAAAGTTTCACAGCAGGGACATATATTCATTTAAGTTTCACAGCAACCAAATATATTTATTAAAAGTTTCACAGCAACCAAATATATTTATTAAAAGTTTCACAGCAACCAAATATATTCATTAAAAGTGTCGCAGCAACCAAATATATTTATTTAAGTTTCACAGCAACCAAATATATTCATTAAAAGTGTCGCAGCAACCAAATATATTTATTAAAAGTTTCACAGCAGGGACATATATTTATTTAAGTTTCACAGCAACCAAATATATTTATTAAAAGTTTCACAGCAACCAAATATATTTATTAAAAGTTTCACAGCAACCAAATATATTTATTAAAAGTGTCGCAGCAACCAAATATATTCATTAAAAGTGTCGCAGCAACCAAATATATTTATTAAAAGTTTCACAGCAGGGACATATATTTATTTAAGTTTCACAGCAACCAAATATATTTATTAAAAGTTTCACAGCAACCAAATATATTCATTAAAAGTGTCGCAGCAACCAAATATATTCATTAAAAGTGTCGCAGCAACCAAATATATTCATTAAAAGTGTCTCAGCAACCAAATATATTTATTAAAAGTTTCACAGCAGGGACATATATTTATTAAAAGTTTCACAGCAACCAAATATATTCATTAAAAGTGTCGCAGCAACCAAATATATTCATTAAAAGTGTCGCAGCAACCAAATATATTCATTAAAAGTGTCTCAGCAACCAAATATATTTATTAAAAGTTTCACAGCAGGGACATATATTCATTTAAGTTTCACAGCAACCAAATATATTTATTAAAAGTTTCACAGCAACCAAATATATTTATTAAAAGTTTCACAGCAACCAAATATATTCATTAAAAGTGTCGCAGCAACCAAATATATTTATTTAAGTTTCACAGCAACCAAATATATTCATTAAAAGTGTCGCAGCAACCAAATATATTTATTAAAAGTTTCACAGCAGGGACATATATTTATTTAAGTTTCACAGCAACCAAATATATTTATTAAAAGTTTCACAGCAACCAAATATATTTATTAAAAGTTTCACAGCAACCAAATATATTTATTAAAAGTTTCACAGCAACCAAATATATTTATTAAAAGTTTCACAGCAACCAAATATATTCATTAAAAGTGTCGCAGCAACCAAATATATTCATTAAAAGTGTCGCAGCAACCAAATATATTCATTAAAAGTGTCGCAGCAACCAAATATATCCATTAAAAGTGTCGCAGCAACCAAATATATCCATTAAAAGTGTCGCAGCAACCAAATATATCCATTAAAAGTTTCACAGCAACCAAATATATTAATTAAAAGTGTCGCAGCAACCAAATATATCCATTAAAAGTTTCACAGCAACCAAATATATTAATTAAAAGTGTCGCAGCAACCAAATATATTCATTAAAAGTGTCGCAGCAACCAAATATATTCATTAAAAGTGTCGCAGCAACCAAATATATTTATTAAAAGTTTCACAGCAGGGACATATATTTATTTAAGTTTCACAGCAACCAAATATATGTATTAAAAGTTTCACAGCAACCAAATATATTCATTAAAAGTGTCGCAGCAACCAAATATATTCATTAAAAGTGTCGCAGCAACCAAATATATTTATTAAAAGTTTCACAGCAGGGACATATATTTATTTAAGTTTCACAGCAACCAAATATATTTATTAAAAGTTTCACAGCAACCAAATATATTTATTAAAAGTTTCACAGCAACCAAATATATTCATTAAAAGTGTCGCAGCAACCAAATATATTCATTAAAAGTGTCGCAGCAACCAAATATATCCATTAAAAGTGTCGCAGCAACCAAATATATCCATTAAAAGTGTCGCAGCAACCAAATATATCCATTAAAAGTTTCACAGCAACCAAATATATTAATTAAAAGTGTCGCAGCAACCAAATATATTCATTAAAAGTGTCGCAGCAACCAAATATATTCATTAAAAGTGTCGCAGCAACCAAATATATTTATTAAAAGTTTCACAGCAGGGACATATATTTATTTAAGTTTCACAGCAACCAAATATATTTATTAAAAGTTTCACAGCAACCAAATATATTCATTAAAAGTGTCGCAGCAACCAAATATATTCATTAAAAGTGTCGCAGCAACCAAATATATTTATTAAAAGTTTCACAGCAGGGACATATATTTATTTAAGTTTCACAGCAACCAAATATATTTATTAAAAGTTTCACAGCAACCAAATATATTTATTAAAAGTTTCACAGCAACCAAATATATTCATTAAAAGTGTCGCAGCAACCAAATATATTCATTAAAAGTGTCGCAGCAACCAAATATATCCATTAAAAGTGTCGCAGCAACCAAATATATTCATTAAAAGTGTCTCAGCAACCAAATATATTTATTAAAAGTTTCACAGCAGGGACATATATTTATTTAAGTTTCACAGCAACCAAATATATTTATTAAAAGTTTCACAGCAACCAAATATATTTATTAAAAGTTTCACAGCAACCAAATATATTCATTAAAAGTGTCGCAGCAACCAAATATATTCATTAAAAGTGTCGCAGCAACCAAATATATTTATTAAAAGTTTCACAGCAGGGACATATATTTATTTAAGTTTCACAGCAACCAAATATATTCATTAAAAGTGTCGCAGCAACCAAATATATTTATTAAAAGTTTCACAGCAGGGACATATATTTATTTAAGTTTCACAGCAACCAAATATATTTATTAAAAGTTTCACAGCAACCAAATATATTTATTAAAAGTTTCACAGCAACCAAATATATTTATTAAAAGTTTCACAGCAACCAAATATATTCATTAAAAGTGTCGCAGCAACCAAATATATTCATTAAAAGTGTCGCAGCAACCAAATATATTCATTAAAAGTGTCGCAGCAACCAAATATATCCATTAAAAGTGTCGCAGCAACCAAATATATCCATTAAAAGTGTCGCAGCAACCAAATATATCCATTAAAAGTTTCACAGCAACCAAATATATTAATTAAAAGTGTCGCAGCAACCAAATATATCCATTAAAAGTTTCACAGCAACCAAATATATTAATTAAAAGTGTCGCAGCAACCAAATATATTAATTAAAAGTGTCGCAGCAACCAAATATATTCATTAAAAGTGTCGCAGCAACCAAATATATTCATTAAAAGTGTCGCAGCAACCAAATATATTTATTAAAAGTTTCACAGCAGGGACATATATTTATTTAAGTTTCACAGCAACCAAATATATTTATTAAAAGTTTCACAGCAACCAAATATATTCATTAAAAGTGTCGCAGCAACCAAATATATTCATTAAAAGTGTCGCAGCAACCAAATATATTTATTAAAAGTTTCACAGCAGGGACATATATTTATTTAAGTTTTACAGCAACCAAATATATTTATTAAAAGTTTCACAGCAACCAAATATATTTATTAAAAGTTTCACAGCAACCAAATATATTCATTAAAAGTGTCGCAGCAACCAAATATATTCATTAAAAGTGTCGCAGCAACCAAATATATTCATTAAAAGTGTCGCAGCAACCAAATATATTTATTAAAAGTGTCTCAGCAACCAAATATATTTATTAAAAGTTTCACAGCAGGGACATATATTCATTTAAGTTTCACAGCAACCAAATATATTTATTAAAAGTTTCACAGCAACCAAATATAATCATTAAACGTGTCGCCGCAACCAAATATATTCATTAAAAGTTTCACAGCAACCAAATATATTAATTAAAAGTGTTGCAGCAACCAAATATATTTATTAAAAGTTTCACAGCAACCAAATACATTTGTTAAAAGTGTCTCAGCAACCAAATATTTTTATTAAAAGTTTCACAGCAGGGACATATATTTATTTAAGTTTCACAGCAACCAAATATATTTATTAAAAGTTTCACAGCAACCAAATATATTTATTAAAAGTTTCACAGCAACCAAATATATTCATTAAAAGTGTCGCAGCAACCAAATATATTCATTAAAAGTGTCGCAGCAACCAAATATATTCATTAAAAGTGTCACAGCAACCAAATATATTCATTAAAAGTGTCGCAGCAAATAAATATATTTATTTAAAGTGTCGCAGCAACCAAATATATTTATTAAAAGTTTCACAGCAGGGACATATATTTATTAAAAGTTTCACAGCAACCAAATATATTCATTAAAAGTGTCGCAGCAACCAAATATATTCATTAAAAGTGTCGCAGCAACCAAATATATTTATTAAAAGTTTCACAGCAGGGACATATATTTATTTAAGTTTCACAGCAACCAAATATATTCATTAAAAGTGTCGCAGCAACCAAATATATTTATTAAAAGTTTCACAGCAGGGACATATATTTATTTAAGTTTCACAGCAACCAAATATATTTATTAAAAGTTTCACAGCAACCAAATATATTTATTAAAAGTTTCACAGCAACCAAATATATTTATTAAAAGTTTCACAGCAACCAAATATATTTATTAAAAGTTTCACAGCAACCAAATATATTCATTAAAAGTGTCGCAGCAACCAAATATATTCATTAAAAGTGTCGCAGCAACCAAATATATTTATTAAAAGTTTCACAGCAGGGACATATATTTATTTAAGTTTCACAGCAACCAAATATATTCATTAAAAGTGTCGCAGCAACCAAATATATTTATTAAAAGTTTCACAGCAGGGACATATATTTATTTAAGTTTCACAGCAACCAAATATATTTATTAAAAGTTTCACAGCAACCAAATATATTTATTAAAAGTTTCACAGCAACCAAATATATTTATTAAAAGTTTCACAGCAACCAAATATATTCATTAAAAGTGTCGCAGCAACCAAATATATTCATTAAAAGTGTCGCAGCAACCAAATATATTCATTAAAAGTGTCGCAGCAACCAAATATATCCATTAAAAGTGTCGCAGCAACCAAATATATCCATTAAAAGTGTCGCAGCAACCAAATATATCCATTAAAAGTTTCACAGCAACCAAATATATTAATTAAAAGTGTCGCAGCAACCAAATATATCCATTAAAAGTTTCACAGCAACCAAATATATTAATTAAAAGTGTCGCAGCAACCAAATATATTCATTAAAAGTGTCGCAGCAACCAAATATATTCATTAAAAGTGTCGCAGCAACCAAATATATTTATTAAAAGTTTCACAGCAGGGACATATATTTATTTAAGTTTCACAGCAACCAAATATATGTATTAAAAGTTTCACAGCAACCAAATATATTCATTAAAAGTGTCGCAGCAACCAAATATATTCATTAAAAGTGTCGCAGCAACCAAATATATTTATTAAAAGTTTCATAGCAGGGACATATATTTATTTAAGTTTCACAGCAACCAAATATATTTATTAAAAGTTTCACAGCAACCAAATATATTTATTAAAAGTTTCACAGCAACCAAATATATTCATTAAAAGTGTCGCAGCAACCAAATATATTCATTAAAAGTGTCGCAGCAACCAAATATATCCATTAAAAGTGTCGCAGCAACCAAATATATCCATTAAAAGTGTCGCAGCAACCAAATATATCCATTAAAAGTTTCACAGCAACCAAATATATTAATTAAAAGTGTCGCAGCAACCAAATATATTCATTAAAATTGTCGCAGCAACCAAATATATTCATTAAAAGTGTCGCAGCAACCAAATATATTTATTAAAAGTTTCACAGCAGGGACATATATTTATTTAAGTTTCACAGCAACCAAATATATTTATTAAAAGTTTCACAGCAACCAAATATATTCATTAAAAGTGTCGCAGCAACCAAATATATTCATTAAAAGTGTCGCAGCAACCAAATATATTTATTAAAAGTTTCACAGCAGGGACATATATTTATTTAAGTTTCACAGCAACCAAATATATTTATTAAAAGTTTCACAGCAACCAAATATATTTATTAAAAGTTTCACAGCAACCAAATATATTCATTAAAAGTGTCGCAGCAACCAAATATATTCATTAAAAGTGTCGCAGCAACCAAATATATCCATTAAAAGTGTCGCAGCAAATAAATATATCCATTAAAAGTGTCGAAGCAACCAAATATATCCATTAAAAGTTTCACAGCAACCAAATATATTAATTAAAAGTGTCGCAGCAACCAAATATATTCATTAAAAGTGTCGCAGCAACCAAATATATTCATTAAAAGTGTCGCAGCAACCAAATATATTTATTGAAAGTTTCACAGCAGGGACATATATTTATTTAAGTTTCACAGCAACCAAATATATTTATTAAAAGTTTCACAGCAACCAAATATATTTATTAAAAGTTTCACAGCAACCAAATATATTTATTAAAAGTTTCACAGCAACCAAATATATTCATTAAGAGTGTCGCAGCAACCAAATATATTCATTAAAAGTGTCGCAGCAACCAAATATATTCATTAAAAGTGTCTCAGCAACCAAATATATTTATTAAAAGTTTCACAGCAGGGACATATATTTATTAAAAGTTTCACAGCAACCAAATATATTCATTAAAAGTGTCGCAGCAACCAAATATATTCATTAAAAGTGTCGCAGCAACCAAATATATTCATTAAAAGTGTCTCAGCAACCAAATATATTTATTAAAAGTTTCACAGCAGGGACATATATTCATTTAAGTTTCACAGCAACCAAATATATTTATTAAAAGTTTCACAGCAACCAAATATATTTATTAAAAGTTTCACAGCAACCAAATATATTCATTAAAAGTGTCGCAGCAACCAAATATATTCATTAAAAGTGTCGCAGCAACCAAATATATTCATTAAAAGTGTCGCAGCAACCAAATATATCCATTAAAAGTGTCGCAGCAACCAAATATATCCATTAAAAGTGTCGCAGCAACCAAATATATCCATTAAAAGTTTCACAGCAACCAAATATATTAATTAAAAGTGTCGCAGCAACCAAATATATCCATTAAAAGTTTCACAGCAACCAAATATATTAATTAAAAGTGTCGCAGCAACCAAATATATTCATTAAAAGTGTCGCAGCAACCAAATATATTCATTAAAAGTGTCGCAGCAACCAAATATATCCATTAAAAGTGTCGCAGCAACCAAATATATCCATTAAAAGTTTCACAGCAACCAAATATATTAATTAAAAGTTTCACAGCAACCAAATATATTAATTAAAAGTGTCGCAGCAACCAAATATATTCATTAAAAGTGTCGCAGCAACCAAATATATTCATTAAAAGTGTCGCAGCAACCAAATATATTTATTAAAAGTTTCACAGCAGGGACATATATTTATTTAAGTTTCACAGCAACCAAATATATTTATTAAAAGTTTCACAGCAACCAAATATATTCATTAAAAGTGTCGCAGCAACCAAATATATTCATTAAAAGTGTCGCAGCAACCAAATATATTTATTAAAAGTTTCACAGCAGGGACATATATTTATTTAAGTTTCACAGCAACCAAATATATTTATTAAAAGTTTCACAGCAACCAAATTTATTTATTAAAAGTTTCACAGCAGGGACATATATTTATTTAAGTTTCACAGCAACCAAATATATTTATTAAAAGTTTCACAGCAACCAAATATATTTATTAAAAGTTTCACAGCAACCAAATATATTTATTAAAAGTTTCACAGCAACCAAATATATTTATTAAAAGTTTCACAGCAACCAAATATATTCATTAAAAGTGTCGCAGCAACCAAATATATTCATTAAAAGTGTCGCAGCAACCAAATATATTCATTAAAAGTGTCGCAGCAACCAAATATATCCATTAAAAGTGTCGCAGCAACCAAATATATCCATTAAAAGTGTCGCAGCAACCAAATATATCCATTAAAAGTTTCACAGCAACCAAATATATTAATTAAAAGTGTCGCAGCAACCAAATATATCCATTAAAAGTTTCACAGCAACCAAATATATTAATTAAAAGTGTCGCAGCAACCAAATATATTCATTAAAAGTGTCGCAGCAACCAAATATATTCATTAAAAGTGTCGCAGCAACCAAATATATCCATTAAAAGTGTCGCAGCAACCAAATATATCCATTAAAAGTTTCACAGCAACCAAATATATCCATTAAAAGTTTCACAGCAACCAAATATATTAATTAAAAGTTTCACAGCAACCAAATATATTAATTAAAAGTGTCGCAGCAACCAAATATATTCATTAAAAGTGTCGCAGCAACCAAATATATTCATTAAAAGTGTCGCAGCAACCAAATATATTTATTAAAAGTTTCACAGCAGGGACATATATTTATTTAAGTTTCACAGCAACCAAATATATTTATTAAAAGTTTCACAGCAACCAAATATATTCATTAAAAGTGTCGCAGCAACCAAATATATTCATTAAAAGTGTCGCAGCAACCAAATATATTCATTAAAAGTGTCTCAGCAACCAAATATATTTATTAAAAGTTTCACAGCAGGGACATATATTTATTAAAAGTTTCACAGCAACCAAATATATTCATTAAAAGTTTCACAGCAACCAAATATATTCATTAAAAGTGTCGCAGCAACCAAATATATTCATTAAAAGTGTCGCAGCAACCAAATATATTCATTAAAAGTGTCTCAGCAACCAAATATATTTATTAAAAGTTTCACAGCAGGGACATATATCCATTAAAAGTTTCACAGCAACCAAATATATTAATTAAAAGTTTCACAGCAACCAAATATATTAATTAAAAGTGTCGCAGCAACCAAATATATTCATTAAAAGTGTCGCAGCAACCAAATATATTCATTAAAAGTGTCGCAGCAACCAAATATATTTATTAAAAGTTTCACAGCAGGGACATATATTTATTTAAGTTTCACAGCAACCAAATATATTTATTAAAAGTTTCACAGCAACCAAATATATTCATTAAAAGTGTCGCAGCAACCAAATATATTCATTAAAAGTGTCGCAGCAACCAAATATATTCATTAAAAGTGTCTCAGCAACCAAATATATTTATTAAAAGTTTCACAGCAGGGACATATATTTATTAAAAGTTTCACAGCAGGGACATATATTTATTAAAAGTTTCACAGCAACCAAATATATTCATTAAAAGTGTCGCAGCAACCAAATATATTCATTAAAAGTGTCGCAGCAACCAAATATATTCATTAAAAGTGTCTCAGCAACCAAATATATTTATTAAAAGTTTCACAGCAGGGACATATATTTATTAAAAGTTTCACAGCAACCAAATATATTCATTAAAAGTGTCGCAGCAACCAAATATATTCATTAAAAGTGTCGCAGCAACCAAATATATTCATTAAAAGTGTCTCAGCAACCAAATATATTTATTAAAAGTTTCACAGCAGGGACATATATTTATTTAAGTTTCACAGCAACCAAATATATTTATTAAAAGTTTCACAGCAACCAAATATATTTATTAAAAGTTTCACAGCAACCAAATATATTTATTAAAAGTTTCACAGCAACCAAATATATTTATTAAAAGTTTCACAGCAACCAAATATATTCATTAAAAGTGTCGCAGCAACCAAATATATTCATTAAAAGTGTCGCAGCAACCAAATATATTCATTAAAAGTGTCGCAGCAACCAAATATATCCATTAAAAGTGTCGCAGCAACCAAATATATCCATTAAAAGTGTCGCAGCAACCAAATATATCCATTAAAAGTTTCACAGCAACCAAATATATTAATTAAAAGTTTCACAGCAACCAAATATATTCATTAAAAGTGTCGCAGCAACCAAATATATTCATTAAAAGTGTCGCAGCAACCAAATATATTCATTAAAAGTGTCTCAGCAACCAAATATATTTATTAAAAGTTTCACAGCAGGGACATATATTTATTAAAAGTTTCACAGCAACCAAATATATTCATTAAAAGTTTCACAGCAACCAAATATATTCATTAAAAGTGTCGCAGCAACCAAATATATTCATTAAAAGTGTCGCAGCAACCAAATATATTCATTAAAAGTGTCTCAGCAACCAAATATATTTATTAAAAGTTTCACAGCAGGGACATATATTTATTAAAAGTTTCACAGCAACCAAATATATTCATTAAAAGTTTCACAGCAACCAAATATATTCATTAAAAGTGTCGCAGCAACCAAATATATTCATTAAAAGTGTCGCAGCAACCAAATATATTCATTAAAAGTTTCACAGCAGGGACATATATTTATTTAAGTTTCACAGCAACCAAATATATTTATTAAAAGTTTCACAGCAACCAAATATATTCATTAAAAGTGTCGCAGCAACCAAATATATTCATTAAAAGTGTCGCAGCAACCAAATATATTCATTAAAAGTGTCTCAGCAACCAAATATATTTATTAAAAGTTTCACAGCAGGGACATATATTTATTAAAAGTTTCACAGCAACCAAATATATTCATTAAAAGTTTCACAGCAACCAAATATATTCATTAAAAGTGTCGCAGCAACCAAATATATTCATTAAAAGTGTCGCAGCAACCAAATATATTCATTAAAAGTGTCTCAGCAACCAAATATATTTATTAAAAGTTTCACAGCAGGGACATATATTTATTAAAAGTTTCACAGCAACCAAATATATTCATTAAAAGTGTCGCAGCAACCAAATATATTCATTAAAAGTGTCGCAGCAACCAAATATATTCATTAAAAGTGTCTCAGCAACCAAATATATTTATTAAAAGTTTCACAGCAGGGACATATATTTATTTAAGTTTCACAGCAACCAAATATATTTATTAAAAGTTTCACAGCAACCAAATATATTTATTAAAAGTTTCACAGCAACCAAATATATTTATTAAAAGTTTCACAGCAACCAAATATATTTATTAAAAGTTTCACAGCAACCAAATATATTCATTAAAAGTGTCGCAGCAACCAAATATATTCATTAAAAGTGTCGCAGCAACCAAATATATTCATTAAAAGTGTCGCAGCAACCAAATATATCCATTAAAAGTGTCGCAGCAACCAAATATATCCATTAAAAGTGTCGCAGCAACCAAATATATCCATTAAAAGTTTCACAGCAACCAAATATATTAATTAAAAGTGTCGCAGCAACCAAATATATCCATTAAAAGTTTCACAGCAACCAAATATATTAATTAAAAGTGTCGCAGCAACCAAATATATTCATTAAAAGTGTCGCAGCAACCAAATATATTCATTAAAAGTGTCGCAGCAACCAAATATATCCATTAAAAGTGTCGCAGCAACCAAATATATCCATTAAAAGTTTCACAGCAACCAAATATATTAATTAAAAGTTTCACAGCAACCAAATATATTAATTAAAAGTGTCGCAGCAACCAAATATATTCATTAAAAGTGTCGCAGCAACCAAATATATTCATTAAAAGTGTCGCAGCAACCAAATATATTCATTAAAAGTGTCGCAGCAACCAAATATATTCATTAAAAGTGTCTCAGCAACCAAATATATTTATTAAAAGTTTCACAGCAGGGACATATATTTATTTAAGTTTCACAGCAACCAAATATATTTATTAAAAGTTTCACAGCAACCAAATATATTTATTAAAAGTTTCACAGCAACCAAATATATTTATTAAAAGTGTCGCAGCAACCAAATATATTTATTAAAAGTTTCACAGCAGGGACATATATTTATTTAAGTTTCACAGCAACCAAATATATTTATTAAAAGTTTCACAGCAACCAAATATATTCATTAAAAGTGTCGCAGCAACCAAATATATTCATTAAAAGTGTCGCAGCAACCAAATATATTCATTAAAAGTGTCTCAGCAACCAAATATATTTATTAAAAGTTTCACAGCAGGGACATATATTTATTAAAAGTTTCACAGCAACCAAATATATTCATTAAAAGTTTCACAGCAACCAAATATATTCATTAAAAGTGTCGCAGCAACCAAATATATTCATTAAAAGTGTCGCAGCAACCAAATATATTCATTAAAAGTGTCTCAGCAACCAAATATATTTATTAAAAGTTTCACAGCAGGGACATATATCCATTAAAAGTTTCACAGCAACCAAATATATTAATTAAAAGTTTCACAGCAACCAAATATATTAATTAAAAGTGTCGCAGCAACCAAATATATTCATTAAAAGTGTCGCAGCAACCAAATATATTCATTAAAAGTGTCGCAGCAACCAAATATATTTATTAAAAGTTTCACAGCAGGGACATATATTTATTTAAGTTTCACAGCAACCAAATATATTTATTAAAAGTTTCACAGCAACCAAATATATTCATTAAAAGTGTCGCAGCAACCAAATATATTCATTAAAAGTGTCGCAGCAACCAAATATATTCATTAAAAGTGTCTCAGCAACCAAATATATTTATTAAAAGTTTCACAGCAGGGACATATATTTATTAAAAGTTTCACAGCAACCAAATATATTCATTAAAAGTTTCACAGCAACCAAATATATTCATTAAAAGTGTCGCAGCAACCAAATATATTCATTAAAAGTGTCTCAGCAACCAAATATATTTATTAAAAGTTTCACAGCAGGGACATATATTTATTAAAAGTTTCACAGCAACCAAATATATTCATTAAAAGTGTCGCAGCAACCAAATATATTCATTAAAAGTGTCGCAGCAACCAAATATATTCATTAAAAGTGTCTCAGCAACCAAATATATTTATTAAAAGTTTCACAGCAGGGACATATATTTATTTAAGTTTCACAGCAACCAAATATATTTATTAAAAGTTTCACAGCAACCAAATATATTTATTAAAGGTTTCACAGCAACCAAATATATTTATTAAAAGTTTCACAGCAACCAAATATATTTATTAAAAGTTTCACAGCAACCAAATATATTCATTAAAAGTGTCGCAGCAACCAAATATATTCATTAAAAGTGTCGCAGCAACCAAATATATTCATTAAAAGTGTCGCAGCAACCAAATATATCCATTAAAAGTGTCGCAGCAACCAAATATATCCATTAAAAGTGTCGCAGCAACCAAATATATCCATTAAAAGTTTCACAGCAACCAAATATATTAATTAAAAGTGTCGCAGCAACCAAATATATCCATTAAAAGTTTCACAGCAACCAAATATATTAATTAAAAGTGTCGCAGCAACCAAATATATTCATTAAAAGTGTCGCAGCAACCAAATATATTCATTAAAAGTGTCGCAGCAACCAAATATATCCATTAAAAGTGTCGCAGCAACCAAATATATCCATTAAAAGTTTCACAGCAACCAAATATATTAATTAAAAGTTTCACAGCAACCAAATATATTAATTAAAAGTGTCGCAGCAACCAAATATATTCATTAAAAGTGTCGCAGCAACCAAATATATTCATTAAAAGTGTCGCAGCAACCAAATATATTCATTAAAAGTGTCGCAGCAACCAAATATATTCATTAAAAGTGTCTCAGCAACCAAATATATTTATTAAAAGTTTCACAGCAGGGACATATATTTATTTAAGTTTCACAGCAACCAAATATATTTATTAAAAGTTTCACAGCAACCAAATATATTTATTAAAAGTTTCACAGCAACCAAATATATTTATTAAAAGTTTCACAGCAACCAAATATATTTATTAAAAGTTTCACAGCAACCAAATATATTTATTAAAAGTTTCACAGCAACCAAATATATTCATTAAAAGTGTCGCAGCAACCAAATATATTCATTAAAAGTGTCGCAGCAACCAAATATATTCATTAAAAGTGTCGCAGCAACCAAATATATCCATTAAAAGTGTCGCAGCAACCAAATATATCCATTAAAAGTGTCGCAGCAACCAAATATATCCATTAAAAGTTTCACAGCAACCAAATATATTAATTAAAAGTGTCGCAGCAACCAAATATATCCATTAAAAGTTTCACAGCAACCAAATATATTAATTAAAAGTGTCGCAGCAACCAAATATATTCATTAAAAGTGTCGCAGCAACCAAATATATTCATTAAAAGTGTCGCAGCAACCAAATATATCCATTAAAAGTGTCGCAGCAACCAAATATATCCATTAAAAGTTTCACAGCAACCAAATATATTAATTAAAAGTTTCACAGCAACCAAATATATTAATTAAAAGTGTCGCAGCAACCAAATATGTTCATTAAAAGTGTCGCAGCAACCAAATATATTCATTAAAAGTGTCGCAGCAACCAAATATATTCATTAAAAGTGTCGCAGCAACCAAATATATCCATTAAAAGTTTCACAGCAACCAAATATATTAATTAAAAGTGTCGCAGCAACCAAATATATCCATTAAAAGTTTCACAGCAACCAAATATATTAATTAAAAGTGTCGCAGCAACCAAATATATTCATTAAAAGTGTCGCAGCAACCAAATATATTCATTAAAAGTGTCGCAGCAACCAAATATATCCATTAAAAGTGTCGCAGCAACCAAATATATCCATTAAAAGTTTCACAGCAACCAAATATATTAATTAAAAGTTTCACAGCAACCAAATATATTAATTAAAAGTGTCGCAGCAACCAAATATATTCATTAAAAGTGTCGCAGCAACCAAATATATTCATTAAAAGTGTCGCAGCAACCAAATATATTTATTAAAAGTTTCACAGCAGGGACATATATTTATTTAAGTTTCACAGCAACCAAATATATTTATTAAAAGTTTCACAGCAACCAAATATATTCATTAAAAGTGTCGCAGCAACCAAATATATTCATTAAAAGTGTCGCAGCAACCAAATATATTTATTAAAAGTTTCACAGCAGGGACATATATTTATTTAAGTTTCACAGCAACCAAATATATTTATTAAAAGTTTCACAGCAACCAAATTTATTTATTAAAAGTTTCACAGCAGGGACATATATTTATTTAAGTTTCACAGCAACCAAATATATTTATTAAAAGTTTCACAGCAACCAAATATATTTATTAAAAGTTTCACAGCAACCAAATATATTTATTAAAAGTTTCACAGCAACCAAATATATTTATTAAAAGTTTCACAGCAACCAAATATATTTATTAAAAGTTTCACAGCAACCAAATATATTTATTAAAAGTTTCACAGCAACCAAATATATTCATTAAAAGTGTCGCAGCAACCAAATATATTCATTAAAAGTGTCGCAGCAACCAAATATATCCATTAAAAGTGTCGCAGCAACCAAATATATCCATTAAAAGTGTCGCAGCAACCAAATATATCCATTAAAAGTTTCACAGCAACCAAATATATTAATTAAAAGTGTCGCAGCAACCAAATATATCCATTAAAAGTTTCACAGCAACCAAATATATTCATTAAAAGTGTCGCAGCAACCAAATATATTCATTAAAAGTGTCGCAGCAACCAAATATATCCATTAAAAGTGTCGCAGCAACCAAATATATCCATTAAAAGTTTCACAGCAACCAAATATATTAATTAAAAGTTTCACAGCAACCAAATATATTAATTAAAAGTGTCGCAGCAACCAAATATATTCATTAAAAGTGTCGCAGCAACCAAATATATTCATTAAAAGTGTCGCAGCAACCAAATATATTTATTAAAAGTTTCACAGCAGGGACATATATTTATTAAAAGTTTCACAGCAACCAAATATATTCATTAAAAGTGTCGCAGCAACCAAATATATTCATTAAAAGTGTCGCAGCAACCAAATATATTCATTAAAAGTGTCTCAGCAACCAAATATATTTATTAAAAGTTTCACAGCAGGGACATATATTCATTTAAGTTTCACAGCAACCAAATATATTTATTAAAAGTTTCACAGCAACCAAATATATTTATTAAAAGTTTCACAGCAACCAAATATATTCATTAAAAGTGTCGCAGCAACCAAATATATTCATTAAAAGTGTCGCAGCAACCAAATATATTTATTAAAAGTTTCACAGCAGGGACATATATTTATTTAAGTTTCACAGCAACCAAATATATTTATTAAAAGTTTCACAGCAACCAAATATATTCATTAAAAGTGTCGCAGCAACCAAATATATTCATTAAAAGTGTCGCAGCAACCAAATATATTCATTAAAAGTGTCTCAGCAACCAAATATATTTATTAAAAGTTTCACAGCAGGGACATATATTTATTAAAAGTTTCACAGCAACCAAATATATTCATTAAAAGTGTCGCAGCAACCAAATATATTCATTAAAAGTGTCGCAGCAACCAAATATATTCATTAAAAGTGTCTCAGCAACCAAATATATTTATTAAAAGTTTCACAGCAGGGACATATATTCATTTAAGTTTCACAGCAACCAAATATATTTATTAAAAGTTTCACAGCAACCAAATATATTTATTAAAAGTTTCACAGCAACCAAATATATTCATTAAAAGTGTCGCAGCAACCAAATATATTCATTAAAAGTGTCGCAGCAACCAAATATATTTATTAAAAGTTTCACAGCAGGGACATATATTTATTTAAGTTTCACAGCAACCAAATATATTCATTAAAAGTGTCGCAGCAACCAAATATATTTATTAAAAGTTTCACAGCAGGGACATATATTTATTTAAGTTTCACAGCAACCAAATATATTTATTAAAAGTTTCACAGCAACCAAATATATTCATTAAAAGTGTCTCAGCAACCAAATATATTTATTAAAAGTTTCACAGCAGGGACATATATTCATTTAAGTTTCACAGCAACCAAATATATATATTAAAAGTTTCACAGCAACCAAATATATTTATTAAAAGTTTCACAGCAACCAAATATATTCATTAAAAGTGTCGCAGCAACCAAATATATTCATTAAAAGTGTCGCAGCAACCAAATATATTTATTAAAAGTTTCACAGCAGGGACATATATTTATTTAAGTTTCACAGCAACCAAATATATTTATTAAAAGTTTCACAGCAACCAAATATATTCATTAAAAGTGTCGCAGCAACCAAATATATTCATTAAAAGTGTCGCAGCAACCAAATATATTCATTAAAAGTGTCTCAGCAACCAAATATATTTATTAAAAGTTTCACAGCAGGGACATATATTTATTAAAAGTTTCACAGCAACCAAATATATTCATTAAAAGTGTCGCAGCAACCAAATATATTCATTAAAAGTGTCGCAGCAACCAAATATATTCATTAAAAGTGTCTCAGCAACCAAATATATTTATTAAAAGTTTCACAGCAGGGACATATATTCATTTAAGTTTCACAGCAACCAAATATATTTATTAAAAGTTTCACAGCAACCAAATATATTTATTAAAAGTTTCACAGCAACCAAATATATTCATTAAAAGTGTCGCAGCAACCAAATATATTCATTAAAAGTGTCGCAGCAACCAAATATATTTATTAAAAGTTTCACAGCAGGGACATATATTTATTTAAGTTTCACAGCAACCAAATATATTCATTAAAAGTGTCGCAGCAACCAAATATATTTATTAAAAGTTTCACAGCAGGGACATATATTTATTTAAGTTTCACAGCAACCAAATATATTTATTAAAAGTTTCACAGCAACCAAATATATTTATTAAAAGTTTCACAGCAACCAAATATATTTATTAAAAGTTTCACAGCAACAAAATATATTCATTAAAAGTGTCGCAGCAACCAAATATATTCATTAAAAGTGTCGCAGCAACCAAATATATTCATTAAAAGTGTCGCAGCAACCAAATATATCCATTAAAAGTGTCGCAGCAGCCAAATATATCCATTAAAAGTTTCACAGCAACCAAATATATTAATTAAAAGTGTCACAGCAACCAAATATATCCATTAAAAGTTTCACAGCAACCAAATATATTAATTAAAAGTGTCGCAGCAACCAAATATATTCATTAAAAGTGTCGCAGCAACCAAATATATTCATTAAAAGTGTCGCAGCAACCAAATATATCCATTAAAAGTGTCGCAGCAACCAAATATATCCATTAAAAGTTTCACAGCAACCAAATATATTAATTAAAAGTTTCACAGCAACCAAATATATTAATTAAAAGTGTCGCAGCAACCAAATATATTCATTAAAAGTGTCGCAGCAACCAAATATATTCATTAAAAGTGTCGCAGCAACCAAATATATTTATTAAAAGTTTCACAGCAGGGACATATATTTATTTAAGTTTCACAGCAACCAAATATATTTATTAAAAGTTTCACAGCAGGGACATATATTTATTTAAGTTTCACAGCAACCAAATATATTTATTAAAAGTTTCACAGCAACCAAATATATTCATTAAAAGTGTCGCAGCAACCAAATATATCCATTAAAAGTGTCGCAGCAACCAAATATATCCATTAAAAGTTTCACAGCAACCAAATATATTAATTAAAAGTGTCGCAGCAACCAAATATATTCATTAAAAGTGTCGCAGCAACCAAATATATTCATTAAAAGTGTCGCAGCAACCAAATATATTTATTAAAAGTTTCACAGCAGGGACATATATTTATTTAAGTTTCACAGCAACCAAATATATTTATTAAAAGTTTCACAGCAACCAAATATATTTATTAAAAGTTTCACAGCAACCAAATATATTTATTAAAAGTTTCACAGCAACCAAATATATTCATTAAAAGTGTCGCAGCAACCAAATATATTCATTAAAAGTGTCGCAGCAACCAAATATATCCATTAAAAGTGTCGCAGCAACCAAATATAGCCATTAAAAGTGTCGCAGCAACCAAATATATCCATTAAAAGTTTCACAGCAACCAAATATATTAATTAAAAGTGTCGCAGCAACCAAATATATTCATTAAAAGTGTCGCAGCAACCAAATATATTTATTAAAAGTTTCACAGCAGGGACATATATTTATTTAAGTTTCACAGCAACCAAATGTATTTATTAAAAGTTTCACAGCAACCAAATATATTTATTAAAAGTTTCACAGCAACCAAATATATTTATTAAAAGTTACACAGCAACCAAATATATTCATTAAAAGTGTCGCAGCAACCAAATATATTCATTAAAAGTGTCGCAGCAACCAAATATATCCATTAAAAGTGTCGCAGCAACCAAATATATCCATTAAAAGTGTCGCAGCAACCAAATATATCCATTAAAAGTTTCACAGCAACCAAATATATTAATTAAAAGTGTCGCAGCAACCAAATATATTCATTAAAAGTGTCGCAGCAACCAAATATATTCATTAAAAGTGTCGCGGCAACCAAATATATTTATTAAAAGTTTCACAGCAGGGACATATATTTATTTAAGTTTCACAGCAACCAAATGTATTTATTAAAAGTTTCACAGCAACCAAATATATTTATTAAAAGTTTCACAGCAACCAAATATATTTATTAAAAGTTTCACAGCAACCAAATATATTCATTAAAAGTGTCGCAGCAACCAAATATATTCATTAAAAGTGTCGCAGCAACCAAATATATTCATTAAAAGTGTCACAGCAACCAAATATATTCATTAAAAGTGTCGCAGCAAATAAATATATTTATTTAAAGTGTCGCAGCAACCAAATATATTTATTAAAAGTTTCACAGCAACCAAATATATTCATTAAAAGTGTCGCAGCAACCAAATATATTCATTAAAAGTGTCGCAGCAACCAAATATATTCATTTAAAGTGTCGCAGCAACCAAATATATTCATTAAAAGTGTCGCAGCAACCAAATATATTCATTAAAGGTGTCGCAGCAACCAAATATATTTATTAAAAGTTTCACAGCAACCAAATATATTTATTAAAAGTTTCACAGCAACCAAATATATTCATTAAAAGTGTCGCAGCAACCAAATATATTCATTAAAAGTGTCGCAGCAACCAAATATATTTATTAAAAGTTTCACAGCAGGGACATATATTTATTTAAGTTTCACAGCAACCAAATATATTTATTAAAAGTTTCACAGCAACAAAATTTATTTATTAAAAGTTTCACAGCAGGGACATATATTTATTTAAGTTTCACAGCAACCAAATATATTTATTAAAAGTTTCACAGCAACCAAATATATTTATTAAAAGTTTCACAGCAACCAAATATATTTATTAAAAGTTTCACAGCAACCAAATATATTTATTAAAAGTTTCACAGCAACCAAATATATTTATTAAAAGTTTCACAGCAACCAAATATATTCATTAAAAGTGTCGCAGCAACCAAATATATTCATTAAAAGTGTCGCAGCAACCAAATATATCCATTAAAAGTGTCGCAGCAACCAAATATATCCATTAAAAGTGTCGCAGCAACCAAATATATCCATTAAAAGTTTCACAGCAACCAAATATATTAATTAAAAGTGTCGCAGCAACCAAATATATCCATTAAAAGTTTCACAGCAACCAAATATATTAATTAAAAGTGTCGCAGCAACCAAATATATTTATTAAAAGTTTCACAGCAACCAAATATATTTATTAAAAGTTTCACAGCAACCAAATATATTTATTAAAAGTTTCACAGCAACCAAATATATTTATTAAAAGTTTCACAGCAACCAAATATATTCATTAAAAGTGTCGCAGCAACCAAATATATTCATTAAAAGTGTCGCAGCAACCAAATATATCCATTAAAAGTGTCGCAGCAACCAAATATATCCATTAAAAGTGTCGCAGCAACCAAATATATCCATTAAAAGTTTCACAGCAACCAAATATATTTATTAAAAGTTTCACAGCAACCAAATATATTTATTAAAAGTTTCACAGCAACCAAATATATTTATTAAAAGTTTCACAGCAACCAAATATATTCATTAAAAGTGTCGCAGCAACCAAATATATTCATTAAAAGTGTCGCAGCAACCAAATATATCCATTAAAAGTGTCGCAGCAACCAAATATATCCATTAAAAGTTTCACAGCAACCAAATATATTAATTAAAAGTTTCACAGCAACCAAATATATTAATTAAAAGTGTCGCAGCAACCAAATATATTCATTAAAAGTGTCGCAGCAACCAAATATATTCATTAAAAGTGTCGCAGCAACCAAATATATTTATTAAAAGTTTCACAGCAGGGACATATATTTATTTAAGTTTCACAGCAACCAAATATATTTATTAAAAGTTTCACAGCAACCAAATATATTCATTAAAAGTGTCGCAGCAACCAAATATATTCATTAAAAGTGTCGCAGCAACCAAATATATTCATTAAAAGTGTCTCAGCAACCAAATATATTTATTAAAAGTTTCACAGCAGGGACATATATTTATTAAAAGTTTCACAGCAACCAAATATATTCATTAAAAGTGTCGCAGCAACCAAATATATTCATTAAAAGTGTCGCAGCAACCAAATATATTCATTAAAAGTGTCTCAGCAACCAAATATATTTATTAAAAGTTTCACAGCAGGGACATATATTCATTTAAGTTTCACAGCAACCAAATATATTTATTAAAAGTTTCACAGCAACCAAATATATTTATTAAAAGTTTCACAGCAACCAAATATATTCATTAAAAGTGTCGCAGCAACCAAATATATTCATTAAAAGTGTCGCAGCAACCAAATATATTTATTAAAAGTTTCACAGCAGGGACATATATTTATTTAAGTTTCACAGCAACCAAATATATTCATTAAAAGTGTCGCAGCAACCAAATATATTTATTAAAAGTTTCACAGCAGGGACATATATTTATTTAAGTTTCACAGCAACCAAATATATTTATTAAAAGTTTCACAGCAACCAAATATATTTATTAAAAGTTTCACAGCAACCAAATATATTTATTAAAAGTTTCACAGCAACAAAATATATTCATTAAAAGTGTCGCAGCAACCAAATATATTCATTAAAAGTGTCGCAGCAACCAAATATATTCATTAAAAGTGTCGCAGCAACCAAATATATCCATTAAAAGTGTCGCAGCAGCCAAATATATCCATTAAAAGTTTCACAGCAACCAAATATATTAATTAAAAGTTTCACAGCAACCAAATATATTTATTAAAAGTTTCACAGCAACCAAATATATTCATTAAAAGTGTCGCAGCAACCAAATATATTCATTAAAAGTGTCGCAGCAACCAAATATATCCATTAAAAGTGTCGCAGCAAACAAATATATCCATTAAAAGTGTCGCAGCAACCAAATATATCCATTAAAAGTTTCACAGCAACCAAATATATTAATTAAAAGTGTCGCAGCAACCAAATATATTAATTAAAAGTGTCGCAGCAACCAAATATATTCATTAAAAGTGTCGCAGCAACCAAATATATTCATTAAAAGTGTCGCAGCAACCAAATATATCCATTAAAAGTGTCGCAGCAACCAAATATATCCATTAAAAGTTTCACAGCAACCAAATATATTAATTAAAAGTTTCACAGCAACCAAATATATTAATTAAAAGTGTCGCAGCAACCAAATATATTCATTAAAAGTGTCGCAGCAACCAAATATATTCATTAAAAGTGTCGCAGCAACCAAATATATTTATTAAAAGTTTCACAGCAGGGACATATATTTATTTAAGTTTCACAGCAACCAAATATATTTATTAAAAGTTTCACAGCAACCAAATATATTCATTAAAAGTGTCGCAGCAACCAAATATATCCATTAAAAGTGTCGCAGCAACCAAATATATCCATTAAAAGTTTCACAGCAACCAAATATATTAATTAAAAGTTTCACAGCAACCAAATATATTAATTAAAAGTGTCGCAGCAACCAAATATATTCATTAAAAGTGTCGCAGCAACCAAATATATTCATTAAAAGTGTCGCAGCAACCAAATATATTTATTAAAAGTTTCACAGCAGGGACATATATTTATTTAAGTTTCACAGCAACCAAATATATTTATTAAAAGTTTCACAGCAACCAAATATATTCATTAAAAGTGTCGCAGCAACCAAATATATCCATTAAAAGTGTCGCAGCAACCAAATATATCCATTAAAAGTTTCACAGCAACCAAATATATTAATTAAAAGTGTCGCAGCAACCAAATATATTCATTAAAAGTGTCGCAGCAACCAAATATATTCATTAAAAGTGTCGCAGCAACCAAATATATTTATTAAAAGTTTCACAGCAGGGACATATATTTATTAAAAGTTTCACAGCAACCAAATATATTTATTAAAAGTTTCACAGCAACCAAATATATTTATTAAAAGTTTCACAGCAACCAAATATATTTATTAAAAGTTTCACAGCAACCAAATATATTCATTAAAAGTGTCGCAGCAACCAAATATATTCATTAAAAGTGTCGCAGCAACCAAATATATCCATTAAAAGTGTCGCAGCAACCAAATATAGCCATTAAAAGTGTCGCAGCAACCAAATATATCCATTAAAAGTTTCACAGCAACCAAATATATTAATTAAAAGTGTCGCAGCAACCAAATATATTCATTAAAAGTGTCGCAGCAACCAAATATATTCATTAAAAGTGTCGCAGCAACCAAATATATTTATTAAAAGTTTCACAGCAGGGACATATATTTATTTAAGTTTCACAGCAACCAAATGTATTTATTAAAAGTTTCACAGCAACCAAATATATTTATTAAAAGTTTCACAGCAACCAAATATATTTATTAAAAGTTACACAGCAACCAAATATATTCATTAAAAGTGTCGCAGCAACCAAATATATTCATTAAAAGTGTCGCAGCAACCAAATATATCCATTAAAAGTGTCGCAGCAACCAAATATATCCATTAAAAGTGTCGCAGCAACCAAATATATCCATTAAAAGTTTCACAGCAACCAAATATATTAATTAAAAGTGTCGCAGCAACCAAATATATTCATTAAAAGTGTCGCAGCAACCAAATATATTCATTAAAAGTGTCGCGGCAACCAAATATATTTATTAAAAGTTTCACAGCAGGGACATATATTTATTTAAGTTTCACAGCAACCAAATGTATTTATTAAAAGTTTCACAGCAACCAAATATATTTATTAAAAGTTTCACAGCAACCAAATATATTTATTAAAAGTTTCACAGCAACCAAATATATTCATTAAAAGTGTCGCAGCAACCAAATATATTCATTAAAAGTGTCGCAGCAACCAAATATATTCATTAAAAGTGTCACAGCAACCAAATATATTCATTAAAAGTGTCGCAGCAAATAAATATATTTATTTAAAGTGTCGCAGCAACCAAATATATTTATTAAAAGTTTCACAGCAACCAAATATATTCATTAAAAGTGTCGCAGCAACCAAATATATTCATTAAAAGTGTCGCAGCAACCAAATATATTCATTTAAAGTGTCGCAGCAACCAAATATATTCATTAAAAGTGTCGCAGCAACCAAATATATTCATTAAAGGTGTCGCAGCAACCAAATATATTTATTAAAAGTTTCACAGCAACCAAATATATTCATTAAAAGTTTCACAGCAACCAAATACATTTGTTAAAAGTTTCACAGCAACCAAATATATTCATTAAATGTTTCACAGCAACCAAATATATTCATTAAAAGTTTCACAGCAACCAAATATAATCATTAAACGTGTCGCAGCAACCAAATATATTCATTAAAAGTTTCACAGCAACCAAATATATTAATTAAAAGTGTTGCAGCAACCAAATATATTTATTAAAAGTTTCACAGCAACCAAATACATTTGTTAAAAGTGTCGCAGCAACCAAATATTTTTATTAAAAGTTTCACAGCAGGGACATGTATTTATTTAAGTTTCACAGCAGGGACATGTATTTATTTAAGTTTCACAGCAGGGACATGTATTTATTTAAGTTTCACAGCAACCAAATATATTTATTAAAAGTTTCACAGCAACCAAATATATTTATTAAAAGTTTCACAGCAACCAAATATATTTATTAAAAGTTTCACAGCAACCAAATATATTCATTAAAAGTGTCGCAGCAACCAAATATATTCATTAAAAGTGTCGCAGCAACCAAATATATTCATTAAAAGTGTCGCAGCAACCAAATATATCCATTAAAAGTGTCGCAGCAACCAAATATATCCATTAAAAGTGTCGCAGCAACCAAATATATCCATTAAAAGTTTCACAGCAACCAAATATATTAATTAAAAGTGTCGCAGCAACCAAATATATTCATTAAAATTTTCACAGAAACCAAATATATTCATTAAAAGTGTCGCAGCAACCAAATATATTCATTAAAAGTTTCACAGCAACCAAATATATTCATTAAAAGTGTCGCAGCAACCAAATATATTCATTAAAAGTGTCGCAGCAACCAAATATATTCATTAAAAGTTTCACAGCAACCAAATATATTTATTAAAAGTTTCACAGCAACCAAATATATTTATTAAAAGTTTCACAGCAACCAAATATATTTATTAAAAGTTTCACAGCAACCAAATATATTCATTAAAAGTGTCGCAGCAACCAAATATATTCATTAAAAGTTTCACAGCAACCAAATATATTCATTAAAAGTGTCGCAGCAACCAAATATATTCATTAAAAGTGTCGCAGCAACCAAATATATTCATTAAAAGTTTCACAGCAACTAAATATATTCATTAAAAGTTTCACAGCAACCAAATATATTCATTAAAAGTGTCGCAGCAACCAAATATATCCATTAAAATTGTCGCAGCAACCAAATATATCCATTAAAAGTGTCGCAGCAACCTAAATATCCATTAAAAGTGTCGCAGCAACCAAATATATCCATTAAAAGTTTCACAGCAACCAAATATATTAATTAAAAGTGTCGCAGCAACCAAATATATTCATTAAAATTTTCACAGCAACCAAATATATTCATTAAAAGTTTCACAGCAACCAAATATATTCATTAAAAGTTTCACAGCAACCAAATATATTCATTAAAAGTGTCGCAGCAACCAAATATATTCATTTAAATTTTCACAGCAACCAAATATATTCATTAAAAGTTTCACAGCAACCAAATATATTCATTAAAAGTTTCACAGCAACCAAATATATTCATTAAAAGTGTCGCAGCAACCAAATATATTCATTAAAAGTTTCACAGCAACCAAATATATTCATTAAATGTTTCACAGCAACCAAATATATTCATTAAAAGTTTCACAGCAACCAAATATATTTGTTAAAAGTTTCACAGCAACCAAATATATTCATTAAATGTTTCACAGCAACCAAATATATTCATTAAAAGTTTCACAGCAACCAAATATAATCATTAAACGTGTCGCAGCAACCAAATATAATCATTAAACGTGTCGCAGCAACCAAATATATTCATTAAAAGTTTCACAGCAACCAAATATATTAATAAAAAGTGTTGCAGCAACCAAATATATTTATTAAAAGTTTCACAGCAACCAAATATTTTTATTAAAAGTTTCACAGCAACCAAATATATTTATTAAAAGTTTCACAGCAACCAAATATATTTATTAAAAGTTTCACAGCAACCAAATATATTCATTAAAAGTGTCGCAGCAACCAAATATATTCATTAAAAGTGTCGCAGCAACCAAATATATTCATTAAAAGTGTCGCAGCAACCAAATATTTTTATTAAAAGTTTCACAGCCAGTCAGAGCTCAGCGTGCTAATTAGCACTCCTGGAGTGCTATTTAGCACTCCACTTAGGGGTGCTAATTTGCACTCCAAGGAGTGCCGATTAGCACCCCGGAGTGCTATTTTGCACTCCTGGAGTGCCAATTAACACTCCGGAGTGCTAATCGGGACCCCTAGGAGTGCAAATTAGCACTCCGAACTCTAAATAAAATTGGGCTATTTTTGATCACGCGCATACCTTAGTGCTCACGAAATTAAAAATCAG